>CM044001.1:54711299-55338799 GCA_024085815.1 Flaveria linearis
AAAATAATTGACTTTTGAAGTTCATGTCTTCAAACAGAATTAACTTTTTACTAAAGTGAGAAAACAATACACAAAAGTTGGATTAGATTAAAAAACATGAAAATATTGAATTGGTAAACGTAACTAAACACATCCACGTTATATAAGTATGAAGTTCTAATAAATTTACTGTCACACCCTCAATTTCCACGAACGGGGTTTTACCATTAGGCGTGTGACATACCAGGATCTCAGACACAGTCATATCGAACGACACTACATGAATTTTAAATAAACATATGATTTCATTCCATAGAACATAAACAAAGTTCACAACGATGCGGAAGCGTGTACATAGTTTGTAAATCCATTTCAGTACAGTTACAATATCCATGTTTAGACAAAATGTTCAATGCTGAAAATAAAATAGATGAATGCATGTCCTGAGTGCGTTTCCTGTAGCGTGCATCATGAGCTTATGCGTTCTTGTGACCTGAGAAAACATGCTAAAATGTGTCAACATAAAGTTGGTGAGTTCACAGGTTTAATCAACAAGAAATGTGTTCGTAGGCGTTTCAATGGTTTGCATTTCAATGGTTTAGTATATAGAGCATATCGTTAGGTAGCTAGCCTATGTTCATGTTACTTTGCGTTTCGAACCGAAGCTGACTGTTTACGTCCTATATGTGTTTGTTGTATCCCCGTCACGTCTCATCAGACAATGACAAATGTTAGGTCAATCAAGCACCCGTTTGACCTCCAATCAAGCTAGCGTGACTAGCCCGGGCGGGGTTTGTCAGACCCAGTAGTACTACTCAAAATTACCTCGCTAATCCCATTACTAACGGTTCGAGTGTGTCAGGACATGTTGTGTGTTTACACTAACGTAACAAGCGATATCAATAATACTACAACCGTTTATGTAAATCTGTTTTGCATGTTTTCTCCCCCAAAAGGAAAGAGAGTAAAATAGGGTCCGTGAAGCTCACTGATGATGTAGTAAGTATGAAGGATGAAAGTCTTTCAAGTGTTGTTTACGATGCGCTGTCAAACACCTATTGACAGTTATGTTAAGCGTTAATGTTGTGTTCAGTGTTAATAGACATGTTCAGTCGGGTCGGGTCGCATTGGTTCGGTCGTGGGTGACACACACACAAGCAGGCATACACGTATCAGACTTTATGTAGATTCCCAAATGGGTTGTCGATATTTGTAAATGGTTAGGTTCTGTTATGTTGAAAAAGTATGTGCTTGTTGATTGTGTTGAATTTAATCTTTGTGATCAAGAAATGACACTTTATTGATTGTTACCATATCATCACATGATAGGCGCACCGCACACAAGGAGAATTCACTCACAATGACTCCAATCGCATATCAAGGCTAGACGCACGACTGGACACTTCATTCGCACGAATGGGCCTTCAATCGTACGAATCAACCTCATTCGTCCGGTTGAACCCTCACTCGTACGACTTAGCACTCAGCCGTACTTCACATCACTCATTCGCACGACTCAACGGCCAATCGCACGTCTGAACCTTCATTCGTACGATTGGACCTTCAGTCGTGTGATACTCAGTCGCACACATTCCTCCGATTGACTCAATCGCACACACTCCCAAACGCATGCATTCATTCGTACGTCACGCACACATGCATGGACTCAACCGCACGACTCACCCCAGTCGCACCACTCAGTCACACGATGGGCCCAGTCGCATGACTCAGTGGCATAACTGGCCCAGTGAAGAACTGCAGCACATCGCGACTGCTGGATGGGCTGAACAGCCTTCGGCCATTCCGTGCTCGGTTTTCACACAATCAGCACTTCTAGAAACACTTTCCTAACATGTCTAAGCAAAATGCACATGCTGATTGACCTCACACACACCCCCACGACCACATGCATTCGGGTTGAACCCGAACACCCGAACCCCAAATTTGCAGCAGAGAAACGAGCAATAAAATGGATGACCAAGGTCGCCTACCTGCTGGGAGCGTGATTTCTCAGCTGTTGCGTGGTCTAACCGATGAAAACGAGCTCAATCGGGGTGATTTTGGTGCTAGGATGAAGAAATGGGGAAGAAGAGAGCGTAGGAGAGAAGAGAGCAGATTGTGAAGGTTTTTGGGCTGGTGGATGGGTATTTATACCCAGCCCCAGTTTGGCAATTGTCAAGATTAGTCCCTGTACTTAGGTACCGTGTTCCCAAATTTGTTTCGGTTGATAACGACGTAGATGGGCGAGCTATATTAATTAAGAGGATTCCTTAGGAAATCACGTTTATGTGAATCCTCTACAAACACCCGTGTTAGTATTTTATCATTATTTATTTAACGATGTCGGTGGCGGTGTTTGTATAAGTTTCGAGTATTAACGAGTATGTGCCAATGATAACGACAGTGGTTTGAATAGTGTTAACCTGGAATTACTGGGTGTCACATTTAGTTTAGCTTTTAAAGAAAAAAATCAAATGATAGTTTACATTGTTTCTATTCCTTCATTTCTAATTATGCAATGCGATAGAGTAAAAAACTCAATAGCAATTTTGGGATATGGTTACCCTAATCAATTGTCACACCCTCAAAATACACGTGCGGAGTTTTACCGCAAGGCGTGCGAACAAACCAAGATCACAGTCAAAAGTTACTCAGAACGACTCTATATGCATATTTAAAATAAAACAAACTAAATTAAACCATGCGGAAGCGTTTTGTAAACAAGACAAACCCAAAGTATAAAAATGCATAATATGGCAAAGCACGTGCCATCCCAATGTTTAAAACACATAATTAAAAGTCAAGCAAATATGTCTATATAATAAAGTCTTAGGATGCATGCTGGACCCTTGTGGTGCTCCTACTGGCAAGCTGAGTTATCAACCTGAGAATAGCATATTAAAAATATCAACACAATGGTTGGTGAGTTCAAGAGTTGGCGTTGAAATATAAACAGTTTAACAGTTGTGATATATAAGCAGTGTATTATAACAGATAGGTAACCCATTATCAATAAATATTAATTCATAGTGATTTCGCAATTGAAGCTGACTGTGATAAGTTTTGGCCTCCTGTCACGACTTACCAGGTCGTGACAATGTTCATAGGACAATTTGCACCCGTTTGACCTCGATTCACGCAGGTGGGGCTCGTCAGACCCAGTAGTACTGCCCAAGTTTCCCCGCTATTCAATATTAAAATTCAAAAGTGTGAGGACTTTTCCATGGTAAACAACATTATATTAATATTATACACAACTTAAATATATAAAGCGTTTGTGAAATTACCAGTATGCTATCTCCCCCAAAAGAGATAAAATAAAGAGTGGGGCACGAACTCACCTGATATGTGTAACGAATACTTATGGTTTACTTGGAAGAAAGAGTGGACAGACAACCTTCAGAGGTTACCTAGATCACGTGAGTACATAAGTACGTGTAAACAGAGAACATGTGGAACCCTAAGTACACTACAACCAAAGACGCAAGGTTTCAAAAAACAGACACGTTTGACCCAGGTGACCCATTTGACCTGTTGGTGACATTATGCATTATAAACCATTTAAGCAAACATAATCATACATCATACATGGTTATCATTCAAATGGTTCACATGTGATGCTACATTACCCATAGGTATTACTTAGATCATCATACCACCAAATACCATACAAGTCATGCAAGTCCCTAACAACTAGCATGCTCAGTGTAACTATAACACAACTAGTGGATCATACAAAGGTCAAATCATGCATGACATATTCATATGACCTATAACTATGAATTCTCATAAACAGGCCAAAACAGATAATTAGCCAATTAAACATTCACACAAGACAAACAACACATTCACCATGTCTATTACATTCAACATACCCCAAAATAATCAAATTCCAGTCCCAAACATGATGCCCTAATTACTAATCAACATTCAACATCATACATGATCATCAAAGTTCATAAATCACACATGATCAATTAGGCATCCCATACAACCTAATTAACAGGTTCTATCACCTTAGAAATCATCCATGAACATACTAACATGCTCCTAATATCCCAAACATGCTCAAACTATCATCCTTCAAACTTTGTGCAAATAAAGTTTCCCTTTTGGAAAAGTACATCCCAAAATCTATCAAACACCCAATGTATTCAATAATTCATTAATAATACACCAATTCAAGTTCATATCAACATCTAAGCATGATCGACAACATCCAAATATCATAATTCATCAATTTCATATCTAAAAAGTTACTACTTTTGGAAATCTTTGAACTACAACATTCATTCTTAGTTTAAGGTCAAAGTTACATCATGCTTAAATGTTGGGGTGTGACAGATTGGTATCAGAGCCCATAACTATAGGGAATTAGGTTATTAGAAATGGTGACCTAGACTATAGTTGCATGAACCTCATAGAAAGATCCTTATACTTTTGTGCTTACTTATTGTTTGCATGCCACATAATGCTATGCCTTTTTGTGCAATTTGATGCCTTAGCATAGGATTGCCTTATGTATGCTTAAAACTTAGTTACTTGACTCCCTAAACTTAACTTTGACTCTTTGACTCTCACCGATAAATGAACTTCCTAAACTTATTCTCAACAGCATCTCGTGATCTAGGTAACCATTTCTACAACATTTCTACAACAAGGTATCAGGATTTAACCTTGACGGCGAAATCACGTGATCTAGGTAACCATTTCTACAACAACATTCATTTAGAAAAGTTCAAGTTACATCAATGTAACAAAAAGGAAATCATGCTTACAGGATTGAAGGTCAAAGTTCGAGATAACAGAATTAGTTATGATGGTGTTCAAATCTTGGATGGTGTAATTCGGGGAGACGAAATCAAGGACAAGAATAATTCAACATTGCAATGAGATGTGAACATTCGATTCACAATCGAAAGGAAATACATGGACTTTTCAAGATATGAGGTCAACCATAACCTTATTGAAGACACGCGTACCTATAAGTGATTACTCATCTCAAGGGTTACAAGTCAAATAAACAGATTCAATGATCGAATCAAATCACTATTTACACTTTTCCTAGACAAAGTATCCCGAGATGTAAGAATTTCACCTTACAGCATTGAATGTCTTTAGTTATGGGACACACCCTTAAGAAGATTTGAAAACCATAAGTAACGATTTAAAGTTTTGGAGACCATTCGGTTAAGATTCCCAATATCTTTGGGTATATTAAGATCCACGTTCACGTTGGTCAAGGTATAGAAATAGTTACATGAGACGCCCAACGTGTAACGATGTTTAAACGTAAGTTAAAATTTAGGATGAGTTCAATATCAACAGGAACATTATGTATGATAAGAATAAGGAGATATAACTTTGGTGATAAACCAGTTCAAGGAATCAAGAATTTTTAAGATGCAAAGAGAATGGTGCCATTTGGTAACGTATTACCATTTGGAATTGTTGACACGTCAAGGTAAATTGACCCATTGGCCTTAGAGATTTGTGTATATTGACCATAGTTTATCACTCATCCCAAAAATCCCCTGGTAAGCATAACTGGTCTCGCAATGAGATTTATACGATATGCTTGCCTTAGCCCGAAGGCCTTTTGCCAGGAAATCCAGAATACGGGTGTCTATGTGTCATACAAATTTCTTTGGTTTATGAGATCAAAGCCTTGATTAGAATTTCATAGATTAGACATAGATCTAAGGAATTGAACCCACGATGATAAGTGTAGCCTCCAAATGTCGTTGAGAATAAGTTTAGGAAGTTCATTTATCGGGGAGAGTCAAAGAGTCAAAGTTAAGTTTAGGGAGACAAGTAACTAAATTTTAAGCATACATAAGGCAATCCTATGCTAAGGCATCAAGTTGCACAAAAAGGCATAGCATTATGTAGCATGCAAACAATAAGTAAGCACAAAAGTATAAGGATCTTTCTATGAGGTTCATGCAACTATAGTCTAGGTCACCATTTCTAATAACCTAATTCCCTATAGTTATGGGCTCTAATACCAATTTGTCACACCCCAACCTTGACGGCGAAATCACCGAGATGTGAGGGTTACGATTGTTCACAACCACATAACGCTATTATTAAATCCAAATATATTTTATTCATAAGTTTGAAAGGTGCATTACAAGCATAAGTCTCAATAATGAAATAAGTTTCAACATGACATAACACAGTATAATCAGTTGATTTTATTAACTAGGTCCAAGTCCTAGATTATGCCAGCAACATAAGTTCACTTCGAACATGGGGGTTTTCCTGAAACATGATAAAAATAAAAGGTCAACTATAAATAGTTGGTGAGTTTCCAAGGTTTTCATACATAATATGAAAAGATTACAAGTAGCAATTCATGTCATAGGTTATAAGCTAGTAAGGTTATAGAACACATATCGTTACAACCAAACCTCGACTTGATTACATGTATATAAGATTGGCTAAGTGTATTTGGTTCTCTAGTGCACAATCATACGGCTCCTAGGAGTCGGCAATACATCGACTTTAGCACCAAATAGGCTTGTCAGGCCCAAAGATCTAAGACGTCGCCAGGCTAGCAATAGTTAATGATTGTAAACAAACTATGTATCTCATATAATCACTTACAATACACAAATAACAATGACAAATAAAAGTATGAATTGCAAGTGATTTACAAGTCTCAAATGTGTATAAGTGTATTATGTATAAGTAATCATGTTTCACCCTAAAATAGTGTGAAAATATAAAAAGGGGCAAAGAAAACTCACCTGATGTATGTATTATAAAATGATAATAAAGATTAAACCATATTCCCACATATTCCTTTACAAGGCACCTAAACGTATATGTTACAAGAGTAGGGTTAATAATAAGATTAACGTTCTAACGAGGAAGTAGGGTTTCAATAGGATTGTAAGGTTTTGATATGTAAATAAATTCATATAACGTAATTATTTATATTTTTATTCAAATAAAGGAATTATACCGTTTAAGTGTTTTAACTAGGCATAATAGAATGTAAATAAGTTTTCATAATCCTTAGCAATAAAAATAACGCATTGACCAATAATGATTTATTAACTTAAGTTTTTATTTAAAGTACATTTTATAAGAAATAACCCAAAATAACGTTTATAAGTAATTTGTGAAATTATAAAAATATATAATTGCAATTATCTTGAATATTCCATAACAAAAAGTACTATAGTGTCCAATCATAATTTAATGATTTTAAATTATTATTTGAAGTCCATTTTTATAAAAAAATAACTATTTATAATATTTGTAAATAATATTTTATAAAAAAAATTAAGGTTTTTAAAAGAATAACTTTTCAGAAAATAATTAGATAACTTTTTGAATAAACAAGTTTACAAAACTAATTTTTAGAAATTTTAGAAATTTTCTTATAATTTTTTTATGGCTAAAAAGGCTTTAAAAATGTGTTGAGGGTGCCCGGGTTCGAACCCGGGACCTCAAGTTCAATATGTGAGTGTGTAACCAGTAAACCAGGGTCGCGACCTTGGTTTACTTTGGTTTTAAAATCATTTAAACACCAATAGCAACCCGTTCCCAATTCATATAAACCCTAGATTCGGTTTGATCCGAATTGAACCCCAGTTTGATGATTTTTACCGAAATAAACATCGGGCTTTTAATCCCCAGATGTAATCGAGTAGGTAGTAGTGTTTAATTACCAGATTGGAGACCAAATTGACAAGAACAGATGTAGGTGGGGGACGCGAATGGGGCTTGGACTCGTTTGATGTGGAATTGTTGTTGTTAATCAAATTAACTGTGAGTAAAGCTTCGTGTGATGGTCCTAGCTCTAATCCCTCAATTAATTGAAGTTTAAAAGGCTCGGATCAAGGTCTTTGACTGGGTTGCAGGTCGTGGTGGTAGTGGTGATTGTATTTGATTATTGTGTGTGTTTCAGATGGAATTACGTTTGATAAAAGCTTAGAATTGATTGAACCATCAATTAGGTACCACTTAATTGAATTATTATTGAGTTTTAATTGTCGAATGATTCAGTGATTAAGGTAATCGGTTACCCGAGTTGATTTTGTTCTTAACCGTCGTTTAAGTCCCATTAAAGGGCTTAATTGAGTTCGAATCGTGTTCACAAAGTGGTTAGGATGGTTTTGGAGTTATGATTCGAGCTGTTTCGGTGGTTTTTGGGGTCGCCGACGTCGACCGGAAGGTGGCCGGAGGCCGTCACCGGGATTACAGGTTTAAAAGGGGGGGTTGGGTTGTAACTTTTAAAATTACCCAAATGGTCCCTGCAGTTTACTCCTTTATTTTTATGCTTAAAGCTTTTGTTTCAAGTTTTGAAATTGACATAGAAGCCCCCTTAACTTTAAGTTTAGCATTAACTTGTTAACCTTTATTATTATTATTATTATTATTGTAATTACTATTATTATTATTATTATTATTATTATTATTATTATTATTATTATTATTATTATTATTATTATTATTATTATTTTTATTATTATTATTACCAATTCAATAGTTAAATTATTACTCTCTAATTAAAAAGAAAAACTATGAAGTAAGCATAAATAACCCATAAGTTTCATGTACGGCAATACAGGCCCTTACAAGAGTTAACAATGCAAACTTATAATTAACCCTAAATTACACGATGTTACAACAGTCATAGTCGCTGATCAACTCGATCCAACGTCTTTGTCTCATGTTGAGATCCTTTTGGTTGAAAACCACGACACCAAGTTCAAGATCATGAGTTGTGTAGTTCACTTCATGAACCATCAATTGCCTTGACGTGTATGCTATGACTTTGCCTTGTTGCATGAGGACACAACCAAGACCTTGATTTGAAGCATTGCAATACACGGTAAAGTCATCGTTTCCATCGGGAAGTCTGAGAATAGGAGCGTTACACAACTTGCGTTTTAATGTTTCGAAAGCCTCTTCTTGCTCGGGTCCCCATTCAAACAGTCGATTCTTTTTGGTTAGTGCCGTTAATGGTTTACCAATCTTTGAAAAATTCGCTCTGATACCAATCTGTCACACCCCAACCTTGACGGCGAAAACGTCGAGGTGTGAGGGTTAAGATTGGTATCAGAGCCCATAACTATAGGGATTTAGGTTATTAGAAATGGTGACCTAGACTATTGTAAATTATATGGTTTGCATGCTACATAATGCTATGCCTTCTTGTATGCAATTTGATGCCTTAGCATAGGATTACCTAAACATTGTTACTTGTCTCCCTAAACTTATCTTTGACTCTTTGATTCTCCACGAACATGAATCCTCTTAATCTTATTCTCGACGACACGTGGAATCGTATACTTATACTTATGAATTGGATCTTTAGATGTTATGTCTAATCTATATAAATCTGATCAAGGTTTTGATTTCATGAACCTAAGAAATATTGTGTGACACATAGACACCTGTATTCTGGATTTCCTTGAAAAAGGCCTCCAGGATAAGGTAAGTATTTTGCATAAATCCTATGGTACTAGTTATGCTTACCTGGGGATTTCTGGGATGAGTGCTAAACTATGGTCGATATACATAGCTTTCTAAGGCAAATGAGTCAATTTACCTTGACATGTCAACGTTTCCAAATGGAAATGCGTTACCAAATAGAACCATTCCGCATGTCTTACAACTCTTAGCTTATTCTTGTTTTAACTACTATCCTTTGTTATCTTCATTCCCGTAACTAACTCATTTTGTATCTAGCATGTCTCGCCATCATGGAAAGCGTGGAAGTTCTGATCACAAGCTTACATCAATGATCGCCTGACAAATGGCTGCTGTGCTCCCAACCATGCTTGCTGAACTTAATAGCACCCTAATGGCTAATATCAACAACAACACTAATGGGAACAATAGCGGTGCTCATGGAGAGAATAGCAACAATCAACAAGGGAACACTCGCACCTGCACTTTCAAACACTTCAACTCGTGCAAACCCACTAGTTTTAGTGGAAAAGAAGGAGCCACTGGACTCCTCGAGTGGTTTGAAAGTATGGAGAACACCTTCATCGTTAGTGAGTGCCCCGATGAGTTCAAGGTTCGTTATGCTACAAGTGTCCTTCAACAACGAGCACTAACATGGTGGAATAGTGAAAAGAGAAACCGAGGGACTGAGGTTGCATTGGCGTTGCCCTGGGAAGAATTTAAGGATATCATGATACAAAAGTTTTGCCCGAGGAGCGAGCTGCAAAGGTTAGAGGAGGAGTTCTGGAACCTCAAACAAGATGGTGGGAATCACTTGGCTTATTCCACCTGACATCATGAATTGAGTTTGCTTCTACCAAACATGGTGGACACCATACCCCGTAACATTGAGAAATTCATGAGGGGGTTGACACTCAAATTCAAGATGTCGTGGTGGGTAGTAGGCCCACAACTTTGGAGGAGGCAATTACTATCACCGCGCAGCTCACCAAGAATCATAGTAGAGCTGGCACTATGTCGGCAAAGGGTTCCAAGTCTACTGTGAAGGTGACACCTGAGGCAACAAAGGAGGTACGGGCTGAGTCATCTTCACAAAACAAGAAGCGTAAGTTCACACCAACACGCAACTATGCTGTGACCGCCCCAAATGCACCTCAAAAACAAATGGTGGTTGCAAATCAAGCTCCCATGTCTAGAGCTTATGTTTATCCATATCCTATGTGTAACACGTGCAAGTACCATCACGTGAGCAACACTCCATGTCGAGTCTGCTTGTTGTGTGGAAAGTATGGGCACTTGGTGGCTACTTGTCTTCGTGCGCCAAACAACACTGCAATACTTACCAACCCAACCTACTATAACTGTGGCGAGCCTGGTCATATTCATCCGCATTGTCCTCGCAATGCTGGAAATGTGTCACCGGCAGGGGAAGGGCTTTCAACATCAACGTCAACCAACCTCAATCCAACAACGACGTGGTGAATGGTATGTTGTTGAACTCCTTTTAAATCATTTCTTGTCTTATAAATATTCCTATCTTTGTGTTCATCGTACCAATAATAGGTTATTACCAAACATGTATGTATCTTGTAAATAGTCATTATGCATCTGTATTGTTTGATTCGGGTGCGGATAAGAGTTTTGTGTCATTGGAATTCGAGCCTATACTTTCTAAACCGCATGTTAATCTAGAAAGATCCTTCACGGTCGAGGTCGCCGATAGAAAATCTATTGTCGTTGACGTCGTAATACGTGATTGCACCTTAAGCCTTAACAAACACGAGTTCTTCGTCGACGTTATTCCTCTGCATGTAGGAAGCTTCGATGTTATCATTGGCATGGATTGGTTAGCCAAACATCGTGCGGAAATTCTATGCTTCGAGAAATGCATTCAAATTCCTTTACCGACGGGTGATACTTTGAAGGTGTTTTGGGAGAAATCATCCAAGGACTCAAACTCATGTCTTGCATCAAGGCCCGCAAGTGCGTAAGTAAAAACTACATGGCTTTCATGGCATATGTACTTAATACGAAAGCCAAGGGTAAGGAATTGAAAGACATTCCTGTCGTACGGGATTTTCCTGAGGTTTTTGCCGAGGATCTTAAGGGGCTACCTCCCGTGCGAGAAGTTGAGTTCAAGATTGACTTAATCCCTGGTGCAAACCCTATGGCTAAATCACCTTATCGTCTTGCACCGTCTGAAATGCAAGAACTAGCTAGTCAACTGCAAGAGTTGACCAATAAGGGTTTCATTCGCCCTAGTTCATCACCGTGGGGTGCACCTGTACTGTTTATGAAAAAGAAGGATGGTTCATTTCGTATGTGCATCGATTACCAAGAACTCAACAAGCCTACTATAAAAAACGGATATCCTCTCCCTCGAATCAATGATCTCTTCGACCAGCTTCAAGGAGCAACTCAATTCTTAAAGATCGATCTACGTTCTGGGTATCATCAACTACGTGTTCACGACGATGACATTCCAAAGACTGCTTTTTGCACTCGATATGGACATTACGAGTTCATGGTTATGCCTTTTGGCTTGACCAATGCACCTGCCGTGTTCATGGATCTCATGAATCGAGTATGTAAACCGTATTTGGATAAGTTTGTGATGGTGTTCATTGATGACATTCTTATATATTCCAAGACGAAAATCGATCACGAGACGCACCTGCGACAAGTTCTTGGACTTTTGAAGAAGGAGCAATTATACGCCAAGTTTTCCAAGTGTGAATTCTGGTTAGAAGAGGTTCAATTCTTAGGGCATGTGGTGAATAGCCAAGGAATTCATGTTGACCTTGCTAAAATTAAAGACGTGAAAAATTGGTGTGTTCCCACAACTCGAACCGAAGTTCATTCTTTTCTGGGCTTAGCGGGATATTACCTGTTGGACCAAAAGAACCAATGAGCCAGATCAGAAAAACCTCTAAGTCCCACAAGACATCACAACAACTGCTGAAAGCATCATCAGCAGTTGACAAAGACTGAAGACTTCAACAGCTGAAGATCAAAGAACTGAAGATCAACAGCTGAAGACTTCAAGTACTGAAGACTCATCTACTGAAGCATCAAGTACTGAAGAACTCAAGTACTGAAGCTTCAAGTGCTGAAGACTCAAGTATTGAAGATCAACAGCTGAAGACTGAAGTACTGAAGATCAACAGCTGATACACAAAGACTGAAGACAAAGACTGAAGACTTCAGCTGATGACAACTACTGAAGTCATCAGCTGATGAAACAACTGAAGTCAAAGTCTGAAGACAAGTGCTGAAACTTCAGAGTTTGTCACAACAGCTAAAGAAGTATTCTTCAATTGTTATGATGGTTTCCTTTTTAGTTGTTTCTTTTCATGTTTCAGTAGTTTGTAAAACAACTGAAGAGTTTGTTCTTCAGTCGTTGTAGTTATAAGTAGTTTCTTTTCAGTTCTTGTAATAGTTTGACACTTAGCATTTTGTAAGAAGATGTCAGCTTTTGTGACATCTTCAGTAGTTTAGTTTGTTATCCGTAGTTTATTAATAACGGTTTGATGTCACTGTCAAGTGACATCAGCTGACGTCATTCTTTCCTATATAAGGAAGATGACCTAATTGTAGCCGCTGTCAAAGCATGTATTGAATGAAATATTCCCTTTTGCAGAACTTCTATCTTTCTCTATAACTTACTATTTTATTGCTAAATCTATTGTGTTCTTGCTTGTTTGTTCTAATTCTTGTGCCAAATCCGCTGCGAATATAACCTAATTGATCAAACTAGAGGCTGCGATCCTGTCAAATGGTATCAGAGCAGGTTAATCATTGACTGATTTAACGATTGATCATTAAAACTGTTCTTTTGATATCTACGTTTGATCGAATTAGTAATTTGCAAGAATTAGTTATAGAGATTGAGTTTCTGCTGCTTCTGGCCGTTAAACTTGAGGTTCTCGTGGTTTTTAAGCTAGATCTGTTTTGTTTACCTTGAATTTGACTGATGTCTGAAATGGCGACACCAACTAATGATCCTTACAATACTGGCTCCTCAACAAAGCCTCCGATGCTTGTGAGGAGTGAGTATAACATATGGCAACATCGTATGCTCCACCACTTGTCTATCAACAGTGCTGGTTGTTGGAAGTCAGTGGTGCATGGACCATACAAGCCTATGGTGAGAGCTCCTGAATCAAATGAGATGGTTTCGAAGAAACCTGATCAATATTCGGACGAAGATCTTAAGCTGTTCGAGATTGATGCAAAAGCCCATGGAATTCTGGCCATGGCACTGCCTAATGAATCTATTATGGGCTGATGCATCATGAGACTGCTCATGATCTCTGGGTTGCTCTGAAGGAACAATTTGGAGGAACCGATGAGGTCTTAGCAAACACAAGGGAAATCCTTGCCCAACAATATGAGACATTCTCTCATAGGAAGGGTGAGACTCTGACTCAACAGTTTGAGCGATTCTCATGTTTGATCTCTGAGTTGAAGATGGTTAAACAAGAGTATTCCAATAGTCAGATGAACAACCGATTCCTCAGATCACTGCCTGAGAGATGGGACACTTATACCATTGTCCTACGCTCTAGTGCAAATCTGAGCATTCTATCTCTCACCCAACTTCATGGGAAACTGCTTACATTCGAGAGAGAGATAGAACAGAAAAGGAAGTTGTCATCCTCTGGCAAGCTCATTGATGACTTTGTATTAGGCAATACTGCCTTGATCGGTCAAGAGTCAGAATATGCTGCATCAGAGAGTGCCTATGATGAGCATATTGATTTCTCTACCAATTCTGAACATGCTTTTGTTGGTGTTGATAGTAGTTCAGGAGGTAGCAGTGATAACTTGTGCTTTCTGATGGAGGACTTGAAGAACATTCCAGATGATGATCTGGAAGAGATGGATATTTTGAGTCAAATGGCTATGATAAATATCGGATCTCAAATTTTCTACAAGAGAACTGGGAGGAAATTTCCTGGTCTCAAAACCAAAGTTGGTTTTAACAAGAGCAAGTTGAGGTGTCACAAGTGCCACAGGCTTGGACACTTTGCTAGAGAGTGTAGATCATCTGGATCTAACACCTCTGCACCCTTTGTGACTTTTCCAAGCAATAGCTCATAGCACAAAGGGCAACACTCCACCAGTTCCAGTCATCCATCACCAGCACAGGCATCACCTGCATACTTTGTGCCTCAAGGTCATATGCCATACCCACACCCCTGCTACACATGCCTCAGCCAAGTCAACTTTAAGCACCCACTGCTCAGCAACCACATGCTCTCCCTGAGCCTCAACCTTCCCAATCTCATCATCAAACCAAACCTCAACAACACAGCTTCTTCACCCAGGAGTTGTTGACTTGACTAGTTTACCAGATGACTTATCTCGTCAAGAACAACTATTCCAAGGTGCTGGTCAACATGGTGGTGATCATCCTTTTGGGAACCTTGCTCTCATGGCCCTGGAGTCTGCTCATGGGCCATCCTCCAATGCTTCATCACAGGTATCTTCTGAGGCTAAAGCCAAGCTTTGTTCTGATTCATGCATAGCAGCATTTGCTTCTATTAGAGAGGCAAATGTAGCTTTAATTGATAAAAACCTTGAGCTAGAGCAAACTATTTCCAAAAGAAAAGCTGAATTTGAGGCTATGATTAATGATAAAAATGATGAGATTTATAAGCTTAAATGTCAAATCAAAGATGATAAGGCTAGGGAAGAGGTACTTTTAAAGAAGTATAGAGATCTCAAGGAAACACTTGCAGCCACCCAGGTAGAGTGTGATAGATGGGTGCAATCCTGCAAGGGTTTTGAAATGCTTCTTAGTAAGCAATCAGCTTCCAATGTGAAGTTTGGCATTGGTTATAATCACACTGCTCCTCGTACAGATTTTACTTCAAGAGCAGAAGTAGAATCTGATGGAGAGAGTAATAACCAATCCTTCTCATCATGTGACCTACTATCTGATACAGCATCATCAGAGGTAGAAGTCAGCACTAATTCCTCCCAAAACCAATCAGCTGAGGCTAAAACAGCTGATGGTTCAAATGCTGACTGTCACATGATCAACAAATTGATCAACTCAGGTGTTATCCCTAGAAGTACTGAAAGTACTGGAGAGCAAGTGATAACACATGAAGTTCAAACCTCAACTACTACCAGTACTGAAGAGAAAAAAACTGCCAGTAGAAAGGGTTTGAAGACTACTGAAGAGGATGTCAGGAAAGTAAGTACTGCAAGGAATAAAACTGCAAGTACTGACAGCAAATAGCTGAAGAACAAGTCTTCAGCAGTTTCATCTTCTTCAGTAGATGATCAACATAAGATGAAGAAGAAGCCATGTGAGATATGTGCTTGTTCAATCATCTTACTGATGATTGCTGGTACAAAAGGGGTTCCAAACTCAAACAAAAGGAGAAAATTAAAGAGCAAATGAATAAAATGAAAAATGAGTTTGAGACCAAGTTTGTACTAGCAACATTAAAACCTAAAACCCCTAAGCCCAAAAAGAAATCAAAAAAGAGGTAGGGTTAATCAGGCAACAGCTGAGGTTGCTCAAAGAAGATGGTGCAACACAGGAATCCATCCCTAGCGAGCACTAATGTGTCTGATGAGCTAAAGGCTTTATTCCAAAATCAGACACAGCTTGTTATGATGGTTCCACATCTAATGGGAAGAGTCAACCAATTAGATGCTCCTGTGCTGAAACCACAGAAAAGGAAATCCAAGCCAAAGGATTCCTCTTCTACACCATCTCCTTCACCTCAGGCTGTCACACATCACCAACCAGTTAGCGTTGCCTTTATTGATAAGAACAGACCCAAAACCAAAAAGGTTTGGGTCTCCAAAACTAACTAACTTGTTATGATGATTGCAGGGTTCTTCAACATGCCAAAGAAGCATCTGGTATGTAGACAGTGGAGGATCCATGCATATGACAGGAAGCAGCTCACTTCTTAGTGACTACTCTCAAGGAAAGAAGGGATTGTTTCCTTTGGCAATGATGCAAAAGGTTACATCATCGGCAAAGGCTTTGTTTCCAATGGGGAAATAAGGTTTGATGATGTCAACCATGTGGAGAATCGCAAGTACAATTTCTTGAGTGTCAGTCAAATGTGTGATAAAGGCCATGTTGCCCTATTCACAAGCCAGAACTATTGGATTCTATCATCCAAAGTTCTGAGTTTGATTGACAAGGTGTTGGATGAATATACTCTCCTGAAGGCTAACAGGACAGGAAGAGTGTATGCCTTAGATCTCTCAAAGAAAATATATCTAAAAGACCATCCTTGCCTATTCTCCAAGGCTTCTCCTCAAGAATCTAATCTATGGCATAGAAGTCTGGGGCATGTTAACTTTAAAAACATGAATCAGCTGATAAGCCATGGTTTAGTAAGAGGGTTGCCTTTGAAGGAGTGTAAGTGTGAAGACAACTGCACTGCTTGTTTAAAGGGGAAACACACAAAGTCTCATTCCCTCCAATAGAAGTTTATGTGTGTCAACCCTCAGGCTTTGAGGATAATAAACATCCTGATTGGGTGTATAACCTTGATAAGGCCCTTTATAGGCTGAAACAAGCTCCTAGAGCCTGGTATGAAACATTATCTAATTTTCTTCTACAGAATAATTTAACTAGAGGCTCCATTGATAAAACTTTATTCATTAAGAATGTAGGAAAGCATAAGCTTCTTGTTCAAATTTATGTTGATGATATAGTTTTTGCATCCTCTGATCCACAGTTGTGTGATGAATTCACTAACCTAATGAAGCAAAATTTTGAAATGATTGCTATGGGAGAATTACAGTTCTTTCTAGGGTTGCAAATCAAACAAAGGGCTGATAGAATCTTTATTCATCAGTCCAAATATACAAAAGATCTGTTAGATAAGTTTGATTTACAAAACTGTAAGCCCTGTTCTACTCCCATGAGCAGCACCACACAGCTGGATGTTGATCAGAAAGGTAAAGCGGTTGATGAAACCCTTTACAGATGTATGATTGGGTCCTTGATGTACCTTACAGCTTCTAGACCAGACATTATGTTTGCAACATCTGCCTATGCTAGATTTCAGGCTGCACCTAAAGAATCCCATTTGATTGCAGTCAAAAGGATCTTTAGATATTTGCAAGGTACCCAATCACTAGGTCTTTGGTATTCTACTGGGCATTCTTGCAAATTAGTTGCTTTCTCTGATAGTGACCATGTAGGATGCAAAATGCCCAGAAAATCCACTTCTGGTAGTTGGCAATTCCTAGGCATTTGTTTAGTTTCTTGGCAGAGTAAGAAACAACTTCAATTGCTACATCCACTGCTGAAGCTGAGTACATTGCTGTTGCAAGTTGTACATCTCAGGTACTCTGGCTTCAAAATCAACTATTGGATTATGGTATTACAGAGACCAAGACTCCATTGCTAATGGATAGTGCTTCAGCTCTTTGTATTGTTAAAATCCAGTCCAGCACTCTAGGACCAAACATATTGAGATCAGACATCATTTTATTAGAGACTGCTATGAAAAAGGTCTGATTGATCCAAAGTTTGTGCCTAGTGCTGATGAGCTTGCAGACATATTTACTAAGCCTTTAGATAGTACCACATTTCAAAACTTGGTACTAAGGCTTGGTATGCTGCAGCTACAATAAATTGACTAATACTGATGCTCTCAGTTCACAAGTACTGATGAGCATTAGTATGCAAAGGTTAGAAATAAGTACAGTATGAGTAATTTAGTCTTCAGCATTTTCATAACTACTGAAGACTAAAATGCTTCAAAGTACTAAAGTACATTATTTGTTGAAAACAACTGATGTAGTTACAACTACTGGTGTGGTTATAACTACTGATGTCTAATTTTCAAACAAATAAGTACTGAAGAACAAATTTTGTTCACAAGTACTGATGTGCAATATTACAGAAGTACTGAAGGCAAAATTTGTTCACAAGCTCTGAAGAGTAATTTATTTCATCAGCACTTATGAACATCTGATCACAAGAGCTAAGGAATAAATATTCACAAGAGCTAAAGGCCAATGAAACATCTGAAAGTTAGCCAAAGAGCTGATGAGTAAAATGTTCAGGTCAGAATGAAACATCTGAATTGACGGCAACAGCAGATGAGTAACTTTACTCTTCAGCTGATACCAACATCTGCTGTTTCATATCCAAAAAACTGAAGGACAAAACCATGTCTTCAGTAGTTTCACAACTACTGATGACTAACATCAAGTCCTCAGTTGTTTACAACAACTGAAGCCAAGACCATGTCTTCAGTAGTTTACAACTACTGATATCAGTAGTTTACAACTACTGATGACTAACACCAAGTCTTCAGTTGTTTACAACGTTTGAAGGACAAAACCAAGGTCTTAGTAGTTTCAACTACTGATGACTAACACCAAGTCCTCAGATGTTACAACCTCTGAAGGTTAAAACTACGTCATCAGTCGTTTCAACAACTGATGACTAACACCAAAACCTTCAGTCGTTTTCTTTCAGCCGTTTCCATACCATATAAATACCCAACCCAACCTTCAGATTTTTACATTCTCACTTGACCTAAAATGTCAAAAACTCTGAAACCTCCCACACACCATTAATCGCGACCATGCAACTAAAGCCACGACACAACTGTGTCGCATACCTCATAAAATCGCCTTTCTGGACAAAATTTCATCATGCTATAGATCTTATGGTCAACTCACCCTTACAGACGGCATTTCTCTTAGATCCTACCATTTACGCCGATTCCCTTACCCAACAGGACGAACGTTACCTTACAAACTGGAGAGAATGACACCGAGGTCTCTCTCCAGTCGTTCGTCAACACGAAACAGGTGGTCATCAATCCAGGAATCATCCGACAAACCCTAAAATTGGAAGATGCCACCTTCCCCACCGACTATCCAAAAGGCACCAATGATCATGCTTTTGCACACTGACTATCAGGGTGACCTATCTGCTTCTACCCTGCTGAAGAAACATTTCCATGATCCCGGACGACTTATCTTTCACATGGTAAATGTTTGCTTAGCCCCGAAGACATCATCATGGGATCAAATGTCCACAAGGTGGCAGCAGGTATTATACTCTATCCTTGAGAACCACAACTAAACTTTTCTGAAATAATTTTCTTGGAACTCAAGGACATGGCCATAAAACCTTTTGCAAACCGTTGGATTTTATATCCACGATTCATAATGGCCATGATAGAGAACCAGCTAGAAGCTGAGGGACTAGTTGGCACTGGAGTCCCTGCCATGGCTGTATTGCCTGAGGTATACTCTAGGCACAACACAGACCAAATGTTGAAGAAGGCTGCCAAGCTACGAAAACCCACGCAGCTGGAACCCACAGCCTCCACCTCAAAGTCCAAAGTCCCCACCAAACCCAAACCTAAGAAAACCAAAAGGCTACCCAGGGAGATGAGTCCCCTGAGGATGCCCCTGCACAACAACACCAGGAAGTAATTGCTGGTACGATTCTCCCAGAAATTACAACGACTCCACCAACCACAACCGCTCAGGCATCCTCTCTACAGGAGCCTGAAGCAACCATTTTTGGGGAACCTACACATCTGGAACCTTTCTCAATTGAGGAGTTGCCATTGAAACGCACCAATCTCCCCTGGTGCATACTGCTTCTACCCCATCTCCCACTGCAACCGCCCCTCAAAGCCCTACACTAAAAATAGCAAAAGTGTTGACTCGTCTTAACACTCCACCCTCTCCCCAGGAACCAATCACAACTGGGAAAATCCAACCAAAGAAAGGGTGGATACAAGTGTTGATGGGAGCCCATAACATAGAGAATTAAATGTCTCATCTCCAAGTGTGGCTACGGAGATAGGACAATCTGGTGAGGCTGTCACTTCCCCTGCATCAGCACATGAGCAGGAAGAAGCTGGTACCATCTATAAGACCTCACCCAAGGCAACTGCCGATGATGGATCCAATCCTGAGGCTGGAAGTCCCCAGAACCAAGAACATGGGGCACATGCGAACACTGAGCCACACTCAGCGCATGTACATCCTGACTCAGTCAGGAGGTCATGTAATTCAGTTCAAACTGATGATGACCTGAGCTTCTTCTTTGATGTAGTTGCTCAAAACACAATTCTTGAGGATGAGGTGAGCAGACTCAAAGAGCTGCTCGCCAAAATGTCTCAAGAACAAAGTCCATCTGCCACCATACACCCACAGATGGCACCTTCACCTGAAGGTCTCACATACACTCAGCCACTCCCACAAACTCAGCCACCTGCCCCTGCTTCGGGCACTAGTTCTCAGGGACAAAACCCCCCTGAGCAATTAGTTGCTATCATTCAACAATCTCTGTCTTTCATCACACCCATGATCACTGATATTGTGATCAAAACCCTTGATGAGAGGCTTCCCTCTACAATACAGCCCTTGGTGGAAGCTGCTGTGGCCAAATCGCTTTCGGATAGTCAAACCCTCACAACCAATGCAACTAAAAAGGGGGAGACATCAGTGAAAGCTAAGAGGAAGAGAGTAGAGGAGGAATTGAAGGAGAAAGAAGTGGAGGTAGAGGTGGAAAACGAGAGGGAGTTGGTGGTGGAGACCGATAAGGGGAAGGATAAGGAGAGGGAGGAGAGAGCTGAATTGATTAAAGTGGCTGAAAGTCAAAAGACTTTCATGTCACTTACAAGAAGAAGAAGGGAGAAAGAGAGGGAGACTGATCTATCTGTCCTTGTCAAGTAGGCTGATGCTGAACATAGCCGATCAATGGACAACATCATTCATCAGCTGTTCAGGCAAAGCTTTGACACTGACACTGCTATGCTAGATCAGGAGATAAGAAAATTGGAGATGAAAGAGATTGATTACCGATGGACCTGTTATAGCCAAGAGGAAAGAGAGAGACTTGAGGCTATGACAAGGTTCATTTCGAAGTACCTAGGGAGACCAGTCCTGGATGTTAAGTCATGGACCAGGGACAACATCTTGGCTATAGCCACCAAGATCTGTTCGGCTGGGGAATTCACTAAGGGACTGGTCATAGAAGCCCTTTCTGAAGCCGGTGCTGGGAACAGGACTGTGCTAGCAAAACAAACCAAACCTTCACTCATATCCAAAATGCTAGCACAGCCTGCCCAATCTCCCACACCAACACAAACCCAAACACAACCCACAAAACCAACTCCCTCACCATCAAAACCCATTGCCGATGATACATCCTTGAAAAAGAAGAGAAGGGTGTTGAGGCTAGAAGAAGAAGATGAAGAGGATGATGAGGAAGAAGATAGGCTGCCTCTCTCTGCAGTTCTATCTTTACCTAAAGCCAAACCTTTACCCATCACTCCCACCTCACAGATGGAAGCTGTGAATGTTAAGATTGAAGAAGAACAGCAGCATAGGCTACTTGATGATGAGCTGTTAAAAAGAGTAGATAAAGCTTATGCTGCTTCCTCATCAATCATGAATATGAGGAAACAAGCTCTGAGCTTATTTGCTTTAAGGCATACATATCAATTTCAAAAGGACAAAGTGAGTATTTGACCTGATCCCAAGGTGTCTCACAGGATTATTAACAAAGACATTCCACTGAGATACAATGGCCAAATCAAAAAGATTGTAGATGAGGTGACCTCTTTGGCCATTGTAGTATCACCCTGGGAGATCATAGAAGATTTCAAGAAAACCTATCAGGCTAACCTCCCACCACAAAAGATGTTGGAGAATAGGGTGGTTAAAAAGGGGTTAGTCTACAACAGGTTTGAGAATCTTAGGAGAAATGAGCTCCAGTTGTTCTTAGAGGGTAATCACCCTGATGAATTCGCCTATAGGGCTATAACAACTGTGGAGCTCAAAAATGGTAAACAGGCCAAATACATCTCAGAGCTCTATGGGCCTGAAGGATTCTTTGAAGGTGAGGCAGAGAATCCCACCATGGAGGAACAAGTAATATTTTTAGAAGCCTACACCAGAGAATCCTACAGGCTCATAGTTGGGAAGTAGGTCTCATGGATAGGACAATAGCCCTGTGTCTAGTTCCCCAAGACAGGGTTCCCATCCATACTATGCCAACCAAATCTCAGAGACCTCTTCCTAGGCCAGTGCTTAATTGGGTCATCTTCTAAGCTGATCAAGAAGGAAAAAGACCAATCATTCTGCCATCAATAAGTGGGACAAATAAATAGCTTAGAGGTTTTGGCTGCATTGGTTCAGGGGGAGTTTGTTGGACCAAAAGAACCAATGAGCCAGATCAGAAAAACCTCTAAGTCCCACAAGACATCACAACAACTGCAGAAAGCATCATCCGCAGTTTGACAAACACTGAGGACTTCAACAGCTGAAGATCAAATAACTGAAGATCAACAGCTGAAGACTTCAAGTACTGAAAACTCATCTACTGAAGCATCAAATACTGAAAAACTCAAGTACTGAAGCTTCAAGTGCTGGAGACTCAAGTACTGAAGATCAACAGCTAAAGACTGAAGTACTGAAGATCAATAGCTGATACACAAAGACTGAAGACAAAGACTGAAGACATCAGCTGATGACAAATACTGAAGTCATCAGCTGATGAAACAACTGAAGTCAAAGTCTGAAGACAAGTGCTGAAGCTTCAGAGTTTGTTACAACAGCTGCAGAAGTATTCTTCAGTTGTTGTGATGGTTTCCTTTTCAGTTGTTCTTTTTATGTTTCAGTAGTTTGTAAAATGACTGAAGAGTTTGTTCTTCAGTCGTTGTAGTTATCAGTAGTTTCTTTTCAGTTCTTGTAATAGTTTGACACTTACCATTTTGTAAGAAGATGTCAGCTTTTGTGACATCTTCAGTAGTTTAGTTTGTTATCAGTAGTTTGTTAATAACGGTTTGATGTCACTTTCAAGTGACATCAGCTGACGTCATTCTTTCCTATATAAGGAAGATGACCTAATTGTAGCCGCTGTCGAAGCATGTATTGAATGAAATATTCTCTTTTGCAGAACTTCTATCTTTCTCTATAACTTACTGTTTTATTGCTAAATCTATTGTGTTCTTGCTTGTTTGTTCTAATTCTTGTGCTAAATTCCGCTACGAATACAACCTAATTGATCAAACTAGAGGCTGAGATCCTGTCATTACCGTAGGTTCATAGCAAATTTCTCAAAGATTGCTAAACCATTAACGGCACTAACCCAAAAAAATCGACTCCTTGAATGGGGACACGAGCAAGAAGAGGCTTTCGAAATATTAAAACGCAAGTTGTATAACGCTCCTATTCTCCCACTTCCCGATGGAAACGATGATTTTACCGTGTATTGCGATGCTTCAAATCAAGGTCTTGGTTGTGTCCTCATGCAACGAGGCAAAGTCATAGCATACGCGTCGAGGCAATTGAAGGTTCATGAAGTGAACTACACAACTCATGATCTTGAACTTGGTGCCGTGGTTTTCGCTTTGAAAATCTAGCGACACTATCTTTATGGAACGCAATGCATAGTCTACACCGATCATAAGAGTCTCCAACACGTGTTCAACCAAAAGGATCTCAACATGAGACCAAGACGTTGGATCAAGTTGATCAGCGACTACGACTGTGACATTCGCTACCATCCTGGAAAGGCGAATGTTGTAGCCGACGCGCTAAGTCGCAAGGTCCACAACAAGGTTGTCTCACTTCAAGAAATCCGAGATCGAAGGAATTGGTTTGACACGTTAAGGGAATTTGATATCGAGATTCATGTGGATGTTAACGAGGTTACTATCATGCTTTAAAATATAAGGATTGATAGTGATCTCGAGTTATGCATTCGCGAGGCTCAACAAACAGCATTAACGGACGAAGGAAAGGATGAAGATTTGATGTCTAACTTTCGGTCCCAACTCGAGACAAAACCGAATGGCTTGTGGTACTTCTTGAATCAACTTTGGATTCCTAATCGTGATAATCTTCGTCACTTCATTATGAACGAAGCTCATCAAACCCGATATTCCATTCATTCTGGCTCCGATAAGATGTACATGGACCTGCGTGGGCAATATTGGTGGCCTGGAATGAAGAAAGATATCGTGTCTTATGTTTCCAAGTGTCTCACTTGTGCAAGAGTCAAAGCCAAGCATCAATGACCAAGTGGTTTACTTGAACAACCCGAAATCCCTATATGGAAATGGGAACATATATCCATGGATTTCATAACCAAGTTACCTCGTACTCCTTGTGGCCATGATAGTATATGGGTGATTGTTGACCGTTTGACCAAAACGGCACACTTCATAGCAATACGAGACACTTACAAAGTTTCAAGACTGGCCCGCATCTACATTGACGAAATTATGAGTCGTCATGGCGTGCCGTTGCACATCATATCCGACCGAGACGCTCGCTTCACTTCACACTTTTTGTCGTCTATGCAAGAACTCTTGGGTACTCAATTGGATTTAAGTACGGCTTACCATCCTCAAACTGATGGTCAACCTGAACGAACAATCCAAACCCTCGAGAATTTGCTATGACTATGTGTCCTTGACTTTGGTAGTGATTGGGACGGCATTTACCGCTCGCGGAATTTTCGTATAACAATAGTTATCATTCGAGTATCAAGATGGCACCGTTCGAAGCACTTTATGGTAGTAAATGCCGATCAGCGATCTGTTGGACCAACATTGGTGAGAACTTCATCACTGGTCCTGAACTTATACAAGAAACGACCGATAAAGTCTCTACAATCCTCAAGAACCTTGAAGTGGCAAGAAGTCAACAAAAGAGTTATGCCGATAAGCATCGTAAGCTGTTGGAGTTTCAAGTTGACGACATGGTTCTTCTTAAGGTTTCACCGTGTAAAGGTGTTGTTCGCTTTGGAAAGAAAGGTAAACTGGCTCCAAGATTTGTAGGACCTTTCAAAATCCTGAAAAGAATTGGGAAAGTGGCTTATAAACTGGAACTACCTTCCGACCTTAGTGGAGTTCAACCTGTGTTCCATGTCTCAGATTTGAGGAAGTGTTTGACCGACGAGAGTCTGCATGTTCCACTAGAAGACATCCGGATCGACACGTCATTGCACTTTGTTGAGAAACCGGTCGAAGTTATGGATCATATTATGAAGAAAACTAGAACCACAACTACTCTAATTGTCAAGGTTCGTTGGGAGAATAAGTGTGGAGCTGAGTTCACTTGGGAGCGTGAGGACCACATGAAGGCAAAATGCCAGCATTTGTTCGCTTAGTTTATTCTTAATTTCGGGACGAAATTCTTTTAAGTTGGGAGACTGTAACATTCTGTATTTTTACGTTAATTAAAAGTTAACGTCGTTTAGTATTGTAAGGACCTTTGTTGACAATTATGAAACTCTTGTGTTGCTTAAGCCTATTTTCTCTATTTTTGTCTTAAATTCTTTAAATTGAAAGTTAACAATGGCAATTATTACATATAAATAATAATAATAACAATAATAAACAATAATATAATAGTAATAATAACAACAATAATAACAACTAAGAATAATAATAATAATAATAATCCTCCTAATAATAAGGGCGTACCTGGTGCTGCAAAGAGCTCCCGCGTTTTCGCAGGGTCCAGGGAGGGTCCGTCCCATTTAAGGGAAGATGTACGCGGTCTTTCCCCCACATTTTGTGGGGAGGTCGTTTCCACGGATCGAACCTGAGACCTTTGGACCCTTAGGAACAACTTTTACTGCTGCGCCAAGGCCCGCCCTCCTAATAATAATAAGGATAACAATAATAATAATAAACTATAATAATAATAATAACAATAATAATAATGTGAACGATAATAATAATAATCATATTAAAGAAAATCTTGTAAAGAAATAAAAACAATATAAGTTTTAATATTTTAAAACTTGTAATTAATTGGTTTTTACATAAATAATAAAGTCTCAAAACTTCAGGGGTCAAACTGTAAATTAGTAAAACTAAAAACCTAGTTTTGGTAGTTTTTAAACAACTACAAAACCACAGGGACTGGTTGTGTAACATTTCAAAACCAACCCTTTTCTTTCCCCCTTCTTCGTCCATCTTTTCCGGCAAGCATATCCGGCCGCCGCCGCGGCTCCAGCGAAGCCAAAAACCGGGCTTTAATCCGCGGTTTTGACCCTAAAACACACCGAAACAATCGTGAGCCTATTTCGAACATGTACATGATCTTTAATTGTGTTTTAATCAAGGTTTTAATGGTCATACGTGTAACCGAATGAGTCTTGAATCCCCAATGCCGTTACACATCTAAAACCCAATAATAAACAAATTAAACATACAGAAATGTTCAAGTAATCATCTCGAAGTTATTGGCAACGTCAATTTCACCTGAAACAACCTTGTAAATCGATTAAATTGTTTGAAACGACCGACTTTAAACTCTATAGCAGTTCGGCAAGTAATCGAACAAATAGAGCCTATTTAACAGAGGGGAATCACCACATTCGATCCCTTTAAACTTATTATACACTCAATCGCTTGGAAATACAACAGAAACATCAAAATCAAAACCCAAGTTCATCACGTATAGGACCGAGGCTTTACCGAGCATAAACACTTCAATTTGCTTACAATCAAGTAAGTTTATTATATCATTGTGCTCGTTTACACCTAGGGAACAAAAACCCTATGTTTTAAATCATTAACATCACCGATTTGATCTTCAATTTTGGAATTTAACAAATTAGGGTTCATACAATTTTGGGGGGGTTTGTACCTAATGATTTTAAAGATTGGGAACCAAGATAAACCACGGCCAAGGCCTTGGTTCACTGGTTCCCCACTCGTTTGTCAATCTAGAGGTCCCGAGTTCGAACCCGGGCACCCTCTTATTATTTTTAAAAAGGCTTTTTAGCCTTAACTTTATTTTAGAAAATTTTATTAAATATAAAAATAAGTTTTATGAACTTCAAATATTTCTAAAATCAACTAAATATTTTCTGTAAATTAATTCTTGTAAAACCTTTTAACATTTAAATATTTACCAATGTTATAACTATAGATTTTTATAAAATAGGCTTATATAACAATTTAAATTATTAAAATTATTATTATATATTAGATCATCTTTGGGTAGGGATTAATCATGATACTTATAAAGATTAAATATATTTAATTATTAAATACACAAGTTATGTACAAAGAATTGTGTCCTTTTAAAAATTACATAAATGGTACCTTATCTTTTCTTGGACAAAATATATACAAAAGTACATGAATTTTATTTACAAAAACCCCAAAAATTCTAATACCCTAGTTCACGTTAAATCAATAAGCTTAATATTAACTTAAATCTTGTAAATATATATACTTAGGTACCTTGTAAAGAACTACTTTGGAACGTTGCCTAATATATTTCTTATTAATCGTCAATTATATATTTATTGACCATGTGAGTATTTCTATACCCCTTTTATTATTTTTACACTTTGGGGTGAAACATGTTACTTTATAAACATTGCACTTGTAAACACGTTTGATTCTTGTAAACTTATGGCATTTCACCTGGATGTTGTGGTTAGTTGACCTTTGTGGCTACCATGTAATGTCGAATATATGTACGACGTCATATATCTATGGGCCTGACAAGCCTGCTTGGTTGATCCAAGTATACTTAGCTAATCGTATACACTTGTAAACGTTTGAGACTTGTAAAACTTTGTCAAGGTTTGATTGTGCATTCTGTCTTACATCCCTAGTTACTTTGTTCTCTAGCTTACAACATGAATTGCCATCTTTTATATACTTATGTATTGAAACTATGGAAATCTCACCAACATTATTGTTGACTTTTTATTTTTAACATGTTTCAGGAAATGCTCAAGTTTGATTGACATCTTAAAGTGCTTTCACATCTAGGAATGGACCTAGTTAAATAAATGAAATAAATTGGATTGTACATCTTATGTTATGTTATTTACTTTCTTTGAGACTTATGTTTGTAATGGTACAATTGGCACTTATGATTAATGTATATTTGGGTTATTAATAGCATTATGTGGCTGTGAACGATCTTAACCCTCACACCTCGATGTTTCCGCCGTCAAGCTTGGGGTGTGACATCAAACATTCGTAGTTTCCATATGTTTAAAAGGCCTTTCGAGATCTGCATTTCTTCAAACAAAAATTAGTTTTATAAGTGAATGATATTGATCATAGACCCAGATCTATAAATTGTAATTCCAAAACCATATTGTTCCTTTTTTAACAATTTGATTTACAAATTAATTGCACATAAACCCTAGATTCAAGAAAGAAAACACTAACCTGTTTGTTTATCTGAAGCATCATGGAACTCTGCTTCCTCTTCCGCCTGAAGTTAGCCTTGCAGCTGTCGTTGCCTAGATTTATGGTTTACACCGTAAACATCATCATCACTCTTGCATCACCACCATCAGAAACGTGGTTAGATCGGACTATTATCGCCACAGCTGTTGTCGAGGAGACTGTTGTTGTCGAGGAGGCGGCTGTTATTGCTAATAACCTCTCTCATCAACGCACACCACCAAATCACACCACCACAATCGTTTTTGGTCGAGAACCGATGCGGGAAACCGCTGGTGATTGACTGACTAGTCCATTTCCTTCGTTCTAGATACATGTGTGCCTAGTTTCTGAGCTTAATGTAATATGTCTTTATTGTCTTACACATATGTAATAGTTGGGTACTTAATGAAATACAAATGTTCTGTTGTGGTTATAATGTTTAATATTTCATTAATGAGTTGTTTAACACGTATCGAATTGATTATATAGGTTTGTGGTTATGTGAATTAATCTTGGTAATGTAATGTTTAAGAAATATATTCAAACTTAGTAATGTGAAGTTCTCATGTGAATGGCCCATGCTAATGGACCATACGCATGAACAACTTCATGCGAATGACTAAGTCGCACGACTGAACCAGGAGACTGGATCAGTCGCATGATTGTAACATGAGATTGACTCAGTCACACGATTGAACACTCAGTCATACGAATGGATCAACCGCATGGCTTAATCGCACGACTGAACTATACTAATGGTTCAGTCGCCCGAATGAGGAACACTAACCTATAAATACTACTTAAATTGTGGAAAAATGAAGCACTTCGAATTCCTACGTACCCTAGCCGTCCAGAGACCTCTAAGAACATGTTCCAAGTTCATAGATCGCACTAGATCGATTATCAATCATTCTTAACGTTTAGATTCAATCTACAATTAATTCTACGTGCGTTCTCACAGATTGGATCGCCAATCAAATAGGATTCCGCACTATTTGTTTCGGTATACGCGTTTATCAGTTAGTATTTCGTTCAATACTACGTCCTGACAAGTGGTATCAGAGCCTTGGCTCTTGATTTACGTGTGATTCTATCATTCTTGATTGTAAAAAATTGTGTTTTTCCACAAAAAACACAATTCTTTTGTGTCAAACGGTGTTTTAGACGTCTCCAGTTCGTAAAGTTCATTTTTTCTGGCATACAGCAATTAGGATTAGTGAAAATTCATGTTTTTGCGTCCAAAATACCTTAAACCTTCAAATTTTCAACATACAGCAGCTTTAGTCGCCCGATTGACTCAATCGCACAACTAAGTTCATCCGCATCCCTCATACGCACGATTGGACTCATTCGTACCTTCATTCGTACGATTGAACTGTCTAGTCGCATTGTTCATCTGTACCTATCCATATGCATGATTGATTCATACGCATTGGTTTATTTGCATGTTTGAGTCATTTGTATTGTTCAATCGCCCGAATAGCCCAATCGCACACTTTCATTCGCACAAGCAGACAATTTTGTTTCAAGGTCTAAAGTTAATAGTAATGGAGGATCAGTATTCAGCATTCATAGCAGGTAAAGATTCAAGGATCCAGAATCTGTTGCTTCTGGAAAACGAAGTGGGGAATCATAACAAGCCTCCTAAGCTAATCACGTTAGATGATTACCCACAATGTAAGCAAAGATTTGAGATTTATTTGAATGGCGTAGACCCCAATCTGTGAGAGTCGATAGAGACATGGTATAGCATGCCTGTAGGTGAAGATGGAGTTAAACTTACACTAGGGGGCATGACTGATGGACAAAAGCTCAAGTAAAATGCTGAGAAGAAAGTTTAGGCTCTGCTCACTCAGTCAATTCCGAAGGTCATTTTCCATCAATTTTCTGAGAACAAGCAAGCAAAGAAGCTGTGGGATGCATTGGAAAAGAGGTATGACGGTAATGCATCGTTAAAAGCTCTAAAGACTAAAGCGTTAAAGAAGGAGTTTGACAACTTCTCGTCATTGGGAAAGGAGAGCTTGGACGATGTCATTGATCGGTTCTATCACTTAATAAGTGAGTTGCACACTCATGGAGTCACCACTTCTATGGAAGACAAAGTCTCAAACTTTGCAGATGGTTTGCCAGAGAAATGGGTTTCTTTTGTCTCCAACCTCAAATAGAATGATATGCTCGTGAACTTAGATATAAATGACTTCATTCTGAAACTGAGGGAGGAAGAATTGACGATGAAGTAAAGGGCTCAAAATTCTACTTATGATCAGAATCCAGCCCTATACAACTCAACTCCACAAGCCAAAACATCTAGAGCTCCACTACAAACGGCTTTTGTGTCGAGTTCAGCTGGTCCATCTCAAGCAATTTCTTCAGGATTTGACACGTCAGGGTCGTCTGGTACCCAATACATAGCATCTGAAGCCAATGCTACAAAACTGAAGACCGAGAACCTCGAGAATATGACAGTAGAGGTAGCAAAGGAACACATGGATCTCTTAGCACCTATCGTCCATTCCTATGATGGGCTAGTTGCTGGGGAAGATAGGGAACTGCCATCTGGCAGATGAGGACTACGAGCAAGTAGACGAGACAGAGCTGGAAAGGATGGATATAATGTGGGCCTTAGCAAGTGTCGTCCGGAGAGCTTGAAAGTTTGTCAAGAAAACCGGACCGAACTTGGTTGCAACTAAGGACACTACCTTTGGTTTTGAAAAGTCTAAGGTGACATGCTTTAATTGTGGGGAAAAGGGGCACTTTAAGCGTGAGTGTGTGAAGCCGAAAAAGACAGAAACAGGAATCCCTTCTCATCCTTCAATCGTCAGGATAAACCCACAGCTAGTCCAACTTCATCAAGCAAGGATCCTAAAGCCTTGACCGCTCATGATGACGAAGGACAGGATTGGAGCTTTAGGTTTGTATCTCTGGGAGAATCCAACATTGCAAGTGTTGAAGATTTGGATGATGACTCAGCTAGTGAAGGAGATATTGCAGTGGAACTAGCGATGTCTAACACTGAAGAGACTGCAACTGTGGTAAAGTACATGCCTGAAGAAGGGAAAACTACAACAATGTCAGAATCACCAGAACCAGAGACACTAGACTCTGCCTTAATGGCTGATTTGTCAGAACCTTCTCAGGTAAGTACTACTGACCAACTTTTCAATAATCATGCTTGTTCTGATTGTAATAAATTTAGGGAAAGCATTGATCTGAAATTTACTAGGTTATTAGATCACAATGATAGCTTAGTAAAGGACTTATAACTGTGCACAGAAGCCAGTAGAGTTTTAAAACAAAATGAGCACAGTTACAAAGAAAAGATAGCCCTTTTGAACAAACAGCTTAGGGAAACAGAAGTAGTAGCCTTTAACCAAGCTAATGATATTAGGTACTATCTAAACTCCCTAGAAGACACTAAGAAACAGAAGGCAGTTTTAGAAGTAGAAGTAAATTCATTAAAACAGAAACTTCATAGTTGGATAAGTTCATCTCAGATTGTCCAACACTTAGTGAGAGAAGGTAACAATGGGGAGGGTTTAGGATATAAAGTGGTTCCACCACCACCTGAGACCTCGATGAATGCAAAATGAAAAAAAATAAATAACAACCAAATCAAGGATCATGTGGTGTCTACTCCTCTAATAAGTGATCCCGATTCCATAAGTAAACCTATTGAATCTGGCACTAAACTAAAGGAAGCCACTTCAAAATCACAACGTAAAATGCCCTGTGACAATCTGGACAAACAATTTGAAAAGGTTAATATAAAGTCTGGGTCAATCAAGTCTAATTCTAAACCCAAAAAGACCAAACAAGTTAACCGACCCCGTGCTTCAGGTCTAAGTCCAGAGAAAAATAAGGTAAAGGATGTTAAAATTGTTAAAACAATTAACTTTGTTAAACAAGAGAAAACATCTAAGCAAGAAATGTCAAAACCAAAACAAAACAATGTCAAACGAGGGTCCCATACTTCTCCACAGAAACATTTAAATTGTCAAGTTGAAAGCAGATCATGCTACAACTGTGGAAAGTATGGACATATTGCGTCGTATTGTTCTTATTATCATCAGACACCAAAGAAGAAGGTAGAGCTTTATGACACTAAAGTGAGCTCTTCCAAGAGAAGATCCATGACTCCACCAAAACGAATCAGTGAACCTAAAGTTCAACCTATCAACCAGTCGTCTGTTTATCACAAACAAGCCCTACATAAGACTGGCTTATGGAAAGAGAAATCTGCCCATGAATCTGATATTGAGAACAAGAAGACCATAGATTGTCACTCACCCTCAAAAGGCCAATGGGTGGAATTTATGATGTGTGATGCCTCTTGGTCACCCAAGCAAGTAAAGGCTTGGGTCCCTAACCTGAACTAATGTTTTCAATTTAATGTGCAGGGTGTTCGGTATAGTGCTAAAACCAACACGTGGATTGTCCTACTACCTCAGATGCCTCACACTCCTACTGCCTCAGATACACAACCAAATGTCTATAATCTTGGTTCTAAGGTAGTTGTTCCCACTACTCCTGGATCACGCTTAAATGTCTATCATCCTCTGGACAATGTCAATGGGGATGTCAGATCTGGAGTTCAGAAAAGAAATCAGCTATACTCAGCTGATTATGCCTCGGTAATGGAAAAAGGATACCTTCACGATGGAGCATATCGATGTTTTGTGTCTCAGTTTGAGCCAAATATGTCAGTGAAGCCCTGAATGATGAGGCATGGGTGAGTGCCATGCAAGAAGAACTTCTGTAGTTCATGAAGTTGGGAGTATGGACTCTCGTGGATAGATCGAAGGGAGCTAAATTTATTGGAACCAAATGGGTATTGAAATGCAAGAAAGATGACCAAGGAGTCATCATCAGGAACAAAGCTCGTCTTGTAGTTCAAGGATTTTGACAAGTCGAGGGAATAGATTACAATTAAGTATTTGCACCTGTGGCAATAATGGAAGCCATCCGTATCTTCCTAGCCTATGCCTCTTACATGAAGTTCAAAGTCTATCAACTGGATGTAAAGAGTGCATTTCTTCATGGTGAAATCCGGGAAACAATGTATGTCAGTCAACCCGAAGGATTTGAAGATCCATATCATCAGGACAGAGTTTACAAACTGGATAAGGCTCTCTACGGGCATCACCAAGCCTCAAGGGCATGGAATGAAAAACTATCCACTCACCTCGTGAAACACGGATTTCGCAGAGGTGTAAGTGACTGTACACTGTTTATCAAAGAAAAAGATGGTGACTTGCTGCTTGTTCAGATCTACGTTGATGACATAATCTTCGGTTCCAAGAACGAAGACTTGCGTAAACAATTTGAAGCAGTAATGAAAGCTGTATTCGAAATGAGTGCCATGGGAGAGATGAAGTTATTTCTAGGTTTACAGGTGGATCAGACATCAATAGGGATATTTCTACATCAGACTAAGTATGTAGGAGATATTCTCAGTCGGTTTGACATGTAGAATGCTTCCGCAGCTGGGACTCCACTTGCTACAAACCATGAGGTAGCACCCGACGAGAATGGTGATCTAGTCGATGCCACCATGTACCGAGGAATGATTGGATCTCTCATGTACCTCACTGCATCAAGACCTAATATCATGTATGCAACATGTCTATGTTCAAGATATCAGGCGAAACCAAAGGTTAACCATCTGATAGGAGTCAAAAGGATATTCCGTTATCTGAAGGGTACACCAACACCTAGGTTGTGGTATCCTCATGACGACGACTTTGAGCTTACAACGTATAGTGACTCGGATTACGGTGGCTGCAAGATGAACTACAAGTCCACATCAGTAGGATGTCAATTCTTTGGGAGGAGAATAGTGACCTGGCAGTGTAAGAAGTAGACCTCGATTGCTTTGTCAACCTATGAAGCTGAATACGTTGCTGCCGCCAGCTGCTGCTCACAAATCATATGGATACAACAGCAAATGCGGGACTACGGTTTGCATTTCTTTTCTACTCCTACTTTTGTTGATAACTCTGCTGCAATTGGAGGATTATTTCTCGATGTTCTGTATATGAGCCTCTTCAAACAGCGGTAACAAAAAATCCGGTCCAACATCCTAAGACCAAACACATTGGTATAAAATAGCACTTTATACGTGACTGTTTTGAAAAGAATCTAATCGATGTGGTTAAAATAAATACGGATTTTCAACGCGCTGACCTCTATACTACAACTTTTAATAAACCACGTTTTCTATATCTATTAGAGGTCAACGGTGTCAAAAAGAAAAGTGACGTAATTCCAGAAGATGAAATTGCTTAGTCCGACACCCGTTTAGTTTTCTTTTACTCTCTTTTATTTTCTTTTGTTTTCTTTTATTTTTCTTTTAATTTAAATATCCTATTTTAGAATTCAAAAAACACAAAAAGATTTTCGGTTTTAGAATTTTAGGGGGATATTAGTTTACTTTCAGTATTTAATTACTTAAAAAAAAGAAGAAGGGGGGAGGGCAGATAAGCTAAAAAGGCAAAAACAACAAAGATAAGAAGGTGATTCAATACTATGGTAATTGATAGTACACAGACCTCGAGTTAGTTGGAACACCAAAAAGATTTTTATTTTTTAAAATTTTAGTTTCATTAAATCACAGAAAATTGTTAGTCAGAGAATTCTAAGTCTAACAAATTGGAAAAATAATAGTACGCTTTTTGGAAACTGTAATTACACGGAGAAAGTTGATCTACGGAGGTGCTAGTTCATTATACGATGTGTCGGTAGATTCAACATAATAGACTAGTAGACATCATTGGTAAACTCAATTTAAACTAATCTGTTCAACTGACTGTGGGTTCCCATCTTATCACTAGTTAACACCATCAATTATTTCCAATAAGGGATGACGAGCAAATAAATGCCACTAAAAGTGTGCGGATGACCACAAAAAGAGCAAAGCACGAAAAATGAAAATAAATGCAATCAAGCTGATAACCTATGTTGTTGGTGCGTTATGTGCAAGAAAAATATTTAGAGTTGCTCTTACAAGAAGATAGGTTGTGTGCCTCTCTGCTGTGCGATGACACTGACCTGAGGATAAGCATAACCTAGATATTCTAGAATTCATTGTTGTTTGCCGCCTCTCTACTGTGCGATGGCACTGACCTGAGGCTTGGCTTCTCTTTGAAAGCTCTATGAATAGTCTCTTCTTGTCAAAATACCCGTAGACCTCTTCTCCTGAGGAATGTTGATTACCATATAAGCTTGGATCCACAAAAGTTGGTTGAAATAATATAACCTAATACATCACCAATATGTGTCAAAAGTATGTGTATGGATTTAAGTGGACAAGTATACTGACAATCATCGTGGCTGGACTGCCTGATGTTCAAAATCAATGTGCGTTACATATCAGATCAAGCATGATTCCTAGTTAGAACGGAGAAGTCTCAGATGAACGAGAAACTGTGATATGTAAATATGTTAGTTTCAATTTCAATAAATATATAAAAGTTCCAAGTAATTTAGTCTATACCTGTCTGATTCCATATGAATCTGTCTTAGAAATAATGTTAATGCTAATAGGCTACTCTAACCTGCCGTAACAAAATCACAAAAACATGTTTATTTTGTTACTTAGGTTAGTCTTTCAAGTTATTTCTAAAGTGTGTCTGTGTTGGACTTTGCTATGTTATTCATTGCTGTAAATGTCACAAAATGAACTTAACGTTAATCTTAGCTAAAGTGTTTTTGAAAAGATAAATGGATCACGTCTGAGGTAATCGGGTGGATAAATGGATCATGTCCGAGATGATCATAAGTTTTCAAAGTTAATATGATCATGTCTGAGATGATTGAATGCTCAAAATGTTTAATCTATAATCAAAAGGTGTAAAATGCAAATTGGTCATAAAGTCAAAATCATGAGTATGACCCATACGCACGATTGGACCATAAGTATGGTCCAATCATGCGAATGGACCATACTCATGCCCTAGACAACCGAATGGAGTATGAGTATGAATCATTCACACAAATGGCTTACAAGATTGAGCCAGTCGCCCGAATAAAGCTGTGCGTATGAGTTAGTCGCCCGACTGAGATCCAGTCGGCCGACTGAATGTGATCGACTGAACCAATCGCACGACTGAGGTCCAATCGGCCGAATGAACAGAGCGAATCGGTCCAATCACCTTATTGAAATCAGATTCAGTATAAATTGAGCCCTAGTCGATCGCATTCAACTCATCACCCTAAATTGCCCCCATATCGCACACCTGACCGTTACTCTGCCAAAATTTCATCTGACCGAACCTAACATCTTATTTCGATATTCTAACGATCTTGGTTGTTTATACAGGTACAATGCGGTGCAACCCATCCAAAAAAACCACCGAGTTGACTTCAAAAATCATGAAACTCGACTCACACAAGAACCGAACATTGAAATGGACTAATAACATAACCAAACCGAGTAAAATGTGGAAATAAAAGTTATTAGGTTATTAGTCAAGTGATTGCGAGTCTAATGAACCAAAGCACGACGTCTAATTCTAAGTTTTGGTCCAAATTTGAACCAGGATGAACTACAATCGCACGACTGAGTGGACGATTGAGCCAATCGACCGAATGACCGATACAAATGAGATTAGTCGGCTGACTAAACCAATGGCATGCTTAGTCATCTGATTGAACTCAGTCACATTATTCAATCACCCGAATATATTCAATCGCCTGATAGGTCAACCGACTAAACACAGTCGCATGGTTCAATCGCATGATTGAACCAGACTGAGTTCTACCAGGTTAATTAGAACTAATTTGTGTTGTGTGGGATCTAATGCCTATCTGTCTTGTGCTGCAGATTGATGGCTGACAGGTGGGCCATCAACCCTAAGCACAACATATGTGCTCATTTAGATGCTATGACTCAGAATGGTGTCGAGTTTGCGGGGATCATCACTTTTCTCAAGCGATCCAGAATCTACAGGGCTATTTCCACACCATGCACTCCCTATAGGTCTATTCAGCAGGCTTTCTAGGGGGGGCATCGGTTGACCGCTCACGCGAGCCTTACAGCATTAGGAGTTCTATTTTTGGTATAGACATAGAGATTACAGCTGAAGATATCCGGCGGGTACTTGGTTTGGGTGATGATGCAGACCACCCTACTAGACTTCACCCACTGACTGTGGGGGGTGCTTCTTAAGGATGAAGTACGTTGGGGATATCAACACAGGTGTGCTCAACAAGAGCAACCTGTGTCTCCAGTATAAGTACTTAGCACATGTCATCGTTACGTGCTTGGCTTCTAGGAGGGGTGGGTTTGATGACCTATCAGACCTGATTCAAAATGCCTATGTGGCACTGGTGCGGAACCACCCCTTCAGCTTCTCGAGCATGATATTCTCATACCTTATTGAGAATCTGGAGGCTAGGGGCAAAGAAGGGTTCTGCATGTACCCTAGATTTCTGCAGATGATCCTTGATGAGAAGCTGTCAACACTGCCTAAGGAGAACCACGACGCTGTCACTGGAGATCATGGATGATACGACACTGGGTCGTATGAGAGTATATCGGAGAAAGAAGGTCAAACCCCCGATGAAGAGACTCTTCGGGCATTTGGCCCAGGCTGATTATGTGGCGCCTGGGAGGCAAAAGTGGTGCCACGATGATGGTGATACGGGCGGAGAATCCAGGCCTGCTACTTCGAGGGGCCCCACTAGACAGGTTACTCATTCACCCCCTACACACCCAGATTCCACTACAGCCAACTTTCACCATGACTTCTTTCTTCCCGATGAGGAAGAAGAGAGTGATGAGGAGCCTCTCACGAGGACGGTGGGCAGCCGGGTGGTTGCCACAGAGACAGGCTTGATGGCGGTTGGTGGACGCCAAAGGAGTCCGGGGATGCTGCTGCTGATTCAGATCCCTCTTATGCCCCGGACTCGCTCAGTAGCCAAGGGGGAGCCTCAGTGTCTAGAGGCACAAGGAGGAAGATGATGGCACACCCCTATGGAAAGAAGGGGAAGAGGTTGAGGTTCACTCTGACATCATCCACCAGCACAGCCACTACCTCAGCCACACCATCCACCACTACCACCACCACTGCTACTACACCACCAGCCTCCACTTCTACCACCTCACACACCACTACCACACCCTTTCCACCACCACCAACTTCATCAATACCACCCCCAATCTTCACTCATCTGCCACCACCTTCATCTATACCAACCCCAATCTTTACTACTACCACTACCACCACCACTAGTCACGCAGGAGGACCGTTATCTTTCCCTTCCATTACATCTGGATCTCCTCTACCTCACAGTGGGGTAGAGGAACAGCTCTCAGCACTGAACCGTATGGTGTTGAGGCTGTTAGCAGCCGATAACAAGAAGACTACCCAAATTCGTCAGCTAGTAGAGCGTACCGCTGCACAATCTTAGCAGATATCTAAGCAGGCTCAGCTGATTGAGCAGCAGGCTCAGCAGATTGCTGCATAGAGCTCAGAGATGTCCCAACTCCAGGAGCAACATGTCCACTCATCCAAAAGGATAAAGGAGTTGGAGACTGCCAACAAGACCATCATGCTGAGGCTGAAAGGGTCAAAGGAGGGGCCCCTAAAGACAGGAGAGGGAGATGGAGATGATGGTGATGATGATGACAGTGATGGTGATGATGATGGTGATGATCAAGGGGATGATACTGATGCTGGTGATGATGCTAATGATGATGTTGATGATGATGATGATGATACATCTGCTACGGGTGCCACATCTGCAAGTGAAAGGAGGACAAAGAAAGCTCAAAATCAAGGTGCCTCCACATCCGCCCTGTCAGCAGAAGAGCCCATGATACAAGACAAGAGTAATGTCTAGTTGTTTATGTTATTTAAAATCATGTGTAACTGAATTTTGTATCAAATTAATGTATATGATGTTTATATATTGGTGAATGTGTTTCTCTTTTGATGATTAACTAATGATCGATATGTTACATGTCTAATTCAAGCAGATCCAAATTATCAGAGGGACGAATACGATGCGGTTCCCCTTCAGCAGGTTAAGTCTCAATTAACCATGATTCTTGATCTGTAAGGGATTGTCAGGAGATCAGTGAGTTATACACCTGAAGAAGGGGAAATAATTCGTGATCTTACTGACGAGCAACTGGCAGAAATGTTCAAGCACAATCCCGATGAGATTGTTAAAGACGCTCTAACTTTTGATGTAAACAGTGACGATGAGCTGAACGACATTGATGAGATAGAGATCGAAGATGTCACTGCAGCGCACTATCCAGAATATGCTGACACGGAGGGAAATGTGGTCCCCAATCTGGGTGATTCCCTGGTCAGTGATACATTTGAGATTTTAGATAAGATGGAGCAAGAGTCCGAGAAGGTTGAAGAAATAGCCCAAGCCTCAGACATAGATGAAGATAGTAGAAAGGCAGAGTGAGCTGCTTGTTTTAAGGAGATCAGAGCCTAACGCACTGCACCTAAACTGAATGTCTACACCAAGCTTTACAAAGTGAAGAAGCATCACAAGGTGTCAGGCAAGATTGTCACGTGGGCTCATTTTGATGATCTTAATGTATACACGGTAAAGAGAGAGAAGGGTATTGAGTACTTTAGATTCCCGCATGATCTAAAGTCTCTACCTGGTTTTGAGCTCAACGAGCTGGCTAAACTGAAGCGACTATATGTTGATCCGAGAAAGATCTCAGGCTGGTTTGAGGTTGCACTGAAGAGAGAGTACCACACCGGGTGGGTCAACTTCAAACCTCAACAATCTATGAGGTATATCAGACGATCTGAAGTTGATCCCATAACTGGAAAGCCAAATATAGTGCTAAAGTGGAGTCCTCCGCGCATGATGTCGAGAATCCCTCTAAGGGAAATGCCACAGGACTTCACTCCACACTTTAAGTGGTGGTACTATGATTGGAGAACAGGGGAGGCGGTCATAGTTCTGAACAAAGAGGGCAAAATGGATACTATTAGGGTATATGACCTAATGTGGCTTACCAACTTGTCAGCTGAAGATGTTTACACCTTATACCAGTGGCCACTGTTCTATGACGCACAAGATATTGTACAAGCCCTCCAATTCCAAAACGTGATCAGACTCTGCTTTGCATTTGAAATACATACAGGAGTTACAAGAGAGGAGAAGTACAAGAAATATGAAGAGGTTATGAAGAATGTAAGACAATAGATGAATCTAGGTCCAAGGGGGAGTTTGTAGATACATGTGTACCTAGTTTCTGAGCTAAATGTAATATGTCTTTATTGTGTTACACATACGTAATAGTTGGGTACTTAATGAAATACAAATGTTTGGTTGTGGTTATAATGTTTAATATTTCATTAATGAGTTGTTTAACACGTATTGAATTGATTATATAGGTTTCTGGTTGTGTGAATTAATCTTGGTAATTTAATGTTTAAGAAATATATTCATACTTAGTAATGTGAAGTTCTCATGCGAATGGCCCATGCTAATGGACGATACGCATGAACAACTTCATGCGAATGACTCAGTCGCATGACTGAACCAGGAGACTGGATCAGTCGCATGATTGTAACATGAGATTGACTCAGTCGCACGACTGAACACTCAGTCGTGCGAATGGATTAACCGCATGGCTCAATCGCACGACTGAACCATACTAATGGTTCAGCCGCCCGAATGAGGAACACTAACCTATAAATACCACTTAAATCATGGAAAAATGAAGCACTTTGAATTCCTACGTACCCTAGCCGTCCAGAGACCTCTATGAACCTATTCCAAGTTCATAGATCGCACTAGACCGATTATCAATCGTTCTTAACGTTTAGATTCAATCTACAATTGCTTCTACGTGCCTTCTCACTGATTGGATTGCAAATCAAATAGGATTCCGCACTATTTGATTCGGTATACACGTTTATCAGTTAGTATTTCGTTCAATACTACGTCCTGACATTCTATCTCTTCTTGATCTTGGGATATGGTGATCTTTATCTTGGGATACGGTGGTGCTTCGTGCGGGATAGTTGATCTCAGAGCGAGAGTGATTCAACGATGTTATATGTTTGAAATTTGAAATGGAATCAGGGTTTTAAAAATTCTTGTTTTGTTTATTTTTAGAGGAATTCAAAGCTTTGTGAGTTGTATACTATGCTTTAAGAGTTGTACAACTCTTAAAATTAAGAGACCTGATCAAATTACCATTCTACCCTCCCTATATGCATATTAATGTGGTATATATATATGTATGTATGTATGTATGTATGTATGTAGGGGGCAGAGAGAGAGAGAGAGTTTATGGTACAAAGTAAGTCATTCGTGCGAAATGTACGAACTGATAACAACCATTGATCTAATCGATGAATGTTTCGGATTAATATATGGAATAATTATGAAAGAAAATGTGTCTGGAGGGGTAGATTTTGAAATAGGCTTCAATTGTTGAGATTTTTATAAGGACCCGTTCCCGGGCGCCTCACAGTAGGTCATTCATCGCACATAAAACATACATTTATTCAAAACATCACAGCGGAAATTAATTAAAACCATTTTATAAATTAATGATAGATTTTGCAAAGTAATACAGTACATTTAACTATTACAAAATATCATGATTTCATTACATCACAAAAACGTCATTGTTATACTAATGGATGCCATCCCAAAAATGCCAAGTAGCTGTCTCGTGCCATCCTCAGCAACAATCACCTGCCAACTGGAAAATACATAAAATTCAGCGTTGCTGAGTAAGTTCTAATTTTACAAAAATATAACATAGTTTACTTTCATTAAAACCCTTCTTTGCTTTCACACGCGATCATGCATCATACATACAATTAGATAATATCGTTACTAACTTTCATTATCATTCATTATCTTTCCCTATCATATTCATTCTTTTATTTTATTTCATTTACATTCTCTTTCATATACATACTTTCATTTCATACTTTATATTATCTCTTACTTTCATTCTCATAATTTCGTAATGTACTTTATATCATTCTTTTACTGTTCTTACTTTCTTACTTTCTTTTGTACGTTATGTCATTCTTTTACTTTCATATAGATTGGTGAACAATACCCCGAACATTGTGCATGAAGCTGATGCTAGGCCTGTGGTAATTAAACCACGAACATTGTGCATGAAGCTGACCCAGTCAACTAGGGCAAGTCATCTCTCCCATTCATTCAAACTAATTGGTAATACCCCGAACATTATGCACGAAGCTTATGCTGGGCCTATGGTAATTAAAGCACGAATATTATGCACGAAGCTGACCCAGGGGCTGTTTGAAAGGGGCTGACCATGGGCTGACCACTGACTGGCTGACTCGGTCAGCTGGTCAGCCCGTTTGATGGGCGTTCCGTTTCAGCTGACCGGGTCCATGTTAGCTGATCTAAACCGAAAAAGTTAATAGTCTGACCTATGCTGACCGCCACAGGCTCCAGCTGCGCCACCACCCACAACCTCCAGCTGACTGTCTCCCCTTCGCGACTCCCTCGTCAGATTCCCACCTTGGTGACCCCCACGGCAGATCCCCCTATCTGCGCGACCCCCCTCGGCAGATCCCTCCATCTACGTGACCTCTCGGCAGATCTCCCCACATTGGGATCTTTTTCGCGTTTGGGGGCGGTGGTGGACATTACGATAGTGGGTCCGTTTGGCGGTGGTTGTGGCGGCGGAGGGGGTGGATTGGGGAGGTGCGAAGGTGGGTTGATTAGAGGAGAACTTGAGCTTGTATGGTGGTGGTGGTGGTGATGATGATGAGATGAAGGTGTGTGAAGAAGATGAAGGTGTGTTAACGGTGGTGTGGGAGTGTGTAGTAGATACAAATGATGTTGGCAGTGGAAGAGTGGATGTGAGAAATATATGAATTAAATTATATATTTTTATCATTCAAGAACCTTGTATAAAGCAAGAAGCTAAATATATAATTTTTTTGGCTTTTTATTTTTATTTTTAACAATGTATGAATTTTAGAAATATATATACTTTTTATCATTCAGCAGAGTCGGTCATATACATAATCAAACAGACAAGTTTCAGTCAGATGCATACTCAGTCCTAACTTCTTACTGGGTCAGGTTCTGACTCAGTCAGATCTGACTCAGTCAGATCTTACTCAGTCAGCACAATGAAACAGCCCCCCAGTCACCTAGGGCATACCTAAGGTCTTGTCAATCTCAATGATTGACCCTGTGTGCATCCTTTGGGGTAGCTAACCTGCATTACAGTTGAGCTAATGACAACATGGTCGTGCACCTCCTTTCTTATTTGCTTGCAAGCCATTCTTTCATTCATTACATTTTACTTCTCATCATTGTTATCTTTCACTTCGTTACGTTATTCTTTACGTTCTTTCATTCATTTGTCATATTACATAAAGTAATAACATAATATTTAACGTACTTTACAATACAATATAAATACGTTGGAAGACTATTAAAAGATAACACATTATACATACTGTGAATCCTAGGATCTCAAGGAATTATCAGTATTAAAATAACGACAAGTTAATGAATGCGGAATAGTCATTAACTATTGTTTAATTTTTTTTAATTGATAATTGATATCAAATATTGAATTTAATTATGATGAACACAATTATGAAAACACAGTAAATACACACACAAGAAATAATTATAATGTATTTCATTAATATTGAATAATGATTACAAAAGAATAATTATGAATGCTATGAACAATGAATCTTAAATCGTATTGTTGTTGTTGATTTGATGGCGGATAGGGTTGAAAGGTGATGTGATATTCGACAACCGTAATATTGCTTATTGTGTTCTCTCCTTGATGTGAAACCTAGGACTCATATATATATATGCACTTTGAGTTAGTTAAGGAAACACCAGATCTCTTGGGATTTGTTATTGAGTTGTTGACCGGTGGAAATCATACAAGTGTTCTTATCTTCTGCAGGAATCTTGTCTTCCGCAGGAACTCTTGTTCTTCTGTAGGAACCTTGTCTTCCATAGGAATCTTTACTTCATCAAGTAATCCTTATGAGTGATGATGTTCATCCATAGACACAAAGGATGACTTGTAAGAAACATATCTACGGATTAGAAGTATTGATCATCCGTAGATGTTTCTTACACTTAGTCAATTACAGTAATTCACCAAGTACATTGTTTTTGCCTGTCATCACATACATCAAACAACACATATGGGTTAATCTATAAATTCAATGCACACATAATGATAGTCATTTACACTTATTTATTACAAGTATTGACTGAAGTTCTAAGGATATACAAAATGATCTAGACTTATTCTTTCTAGATCTAACAATACTCCCCCTTAGGATTAGATCCTTGTAATCAATCCTTCAAAACTCCAAGCTCCTTGACTTTGGCAATGATTTTGTTGTAAAAGTAAGAGACAACAATCTTCTAATCATCATACTTGTAGTTGATCTTCATCTTACTGAGCTTCTTCAGAGTTTCAAAACTTAATCCTAGAACATCTTCTTCAGTAGTGAGTGTGTCTAACACTTTGTTGTTATTCACCACTTTTAGCTCATCCTTCTCTAATATTCTAAGTTCTGAGACTTCATCAAAAGTTGTTCCCTTTAGCAGTCCAGCATTGTGTCTTCTTCTCTTGTAAGCTTTTGCATGTAATTTGTCAATCACTTGTATTACATGGAAATGCAGGAACAGATCATTTTATGCTCTTTCATCACTCAGCTTGGGAACAAATTTGTCATGTAGGTATGAGGTGTAGCTAGGATGAAGTAGCTTGATTTCCACAGGATTAAAGATCCTGATCCGATCAGCTTTCTTGTTCTCTGCATTCTTGAGCAGCACTAACTCCTTTGTTTTCTCAACATATCCCCATTCAGTTATAGGATATGTGTATTGAGTCCCTTCAATGGACTTGATGGCTGCTGTTTTTCTACTGTTGTATCCAACCCTCTTCAAGAATTCACCATCTAATGATTCTAAGGCATTGGACTTAAACCTTTTAAGACCTTTAATTCTCTTCTTATGCTCAACATCTTCTCTTTTAGCCTCAGCAACCACATCATCCTTGAACTTTGTCTTAAGTTTGCCCATTAGAGTTGAGAAGTCTCTTCCTCTTGGGTGAATTGGGTAATTGCTGATGATCAGACTTTGCAGGTCTTTGAGATCACTCTCTGGTAAGCACTACACAGAAAATACGTCATGGAAGTATTCAATTCTTCCAGATGTTCTTTTCATGATAGCACAATCCCAGTCTGGATCATATTTCCAGGCCATAATCTTGTTCTCTTCCATAGAATTAGGAGTTATGAGGTGATCAATAAGCTGTATCAGAGTGGACTTCTGCTCTGTAATCTTTCTCATAGTAGTTGCAAGTTGCCATACTTTGCCTGGAATGACTTCTCTTGGTTCTCTGATCAGCTTGTCTTTTCCCTTGTGCTGGTCTTTGCTTTCTACCACCACAGGTTCAGCAGTCATCTTGTTATGGTGCTCAATAGCAGGGTTAGGAGCTTTAGTTCTGAATCTGACTCCTGTATCAAGCTCAAATTTTATAACATGCTCTATCATTCTTCTCAGTTCACCAACTGTTCTTCCCTTCATCATATGTGACTTGTAGTTATGACCTTGTAACCAGCAAGTCATATTGTATTTGCTTAGGTTAGGTGTGTCACAATGGCCTGATTCTTTATTGATCTTTTGAATTGATTGAAAGATAGTGAATGCTTCGTAGTCACAGTTTGGAATCATAAATCTTGTAAGCTCAAACTATTTCAGCAGATTTTTCAGTTCAGTCACATTCAGCCTTTCAACCATGTCATAGGGGAACCCATGGTTTATAAGAGTCATAAACATGGTTGACTCAAGCCTCTCTTCCAAAATATCTTTTGTTGTTCGAAGATCATCAGCCTTTGAGCCTTTATGCCCTGTTAGTGAGTCCATTTTGATCAGCTAATTCCATTCCTTATCACTATCACTATCTTTATGAGATATCAACTTCACAGTAGATAAATCTACTAAAGGAGTGTGTTCAGGGGATGTGAGCTTTGGTTTCTTAGGTGAACCCTTAACCTTGGTTGCTTTCTTCTTGGTAGTACCTAAGTACTGTCTGTTCCGTGAATACAAAATTAAGTGCTTTGAAGCCTCAGAATATTGTTCTGATTGTTTGACAGATGGGGCATCCTTTGATTCCAATGCACAGATCTTCATCTTTAGCTATTCAATTTCTTCATCTTTCAACTTGATCAGATCAGATTTTGCAGACAGAGACTCAGTGATATGATCCACCTTTAAGACCAACTTTTCCTTCTCATTCTTCTCATATCTTACTGACTCCTGCAACTCTTTTTCATGTTGAAGTAATGCATCAATCACTTCATTATTGCTTTGAGCATCTTCTCTAAGTCTTTTCAATCTCGCTTCTTGCTTTATCAGCTCTTTGTCCTTTTCTTTGATAACCCCTTTTAACTCTTGAATTCTTTGTTTTCTTCTATTAGACTTGAGCACCAACTTATTGTATTCAGCCACTGGGTAACTGTTGCTCACAGTGATATCCTTATCACTCGGATCATCTTCATGCTAGGCAATTACATTAACAAGATTCCCCTTTTCTTCTTCTTCAGCAGCAGTCTCATTGTCATTCACTTCAGTTGCAGCTACACTTGCTGAACTTGAGCAGTGTTCACTGGCTTAATCTGCATGCTCTAGAAATTGTTGCTGTGATATGTGCTGATGATCAGGGATTGGAATGGTGCTAGCTTGTGACATTAACACTTGGTTTTGAGAGTTGGAGACGAAGACTGGAATGGTGCTAGCTTGTGACATTAACTCAGTCTCACCAGAGTGAACTGTGTTCTGAGACTGAGTTATGTGTAAGGGATCAGTATTGGCCCTCTCAGAAGTTTGTTGTTTAGGTGTATTAGGGAGTGGATGCAGAGGTGATAGAGTTCGAATTGGAGAGATTGGCTGAGTGTTTTGTGAGGTTGGGTGTGAAACTACTGGGGATACTTGTTGTTCTGGGGAGATAGGCTAGGTGTTTTAGGTGTCAGATGATAGTTCTTGTGGGGAAAGATGAGGTTGAATGGGTGAGATTGGTTCAGTGTTCACACTTGCTGGTGATTGATGTTGGTGAGGGGAAGTTATATGAGGTGAGTATGAGGCTTGATCAGAATCTGCAGATGACTCCCCTTGTTGATCTACCCATACCAATTCTTGTGGTATGTCAGCATGTGCATCCACTACATGTGCAAATATAGGCATATCTTCCCCTTGATATTTCCCACTTATCTTGTTCAGTACAGATCTACCTAGATGAGCTTGCATGAATACTTCTCCATCTCTTTTAATTCAAGGAAGTTCAGCATTTATTATTAGTTGTAGAAATTTGGGATCATGTACATCTTGTCTAACCTTTGCCCTTTTACTTGGTCACAGAGACAATTGAAGATGTACTTTGCATAGTTGTAAGTTCTCCCCTCAAAGATTCCTATGATGCCTGAAGAGATGTGCCATAAAAATCTATCCAGCCCAGACGTCCTGTTAGAGATGCACTTCAGATAACTGTGGCACAAAAACCTATAGGGCTTGCATAGTCTTGCCTTCTTTATCTCAACCTTTTCAAAATCACCATCGTAACCCATCAGATAGAACACCTTCTCTATGTATTCATTTTCGAATACGTCTGGGTGCCCCACTTCTCGATCTCCCAGCTCAACTGATCTTTTGATAGCTTGTTCATATATCCTTAACCTTTCATTTTTTATTTCAGCCACAATTACTTCGTTTTCTTCATTTTGTTCCACTCGTGCTGAATTCCAAAAGTTGATGATATGTGCCCGATGAATCACAGGCTCTGCCATCGCCTGGATCGTCGAAGATATCTGATGATATCTCGACATCCTTCTGATGCAGGATCATCAGCATTCAGGAATGCACACACATTGTACTCTTTTGCAAACATGTTTATCATCTTTGAAACACTGATCTGCGATCACGATTGTGTGATTTTTTATGATTTTTAGTTCGATATTTGAAAGTTTGAGAAAGGGGGAAGTGAGCGCTTTTCTAGGTCAAAACAGTGAAAAGTGCTCTGAAAAGTGATTAATGAATTCTTAAAGCCAAAAATATCATTTATAAGCGGACACATTAATTTCTTTTATTAATTATGTTGGGCCCACTTCCTTTTTACCCCTTTCCGTAGACTTTATTTATTCCGTAGGTTTCACAGCTTCCACAAAACATTTGTGGAACCATGACATCTACGGATGCCTTAACTGCAACATTATTTTTAATAACTCTTGATTGAGTACATCTTATTCATTCATAGATTACTATTCTGTGATCATGGATTTATACTTTCAAAGTTATTTTCACATCCGTAGTTTACCAATTCTACGGTTGTGCAAAATGTCACATTTTTACTGTTACTTCTGCTGATGCTAAAATTTCACTGTTACTTCTGCGGATGCTGAAATTTTACTGAAACTTCTGTGGATGTTCAAGTTTCACTGAAGCGTTAAATGTATGATTCCAATCAAGTGATAGAATTATTTATTGCTGTTGGACCTTGTTGACTTTGTTTGTATGGCAATGGTGTAAGGATTCCTAGAAGTCTGATGCAGCCAAAACACTCTTGTAACTATCTATGGATGAAGACATCAGCTGAAGATAACAGCTGAAGGTAACAACTGAAGTCAAAAGCTGAAGACAACAGCTGAAGACATCAGCTGAAGACAACAGCTGAAGACATCAGCTGAAGATAACAGCTGAAGGTAACAACTGAAGTCAACAGCTGAATACATCAGCTGATGACATCAGCTGAAGACAACAGCTGAAGACATCAGCTGAAGATAATAGCTGAAGGTAACAACTGAAGTCAACAGCTGAAGACATCAGCTGAAGACAACAGCTGAAGGCATCAGCTGAAGACAACAGCTGAAGGCATCAGCTGAAGATATCGTCTGAAAACAAAGTCTGAAGACAGTTTTCAGTAGTTGTCATAACAACTGAAGAAGTACTCTTTAGTAGTTGTGATGATTCTTTTTAAGTAGTTATCACAACAGCTGAAGAAGTATTCTTCAATAGTTGTGACAGTCTTCTTTCAGTAGTTCTATGAAATGATCTTCTTCCTGTATGCTGCACAGAACATGAAGTAGTATTGCTAAGGAAGTTTTACACACCACTTCAGAAACATTCCAAGTGTAAAATCTTCCATAGCCAAGACCAATATCTTCTGAAGCCAGAAATGAAGTCTTTCTTAGCTTCAAGACAAAGTCCTCTAAAGCCAAGCAACCAAGACAGATTCTTCCAAAGACTTTTATCATACATGCTTTTATCTGATATACTTTTTCTGAAAAGCTGAACCACTTTGCCGCTGCCCACTCTAGTTGGTCACCAACTTATATGAGTTGGTGAAAAGGTCCATGCTTTAGGAAAACTGTACATTGAGGTCTTGGGTCAAACCTTTCTACTTTATGTACTTTTATCCTTTTTGTAATACATTAGGATGTGAGCTATGGCATGTCATAGTCACTAGCCAAAAGGCAATCTTGCCTTTTGACTCTACATGGATTGTGTTGTCTAATCTATGTATCCAGCTGGCCTTCAATGTATGGCCGTCTGTAGGTTGTAGTATATAGTATCTCAAAATCTTGTAATGTGTGCATGTTGAATACTTTTAACTTTAAATTTGAGAAGCAATATACAACATCCTTGAAATCCAACCACTTGTGTTGTTATCTTGTTCTTTCTTTCTGAGTTTACTTTTGTGTTCTTAGCATCATCATAACCGGTTCTTCATTTGATCTGTTAAGTGTTCTAATACACTCTCCTCATTGTGTTGTTGTGTTGTAAGTTCTAACCCCTTCACCCGGTCCTGCATTTGGTATCAGAGCATCCAGGCTCTTGATATAAGATCTCACCATCTTAAGATCCCTCGCACACATAAAATACTTAACAACTCAAATGGCAGCTCTTTCTAAAGCTGATATGGAAACTGGTACTATGACCAAGTCCCCATTGATCACTCCTGAAGATTTTGACACGTGGTGCACAAGAATGGAAGGCTTCATCAAATGTCAAGATTCAAGGATGTGGGACTCAGTTATCAACGGTCCCTTCATACCAAGCACTACTTCTGCTACTGGTAATCGTATCATCCCTAAAGATGTAGATGATTACTCAGAAGAAGACAAGAAAGAGAATAGAGCTTGATCAAAGGGCCATGACCTTGTTGGGTTTGTTAGAACATAAAATCATAGTTTAACCATGTAAACTTTCTGAAAACGCAGCGGAAGTATAGCATTATAACCATGTTTATAAGCTGAAAATTATGTTCTTCAAGTGCCCATTCAAGTGTATAAAACAAACCCATAAATCAAAGGATCATTTATGTGAATTAACATGCTATGAACATATGTAAAACTACATAAAATCACAGCTACATAGAGCTGTGAATCTACCTTACTGCAGCAGCAAGAACTCGACCAAAAGAGATGTTTGATGAAGATGGAGATGCCCAAAATGCAGCCAAGACTTCAAGGATATAAGTCCTCAAGCTAGTATACCCCAAGCTCCTTGAAAACACACCTTCTTGTTAGGTAGAATACACCAAGAACAACATGAAAACCCTGCTCAAAAACCTCCTGCTGAAGCTGCTGAAACCGTAGCATTTTGAGAGAGAGGAGTGCAGAATTTTGTTGTTAGTTGCATGCATGATTCATAATCATGGAGTGCAAGAACCTCACACCAAGAACAACATGTAATCAGCTCAAAAATCAGCTCTATCCTCTTTGTTCTTGCTGAAAGAAAACCGCAGGGAGAGGAGGAGAGAGAGCTGAAATATTTTTGTGTCTTGCATGTAGTGAATGATGGAGTGTGCACTCTTTTGTAGTTCACAAGAGAGTGGAGTGTAGACAAGAAAGCATGTGATTATGTTTACCAAGAGAATCTCTAGAGTTAGTGGAAACACATGACAAGTGCATGTTTGTGTCCTTTTATCCTCCACATGGGACGGTTTCTCTTATTAAAAGAAGTAGGTCTTTCTTTTAATTAAACACATTCTTACACATGCATGTGTGTGTGTTGTGGTGGAAGGCCACAATTTAGAAAAATAGATGTTTTTCGTACAAAAACAAATATTAACACACACTTATATATTGTCTAGTCTTCTAACTAGTTTATACAATTAACCAATTAATTGTATAAGTAGTATACTCTCATTATTATTTGTGTTATACAACTAATTTAAATAACACTTCAAATAATATTATTGAACAAAATATCATAATAAATTGTTCCATCTCATATGCAACTTATTTAGAAAACCCATTTTCTAAATTGGTGTAAATATTAAATTGCATGATCATATCATCAATTAAATATTAATTGGTGTTTGCTAAGCTTGTTATTGGGTATAACCCGACTTGGATCATAACGTACTAACCACATCAATATTCTAAGTGTCTTGGGCATATAGAATCCTACAATCTCCCACTTGCCCAAGATTCATAGAAGATTGATGCAAGTAATAAATAACGCCTAACAACGGTTTACTACCCTTAATACGCATGACTTATGGCCATTCAATAACATCATCCCATTCAAGTGCCCTACTTAAAATGATTTAGGTGAATCAATCATTTATCCTTTTGTTACAGATGTCATGTTAAATCCAAGGACACAGAGTGATCATTCCTTGTTGATTTAACTTAATCAGGCCTTAGACATCTAACTCTCAACGAATAAGAGGAACAAATTCCATCTTGACTACATACGTTTCTCACAAACACCTCATATTATACTTGAACATACCCTTATGTACTGTCCACTATTTCAGGACAGTGAAGAATTAGCTCAAAGTATAACACTTGGTGAATATCAAAACCCAATATGTATCTCAGGTCGGAGGATACTAAATGATATTCGCCTTTACTCAAATTTACTTATGATCAATCGATAAGATTCCATGTAGTAATATTTGAGATGCGGGTTAGTCCAATATTTGTATCCCACAAATATCTATGAACCTTGGTAGCAACCCATTACTCTATATTCATCCTTATGAATATCAACCAATCCAAGTTCATAATAATCTTACCCTCACACTTGTTCCCACAAGTATGAACGACTACTGACATTTAGAGTAATTAATTTACTCATGGATTAAACATGCTAAATTGGAACATTAATTGAAACATTATAACCAAATAATTTTACTCAAATAATAAAGAGTTCCACATATTCAAATACAAAATTTGATCAAGTCCAATCACTAGAATATCGAAGTCCTAAGGCATAGGTATGACTTTCATGCTTTGCCCTTACGAGGAGCTTCGTGAGTGGATCCGCAATATTTTGATCAAAGTGAACTTTGCGAATACATATCTTTCTCTTTTCAACTCCATCCCTTATGTCGTTGAATCGCCGCTCATTGTGCCTAATCTTTTGATGTGCACGGGGTTCCTTGATTTGAGCAATCACACCCTCGTTATCACAAAAGATTTCTAAGGGGTCTTGAATGGTAGAGACCACCCTTAGATTGGTAATAAACCTTTTATTCATGCAGCTTCCAAAGCTGCTAATGAGGCGGTTATGTATTCGTATTTTATAGTGGACGATGTTACCCTATTCATATTGGAGACATACCCCGATTGTATTCGTATCAGTTTGGAAACTCGCATCCGTGTGACCCTTTACAACGAGTTCCTCTTTCTTAGATCCGTATATTAGAAACATATCCTTAGTCCTCCTAACGTATTTCAATATACTTTTAACAGCCATCCAACGGCTATTACCTGGATTCTGCTGATATCTTCTTGTCATGCTTAACGCGCATGACACGTCCACTCTTAGTGCATATCATCGCATATATGATGGATCCTATAGCAGACGCATATGTGATGTCCTTCATACAATCTTGCTCATCCTTTGAGCTTGGACATTGAGATGCACTCAATATTATCCCTCTTTGAATAGGTACCATACCTTTCTTAGAGTTTTCCATCTTGAACCTTTTTCAAGATTTTATCAATATATGCACTTTGGTTTAGACCTATCAACCGCCTCGATCTATCCCTATAGATCTTTATTCCCAAAATATAGGCGGCTTCACCGAGATCTTTTATGGAAAAATAATTTCCAAGCCAGGTTTTAACACCTCCCATGGTTGGAATGTCTTTTCCATATAGTATTATGTCATCAACATATAATACTAGGAATGTGATTACACTCCTACTAGCTTTTATACACACAAGCCTTGTCAGTATCCAAGTTTCCATGCATATTTGTTTTCTTCTCGAAACCCCACTTGCATCCAACCGGTTTGGAGTTAAGTGGAGGGTCAACCAATTCCTAAGCTTGGTTGTCATACATGGATTGTATCTCTACGTCCATGGCTTCCAGCCATTTGTCACAATCCGAATTGGACATTGCATCATGGTATGTAGTTGGCTCATCGGAGTCAACCACATAGCATCCATCCATGAAAAATCCATATATTTCAGGTGGAATGCTAACTCTACCAGATCTATGAATGTTTTGTATGTATTGATCAACCTCTTGATCATCATCAACAACCTCTTGTTGATAGCCAGTGTCAACCAAACGTGTATCGGCTTGTGGATCTTGATCTTCATCAAATTCCATTGTTCTATGCGTCACTCCTTCCATAAGGAACTTGGCTTCCAAGAACTCTGCCCTTCGAGCAATAAATTCCTTTTGCTCTGTTGGATCAAAAAAGTAGTATCCTATACAGTCTTTGGGATATCCAACAAATTTACACGTAGTGGATCGACTTTCAAATTTGTTTTGGGTGTTAAGCTTAACATAAGCTTCACTACCCAATACCTTTTAAATATGATAGTGATGGAACTCTTTCCATGCCATATTTCAAAAGGCTGTCGAATCCACTTTCTTGGTTTGGGCCACATTCAAAATATGAGCCGTGGAGAGTAGTGCGAAAACCCAAGATGATAACGGTGGTAAGCTCATAGCCTTAATGAATTGAACCATATCCAAATAGGGTTCAGTTTCTCCTTTATCAGAATGAAGAACTTAGATAGTTATGTAGAGTTGATTTTCTACTTCATTATTGAAGATTTTGAACATTTCAAAAGCTTCATTCTTATGTGTCATCAAGTGCACACAATAATAGCGACTGTAATCATCGGTAACAGTAATGAAGTATCTTTTCACCAATCTTTATCATTGTCCTAAAAGGACCACATACATCCAAATGTATCATTCCTAATAAGTCTTTTGGTTCACACATATCAAATGAAACATTTTCATTTGTTTCCAAAAGACCATTCTTTTGAAGTGTTTGAATCCAATTCTCATTTATGTGACCAAGATGATAATGTCAAAGATAATAATAACTTAAACCGATTTTAAGTTTCTTGGTGCTTTATGTGTATAATGAGTTATTATAGGACGAATTGTCATGAACTAATTCATGAATATCATTAAAAGGCATATCCTTAAAATGAAATACATCATCCATAAAACTTAATACCATTATATACATACTTTAAATCATGACCATATTGTTTTAAGAGGAAACATTAATTATGTTCCTAGTCAAACTAGGTGCATACAAAAGGTTTTGAGAACAACTTCCAAACCATTTGTAAGTCTCAAAATAGAGTTTCCCTCTTTGAAGCGCACATTTCTTTTGAACTCCTTTGCAACAATTGCAAGTATGAGTCTCACATTCGGTATCCCATACCCATGTGTTTGAAGAAATGACATTTAATACAATGTGAATCATTAAAATTGTATTCGAGGTTTGCCTAGCATCCCTCTTATTTTTCAACTCCTTTAGATAGGAAGGACAATTCCCTTTTATTGTCCAATCTCTCCATACTCAAAGCATGGATCATTCTCCTTTACCTTAGGCTTCATAAGCTTAGGTTTTTGAGGTTTCGCTTTAACCTTTGCTTTGATGTATTCTTTTCTTTTGGCAATAGTTGCCTTAGGATCGAGATTGGTCATTTCTTATAGTCTCCCTCATTGATCGAGAGAATAGGTAGAACCTCTCTCTACCCATCCCTGCCTCGGTTGCTTTGAGCATTGCGTGAATTTCACCGATGCTCTCGTCCCACCCGTTCATATTACAGTTTATTCTCAAACTTTTTGTTGGGCAATCAAGGATCAAATCCTTGGCCAACTACTTTGAGACAGGACATCTAAGCATCTTGAGGCTATCAATGTGGCTTTTCATCTTAAGAATATTTAAGATGATATCGATTGGGTTTCTTCCATGTGACATGCATAAATTTCTTGAACCGTTTCGAAGCAATCTTACTAATGTTTGTTGAAGGAACATTTCCTTCAACTAGATTATCATGTCATATGCCCTATGATGTTCCAAACCCTTTTGGAGTTCGGGAATCATATTCCCAACATGAGGTAGGAAACTAGCACAGAATCCTTAATGTGCTTAAGCCAATCGTCAAAAGTCCTTAACATAAACAGCGTTGGTTGGTGAGACATGGGTTCGTCAAGGACATAGGCCTTGACTCATTTTGATAACGATTCTCAGTGATAGGGTATGGACGGTCGGGGTGGTAGCATTATTGTTTGCGGCCATTCTACAAAATTTACAAAGTTCTTATTAGTATTTCTTAAAATTTTATTTTAATTATTAATACCCTTTTATGTCTCATAGACAATTAATAATTAAAATCTAGAATCCAACGTTACATTCAAATAATGGTTAGGTGACCTTTATCCCATTATTTAATTTAACAAGGTAGTCAATATTTGACAATTGCAACCTTTTGCAACTTCTAGCCTTTATGGGATCGGTTAAACATCTTATGTTTGGTTGGTATGTTTAATCCCATCAACACCATTGTACGCCATGCTTCGGTGACCCTATGCACATGGTTTCCAATTCAAGTAGTCCTACTTACACACACATGTGAGTTTTCACATACAAGCGGTTAGGTGACCTTTATCCCACAAGTATGTTAGACTCACCTCAAACACACAAGTTCCCTATAAGTGGTTAGGTGACCTTTATCCCACAAATAGTTCTCAAGTGATTCGAGTGTCGTGTAAAAGGATGGTGTTAAACTTGTTTCAAAAGGGATTTTTGGTTTTCATTAATTCTAGTTTTGAAAACTCTATATACCTTGTATTTGCATGCTTTCAAATGCAAGGTATCCTATGGTTTATTTTTTAATAAAACCTATTTTATTAAATCATTAATCCTTTTAATAACCTTTTATTAACCACTTAATGATTATAAACCATAAATTTTCAGCTTGTCAAGTTTGCTAATGAGTTTGTTATGCATATCCAAATATCAAACTACAATCATACAACAAACAACCAAACAAGCATAATATAAACAACCACAATGTGCATAACCATAGCTACTATTGTGACCACACTTGTTTGCCATCACAAGTGTGGTCATTTGGTCTTTCCAAAGGGTTGAATACAACACAAAATAGAGGTCTTCATTTACTCCCACTTGAACTTGCATCCATATGCTTCAAGTCCTTCTTTTGTGTCTTCTTCTTATGCTTCCTTCCCGAGCATCTTCTTTTACAAAATATATATATCCTAATACATATTTTCTAGTAAAAGAAAAACACTCCTAATCTATTATTACATCCCAATGAATAAATAGACAAATTACATTTTTAAACAAAGCACAAAAGAATAATATTACAACCCAACTAAAAACAACCAAAACAAACATTGCAAGCATCCAAACAACACAAGGCCAATGGTTAGGTTATGCACACTAACATCCAATGATCATATCATCCAAACATATAATGAAACCCCACTTAAAACCACCAAATTTCAGCCAACATAAACTGAAATTTTGGGTTTTAAACATTGTCCAAACAATCAACATTTCATAATATATATCTTTCAAGGTCTAATCACTAGCATGTGTGATATGATCTTGAAAGTTTGGGGAATCATTCAAACAAAACATAGCATCGCAAAATCAGCCTATACTATGTTTATAATCATCCTTTAAAACTAATTTTTAAAGGACAAGAACAAGCAAGCTATTCACATAACCGGCTCTTGATGCCATTGTTGGGTTTGTTAGAATATAAAATCATAGTTTAACCGTTTAAACTTTCTGAAAACGCAGCGGAAGTATAGCATTATAATCATGTTTATAAGCTGAAAATTATGTTCTTCAAGTGACCATTCAAGTGTATAAAACAAACCCATAAATCAAAGGATCATTTATGTGAATTAACATGCTATGAACATATGTAAAACTACATAAAATCACAGCTACATAGAGCTGTGAATCTACCTTACTGCAGCAGCAAGTACTCGACCAAAAGATATGTTTGATGAAAATGGAGATGCCCAAAATGCAGCCAAGACTTCAAGGATAGAAGTCCTCAAGCTAGTATACCCCAAGCTCCTTGCAAACACACCTTCTTGTTAGGTAGAATACACCAAGAACAACATGAAAACCCTGCTCAAAAACCTCCTGCTGAAGCTGCTGAAACCGTAGCATTTTGAGAGAGAGGAGTGCAGAATTTTGTTGTTAGTTGCATGCATGATTCATAATCATGGAGTGCAAGAACCTCACACCAAGAACAACATGTAATCAGCTCAAAAATCAGCTCTATCCTCTTTGTTCTTGCTGAAAGAAAACCGTAGGGAGGGGAGGAGAGAGAGCTGAAATCTTTGTGTGTCTTGCATGTATTGAATGATGGAGTGTGCACTCTTTTGTAGTTCAGAAGAGAGTGGAGTGTAGACAAGAAAGCATGTGATTATGTCTACCAAGAGAATCTCTAGAGTTAGTGGAAACACATGACAAGTGCATGTGTGTGTCCTTTTGTCCTCCACATGGGAAGGTTTCTCTTATTAAAAGAAGTAGGTCTTTCTTTTAATTAAACACATTCTTACACATGCATGTGTGTGTGTTGTGGTGGAAGGCCACAATTTATAAAAATAGATGTTTTTATTACAAAAACAAATATTAACACACACTCATATATTGTCTAGTCTTGTAACTATTTTATACATTTAACCAATTAATTGTATAAGTAGTATACTCTCATTATTATTTGGTGTTATACAACTAATTTAAATAACACTTCAAATAATATTATTGAACAAAATATCCTAATAAATTGTTCCATCTCATATGCAACTTATTTAGAAAATCCATTTTCTAAATTGGTGTAAATATTTAATTGCATGATCATATCATCAATTAAATATTAATTGGTGTTTGCTAAGCTTGTTATTGGGTATAACCTGACTTGGATCATAACGTACTAACCACATCAATATTCTAAGTGTCTTGGGCATATAGAATCCTACAGACCTGTCTCCAAACTGCTCTTCCAAACTCCATCTACAGAGGCTTCAAGAGGTGCAAGACATCTAAAGATCTATGGGAAGCACTGAAGCTCATGTATGAAGGATCCAAAGAAACAAAAGAAAACAAGAAGGATCTCTTGAAGCAGCAGTTTGAAAATTTCACCTTCAAGGCTGGGGAGACACTAACTCAATAATACTTTAGGTATGTTGAGATAGTGGACACTCTAGTGGATATTGGAGTAACTCTTGAGAACAGGGACATAGTGATGTGCTCCAAATTATACATATAAACACTATCAAAAGCACATCATTTATTCCTTGATTCCTCCCGAAAAATGGTGATTATGTACTTAAAATCATTTAATTGTATTTTCAGGTGTTGTGAAAGGAAAGATGGACAAAAGGAGCATAATGGACAAGAAATTGAAGAAATCCAAGCTTAAAGCTTCAAGCATGGGGCCGTGCCTCAATAAGCACGCCCCCATACCTTGCCTGAAACACACCCCCGTGCTAATTTGGCACACCCCCGTGATTGGATATCTGACAGGAAAAAAGTACTGTCCCCAAAAAGTCAACACGGGGCCACGCCCCATATGACCACGGGGCCGTGATCCCCCATTTCACGGGGCCATGCCCAAATTGTCATGGGGCCGTGCCCGACAACCCCGGCGCGTACGATCCAACCAACTTCCGTAAGCATTGTACTAACACGGGGCCGTGCTTAAACACTCCGGGAAGCCTATAAATAGAGGGCCAAATTCTTCATTTTGGAAGCTTTTGGTGGAAGGGATACTCTACAGAATTCTCTCGGGAATCAAGCTTTGAAGACCATTTGGAGGCTCGGGAGGTGCATACAACACTTGGAAGAAGCTCGGGATTGTTTAAACACCATCCATTGTGAATCATTGGTTTGATTGTTCTATTTTATCAATGAATCCATATCTATCTTCTATGTTGTTTGTTATATTACAGCTCGTTATGAGCTAAATCCTATTATCATCCTACTTGGATGAAACTTATGTAATTTGTGATGAACTAATGGTGTGATAAATATTGTGTTAATGTTATGGTGGTCTTGGGAAAACTTTCGACGGGTAGCACCTACATTTGAACGGGGGGTTATAAGTTTATGGTTTGTAATTGTGATTGTCATACACGATTGAAAAACGTATAATCAACTTTTATTCAAAACAACTATGGCTAATTAACTAGAGATGGTTATTAGAAATCATAAGACCTTAACTTTCTGATCATTTACGGGTTCCCTTTTATTAGTTAGAGAAATCTACAGTAATTGTTATGGTTTTCTAAAATTAATGGTATGTTAGAATAGAATTTGATCAACTCTCTTCTTACATTAAGTTATGTTTTCATAAATCATATGTCGAAAAGGACACAAAAGATTTACCTACATTACTAGGGCCTTGACCTAAGCAGTAAATCTCAACCTGTGTTGGTCCTGGTCACTACGGAGCGGATAGACGAGAAATCGCGCCAGCTCATCTTTATAAACGTTAACACAATTACTTTATTCAATATCTTTAATCACACCACCACTTCATCACACCACCACTTAATCACACCACCCTGATTTTAAATCCAAAAGTTTAAACTTGTTTTACTTTATTTATTATTTATATTGTTAGTTTAAAACCCTAAAGAAACCCTAATTTACATCAATGCAACTTATCATTATCTTAAACAAAAATTAATAGTCAATTATAAGGATTGTTGAGTAGTCTTAGTGTGTCCACGGATTGACACTCGGTTCTTACTAACACTATATTACCTCACGATAGGTACACTTGCCTTTTGTGTATGTAGTTAGTATTAGTAATAACCATTTAAAACTGAATTTGTGCTAAAAAACCTTATCAAAATATATATACTATCCACACGCATCAAGTTTTTGGTGTCGTTGCCGGGGACACACGGCAAGTTTGAAAGACAATCTAAATTTTTGACTGTCCTGTTTATATCTTGTTAATATTTTTTGTTCAAATTCATTTTAATTTTGTAGTTAGTTTACCTTAGTTAGTTTAGTTACATTTGCCTGATTCATTTTAAGCCTAGTTAGTTTATGCTTCCTTAAGATAGTGTATGTCCGACTCGTCTAGTCCTGAACTTGTTTCACCTCTTTCGGAACCTGAACGACTTTTCCGAAAAAGGTTACGTGAAAGGCCGCAACAAGCAGCAACAATCATCGAAGAAGACATCTCGGAAGATACACCATCCGAAGGAGACATGGCTAATCAAGACGAGGAAATGAAGATGACGCACTATGCCACACCATCAATCGACGGTTATGAGTCTAGTGTTGTCCAACCAGCAATAGCGGCCAACAATTTCGAGATTAAGTCTAGTATTATCCAACTCGTAGAGAACTCTGTTCAGTTTCGCGGATTGCAAGACGAAGACCCTAACGCTCACATCTCACGATTCCTTCGTATCTGTGCAACTTTCAAAATAAATAACTGTTCCAATGATGCTATTAGACTACGAATTTTTCCATTTTCACTTCGCGGCCTAGCCATTGACTAGCTTGATTCACTTCCGCCTGGTTCCATCACCACATGGGCGGAAATGGCTGAACAATTCTTGTTGAAATACTTTCCACCCGATCGCACTGCCAAATTGAGAAGCAGCATCACAAGCTTTCGCCAAGACGATGATGAATCATTACACGCAGCGTGGGAGAGATATAAAGGTCTCCTTCGGAGATGCCCACATCACGGACTTGATCTGTGGCTGCAGTGTCAAACTTTTTATGATGCAATCAGCGGAGCGCACAAACAAGCTGTAGACCAAAGTGCGGGAGGAGATTTCGGAAGTCTTACACCAACAGAAGCATACCAAGCCCTAGAGAAGGCAGCTAAGAAGAGCTTTGCATACAACCCCTTGAGAAACAAAATCACTTCTAGAGGAATTCATCAAGTAGACTCTGAAACACTGATCACAGCACAGTTAGAATCCTTAACCAAACGATTCGAACAATTGCAAGCTGAACTTAAAAAGACTCCAACACGATGCAACACATGTGGAAACTCACACAAGACCAATGAATGTCCGCAAGGCATTATGATGATGGAAGATGTTGACTACGTAGGAGGCCCTAACAACTCATATAACAACAACTCAAATTGGAGGAGCAATCCGAATTACAGAGAAGCTGGTAACAACCAACCATCATCTGGATTCAACCATAGGCCACCTTAACATCAACAGAAACCACCATATCAAGGTCCGAGCAGTAGTAATCAAGACCGTGGAGCATCATCAATGGAAGATTTATTGCAGCAATTGTTGTTAACTACACAAGCCACAGATGACTACATCCGGAAATCTGATCGAAGAAACGAGGAAAGGTTCCAAAGAAACGAGGCTGAAATCAAAAGCAACAAGGCATCATTACAAACCATTGAAAACCAGGTAGGTCAGATAGCACAACAACTATCTGCGAGACCCCAAGGTGCTTTGCCCAGCAATACTGTAACAAACCCCAAAGCTCAAGTCAAAGCCATCACCACAAGGAGTGGCAAAACCACTCAAGATGATGCACCTGTATTACAACCCATCCTTGAAGAAATAGAACTCGAGACACCACGTAATACAAGTGACAAGCAAAACCAACCTGTCGTTGTTGAAGAACCAGCCAAGAAATACGTACCACCACCACCTTATGTTCCACCACCTCCATATCCTGGTCGTCTGAGACAACAACGAATGGAGGCACAATATGGCAAATTTCTGGGATTGTTCAAGAAACTCCACATTAATATGCCATTGGTGGAAGCCTTAGCCCAAATGCCAAATTACGCTATGTTTTTAAAGGGTGTGTTGTCAAACAAGAAGAAACTGGAAGAGTTATCACATGTAGTTTTAACCGAGGAATGCTCAGCAGTTCTTCAAAACAAACTACCTCAAAAGATGACTGATCCAGGGAGTCTCACCATACCTTGCCTAATAGGAAATCTTTCTGTCAGCAATGCGTTAGCCGATTTAGGTGCTAGTATTAACCTCATGCCTTATGCAGTTTTTGAAAAGTTAAACTTAGGTGAGCCTATACCTACTCCTATGAGCATCCAATTAGCAGACTGTTCTGTCAAATATCCGAGGGGCATTGTTGAAAATCTCTTAGTTAAAATCGACAAGTTCGTATTTCCCGTTGATTTTGTGATCCTCGTCATGGATGAGGATAAGAATGTTCCTCTCATCTTAGGTCGACCTTTCTTAGCAACCGCTCGAGCCCTCATTGATGTTTGCACAGGTAAGCTCACACTCCGAGTGGATGAGGAGGAAGTGACATTCGACATAGGATAATCCATGAAACATCCTCAACATCATGACGATTCACTCTATTACATTGATGTTTGCGACTCAATCATAAGCTGTCATCTGAAGAACACTCGTGAAATTGAAGCTTTCGATACTCAACTAATAGAAATCCAAACCACTGAGCCCGTCTGTGAGCACCAAATCATTCAAGAACTTGAAGTTGGCGAAACATTATCTTGTCAAGAAGCATATGAGATCATCGATCAAGAATTAGAACCTAAAGCCAAACCTTCCATCGAAGACCCTCCGGCTTTAGAACTCAAAGAACTTCCATCTCATCTCGAATACGCTTTTCTTGAAAATACCTCTCAGCTTCCTGTCATAATCTCATCTGCCCTATCAAAAGATGAGAAGAATAAATTACTCAATGTGCTGAAGGCACATAAACGAGCAATTGCATGGAAAATCATGGACATCAAGGTAATTAATCCATCCTTTTGCACTCACAAAATATTGATGGAGGAGGATTTCAAATCTGTCATTCAACCTCAAAGACGTTTAAATCCGAGCATGCAGGAGGTGGTGAAGAAAGAAGTAATCAAACTGCTAGATGCCAGTTTCATTTACCCTATTTCTGATTCGCCTTGGGTCAGTCCCGTCCAAGTTGTTCCAAAGAAAGGAGGAATGACTGTGGTAACTAACGAAAAGAATGAGCTTATTCCAACTCGTACGGTTACAGGATGGAGAGTTTGCATCGATTATCGTAAACTCAATGACGCCACAAGAAAGGATCACTTTCCTTTACCTTTCATTGATCAAATGCTCGAGAGACTCTCTGGAAAAATGTTCTATTGTTTCCTCGATGGTTTCTCAGGGTACTTTCAAATTCCCATTGCTCCCGAAGATCAAGAGAAAACAACATTCACTTGTCCATATAGCACTTTTGCGTATCGACGAATGCCTTTTGGATTGTGTAATGCTCCTGCTACATTTCAAAGATGTATGGTAGCAATTTTTCATGACATGATTGAACACTCAATGGATGTTTTCATGGATGATTTCTCAGTCGTTGGAAACTCATTCGAACAATGTCTTGAATACCTGGAGAAAATGCTGGTTAGATGCGAGGACTCTAACCTTGTTCTAAATTGGGAAAAGTGTCATTTCATGGTTACTGAAGGAATAGTGTTAGGACACAAGATCTCTCGAGCAGGCCTCGAAGTTGATCAAGCTAAAGTTGACACTATTTCCAAACTACCATATCGCATAGCCGTGAAAGAAATTAGAAGCTTCTTAGGTCACGCAGGATTCTATCGCCGTTTCATTAAAGACTTCTCAAAAATCGCACGACCGATCACTCAACTTCTTGAGAAGGATGCAAAATTCGTGTTTTCCAACGAATGCATCAGTGCATTTGATCTTTTAAAAGATAAGTTGGTCACCGCTCCAATTATGGTTTCCCCAGATTGGACGTTACCATTTGAACTCATGTGCGATGCAAGCGATTTTGTGGTAGGAGCCGTGTTAGGACAAAGGAAAGACAAGCAATTCCACCCAAGTCTTTAATTCCACCCAATTAAAGACTTCTCAAAAATCGCACGACTGATTACTCAACTTCTTGAGAAAGATGCAAAATTCGTGTTTTCCAACGAATGCATCAGTGCATTTGATCTTTTAAAAGATAAGTTGGTCACCGCTCCAATTATGGTTTCCCCAGATTGGACGTTACCATTTGAACTCATGTGCGATGCAAGCGATTTTGTGGTAGGAGCCGTGTTAGGACAAAGGAAAGACAAGCAATTCCACCCAATTCACTATGCGAGCAAGACCTTAAACGACGCACAAGAAAACTACACAACCACCGAGAAAGAACTTCTCGCAGTAGTTTTCGCATTTGACAAATTCCGCTCGTATCTAGTCCTGTCAAAAACAGTCGTCTATACCGATCATGCAGCCCTACGTTATCTGTTCAACAAACAAGATGCAAAGCCGAGATTGATACGATGGATACTTCAGCTTCAAGAATTCGACTTTGCGATTCGTGACAAGAAAGGAGCAGAAAATCTAGCGGCTGATCATCTTTCGCGTCTTGAAGATTCAAACCATCCACAAACCGAGGAATTCAATATAAACGATAATTTCCCTCACGAATTCCTTTTGAACATCCAATCTTCAATCGATGAGTATCCTTGGTTTGCCGACTTTGCAAACTATTTGGCAAGCGGAATCCTTGTCAAAGGAATGACTTATCAGCAAAAGATGAAATTCTTTACCGATATTAAGCATTACTATTGGGAAGATCCGTACCTATTCAGAATCGGTTCGGATCAACTCATTCGAAGATGCGTGTACGGAAGTGAAGCGGAACAGATCCTAAGGCACTGTCATGAAGGACCCATAGGAGGCCACCATGGAGCAACTCTAACAGCCAAAAAGGTCTTCGATTCTGGATTCTATTGGCCAACGATCTTCAAGGATGCTCACAACATGGTACGCACCTGTGATACATGTCAAAGAGCAACCAACATCTCGACATGGGATGAGATGCCTCTGAAACCCGTTCAAGTATGCGAGGTATTTGATGTATGGTGTATTGATTTCATGTGGCCATTCCCGAAATCATTTGGAAATCGTTACATCTTAGTAGCAGTTGATTATGTCTCATAATGGGCCGAAGCTTAAGCCCTGCCCACCAACGATGCAAGAAATGTTGTCAGATTCCTTAAGAAATTATTCTCTCGTTTTGGTACCCCCAAGGCTTTGATTAGTGATCGAGGGACCCATTTCTGTAACAACCAGGTCGAAAGAGCAATGGCTCGTTATGGAGTAAACCATCGCTTTACATCCGCTTATCATCCACAAGCGAATGGGCAAGCGGAAGTCACTAATCGAGGTATCAAACGAATCCTAGAAAAAACTGTAGGACAAAATCACAAGGACTGGTCTGCCAAGCTAGGCGATGCATTATGGGCTTTTCGAACAGCCTTTAAGACTCCCATTGGCACAAAACCGTTTAAACTCGTTTATGGGAAGTCGTGTCATCTACCTGTGGAACTCGAACATAAAGCCTATTGGGCACTCAAAGTAGCAAACCTAGACCAAGGCCTTCCAGGAAAGAATCGATTTCTACAAATCCATGAACTAGAGGAACTGAGAGAACAAGCATACGAAAACGCTAGGGTTTACAAGGAAAAGACAAGGAAATTCCACGACTCTCGTTTAAGGAGCACTAAACGATTTCATGTGGGGGAACGTGTCTTATTGTATAACTCTCGTTTACGTCTGTTTCTCGGAAAGTTAAAATCACGTTGGTCTGGACCTTACACGATTAAAAATGTGTTTCCCAATGATGCCATCGAAATTGACAACCACGACGGTTTAAGTTTCAAAGTGAATGGACATCGTTTAAAGCCATATAACGGTGGGCCAACCAAGATTTTCTCGGAGGAATTACACCTCCGCCCCGATGAGGATTAAGTGTGGGGAAGGGTCGCGCCGAAGACCCGAAACGAAAACACGGCTTTGTACATAGATTTTATTAGAAATTTTTAGTTTTTTGTAGGACTCCCAAGCACAAGCACGGGGACGTGCCCCACTAAGCACGCCCCCGTGACTCTGACAAATATTTTCCACGATCTCCGCTGACGACTCTGGAACGTTACAGGACGAATTTAAGACGAGTTCTGACAAACACGGGGCCGTGCCTACCCAAGCACACCCCCGTGATCAACTTTGCAGACCTGTGTATAAATACCACACTTGTTCCAAGCTTTCATCACACCCATTTCTGCTCAAAATCTCACGAAGAAAGGATGATAGAATCCAGTCAAGGAAGTTCCAATTGGAATCCTGCAATGAAGCCCCGGTCTGAAACGAGAGAACCAACTACTCAAGAGTATTTCTTTAAGATCCATGAGCTAATCAAGAAATTGACGAAGATGAATCTCACCGCAACTCAACGCTTGGCTAAGCTTATCCAGAAAGTTCAGGACATGAGCGAGGAGCTTGTTTCCATCAATCGTCGGCTTGCGGAACATAGCAACCGCACTTCACACTACCCTATCCCGACCCTTCCACACGAAATATGTGGAGGCTTCTTCTAGAGGCATTTCGTAAAGGGTCATGTGAGCTAGTGCGCGTTAAGGAGTCTGGTTTTGCAGTTTCAGATTCCCGGTTATTAACTTATTATGTAATCGTAGGAGATAGGAAAATGTAATTGTCGCTTGGTTTGCTTATTTGAATTCTAGAACTAAATTCGTAACTTCTTTGATGAATTGGATACGTCAAAACTTAACCGGGTAAATTACGCAACGCGTGAAATTGAAAAACGGAACAACAAAAGACTGAACCAAATCTGTATAAGGTGATCACGGCCCCGTGCCCCCATAGGCACACCCCCGTGACGAAAAAATTCGACAAAATCTGACTTGTTTCAGCATTTTGTCTTGTTCCCTAATCAATGATGAGTGTTAAAACCCGAAGTTTTGACCTACAACTTCATTTCTTCTTCATTTTGTTATCATTTTTCAATTTTTCCTTCATATTTTCAAGCATCCTTTCAAGAAGTTAATCAAGAGGTTAGTATGCCATTTTCCATGATTATGATAGCCATTTGCATGTATTTAGGTGATTAGGTCTCTAAACAACCGAAATCCTAATGATTATATGTAAGAGCTTATGCGTAAACGTTATGGAATTATGAATGCTTCATGCCTTCTTGTTTATGTTCTCTTGAATGTTGATTAGTGATAATTAGTATAATTAGTTAGTTTTTAGTATTAATATGTTTTCCGTTAGTGTTAATATGACTATCTTCATAATGTGTGGTGATTTCTTTGTTAATCATGTTCAAGTTACAAGAATTGGTAAGTAGTGTTGAAACATTATATATTTTTGTCTTGAATTGTTAACAATTGATAAAAATGTTTAACGTATAATCTTTGGTTTTTCAAGCAAGAAAATGACAAATTTATGCTTAATCAAGGATTTACAAACAAAACCACATTGGCTCGAGTTGAAATTTCATGATTTAAAATGTTAACCGCGCCCCCATGTTTCAAGAGACACACCCCCATGTTTAACAAATTTTTCTTAAAAAGCAAACGTGTCAACTATTTTTCAACACAAGTTCACAAAAAGGGGTGACGTGGTTTTTAAAAATAAATCTTTGTCCCTAAAATAGATAGTCTATTAAAAAATCTATTTTGTATATGTTAACTGATTTGTCCAAATTTCAGGATCATGAACCATCCATACTTACAATTTGGAGGAAACCGTGAAAGATGGTGTCGTGATCGATTGCAAACGCTCTTGCAAAGGGCTGAAAGGTCACATTTGCAAGCCGATGAAGAAACCTTGACGGCTGTCGGACAGCTCGAAAGATATAACAATTTATTGAGTATTCAGTGGAAGCGGTTGTTTTCACAAAATAGACCTTCCATTTATGAACTAACTCTTGAATTTTTAGCATCTTTCAGATTCAGCATGAAAGACTCCGATCATTGGGATGAGGAAGCAGTTACATTCAGGCTAGGTGAACATTGGTGAAAAACATCCATCGCTTTGTTTGGTGTCTATCTGGGAATATATACAGAACAGGAAATGGAGGAGGAAGCAATCTCAGGAATGCCAGCTTATCATACATTTCCAGATGAGGAAAGTAGGGACGCAGAAAGCGGCGCCATGAGAAAGGCATTTTGGGAGAAGATTGGAACAGGGGCGTTCAACTCAAGTAAAACCAAGAGTAGTCAGATCCGGGACCCATTGCTACGATACATACATCGGTTCCTTAGCCATTCGATAACAGCTCGTGGACAAAGCGAGGGAGTTGTTAGTTTGAGAGACTTGTTTATCTTATACTGTATGACTAATCATTTGCCTGTAACATTGGGTATTTGTTTTGTAACTTGTTTGCCAGGAACGCAACTGCAGGTGCCCCGACACCAATGTTTGGAGGAAGCTGGGTCCTGAATTTATACGAGAGTTATGGGTGTAACACGGAGGGAACCGAAGGAGTAATGCCAGGATTGTTGGATTTAAGCATTTGCACAAGCATGTACATGATCACGACCTTACCAAATGGACAACCGAGATTCATGGATAGGAAGGGACAAATCTGGGATCCGGCAAATCCCTAGGAGATTATCATGGACCTTGATATACCAACACATCATGAAGACGCTGGGGCCTCCAGCTCACACGCCGGAGAATTTCCAACCATGTTAGACCTCTATGAAGCAATCCAGACCACCAGTGACCATGCAAGGAGATCATTCGAATACGCATAACAAGCTTTCAACCGCGTCGAAAATTTGAACTCTCGAGTGGACGACCTGAGCAATGATGTCACGTACATCAGAAACCGAATGTATCATGAGTGGGGGGATATCCCACCACAAAGCCCTTGAAAATCCACATCACTTTCAGGGGCCGGGCACAGTCGTTTTGTGCCAATCTATCCTTTACTTTATTTCATTTTATTTTTATTTTATGTGTTTAGGATTTTAATGTTTTCAATAAATGGATGATATTTAAGGTGATCCCGATGGTTCTCGCAAGTAAAGACACAAGTCAACTTCATAATATTTTGCGAAGTATCTCGTTTCCATTCCTTGTTTTTAATTAATCTATCACATTGGGGACAATGTGAATTTTAAGTGTGGGGATGGGATTAATCGACACACATACTTAATACTTTGCTAAAAACAGGTCCAAATTGAAAATTTTCAACAAAATCACTTAACCGTTAATTTTTGTGACACGAAGCTAAAAATTTAAACAATTTTTGATAAGCCAAATTATAAATATACGTTTTCGGGAAATAAATAAGTAAATAAGAGAAATCCAAATCAAAGTTGAAATTTTTTTTTGTGATATCCTTAAAAGTAATAATCAAGTAAACATATGTAATCATGCAAAATGAAACACTTTTACCCAATTCCATCCATTTGTGAGTTTATTTTTGAGCCTTAAACAGCTTTTGCAAACCTTTGCAATTTTACTTTCATTCTGGATTCAATTGAGAGTACCTCATGATACGTGTGATTAGAACTTGCTTTGGGTATACATTTCAAGACCTTAATTAGTATTTTCTGCATAAAAATGAGTTAGGCATTAGGAAACCCTTAGCCATTCAAGCCCCAACCATTTTCTTTTAATCTTCCTCACCCGAACATCAACTCTAGTTAGCCCCGTTAAGCTTAAACATTTTAATTTTATCACCCGAATCACCAAGTCACTCAACCAAAAAGCCTTCAACAAAACCCATTTTTCGTTAAAGACACGATTTTGGTTTGTAAAAAAAAAGAAAAGAAAAGAAAAAGAGAAAAAGAGAAAAAGAAAGAAAAAAATTTTGGTCTTTTACCGGCAGACCTAAAAGAACTGGAATGCATTCTTTTGATTTTAATTTGCTTTGTTGCCTTCATCACGCAAAACCGGGACTTCCCCTGGAAATCCGCGAACAAATCTTCAACCTCACATACGACGCGAGAAAGAAATGGCAAAAAAAGGAACAAGTTCTGCCATTTTGTGGAATTTCAAAAAGCGCTATAAAGAGACGGGCAAAAAGATACGAAAGATGCCCGAATTGTGGAAATTGGTCACACGATGGAAAATGCAAAAAGAACCAAACTGAATCCCAATACGAATACACAGAACTGATCCGATTGGGTGCTATTAGGCTTCAAGCCGAACGATCCTTACGAAAGGATAGTTTTGTGTATCTTCGGGTAAAGGATGAAGTAAGGTTTCTAAAAGCAAAGTATGGTCTTGACAATCTGACCTTAAACGAGTCCTCAAGTTAGCATATCCCTTCTAGCTTGAAGTATTGTATAGGGAACTTTTACTGCTTTCCTTGTAGTCTATGTTAGAAAAATAAACCTAGACCGTCGTCTTTAGCATTTAGCCACTTTTTCCAAACATTCCACACCCGAGCCCAAGCCAAGTTACAACCCATCAAAGACCTAATGATTTATGCAAGAAAATACCTAAGTAGGTGGAGAATTGATCCCTTAGCAAGCTTATGACTCCACACGTATTCATGCTAGGCAATTGAGCGTATTAGTCATACATCATCTTATGTATGATTCCATATATTCAGCCGAGCGTGAGTGTAATTTGTGAGGAGTATGGATTTTTGCATGGTTATAATCTTTACTAACAATCCCATTGCTTGCTAGGATATCATTCTATACATGCTTAAAATGATTGCATTTGGATGAAATAATTTTTACTTGCATATTTCCCGAAAGACATATTTATCTTTTGTTTTATTTGGTTTTTGGTGGAGTTGTCATTTTAAGTGATTTGCTTGAGGACAAGCAAAGTTTAAGTGTAGGGATATTTGATGTGCTCTAAATTATACATATAAACACTATCAAAAGCACATCATTTATTCCTTGATTCCTCCTGAAAAATGGTGATTATGTACTTAAAATCATTTAATTGTGTTTTCAGGTGTTGTGAAGGGAAAGATGGACAAAAGGAGCATAATGGACAAGAAATTGAAGAAATCCAAATTTAAAGCTCCAAACATGGGTCGTGCCTCATTAAGCACGCCCCCATGCCTTGCCTGAAACACACCCCTGTGCTAATTTGGCACACCCCCGTGATTGGACATCTGACAGGACAAAAGTACTGTCCCCAAAAGTCAACACGGGGCCGTGCCCCATATGACCACGGGGCCGTGATCCCCCATTTCACGGGGCCGTGCCCATATTGTCACGGGGCCGTGCCCGACAACCCCTGCGCGTACGATCCGACCAACTTCCGTAAGCATTGTACTAACACGGGGCCATACCTTTTTGTCACGGGGTCATGCTTAAACACTCCGGGAAGCCTATAAACAGAGGGCCAAGTTCTTCATTTTGGAAGCTTTTGGTGGAAGGGATACTCTGCAGAATTCTCTCGGGAATCAAGCTTTGAAGACCATTTGGAGGCTCGGGAGGTGCATACAACACTTGGAAGAAGCTCGGGATTGTCTAAACACCATCCATTATGAATCATTGGTTTGATTGTTCTATTTTATCAATGAATCCATATCTATCTTCTATGTTGTTTGTTATATTACAGCTTGTTATGAGCTAAACTCCTATTATCATCCTACTTGGATGAAACTTATGTAATTTGTGATGAATTAATGGTGTGATAAATATTGTGTTAATGTTATGGTGGTCTTGGGAAAACTTTCGATGGGTAGCACCTAAATTTGAATGGGGGGTTATAAGTTTATGGTTTGTAATTATGATTGTCATACATGGTTGAAAAACGTATGATTAACTTTTATTCATAACAACTATGGCTAATTAACTAGAGATGATTATTAGAAATCATAAGACCTTAACTTTCTGATCATTTACGGGTTCCCTTTTATTAGTCTGAGAAATCTGCAGTAATTGTTATGGTTTTCTAAAATTAATGGTATGTTAGAATAGAATTTGATCAACTCTCTTGTTACATTAAGTTATGTTTTCAGAAATCGTATGTCGAAAAGGACACAAAAGATTTACCTACATCACTAGGGCCTTGACCTAAGCAGCAAATCTCAACCTGTGTTGGTCCTGGTCACTACGGAGCAGATAGACGAGAAATCACGCCAGCTCATCTTTATAAACGTTAACACAATTACTTTATTCAATATCTTTAATCACACCACCACTTCCTCACAATTACATAAGCGTAATCCAAGTTAGGATGATAGCCTTTGTTCCCTGATTTTAAATCCAAAAGTTTCAACTTGTTTTACTTTATTTATTATTTTTATTGTTATTTTAAAACTCTAATGAAACCCTAATTTACATCAATGCAACTTATCATTCTCTTAAACAAAATTGATAGTCAATTATAAGGATTGTTGAGTAGTCTTAGTGTGTCCACGGATTGACACTCGGTTCTTACCAACACTATATTACCTCACGATAGGTACACTTGCCTTTTGTGTGTATAGTTAGTATTAGTAATAACCATTTAAAACTGAATTTGTGCGAAAAACCCTTATCAAAATATATATACTTTCACACCGCATCACATAGTAAGGAAGTTCATATCTTCTCTTCCTAAACTATGGACACATTATTGTGTTGTGATTAAGAGAACTTCAGATCTTAAAACTCTTACTCTTATAGAGTTATATGGTATCCTGAGTGCATTCCAGATGGAGATGAACATGTAAAATTCCTCTGGTAACTCCAATAACCAACTGAGTTCAGCCCTTCATGTGAATGAAAGGGAATGCACTGAACCATAACATCAGTTGTTATGCTACCCTGACAACTCATAAAAGGGGCCTTTCATCACTCTTCCAGAGACACCAAGAGAAAGCTACACTCAAGGAAGTCCCTTCCAAGAGACAAGTTCTTCTCATGCCTTTGTCTCAGTTGATGAAATCTCTGGCAACCTTCTCTTCACTCTTGAAGACTTGGACTTTATCCATCCAGATGATCTGGAGTATATGGAGATAGTTCAGCAAATGGCTCTTCTCACTCATAGGGCCAAGAAGTTCTACAAGAGGACTGGCAGATGATTTCCAAGCCAGTGGAATTTTTAGGCTGGACAAAAGCAAGGTAAAGTGCTATAACTGTAACCAGATGGGGCACTTTGCAAGAGAGTGTAAGACACCAAGAACAAATGGTGGCCAGACACAAACCAGACCAAACTACACTGAGAAAGTTCACCAGAATGAGAACCCAAAGCAACAGGCTGCAGTTGCTGTTGAAGAGGGAGGCTTTGACTGGAGCTTTCATATAGAAGATGCATCTCCAAACCAAGCTCTCATGGCAGATCATGATGAAAACAAGGTATTGGAAAATCTTTGCTCTTCTGAATGTATTGCTAAAGTTAATAGATACAGGTCATATAACTTAGAGCTGAGATCTGACCTTGAGTCCTTAAAGATCTTGAAAGCTGATTCTAAAAGAGCTGAAAATGACTATAAACTTAAAATAGAAGATTTAGAGAAAACCATTTCAACTCTTAAACATGAGCTAGCAAATTACAGGACTCAGATCAAAGATCTCATAGCTAAGTTAACTGAATGCCAAGCTGAGCTTGTGATCAGCAAAGCTAAGAGAGAAAATTGTGTTCTTGAAGAAGATACCTTCAAGAACATAATATCCTCATCCTTGCATGCAAAAGTGTGTTATCAGAACAAGCAGGGACTAGGATCTAGTGAGATAGCTCCTCCACACACCATCTTGTCTGTAAGATCTCCCAGGTGTGGAACTTGTGAAGATGAGCTTCCCTTCATAGATCCTTTGACTGAAGAGGATGAAGAGGAGATGGTGAAGAATGACTTTGGTTTGAGTGAAGAAAAGCATTCTGAGAAGGGTCACCATTCCTCTGAGGAGAGTAAAACTGTTGGGATGATCAAGTCAAGAAGAAAGAACTTGAAGGCTCAAGAGATCAAGGCTACTTTTGACTCTAAGCAGAAACAAGTTTTTATCTCTGCAGGGTTTGAAGTAGTTAAGACCGATGACATAAATTCTGGTTTATGTGCAACTCATCTCAGCAACAAGAAGAAGATTGATCTGTTGTGTGTTACTGCTACACAACCTGGACCATCCAACTCCAAGAACAGTTCTCAACCCAAAAGAACTGTCTCAGCTCCTGCAAAGGTGAAGATGGAGATGGGATGTGACCAAAGTCTGTGCGCTTCCATGAAGAAGACTCTTGGAAAGAAGAATCTGAAGTGTGTCATGTGTGAGAGTACTTCTCATTTGGCTAAGGATTGTCTATACAATCCAAAGGGTACTATTCACATAATAAACAAAGAGACTTCCAAGAATTCCAAGATGAAGAAGAAGGCAAGTGGAAAACTGCCTTCGGAAGAAGATTTGGTCTCGGAAGAAAGGAATGCTTCCAAAGTACTGAAGCTTGCTGCAGTAAAGGCAAGATCTTCCGAAGGACCAGTCATCAAAACTTCTAAAGTCTCAAAAGCTTCTGAAGTATTGAAGGTCAAGTCTAAACTTCCAAAGGTGGTGTGGAAGTCAAAGAAGGACCAAAAGACTGAAGGGTCTTCATCAACAATAGCTCAAGATCCTCAAAGCACAACCATAGGATCTATTATTGTTGCATTGTCGTCAACTGATTTAAATGAGCCCAAGACCAATAAGGCTTGGGTTTCCAAATGTAACTAGCTATCTCTTTGTGCAGGAACAGCTACAGACAAACAAAAATATATGGATCATTGACAGTGGTTGTTCCAGGCACATGACTGGCAATAGGTCACTACTCCATAAGTTTGAAAGAATTGATGGAGGACCAGTTGCTTTTGGAGGAGATGCAGGTGGTTACATTACTGGAAGGGGCAAAGTCACAAATGGTAAGCTCGGAATTGACAAGGTAAACTTTGTCAAGGAGCTTGGATACAATCTTTTGAGTGTATCTCCATTTTGTGATCAGAGTCATAACATGCTGTTTACTGAGCATGAGTGCATTGTTCTCAAGCCCGGGGTGATCATTCCTCATGTGCACATCCTACTCAGAGCCCCGAGGAAAGGGAACATGTACAAGATGGATTTGCAAGAAACATCTCCATCAGGAGAAGTTTCATGCTTTCTATCTAAAGAAAATAGTGATGAATCTTTCCTTTGGCATAAAAGAATGTGCCATGTAAACTTTAAGAACATGAATAAATTAATAAAGAATGATTTGGTAACTGGAATACCAAAAAGAGAGTTTACAAGTGATGATCATTGTGTTGCATGCCTGAAAGGGAAGCAACACAAGTATCTCATAAGCCTAAGGAAAGAAATTCCATCACTACACCCCTACACTTGTTACATATGGATCTCATTAGCCCCACCAATGTAATGAGTCAAGGAAGGACCTCTTACTGTTTGGTGAAAACCGATGACTTTATAAGATTCACATGGGTATTCTTCCTTAGAACTAAGGATGAGACCCCTGAGATTCTGAAGAATTTCATCTTAAAGATTGAGAATCAATGTGATCAAAAGGTCAAAACCATAAGATGTGATGAAGAAACTGAGTTCAAAAATCAAACACTTGATACATTTTGTGATGAAAAGGGTATTACAAGACAATATAGTGCTCCCAGGACCCCTCAGCAAAATGGAGTTGCTGAGAGGAGAAACATGACACTAATTGAAGCTGTAAGAACTATGTTGTCTGACTCTAAACTGCCCATCACCTTCTGGGCAGAGGCAGTCAACACTGCCTGCTATGTGTAAAACAGAGTTTTAGTAGTTAAGACACATGGTAAGACTCCTTATGAACTTTGGCATAAGAGGAAACCTTTCATTGGTTTTCTCAGGTCTTTTGGATGTCCTTGCACCATCTTGAATACCAAAGATCATATAGCCAAGTTTACTGAGAAATCAGATGATGGACACTTCATTGGATACTCTTCTCAAGCTAAAGCTTATAGAGTATACAATCTCAGAACTAGAGTAGTTGAAGAGTCAGCCAATGTGACTTTCAATGAACACACTCCCAGTGTGAAAGGTTTTGGTCCGGATTGGCTGTTTGATCTTGATTTAGTTACCAACTGTTTTAACAAATCTTGTGAGAATGTTTCAGGAACCACAGATATATTGCCTACAGGTGATCCTAATCCAAGAATTGAGCTGAGAAGATCTTCAAGCAACATATCTCCAGCTCCAGTGGTAACTAATCCTGCAAATGAAGCTTCTACCAGCACATCAATGACAAATCCTGCTGATACATCTGAGTTGCCTTCATCTTCCAGCTTTGAGGCACAAAACTCAAATGTAGGAACTTCAAATGTTGGAGAACATGGTGCTGGTGACAGTGATCAGGAATTTCTTGATGCTGAGAACCATCACATTGAAGAAAATTTCAATGATGTCACACACTTATTGGATCAAGTTAAACTTGATAAGTGTGCTGCTGTAGAGGGTGAATCCTCCTTGCCAGATCAGAACTTCTCCAATTTGGATATGTCTAAACAACTTGCTGTGATCCCTCAACTAAGGACCCACAAGTCTCACCCCTCTACAAACATCATTGGAGATATTGGTACTAGTGTAAGAACAAGAGGACAGTCTCATAATGCAAATATCTGTCTTCAGTCTTGTTTCTTATCCCAAATAGAGCCAAAGAACATTGATGAGGCTCTAAAGGATGGAAGTTGGGTTGAAGCTATGCAAGAGGAGTTGCTTCAATTCAAGAGGCAAAAGGCTTGGAACCTATTTCCTCTTCCTCATGGGAAGACTACCATAGGTACAAAATGGGTTTTCAGGAATAAGAAGGATGATAGAGGACTTGTCATCAAGAACAAGGCTAGACTAGTTGTTCGAGGGTATACTCAAGAAGAAGGCATTGACTACACTGATGTCTTTGCTCCTGTAGCAAGACTTGAAGTTGTTAGGATATTCCTAGCTTTTGCTGCATCCAAGAAATTCAAGGTCTATCAACTTGGTGTCAAGTGTGCTTTTCTTTATGGAGTGATTGATGAAGAGGTGTATGTCAAACAACCACCTGGCTTTACAGATCCTGATCATCCTGATTATGTCTGCAAGCTTGACAAAGCTCTCTATGGGCTACATCAGGCACCCAGAAAGTGGTATGAGACTCTATCTCAGTATCTCTGTCAGCATGGCTACAAAAGGGGTACCATTGATGGAACTCTCTTCATCAAAAGAACAAGAGATGACATAATGCTAGTTCAGGTATATGTAGATGATATCATCTTTGGGTCAACTAATCCAAAGCTCTGCAAAGACTTTGAGAAGCTGATGAAGGATAGATTTGAAATGAGTGCCATGGGGGAACTCAATTTCTTTCTAGGGATTCAAGTGAAGCAAGTTGACAATGGTATCTTTATAAATCAGTCAAAGTATGTGCAAGACATACTTAAAAGGTTCAACATGACTGAATGTAAGGTTGCTAAGACGCCAATAGCTAGAAACCATCCCTTGGACCTGATCTTGAGGGGGAGTGTGTTGATGAACATCTCTACAGGGCTATGATTGGGTCTCTTATGTATCTTACAGCTAGCAGGCCAGATATTATGTTTGCCACTTGCATCTGTGCAAGATATCAGCCCAACCCCAAGAAGTCACACCTAATCACCGTCAAAAGGATTTTAAGATATCTTAAAGGAGCAAACCACTCCCATCTCTTCAAGAATCAGTGCTAATGTTCCTCATGATCAGCCTGATGAGCTCATAAGCCCAAATGCCTTAAGCCTTCACTCTGAGTCTCAACACTCAAGTGAAAAACCTTCAGGGGACAGTTACCATCCCCAGCCTTTGGCCTTAAATACCCAAATTCCCAACCTTGAATTCTATACTGATGAGGACTTAGGCTTCAGTGAGCACCATGAATCTCTCTACCCTTCACCAACTCAAAGAGAGAAGAGTGTCTCTGAATTCCTATGTCTACCCCATATCAGTCACCCATAGCTGAGGTGGGTCCATCTGAACTTGTTCAGGGGATCCATATGGAAGAGGCTCTCACTTTTGCAAGTGATTACATCATTAAGACCTCAACCATGGCAACTCAGCCTATTGACACTTCATCTGAGGCTGTCAATGAGCAGAGGAAATCCAGTAGCCAAGAACCCCATGCTGGTGATGAGAGTGAGGACTTAGGTCCAATTCTATCATCCCCCCATGATTCTTCTGATGAAGAAGAGGGGAATCTGAGACTAAAGGTGCAACAACTGTTAAAAACATGCACTTACTTAGTCTCTAAGGTTAGTTATCTTGAATTTCAATTGACTACCTTAAACAATAGGGTCAATGATCAGCACCTTGAGATATCTTATCTTAAGGAACAACTAGCTGGGAGACCTTTAAGAAGAGCTCAACCAGGAACACAAGAACCTGAGGATGTGGTTGACCTAACTCCTAGCTCACCTATACAAGAGGGTGATGCTACCAAAAGGGGGAGAAAGTCACTACAATCACAGAACCTGGGAGTTCTTCAAGAAGTATGGACATTGAGGACTCACTATCCTCTCTTGTAACTGTACCTACTCAGCAACCTCCTCAAGTTCACATTGATGTGAACATCCTAGACTGCTTGTTTCAAAGTCTCTTTGGGGAGGGTGTATCAAGGCAAGAAGCTGAAGAAGATAGACCAAGGCAATCAGGTAATGTCATTGGTCAACTGGATGTTGAGGCAGACCCTGAGATTAGCTTCAAAGGGAAAACCTTAACTAAAGGCCCAGTGATAGAGCCTGAAAGTCCTGTCTTACAGTCAACTGATGAAGTGATAGAAATTTAAACACCTGTCACCACAACAACTACTTCAGCAACTCAACCCCTCAGTGAAACACCTGTTGGTGAAGGTGTATCACAGTCTCTCTCTGGTCAGAGTTTGGATGCTACACCAAGCAATGAAGGCCAAAGCTCTCTCCACCCTGTGTCACAAAGGTCTGTGGGTGACAAGGGAAAAGGGTTCTAACCCCTGAGGAGATTGAGGAGGAGGAAAGAGAGAGAAAGAGGAAGCTAAGGGGAGTAAGTTCCACCAGGTCTTCAAGCTTCATGCAAGCTGCAATCAGGGCTGCCCATAGACCAAACACTCAAGATGATGAGTTGAGGGCAGTAAGGATTACTTACTTACAGACCAGGAACTATCACATAGATGAGATTATATCTCTCCCCTTAGAGGAATTAAATAATCTGGCTGACATAGAAATGTCAAGAGAGAAGAAGGAAGCTGAAGATGCAAGAATTCTTCTTGAGATCAAAGAGAAGAAGAGACAACAAAGGTTATGCAAGCATGTTCCCACTCTCTCGCCAGTTCAAGAAAGTCCTGTGCAAGAGGCTGTGGCTGCTACATAAGAACCTCAGGTAGATAAAGAAGCAGACAAACAAAGAATGATAGACTACCTGAGTGCCACAGTCTTCTACCAGGCAGAAGCACTTCTTCCCTTGTCCTTTGAGTACATTGAGTTTGGATGTCTCAAACAACTTGAACTTCAAGTACTCAAAGTGCAGAAGTCGACAAAGAAGATAATAAGGGAAGAAGCTGCTAAGTCAAGAGCTCTCATACAGAAGAACTTGAAGAAGTCTGATGACTGACAAAGAATGATGAGCTTCTTGAAGCTGTATGGATTCTCTGGCAGGAGACTTGGCCCTATGCCTCTATCTACTATGGATGAGCATATCAGGGTGATCAAGCAGAAGATCAAGAGTGGAGAGCTTGCTGACTTGGACACTCCTCCAAGTCAAGCTCTACCTCGAGTAGAGGTTAAGTTTGAACAACAAGAGACAACTCAAACTGAACCTCCAGCTTCATCTTCTGATCCACAGCAGGGTCAAAGGCCATCCTCTTCAACTATTGACCAACAGCAAGGTCAAAGGCCAGCCTCAACATCTGACCCACAACAGGGTCAAACTCCCTCTCCTTCTGAACCTGTGAGGGAGGAACACCCAACTGAGGAAGACACGACTAATCTACAAGGTGTTGCAGGCTAGTCTTCTCAGTTAAAGACCGTAAAAAGGAAGAAGAGGATGGCTTCTAAATCTGATGCAAAGAATAAAAAGAAGTCAACATCAACCTCCTCTGATCCTCAGGATGAATCAGAACATCCAAAGAAAGTGCAAGAAGAGAAAGCCCAATCATCTCCAATTCAAATGGCTCCTCTTGCATAAGGAAGACTCATCTTATCCTGGACTTACTCAACTAATCCAGAGAGATGGCATGTAGTCAGAGATCTAGGTGAAGTAAATGTCTACTCTTGGGAAGACCTCTTTAATTTACCTCTGCATGATCTTTTTGACATAAAAAGATACTTCACAAGTCTGAGTGATCCTGACCCTCTAATGAAGAAAGGAATAGTAGAATCATGTTAAGGACTATGAACTGCTGAATATCTTCAAGTGTTTTGGTAGCATCAGCCTAGGGGGAGTTTGTAAGGATTCCTAGAAGTCTGATGCAGCTAAAACACTCTTGTAACTATCTATTGATGAAGACATCAGCTGAAGATAACAGCTGAAGGTAACAACTGAAATCAACAGCTGAAGACAACAGCTGAAGACATCAGCTGAAGACAACAGCTGAAGACATCAGCTGAAGATAACTGCTGAAGGTAACAACTGAAGTCAACAGCTGAAGACATCAGCTGAAGACATCAGCTGAAGACATCAGCTGAAGACATCAGCTGAAGACAACAGCTGAAGACATCAGCTGAAGATAACAGCTGAAGGTAACAACTGAAGTCAACAGCTGAAGACATCAGCTGAAGACAACAGCTGAAGACATCAGCTGAAGACAACAGCTGAAGGCATCAGCTGAAGGTATCGTCTGAAGACAAAGTCTGAAGACAGTTTTCAGTAGTTGTCATAACAACTGAAGAAGTACTCTTCAGTAGTTGTGATGATTCTTTTTCAGTAGTTATCACAACAACTGAAGATGTATTCTTCTGTAGTTGTGACAGTCTTCTTTTAGTAGTTCTAATCGTCTTCCTGTATGTTGCACAGAACATGAAGTAGTATTGCTAAGGAAGTTTTACACACCACTTCAGAAACATTCCAAGTGTAATATCTTCCATAGCCAAGACCAATATCTTCTGAAGCCAGAAATGAAGTCTTTCTTAGCTTTAAGACAAAGTCTTCCGAAGCCAAGAAACCAAGACAGATTCTTCTGAAGACTTTTATCATACATGCTTTTATCTGATGTACTTTTTCTGAAAAGCTGAACCACTTTGCCGCTGCCCACTCTGGTTGGTCACCAACTTATATGAGTTAGTGAAAAGGTCCATGCTTTAGGAAAACTGTACATTGAGGTCTTGGGTCAAACCTTTCTACTTTATGTACTTTTATCCTTTTTGTAATACATTAGGATGTGAGCTATGGCATGTCATAGTCACTAGCCAAAAGGCAATCTTGCCTTTTGACTCTACATGGATTGTGTTGTCTAATCTATGTATCCATCTGACCTTCAAAGTATGGTCGTCTGTAGGTTGTAGTATATAGTATCTCAAAGTCTTGTAATGTATGCATGCTGAATACTTGCAACTTTTAATTTGAGAAGCAATGTACAACATCCTTGAAAACCAACCACTTGTGTTGTTATCTTGTTGTTTCTTTCTGAACTTACTTTTGTGTTCATAGCATTATCATAACCGGTTCCCCATTTGATCTGTTAAGTGTTCTAATACACTCTCCTTATTGTGTTGTTGTGTTGTAAGTGCTAACCCCTTCACCCGGTCCTGCAAATGGAGTACAAGAAAAACTTCCTATATCCTGCATCCGAGTACAAGAAAAACTTCCTATATCCTGCATCCGAGTTAGTGCTCAACTTCCAATTCCTTCAAAGATGTTTTGATTAAATTCAGCTTTTTATTGTTTTTCATGCATTACCAACTCCCCCTAAATTTGTGATTAATGATAAGTTGTTGCATTCATCATAAATTTGTGGAAAATTAGCATGAAAGGCATATGACAGTCGAAGATTGATGAAATCAGTTAAGAGTAAAACAAATCAAACAAACAGACTTTGACGGTACATGCATGCATATGTAAGAGGATCATACTATCACACCAAGCTTCTTCTCATGTTGATTATTCGGGTGATACATGATCTGATTCAGCACCTGATTGCAAGTATATAGATCCACTTAAATTCATACAAGAGCAATGTATCAACTAGGCATGCTATTTATCATGTTTTGAGGTTTATTAACAAGTAACTGTCATGTGCTCCACATTCAATTCTCATTAGAGTTTGTCCTCCATTAGTGAGTCAAAGCATCACTTTTTCACACTTAGTGACTATGTACATTAAGTTATAAGTTCTATCTTGAGACAGACTTCCAGTCTCATAAATGTTTTGATGTTAGAGCTCTTTAAGATAATATACAATTGATCACAAAGGATTCTTTTGAGATATGAGATATGATCCTCATAAGGTCACCAGGTCTTTACTTTCTTAAAACAAATGTAACACCCGGAAAATTTTCTAATCGAATCAAGTGATAGTGATGGGCTTGGATGAAGACCATTTAATAAATATAAAATGGTTGCGGATATTACACCGAGTTAACCCTCCGGGTCACGAGTTTAACGAGTTTGGGGTCCCGGGAACGCCTGGCATATAAATAGATGGATCAGCTGAGCAACTCTCATTTTCACTCAAACGCCCATTCTAGAGAGAGAAAGTGTAGAGAGAGAAAGTGCCGGATTGAAGCTCGGGTTGGCAAGAATCGAAGGCTGGTCTTTGTGGACTCCTAAACTACAAGAATCAAGGTAAGAAACGTATCTAAATTGCTACATTTGGTGAAAAACCCGAGTTTGGGTTTTTGGGTTTTTAAAAGTGGCAATAATCGCCCCAAAACACACGTTTTAGGGTATGAAAACGTGTAATGAGCTTAGATATAGCTTCCTGGATGATAATCCAAGGGTTTGGGTGGAAAGGATTGGATTTTTGGGCTAAAACGAGCTGATTCGTAAATTTCAGCTTGTTCTGCAAATCTAAGGTCTCGACCAGCGAAACTGTAAGTTCGTCCAGCGAAACTGGAAGGATTTACAGCGAAGTTACAGTTTCGCTTCAGCGAAACTACATATTCGCCTGCGCGAAACTATAGTTTCGCTGATGACTATGCCAATGCCCAAGTTGACCTTAGATATTGCGAAACTAGGGAAATCTAACGAAAGTTGGGCGCTCGAGGTGGCGAATATGTCCAACGAAACTGGCAGAATGCTGCCCGGCGAAACTAGCAGCGAAACTGCTGATTTGCCCAGCGAAACTGCTGGCGAATTTACGGGCGAAACTACCTGTGAACTTACTAGCGAAATTAGGTAGAAATTAACTCTTTTGAGTGTTAACTTATCTGCAGGCAGTGTAGTGTGACCCGCGACTTAAAGGCTTGATTGAGAAGCTGCTTGTCAAGCACAGGTGAGTTCTAGGACCCCTCATTTACTTGTTTCAAATGATTTTGGGGCTGGAACACATATAAACCTGTTTACTAACGTATGTATGTATGACCCATTTGGGTATAATGTTGTGTTATACGTCTAAGGTATGGTTGTGGACTCGGCACGTTATATAAGGTCCTAGTATGAGTTCCCATGGTCTTGGAGGGACAGTTAGTGCTACTGCACCAAGATGACGCATAGTAAGTCCCGGATTCGGGAAGGATACGGGAGTAAGTGCCTAGTGATGATTGATGATGTAGGCTATGAATGCACGAGGTTAAGTATGATGATGTATGATGATGCATGTATGATGTTATGTATGATGTTATGTATGACGATGTACGTATGATGCTATATATGATGATGTATGTATGATGTGTGTGTTCCTTATAATAACGCGTGAATATCTTTCTATGGCTTTACATAATAATGTACGAACGAACGAAGTATTATGTAACGTAAAGTGAAAGATAATGAAAGGGGAACACGATGATAAATGCATGTATTAATGAATGAACGAATGATTAAAAGATGATGAATACATGCATTAACGAACGAATTAACGAAAATGACTTGCAAACATTGGATAAGGTTAACGGGTCCTTCTTAGTGATTGACCATATGTATGGTATCCCTACCGCTTACCTCTAGTACCGTGGCATACGTTTTGCTGTTCATTTAATGACTTCGCCGGTTGCTAATAACGTTCGGGGTATAGCAGATGGTAGTGGTACAAAAGATATCCAATGTGAAAGAAAAGATGTAACGGGGTCCTTGTCATTCGACCACAGTAATCATGGCTGCGTGTCATGAAGTGGGTAAAGCCTGACAGGACCTAAACGAGAAGTGAAAGATAACGATGTATGACGAACGAACGAATGAACGAATGAGATAATAAAGCTATTATCTATATGTATGTACGATGTATGATCACGTGTAAAGAATGAACGGTTTTAATATGAACAAAGTATGTTTATTATAAAACTAGAACTCACTCAGCAACGCTGACTTTCTATGTGTTTCCAGTTGGCCGGTAGCGTTGCTGGGGATGGCACGAGGCGGCTACTCAGCTCTTTTGGGATGACATTCTCCATTTGATAATGCTGCAACGTCATGCGTTGTGGGCCCATAACGCACGCAACTCATCACGATGCATGCCATTACGAGGTTTCTTGAGGATTCCCATAAAGGGGATTACTTAAGAATCTCCTTTAATTTTGATAATGTTGCCACGCACTGGAAGTGCGTGTGCATAGTACATGCAACAAAGTATGTTGCATGAGAGTGTCAAGAGTGTTCCTTAAGGGTTCCGATGTACGGAATTACTTAAGGAATATTCTTTAGTATAAAATATAATTTTTATATTTTTGAACTTAATATCTTCTACAGAGGTTGCTGTATGACCTTATGATTGCTGAGGATTCATATAAGCGAGATTACTTATGTAATCAAAGGTTTCATATGCTTCCACAGCAATCATGGTGAAGATAGACAAAGTAGAGAAAGCTGCATTTTGTAATTATGTCAATGATGTAATGACTTTTATGAATGAATGAGAATGTATATTTTATTAATTCCGCTGCGTTATTTTATGATTATATACATTATGTATGTTTTACGTGCGATGAACCACCAACCGTAAGGCGCTCGGGAGCGGGGCCTTAAAAGTTGGTATCAGAGCAAAAGTTTAAGTAAAATGGGTAAATTTTCAAAATAAACCTAAAACTTAAACTGAGAAATGGGACAGAAAGGGGATGAATGCCATCTGAGTAGCTGCGTGCCATCAGGTATTTTCTTAAAAATAATTAAAGTTATGTGCGCGTGTAATGTGGTTTATGTGTGCTGTTAGATTTAGATACTGATGTAGTCAGTAAGGGTAATGCTTGGGGTGCGAAAAGTAGAGTAAGTGACTAATCACAACTGGCCACTGTAATTAGCAACTTACTGTAATTAGCAACTTACTGTACTTGACATAAACTGAGCTATTTCCTTGAATGACCGTGTTGGTATTTGAACCTTTCAGTGTAGATAGAAGATGGTCGGTGGTAGATCATCAAAAGCCCCACTTGGTGGAGGCAGTGGCGGAAGTGGTGCGGAACCACGAGCCACAAGAGGAAGACCTAGACTAGAGAAGAAGGTTCCTGAAGAACCTAATACTACTCCCTCGGGGGGAGTGGATGAGAGTGATGATTTGAGAGCCTCGGTGAAAGAGACAGTGATCGAGTAGGTGCACCAAGTCATGCAGACGATCTTACCGTCTGTAGTGACCGAGGTGCTAAGGGCTGTACGAGAATGAGAGACGAGGGAGGAATCGGTCCTCAGGTAGACAGCAACAGACAGAGGCAGAAACAGTATTGTCCGATAGTGAAGAGGAAGAGGAGGAAGAACAGGTACGGGAGACAGCCCGGAGTTATGACTACGGGAAATTTATGAGGTGCAAGCCCCCGACTTTTGATGGTTCGGGTACGGCTGCGGATGCTCACCAATGGGTGAGGGAAATGGAGGCGGTCCTCGATATCAGCGATTGCCAGGAGGATAAAAATGTAAGTTTGCTACCCACTCGTTTACGGGGACGGCGTTGTGCTGGTGGGACAATATTGTCCAGGCTGAGGGTAGCAGGGCCATTGGGAAGATGAAGTGGTCCGAACTTAAAAGGATGGTGATCGAGGAATTTAGTCCTCGACGGGAAATGGACCGAGTTAAGAGAGAGTTTCTGCAGCTGGAGGCAGAACGATGACCCACCAACAATACACCGCCAAGTTCAACGATATGGCGCGATTGGTCCCAGAGCAGGTGACGCCGGTGTCTCGAAAGATCAACCGGTATATTCAGGGGTTGCCAGCCGAAATACGTTGGCATTTGATTTCCGCTCGATCAAGTACTTTCAGGTCGGCGGTGGATTTGGCGGGGAGGTTGTACGATGAGCGAGCTGCGTTGGTGAAGGCTGAGGGTGGTAAGAAAGGAGGTGGCGAGAGGAGTTGGCAGGGAAAGAGGTTTGGTCGAGGTGATACCTCGACAAGTAACAAGAAGGCAAGGGTAGACGACCGCCGAGTGGTCGCGAAGGGAGCAGGGTGGAGGAAGTGTGGACAGTGTGGGAAAGAGCACTCGGGGGAGTGTAAGTGGGGATCCAACATCTGTTTCAAGTGTGGGAGGACTGGGCATATGGCCAAGGATGGCCGAATGGGCAAGTGTTTTAACTGTGGGGAAAGTGGTCATATGATCAGAGATTGCAAGAAGCCGAGGGCTGAGGGCTCAGGGGAGAAGAAGACGGGAGGAGAAGCACCGAGGGCAAAGGCTAGGGCGTTCACCATGACGCAGGAAGAGGCTAGAACGGAGCCTGACGTTGTGTCCGGTACGTTCCTAATAGACCAAATTTTAGCCTCTATATTATTTGATTCGGGTGCTAGTAGGAGTTTTATTTCTACTACCTTCTGTGCTAAACTACCTGTTAGAAGTAATGCCTCGATAAGTCCTTTGAAGCAGAAACCGCTATTGGTAAATCCACTAGGGTTACGGATGTTATAGAAGGCTGTGCCATAAAATTAGAGGGCCATAGGTTTGCTACCAAGTTACATGTGATGCCTCTAGGAGGATTTGATGTAGTGTTAGGGATGGACTGGTTAGCAACCTACGAAGAGAATATCATGTGCCGAAAGAAGATGATTAGACTGACGGCGACCGACGGAAGTCCGGTGACAATATATGGCGATCGAGTTACGACGATTCCGAAGGTGATCGCGATGGCGGTGGCGGGAAAGTGTATGAGGCGCAGATGTAGCGCCTGCTTATGTTATGTAAAGAATATAGAGACGCCAACACCACAGCTATGCGATGTGCCAGTGGTGTGTGACTTTCCAGACGTGTTTCCCGAAGACTTATCGAGATTGCCACCTGACCGAGAGATCGAGTTCCAGATCGACCTGATACCGGGTGCCCAACCTGTCGCAAAAGCACCATATCGCTTGGCTCCGATGGAGATGAAAGAGTTGATGGAGCAGTTGCAGGAGCTGCTGGATAAGGAGTTTATCAGACCGAGTATCTCACCTTGGGGTGCTCCGGTCCTATTCGTAAAGAAGAAGGATGGTAGTATGAGGATGTGCATCGACTACTGCGAGCTGAATAAGCTGACGGTGAAGAACAGATACCCCTTACCAAGGATCGATGACTTGTTTGATCAACTTCAGGGTGCCAGTTGGTTTTCAAGGATAGATCTTCGATCGGGGTACCATCAACTGAAGGTGAAGGAGCAGATATCCCTAAAACCGCCTTTCGTACACGCTATGGTCACTACGAGTTTCTTGTCATGTATTTTGGGTTGACCAATGCGCCGGCTGCTTTTATGGATTTGATGAACCGAGTGTGTCGACCAATGTTAGATAAATCAGTGATTGTATTCATCGATGATATCCTGATTTATTCGAGAAGTGAAGAAGAGCATGCCAGGCATATTCGGGAAGTATTGGAAACGTTGAGAAGGGAGAAATTGTACGCCAAGTTCTCCAAGTGCGCCTTTTGGTTACGCGAGGTGCAATTTCTGGGTCACATAGTGAATGCAAAAGGAATAATGGTGGACCCAACAAAGGTTGAGGTCGTGATGCAATGGAAGTCACCGAAGGCGCCAACCGAGATTCGCAGCTTCTTGGGGCTGGCGGGCTACTACAGAAGGTTTATTCAAGACTTCTCCAAGATAGCCTCACCTTTGACAAATTGACTCGCAAGGATGTAAATTTCGTGTGGGGTCGAGAACAGGAGGACGCTTTTGAGGAATTGAAGACGAGACTGACACAAGCTCCTGTCTTGACATTGCCCGAGGGAAACGAAGACATGGTGGTCTATTCGGATGCATCTTATTCTGGGCTGGGTTGCGTATTGATGCAACGCGGAAAGGTCATAGCCTATGCATCTCGACAACTGAAGACCCATGAAGTCAATTATCCCACGCACGACCTAGAACTAGCTGCGGTGGTTTTCGCGTTGAAGATTTGGCGGCACTATCTATACGGGACGAAGTGCACCATCTTCACGGATCACAAGAGCTTGAAGTACTTCTTCGAGCAGAAGGATCTAAACATGAGGCAGAGGCGGTGGTTGGAGCTAATAAAAGATTATGATTGTGAGATCCATTACCACCCGGGCAAAGCCAATGTGGTGGCTGATGCCCTTAGCCGGAAGGAAAGGCCCGAGCCGATTCGGGGTGATGGCTTATCAGCTGATTATGACCTCTGACGTGATGACACAGGTTAAGGAGTTCCAAGACGAGGCTTTGAAGGAAGATCGTCTTAACTCTGAAAGGATGAGAGGTCTAGTTACAGAACTGGGTGAGAACACTCTTGGTGTTAAGACCCGATTTGGGCGAGTGTGGATTCCTCGGTACGGAGATCTACGTGGAAAGATCATGGATGAGGCCCATAAGACTCGATATTCCATTCACCCCGGTGCTACCAAGATGTACCAAGACATGAAGAAAGACTATTGGTGGCCGGCATGAAGCGTGATGTGGTGGAATATGTGAGTAAGTGCATGACTTTTCACAGGTCAAGGCAGAGCATCAGAAACCGTACGGGAAGATCCAACCGTTGGATATACTCGAGTGGAAGTGGGAGCACATCACCATGGATTTCATCACGAAACTACCACGTACCCCGAAAGGGTATGATGCTATATGGGTGATAGTTGATCGATTGACAAAGAGTGCCCACTTCCTACCGATCTGCGAGACGTATTCATCTGAAAGATTGGCGGATCTATTTATCAAAGAAATTGTAGCTCGTCATGGCGTACCGGTGTCTATTGTGTCTGACCGTGACACCCGGTTTACCTCCAAGTTTTGGAAAAGATTTCATGATGCAATGGGGACGAGGCTACACATTAGTACAGCATATCACCCCCAGACAGACGGTCAGTCTGAGAGGACGATCCAAACACTCGAAGACATGCTTTGAGCGTGCGTGATCGATTTTGGAGGAAGTTGGGACGATCACCTGCCGTTAGCAGAATTCTCGTACAATAACAGTTATCATGCCAGCATTGGCATGCCGCCCTACGAGATGTTGTACGGTAGGAAATGTAGGACGCCCATATGTTGGGGAGACATTGGGCAGAAGGAACTGGGTGCTGTCGAGGTAGTTGAAGCAACGACTGAAAATTTAGAAAAGATCAAAGCCTTCATGAAGGCGGCGAAAGACAGACAAAAGTCGTATGCTGACAAGAGGCGAAGACCGATAGAGTTCAAGGTTGGTGATCGGGTCATGTTGAAGGTCTCGCCTTGGAAGGGAATTATTAGGTTCCGAAAGCGGGGTAAACTGAGCCCGCGGTATATAGGCCCCTTCCGAATTATCGCCCGTGTGGGAGAGGTGGCCTATAAGTTGGAAGTGCCAGATGAGCTGAGTGGAATTCACCCGACCTTCAACGTATCTCATCTGAGGAAATGTTTGGCCGATGAAGATATGATTGTACCGCTGGGGGATATCGAAGTAGACGAACGGCTCAACAATGTGGAGCAACCAGTGGCGGTCATCGATAGAAAAGAGAAACGGCTATGAAACAAAGTGGTTCCTCTTGTGCGTGTACAGTGGAAGCACAGGAAGGGATCTGAGTCTATGTGGGAGACCGAAGAAGAGATGAGACAACATTACCCACATCTGTTTGAAGAATAACAGGTTTCGGGGACGAAACCTAAATAAGGGGGTGGACTTGTAACACCCGGAAAATTTTCTAATCGAGTCAAGTGATAGTGATGGGCTCGGATGAAAACCATTTAATAAATATAAAATGGTTACGGATATTACACCGAGTTAACCCTCCGGGTCACGAGTTTAAAGAGTTTGGGGTCCCGGGAACGCCTGGCATATAAATAGATGGATCGGCTGAGCAACTCTCATTTTCACTCAAACGCCCATTCTAGAGAGAGAAAGTGTAGAGAGAGAAAGTGCCGGATTGAAGCTCGGGTGGTCAAGAATCGAAGGCTGGTGTTTGTGGACTCCTAAACTACAAGAATCAAGGTAAGAAACGTATCTACATTGCTACATTTGGTGAAAAACCCGAGTTCGGGTTTTTGGGTTTTTAAAAGTGGCAAAAATCGCCCCAAAACACACGTTTTAGGGTAATAAAACGTGTAATGAGCTTAGATATAGCTTCCTGGATGATAATCCAAGGGTTTGGGTGGAAAGGATTGGATTTTTGGGCTAAAACGAGCTGATTCGTAAATTTCAGCTCGTTCTGTGAATCTAAGGTCTCGACCAGCGAAACTGGAAGGATTTACAGCGAAGTTACAGTTTCGCTTCAGCGAAACTACATATTCGCCTGCACGAAACTATAGTTTCGCTGATGACTATGCCAATGCCCAAGTTGACCTTAGATATTGCGAAACTAGGGAATTCCAACGAAAGTTGGGCGCTCGAGGTGGCGAATCTGTCCAGCGAAACTGGCAGAATGCTGCCCGGCGAAACTAGCAGCGAAACTGCTGATTTGCCCAGCGAAACTGCTGGCGAATTTACGGGCGAAACTACCTGCGAACTTAGTAGCGAAATTAGGCAGAAATTAACTCTTTTGAGTGTTAACTTATCTGCAGGCAGTGTAGTGTAACCCGCGACTTAAAGGCTTGATTGAGAAGCTGCTTGTCAAGCACAGGTGAGTTCAAGGACCCCTCATTTACTTGTTTCAAACGATTTTGGGGCTGGAACACATATAAACCTATTTACTGACGTATGTATGTATGACCCATTTGGGTATAATGTTGTGTTATACGTCTAAGGTATGGTTGTGGACTCGGCACGTTATATAAGGTCCTAGTATGAGTTCCCATGGTCTTGGAGGGACAGTTAGTGCTACTGCACCAAGATGACGCATAGTAAGTCCTGGATTCGGGAAGGATACGGGAGTAAGTGCCTAGTGATGATTGATGATGTAGGCTATGAATGCACGAGGTTAAGTATGATGATGTATGTTGATGCATGTATGATGTTATGTATGATGTTATGTATGACGATGTACGTATGATGCTATATATGATGATGTATGTATGATGTGTGTGTTCCTTATAATAACACGTGAATATCTTTCTATGGCTTTACGTAATAATGTACGAACGAACGAAGTATTATGTAACGTAAAGTGAAAGATAATGAAAGGGGAACACGATGATGAATGCATGTATTAATGAATGAACGAATGATTAAAAGATGATGAATACATGCATTAACGAACGAATTAACGAAAGATGACTTGCAAACATTGGATAAGGTTAACGGGTCCTTCTTAGTGATTGACCATATGTATGGTATCCCTACCGCTTACCTCTAGTACCGTGGCATACGTTTTGCTGTTCATTTAATGACTTCGGCCCGGTAGCTAATAACGTTCGGGGTATAGCAGATGGTAGTGGTACAAAAGATATCCAATGTGCAAGAAAAGATGTAACGGGGTCCTTGTCATTCGACCACAGTAATCATGGCTGCGTGTCATTAAGTGGGTAAAGCCTGACAGGACCTAAACGAGAAGTGAAAGATAACGATGTATGACGAACGAACGAATGAACGAATGAGATAATAAAGCTATTATCTATATGTATGTACGATGTATGATCACGTGTAAAGAATGAACGGTTTTAATATGAACAAAGTATGTTTATTATAAAACTAGAACTCACTCAGCAACGCTGACTTTTTATGTGTTTCCAGTTGGCAGGTAGCGTTGCTGGGGATGGCACGAGGCGGCTACTCAGCTCTTTTGGGATGGCATTCTCCATTTGATAATGCTGCAACGTCATGCGTTGTGGGCCCATAACGCACGCAACTCATCACGTTGCATGCCATTACGAGGTTTCTTGAGGATTCCCATAAAAGGGATTACTTAAGAAATCTCCTTTAATTTTGATAATGTTGCCACGCACTGGAAGTGCGTGTGCATAGTACATGCAACAAAGTATGTTGCATGAGAGTGTCAAGAGTGTTCCTTAAGGGTTCCGATGTACGGAATTACTTAAGGAATATTCTTTAGTATAAAAATATAATTTTTATATTTTTGTACTTAATATCTTCTATAGAGGTCGCTGTATGACCTTATGATTGCTGAGGATTCATATAAGCGAGATTACTTATGTAATCAAAGGTTTCATATGCTTCCACAGCAATCATGGTGAAGATAGACAAAGTAGAGAAAGCTGCATTTTGTAATTATGTCAATGATGTAATGACTTTTATGAATGAATGAGAATGTATATTTTATTAATTCCGCTGCGTTATTTATGATTATATACATTATGTATGTTTTACGTGCGATGAATCACCAACCGTAAGGCGCTCGGGAGCGGGGCCTTACAAGTTGGTATCAGAGCAAAAGTTTAAGTAAAATGGGTAAATTTTCAAAATAAACCTAAAACTTAATCTGAGAAATGGGACAGAATGGGGATGAATGCCATCTGAGTAGCTGCGTGCCATCAGGTATTTTCTTAAAAATAATTAAAGTTATATGCGCGTGTAATGTGGTTTATGTGTGCTATTAGATTTAGATACTGATGTAGTCAGTAAGGGTAATGCTTGGGGTGCGAAAAGTAGAGTAAGTGACTAATCACAACTGGCCACTGTAATTAGCAACTTACTGTACTTGACATAAACTGAGCTATTTCCTTGAATGACCGTGTTGGTATTTGAACCTTTCAGTGTAACATAGAAGATGGTCGGTGGTAGATCATCAAAAGCCCCACTTGGTGGAGGCGGTGGCGGAAGTGGTGCGGAACCACGAGCCACAAGAGGAAGACCTAGACTAGAGAAGAAGGTTCCTGTAGAACCTAATACTACTCCCTGGGGGGGAGTGGATGAGAGTGATGATTTGAGAGCCTCGGTGAAAGAGACAGTGATCGAGGAGGTGCACCAAGTCATGCAGACGATCTTACCGTCTGTAGTGACCGAGGTGCTAAGGGCTGTACGAGAAGATGAGAGACGAGGGAGGAATCGGTCCTCAGGTAGACAGCAACAGACAGAGGCAGAAACAGTATTGTCCGATAGTGAAGAGGAAGAGGAGGAAGAACAGGTACGGGAGACAGCCCGGGGTTATGACTATGGGAAATTTATGAGGTGCAAGCCCCCGACTTTTGATGGTTCGGGTACGGCTGCGGATGCTCACCAATGGGTGAGGGAAATGGAGGCGGTCCTCGATATCAGCGATTGCCAGGAGGATAAAAAGGTTAAGTTTGCTACCCACTCGTTTACGGGGACGGCGTTGTGCTGGTGGGACAATATTGTCCAGGCTGAGGGTAGCAGGGCCATTGGGAAGATGAAGTGGTCCGAACATAAAAGGATGGTGATCGAGGAATTTAGTCCTCGACGGGAAATGGACCGAGTTGAGAGAGAGTTTCTACAGCTGGAGGCAGGAACGATGACCCACCAACAATACGCCGCCAAGTTCAACGATATGGCGCGATTGGTCCCAGTGCAGGTGACGCCGGTGTCTCGAAAGATCAACCTGTATATTCAGGGGTTGCTAGCCGAAATACGTTGGCATTTGATTTCCGCTCGACCAAGTACTTTCAGGTCGGCGGTGGATTTGGCGGGGAGGTTGTACGATGAGCGAGCTGCGTTGGTGAAGGCTGAGGGTGGTAAGAAAGGAGGTGGCGAGAGGAGTTGGCAGGGAAAGAGGTTTGGTCGAGGTGATACCTCGACAAGTAACAAGAAGACAAGGGTAGACGACCGCCGAGTGGTCGCGAAGGGAGCAGGGTGGAGGAAGTGTGGACAGTGTGGGAAAGAGCACTCGGGGGAGTGTAAGTGGGGATCCAATATCTGTTTCAAGTGTGGGAGGACTGGGCATATGGCCAAGGATTGCCGAATGGGCAAGTGTTTTAACTGTGGGGAAAGTGGTCATATGATCAGAGATTGCAAGAAGCCGAGGGCTGAGGGCTCAGGAGAGAAGAAGACGGGAGGAGAAGCACCGAGGGCAAAGGCTTGGGCGTTCACCATGACGTAGGAAGAGGCTAGAACGGACCCTGACGTTGTGTCCGGTACGTTCCTAATAGACCAAATTTTAGCCTTTATATTATTTGATTCGGGTGCTAGTAGGAGTTTTATTTCTACTACCTTCTGTGCTAAACTACCTGTTAGAAGTAAATGCCTCGATAAGTCCTTTGAAGTAGAAACCGCTATTGGTAAATCCACTAGGGTTACGGATGTGATAGAAGGCTGTGCCATAGAATTAGAGGGCCATAGGTTTGCTGCCAAGTTACATGTGATGCCTCAAGGAGGATTTGATGTAGTGTTAGGGATGGACTGGTTAGCAACCTACGAAGCGAATATCGTGTGCCGAAAGAAGATGATTAGACTGACGGCGACCGACGGAAGTCCGGTGACAATATATGGCGATCGAGTTACGACGATTCCGAAGGTGATCGCGATGGCGGTGGCGGGAAAGTGTATGAGGCGCGGATGTAGCGCCTACTTATGTTATGTAAAGAATATAGAGACGCCAACACCACAGCTATGCGATGTGCCAGTGGTGTGTGACTTTCTAGACGTGTTTCCCGAAGACTTATCGAGATTGCCACCTGACCGAGAGATCGATTTCCAGATCGACCTGATACCGGGTGCCCAACCTGTCGCAAAAGCACCATATCGCTTGGCTCCGACGGAGATGAAAGAGTTGATGGAGCAGTTGCAGGAGCTGCTGGATAAGGAGTTTATCAGACTGAGTATCTCACCTTGGGGTGCTCCGGTCCTATTCGTAAAGAAGAAGGATGGTAGTATGAGGATGTGCATCGACTACCGCGAGCTGAATAAGCTGACGGTGAAGAACAGATACCCCTTACCAAGGATCGATGACTTGTTTGATCAACTTCAGGGTGCCAGTTGGTTTTCAAGGATAGATCTTCGATCGCGGTACCATCAACTGAAGGTGAAGGAGCAGGATATCCCTAAAACAGCCTTTCGTACGCGCTATGGTCACTACGAGTTTCTTGTCATGTATTTTGGGTTGACCAATGCGCCGGCCGCTTTTATGGATTTGATGAACCGAGTGTGTCGACCAATGTTAGATAAATCAGTGATTGTATTCATCGATGATATCCTGATTTATTCGAGAAGTGAAGAAGAGCATGCCAGGCATATTCGGGAAGTATTGGAAACGTTGAGAAGGGAGAAATTGTACGCCAAGTTCTCCAAGTGCGCCTTTTGGTTACGCGAGGTGCAATTTCTGGGTCACATAGTGAATGCAAAAGGAACAATGGTGGACCCAACAAAGGTTGAGGCCGTGATGCAATGGAAGTCACCGAAGGCGCCAACCGAGATTCGCAGCTTCTTGGGGCTGGCGGGCTACTATAGAAGATTTATTCAAGACTTCTCCAAGATAGCCTCACCTTTGACAAAATTGACACGCAAGGATGTAAATTTCGTGTGGGGTCGAGAACAGAAGGACGCTTTTGAGGAATTGAAGACGAGACTGACACAAGCTCCTGTCTTGACATTGCCCGAGGGAAACGAAGACATGGTGGTCTATTCGGATGCATCTTATTCTGGGCTGGGTTGCGTATTGATGCAACACGGAAAGGTCATAGCCTATGCATCTCGACAACTGAAGACCCACGAAGTCAATTATCCCACGCACGACCTAGAACTAGCTGCGGTGGTTTTCGCGTTGAAGATTTGGCGGCACTATCTATACGGGACGAAGTGCACCATCTTCACGGATCACAAGAGCTTGAAGTACTTCTTCGAGCAGAAGGATCTAAACATGAGGCAGAGGCGGTGGTTGGAGCTAATAAAAGATTATGATTGTGAGATCCATTACCACCCGGGCAAAGCCAATGTGGTGGCTGATGCCCTTAGCCGGAAGGAAAGGCCCGAGTCGATTCGGGTGAAGGCTTATCAGCTGATTATGACCTCTGACGTGATGACACAGGTTAAGGAGTTCCAAGACGAGGCTTTGAAGGAAGATCGTCTTAACTCTAAAAGGATGAGAGGTCTAGTTACAGAACTGGGTGAGAACACTCTTGGTGTTAAGACCCGATTTGGGCGAGTGTGGATTCCTCGGTACGGAGATCTACGTGGAAAGATCATGGATGAGGCCCATAAGACTCGATATTCCATTCACCCCGGTGCTACCAAGATGTACCAAGACATGAAGAAAGACTATTGGTGGCCGGGCATGAAGCGTGATGTGGTGGAATATGTGAGTAAGTGAATGACTTGTTCACAGGTCAAGGCAGAGCATCAGAAACTGTACGGGAAGATCCCAACTTCCTCCAAAATCGAACCTACTCACATATCAAAATGTTTTATATCAAAATGTTTTATATCAGTTTTGAAGTTAGATGGTATTGATGAAGTAAGCCAAGGCATAGTGTATTATCATTTCCCATACACATGTCATGCAAAAACAAACACATAATAATAAAAAAAGACTATATTTTTGTTTTTTATATGGTTTCATATATTGTTTTTATTTTTTTGTATATTTTTAAATGTTTGTGGATTTAATTGATTGCTATGTACAAGGACAGTCACATGCTTTTGTTTGTTGATGTTAATTTAATCTAAGTTAATCATACCCAAAGACTCAATTAGAAAATTAAATCTAACTGAATCAAAGGCTTTAGTGAATAAATCAGTAAGCTGATTTGTTGTATCCACTTTGATTAACTTGATTAAACCCTTTTCTGAGCAATCCCTTAGAAAATCATATCTGATTTCAATATGCTTTGTTTTGCTATGTTAAACTGGGTTAGCAGTGATAAACATAGCAGCTGAATTATCAATGTGAATTGGTGTTTGAAGGAAGTTGTAACCATAGTCAAGTAATTGGTTTTACAACCAAAGTACTTGGGAGCAACCAGCTGAAGCAGCTATGTACTCAGCCTCAGCTGTGGATACTGACACATTGGTTTGCTTCTTGCACTGCTATGAAACAAGCCTTGGTCCTAAAAATTGACATCCACCAGTTGTGGATTTTCTGTTGTTGTTGCATACTCCAAAGTCACTATCTGAGTATGATTAGAGACTGAAATCTCCATCTTTTGCATACCACAATCCTAGAGCTGGTTTTCCTTTCAGATATCTGAAAATTCTCTTGATAGCATTTAGATGAGATTCCTTTGGATCAGATTGATACCTGGCACAAACACACACAGCAAACATTATGTTAGGCCTACTGGCAGTTAAATACATAAGGGATCCGATCATAGATCTATACAATCTCTAATCAATAGATTTTCTAGCAGCAGCAGGCATAATCTTGTTTATTATGGAAGCAGGAGTTTTGCATGAAGATGTATCAGCAAGATTGTACTTCTTCAAAATTTGATGTATGTACTTTTCTTGATTGATAAAAATTCCATCGGTTTTTTGATGAACTTGTAGACCAAGGAAGAAGGTCAATTCTCCCATTGAGCTTATCTGAAACTCAAATTTCATTCTCTTCAAAACTCTTACAAAGCTTCTTGTTGGTTAATCCAAATATAATGTCATCTACATATATTTGAACCACCAAAAGATCTTGATGTTCTTGTTTGAGAAAGAGAGTCTGATCAATAGTCCCTCTTTTGTAGCCATGTTTCAGCATGAAAGATGATAATGTTTCATACCACTTTCTTGGTGACTGACGAAGCCCATACAAAGCTTTGTCTAGCTTGTAGACTCTATATGGGTAGTTAGGATCCTCAAAACTAGTGGGTTGAGCCACATAGACTTCTTCAACAATTTTTCCATAAAGGAAAGCACATTTGACATCAATTTGATACACAGTGAACTTCTTGTATGAAGCATAAGATAGAAATACTCTAATTGCTTCAATTCTTGCAACAGGAGTAAAAACTTCATCATAGTCTATTCCTTCTTCTTGAGTAAATCCTTGAGCAATCAGTCTAGCTTTGTTTCTCACAATTATAACTCTGTCATCCAGCTTGTTTTTGAAAAGCCACCTTGTTCCAATTGGATGCTGACCTTCAGGCAAATCAACAAGATTCAACACCTTTTGTTTTCTGAATTGTTGGAATTCTTCTTGCATAGCTTCAATCCAGCTGTTATCCTTTAGAGCAGCTATTACGTTTGGCTGAACAACATGAGATAAAAAGCAAGTGAACAAGCAAATGTTTGCCACTCCCCCTTTTCTTCTTGTAGTTCTTGCATTCAGGTCTCCTATGATATTATCTGATGGATGAGACTTATGAATTCTGGTAGTTGAAATAGCATCAACTGGAATGGTTGATTCTAAATTCATCAAATCCATTGGATCAGAGGGATTCAGTTGTGATGATGAGTCTATGAAGTAATCAAAGTGTTCTTCAGGTTCAACAGGATCATTTTGTACTTCAGCTGCATCACGGTAGTCTTCCGCATGAACTTCTACGGAAGTGTTTTGTTCATCCATAGGAGTTACAGCAACATCTACGGATTGAGTTTGTTGACCTGCTGACATGTTTTTTGTATGCACAATATCCTCTCCACAGGTAGGAGCATCTGCTAAAGCATTATTTATATCTCCGAACGAAGGATGATCATCTGCGAATGCATGTTCATGAACTGCAGATGAAGGATTAGCATCTCCAGATGTATCTTCATTTTGCTGACTTGACAGATTATTTGATTCTTCATGCAGGATATTTGAGGCTTGTGGTCTTAGAGGATCAGCTGATAGTGATACTTCATTCAAACTTGGAGAAACAAATGGATAGCATGTATCAATAGAACCTGCATTGATTAAATATCCAGTGTTAAATGACTTTGTTAATGCATCTATATCAAATAACCAAGATGATCCTTTTACAGTTGTGGTAAATACGGATTCATCAAATGAAACATTAGGGGTTTCTTCAACAATGTTATGTTCTGGAATGTAAATCCTATATGATTTAAATGTGGAAGAATATCCAATAAAGAAACCATCATAGGCTTTCTCAGAAAATTTTCCTAATTGTTCTTTAGTGTTTAACGCAGATACATGACACCCAAAAGCTCTAAGATATCCTATAAAGGGTTTTCTTTTGAATAAGAGCTCATAAGGAGTTTTGTTATGTTCTTTGACAATTAAAGTCCTGTTTTAAACATTGCATGCTGTGTTCATAGCTTTTGCCCAGAATGCGATGGGCAACTGAGAGTCAGCTAGTATTGTTATAGCTGCTTCAATGAGAGTTCTATTCCTTCTTTTAGCAACTCCATTTTTTGTGGAGTTCTTGGTGTACTAAATTGCCTTGCAATACCTTTATTCCTGCAAAAGGTATCTGGATCAGCATTAACAAATTCAGTCCCATTGTCACTCTTAAAAATCTTAACTTTTAGATCAAGTTGATTCTCAATCTTGATCACAAAGTCCATTAAAGTTTCAAATGTTTCACTCTTTTGTTTTAAGAAAAAGACCCAGGTAAATCTAGTGAAATCATCCGCTATCACTAAAGAATATTGCCTTTTTCCAATGCTTATCACATTGGTTGGACCAAAAAGGTCCATGTGAAGCAATTTGAGTGGTGTAGTTGTAAGGCCCCGATCCCGGGCACCTCACAGTTGGTCATTCACAGCATTAATTACACAAAACGTTACATATTACAAATTTAAGCAATGGAATTAATTAAAAAAAAGCCATTCATTTCATTATAACCACCGTTGTTAAGCAATACACCATGGTTTAATTAGGTTACAAAATAATTGTTCAATTGCATTACAAAACAACAGTACTATCATGTATGAATGGCTGTCAGTCATGCCCCGCCGAGTAGCTTCACCCGCGTGCCATCCTCAGCAACATTTTACCTGCCAACTGAAAAATGCATAAAAGTCAGGGTTGCTGAGTGAGTCCTAGTTTTGTAAATAAATATATTTTACTTTTGTTTAAGAACCATCCTTTACTTTTGCATGTGTTCACACATCATACGTACACGTAGGTAATATCATTATTATCTTCATCATCGTTCATTTCGTACTTTTATCGTTATCTTTCCGAGTCTTTTGTGACAATAGATTCGCTCACCTCATTAGCAATCTCAAGGATTGCACGTCTTCCGAGTCTTTTGCGACAACAGAGTCGCTAACCTCATCAACAATCTCAAGGATTGCACGTCTTTCGAGTCTTTTACGACACAGAGTCGCTCACCTCATTGTCAATCTCAAAGATTAACCCTGTGTGCATCCTTTGGGGTAGCTAACCCGCATCACAGTTGAGCTAACGACAACAAGGCCGTGCACCTCTTTAAATCTGCTTGCAAGACTTTCGTTCATTCATTTACGTTCCACTATTCTTTATCATTAATCTTTTACTTTATTAATGATAATAATTTCTGTCTCGATCATGAACATACCACGTAAAGTCATACAATAATAATATTAATAACATGTTAACAAAATGGTAATAATAATATTAATAAGGAATCATAAAAACAGTCATGATTATGCTTGGAATTAGGCATTTAATAACCCTGGTCAACTGTCGTGGCAATACCCTAATTGCACAGACTACCATAAAGTTCCTGAAAAATTTCTAAGTATCAGACGCATGGGCCCTGTTCGGACGTATGGGCCCTGTTCAGGCGTCTGGCCCTGTACTTGGTTATCCTGAGCAAAGTATCTAGACGGTTGGGCACTATTCATGCGCATGGGCCTGACAGACGCACGGGCACTTAGGTGGTTGGGCACTATTCAGGCGTTTGGACCTACACTTAGCCATTTTTTCCCTTAAACGCATGGGCCTGTTTAGGCGCATGGGCCCTGTTCAGACGCATGGGCTTACTTAGCATTTTTCTAAGGAAATTTCAGACGGTTGGTGTACTATTTAGGCGGTTGGGCATTTCATTTGCACTTAAATGACATAAATCAGTCCCAAATTCGTCCTAAATAAAATTTCGTGCTTGTTACTAACATTCTAAGCATCATAACACATTCATAATCATAATAATCACCTCATTTACCCTCAAAACATACACCCATCCACATACACGTTCACACACACATACGGGTAGTAACATAATTTTATAAAAACACATACACATGCATTTTTCAGCCCCAAAATTGTTTAAAACATGTTAAAAAGGTGATTCTAGAACTCACATTTTCTGCTTTTGAGATTATACAGGCAATATGGGCGGCCATCACCTTTATTTACCAACTTTAAAAAGGTCTTTCTTTTTCTTTGCTTTTATTCTCTTCTTTATATTTAACAAAATAACCGGGTGTTACAGTAGTGTTAGTATTGATAGTTTTGGATTTATGAGACACTCTATGTTGTTTTCCTTTGTTACATGAAGAATAATGATTTGAACCATAAAACTCTTTCTTTGGCAGACCAACAACTAAGTCATTTTTTTACCAATTTGTTCATATTCTTCAAGTTGGAATGAACAAGTCTTCTATGCCAATATTGAGATTCATCTTCAGAGGACTTGGATAACCGACATGTTTCATGACTTGTGAGTGTTGTGTTGTTCATATCCAAAACATATGTGTTTCCTTTTCATGATGCTATAAGAAGGACCCATTCTTCTGGAACTGAAAAACCTGGCTTAAGAATGTAACAATTAGTGTCATCAAATAATGTTATGTATTTTTTATTTCAAATTTGAAATACACTTAGTAGATTGTACTGCAAATTTTCACAATAATTCACTTTCTTAAATGTTAAGACACCATTGCTTACCATTCCTTCACCAACTATTTTACCTCCTTTCTTATCCCCACCAAATGCCACATATGAGGCATGTTTATGTTTAAAATCATGGAGAAGAGAACAGTTTCCTGTCATATGCCTGGAACAACCACTGTCAACATACCACCTGTGAATCATAGGATCTCAATTTAGGAATTATCAATATTAAAATAACAAGTTAATGAATGCGGAATAGTCATTAACTGTTGTTTAATTGTTTTTAATTGATAATTGATATCAAGTATTGAATTTAATTATGATGAATACAATTATGAAAACACAGTAAATACGCACACAAGAATTAATTCAAATGTATTTCATTAATATTGAATAATGATTATAAAAGAATAATTATGAATGCTATGAACATTGAATCTTGAATCGTATTGTTGTTGTTGATTTGACGGCGGCTAGGGTTGAAAGGTGATGTGATATTCGACAACCGTAATATTGCTTATTGTGTTCTCTCCTTGATGTGAAACCTAGGACTCATATTTATAGGCACTTTGAGTCAGTTAAGGAAACACTGGATCTCTTGGGATTTGTTATTGACTTGTTGACTTGTTGACTGGTGGAAATCATACAAGTGTTCTTGTCTTCTGCAGGAATCTTGTCTTCCGCAGGAACTCCTGTTCTTCCATAGAAACCTTGTTCTTTCATAGGAACCCTGTCTTTCTTTGGTTGATATTTTGATTTTGAAGTTGACCCTAAATTTCTGAAAGTTTCATCATCTTTCAATTTTGATTGAGTCACAGGAGTTCCCTTTTCAAAATTATCAAAGAAACTATCAGACACCCTTGACTTCTTGTCTGTCAGATCCACCTTTTTATGAGGTGTTTTGGATTGATTTGATAATCTTTTCTTCAAAAGTTTTTCCTCAGCAGATGATTTCTGTTTAGAGTTTTGTTTTTGTTGTACTTTCTTGGACTTTGAGCCTTTTTGACTTTCAGAAGATTGAGAATCTGATTTAGATACTTCAGCATTTGACTTCTTCGAGCTCTTTGTCTTGTTCTTTTTGTTAAAATAACATTCCTGAGTTGAATGATTATTTTTGTTGCAAATTGCATAATGTTTGTTGAAGTAGCAATCAGAAGTCATGTGATTGTTCATATTGCATATGGAACAATAACTGCTGAAGTAGCAGTCATCCGTATTGTGATTTTTCATATCACACCATTTGTAGTATTTTTCCTCTGAATTTTCTTCAAACTCAGGTAACTTCTTTTTCTTATTTAGCTTGTGGCACTTCAACTCATTTTCCAATTGATCACTTGAATTTTCCTTGCTTTTGCTAGGAGCACAATCAACTAATTCTTATTTAACTTTAGCTGACCTTTGTTGCTTGAGATCCAACATTTTCTGAGCATGTTTGTTGGCAGTTCTTTTTGATATCTCATCCTGAGATTCGGCTTTAGTCTTCCGTAGATGTTCTACGGATTCAGTAGATTTTTCCTTCCGCAGATCTTCAACTGAACAATTTTTCTTATGTTTAGTTGCTGCTTGTTTCTTCTTACCTTTTTCTGCATGGGATAAAGGTACCTCCTTACTTGATCCGCAGTTAGCAACTTCCTTTGATGATGAACTTTTGTGAAGACTCAGTTCTTGAAGTCCTTCATGTAGTTTAGCAATCCTCTTGCGAATAGTCTTCAGCATGTTTCTTCGCTTTGGAGGATATTGCAGCTTTGATTCTTCAAGTACTTTTGGAAGACTAGTTTCAACATGAACATTCTTACCAATGTTCAGTGGATCATCATCATGTTCATCAGAATCATGCAAGTCTTCACATTTATCATAGTCTATTTCTGAGTCATTATGTTTTAAAAGATCTGATTCATAAGACTCAGTTTCCCTCACCTCAGCTTCATTGTTAGTGTTGATCTGACTTGTTTTTGTTTCAAGATTGGTGCTTGGCACAAAATGATTTGACAATGTGTTGGTCATTGTTTCAGGTAGAGTTATATGATTATCATTTATTGGTGGTGCAACTGCATTATATCCCAACCCATACCTGTTCTTTGATTCAATATGAGAGTTTAACAGCTTCTCATATTGCTGAGATGAAAATTGAAACTTCTGAAGTTTTACATCAGTTGATGCATGATCAGTCATGGATTTGTTTAAGGAAGTGGTTAGATGTTCAACTTGGGCTTTTAGGCTGTAGTTTTCATAAATAAATTTTTCTAAATCCTTTTGCAAAGAGTTAATTTTGATTTGATATAATTTACGTTCTCTAACATGGGATTCATTTAAAATCATAGTTTCTTTTACATTGTCAGCCAACTGTAGAGCATGGACTCTATATCGTTCAATTTCCTCAACACATATTGATGAACATAACCTTTCTCTTACCTCTCTGGTCATTGGATGAACTTTGTTTTCCATACGATCCATCAATGCTTGATTCTCTTCTAAGACTTCCTTTTCATACATACTCCCGTCATATGTTCCATCTTGAAGTATGATCAGCCCTGACTCCTTTGAGTTACTTGGTCCTGCTGATACATTTGTGGCTGGTGGGGATGTATTTGTCAGCTGAGGTTGTCTGAGTAGAGATCTTTGAGAGGTTGATTGCTGATGAGGTTGAGCCTGATGTTGCTAATGCTGCTGATGCTGCTGATGTTGTCTCATCTCCAGATTTGATTGTTGATTACATTCTCTAGAGAAATGTCCATTGAGATTGCACTTGAAGCATCTTACCTTTGACTTATCAACACCAATCTTTGATGTTTTGCTGGCTGCAGCCAAGTTTTTGTTTCTTCTGAGATATTGCTTGGCTCTATATGCAATCATTGCCATCTGCCATCGAAGATCCATCTCCTCAACTTCATCAGGATGTAGTTCTTCTAAGTCTTGCTGGTAGAAATTTGCTGAAGTTAGAGAGCTTCCCAGGTATGCTTGAAAACTTGAACTAAAAGCTGCAAAAGCTACTTTTTGTTCTTCAGAATCCAATATCATAGTGATTGGTTCTGATTGATTGTTCTATTGTGAAGAGTTTGGTGTGGGTGTAGTTGTATCTCTTCTATCAGCAGTTCTTCCTTTATCTTTACCATATTTACTTTGAGATGATTTCTTTGACAGTTTAGAAGCATAGAAACTAACTTCCTCTTCATCATCACTCAAAATACAAGAGTTATCACTATCATTGTTTGAAATAAATGCACTTCCAGCATTTTTTGTTTCTTTGAAGTGATAAGGAGAGACATGGGTTCTCACACTTTTATTTCTTGATTTTTCATCCATTTCAAGAGCCTCTACCTTTGCAACCAGTGTGTCTAGACCAGTTGACTTGAAATCTATAGTGTTCTTGAACATGGAGATAGTTTGCTTCCAACTTTCAGGCAAAGTATGGAGCATCTTCTTGTTTAATTCCTCATTAGTATATTTCAACTCCAAGATATTCATCTCAGTTACTAGTTGCATGAATTTGCGGAGTTGATGAGGAATTGATTTACCCTCAATATGATGAAAGGTTTTATATTGTGACCTGAGGGTGTCTTTCCTAATCTTCTGATTTCATCACTCCCTTCACAGAGAGTATGAAGTATCTTCCACAAGGACTTTGCTGTTTTGTAGTTCTCACACCTAATTAATATCTCTTCAGGTAAAGCCATACTAAGCAAACTGTATGCTTTGATATCAACTTTGACCTTTTTGACATCATCGGGTGTCAGATCTTTGGTGTTGATTGGTTGATTCTTATCATTATAATTCGGACCAAGTGTGGATGGAATATAAGGACCTTCAGTGATTGATTCCCATAAGTCAAAATCAGTGTAATTCACATGATTTCTTAACTTGATTTTCCAGGATTTGAAATCAGCTTTTGTTTCTAACTTTCGGGGTTGGTATGATCCACCAAACGTACTCATTTTAGTTAAATTTTATGGATTTAACTATAACTGTTACAGTAGGCAGATCTATCAATGACTCAGATTTAGTATTCAATTGATGTGAATAGAGATCTAAATCAATCAAGCAATGAGACAGTACTTGCTGAAAGATAAGTCACTGAATTAATTGTTTGAAAAGACAATTAAGCAATTTTAATACTGATAGATCAATTGATCTAAATCAAAGAGCACTTGGCTCTGATACGACTTGTGAATCCTAGGATCTCAATTCAGGAATTATCAGTATTAAAATAACGACAAGTTAATGAATGCGGAATAGTCATTAACTATTGTTTAATTGTTTTTTTTAGTTGTCAACTGATATCAAATATTGAATTTAATTATGATGAACACAATTATGAAAACACAGTAAATACGCACATAAGAATTAATTAAAATGTATTTCATTAATATTGAATAATAATTACAAAAGAATACTTATGAATGCTATGAACAATGAATCTTGAATCGTATTGTTGTTGTTGATTTTACGGCGGCTAGGGTTGAAAGGTGATACGATATTCGACAGCCGTAATATTACTTATTGTGTTCTCTCCTTGATGTGAAACCTAGGACTCATATTTATAGGCACTTTGAGTCAGTTAAGGAAACACCAGATCTCTTGGGATTTGTTATTGACTTGTTGACTTATTGACTGGTGGAAATGTTGATACATGGGTATCTAGTTTAGGAGCTTAATGTAAAATGTCTTTCATGTCTTACATACTTGTAATTGAATGGGTATGAAAGAAATACAATATGTGGTTGATGCTTATAATGTTTAATATTTCATTGTTTATTGTGTGATAACCTATACAGTTAGTTCAATATACGTTTGTGGTTGTTTGCATAATTCTTAGTCAAATATGGTTGAGAAACATGCTTAAACTTAATCGTATGAAGTATTCATGCGAATGGACCATGCTAATGGACCATACGCATGAACACTTCATGCTAATGGACCAGTCGCACGACTGAACCAGGAAACTGGATCAGTCGCACGATTGTGTCATGTGATTGACTCGGTCGCACGACTGGACCTTCAGTCGTACGGATGGATCAACTGCATGCTTCAGTAGCACGACTGAACCATGATGGTTCAGTCGCACGAGTAAAGACTCCAAACCTATAAATACCACTTAATTCATGGAAAAACAAAAGAATTCGAATACCTACGCACATACTCGTACCCTAGTCGTCTAGAGGCCCAAGAAAACCTGTTCCAACTTCATAGTTCGTCTCTGATCAATTCTCGTTCGTTCTTAACGTTTGTTTCATCGTAGGATTGATCAGATTGTCGTTCTCACTGATTGGATCGCAAATAAAATAGGATTTCGCACTATTTGAGTTGGTATACGTGCATTATCAGTTAGTACTCCGTACGTACACGGTCCTAACAAGTGGTATCAGAGCTTTGGCTCTTGATTTTGCGTGTGATTCGATCGATTTGGTATAAAAATCACGTTTTTTCATTTAAAACACCATCTTTTTGGTTAAAACAGTGTTTTCGACGTCTCCAGATCAAAAAGTTCATGTTTTTCGTCATACGGCAGATTAGGGTTCGCAAAAATTCATGTTTGTGAGTCAAAATCTTCAAAACCTCGAATTTTTCAAAACAGTAGCCTTCAGTCGCACGAATAGCTCATTCGCACGACTGAACTCAATCGTACATCCCATACGCACGATTGAACTCAGTCGCTCATCCAATCGTACGACTGAGCACTCCATTCGCATTGTCCGGTCATCCTTGTCCAACCGCACGATTGACTCATCCGTATTGTTCAATCGCACGATTAAACCATTCGCATTGTTCGATGGCACGTTTGGCCCATTCGTACATCTCCATTCGCACTAGTGAATAAATCTTAGATTATAGTCTAAATTTTATAAAAATGGAAGATCAGTACTCAGCTTTCACTACCGGTAGGGATTCACAGATCCAGAGTCTTTTGCTTCTGGAAAACGAAGTTGGTAATCACAATAAGCCCCCTAAGCTCATAACATTAGAAGATTACTCACAATGGAAGCAAAGGTTCGAGATATACTTAAACGGACTTGATCCTAATCTGTGGGAATCAATCGAAACTGGGTATAGCATGCCGGTTGGTGCTAATGGAGTAAAACTTACCTTGGGTGGCATGACTGATAGACAGAAGGTAAAGTACAATGCAGAGAAGAAGGTGTATGCTTTGTTAACCCAGTCAATTCCTAAGGATATATTCCATCAATTTTCTGAGAATAAACAAGCCAAGAGGTTATGGGATGCACTGGAAAAACGGTATGACGGGAATGCGACGTTGAAGGCAATAATGGCAAAGGCTTTGAAGATGGATTTTAAACTTCTCTTCAACAGGGAAAGAGAGTCTGGATGATGTTATCGACCGTTTCTACCACTTAATGAGTGAGCTTCACACTCATAGGGTTACCACGTCCATGGAAGACAAGGTGTCGAGTTTTGCAGATGGATTGCCAGAGAAGTGGGTTTCGTTTGTTTCAAATCTCAGACACAATGATATGCTGGCAAAGTTGGATATCAATGATTTCTTTCTGAAGCTGAGAGAGGAAGAGTTGAGGATGAAGTACAGATCCCAGAAAAGTTCATATGATCAGAACCCGTCACTTTACAACTCAACTCCTCAACCAAAAACTTCTGGAGCACCACTCCACACAACATTCATCTCCAGTTCAGCTGCTGCTTCTCAAGCCATTACTTCAGGATCTGACGCGTCAGGGTCATCTTGCACCCAATACATAGCACCTGAAGCCAATGCTACGAAATTAAAGACCGAGAATCTTGGTAATGTGAGTGTAGAGGTGGCAAAGGATCATATGGATCTCCTAGCAGCTGTCGTTCACTCCTATGACGGTCTAGTTGCTGGGAAAATTGGAAACTGCCATCTCGCCGATGAAGACTACGAGCAGGTAGCTGAAACTGAGCTCGAAAGGATGGACATGATGTGGGCACTGGCTAGTGCTGTCCGGAGGGCGAAGAAGTTTGTTAAGAAGACCGGACAGAACTTGATAGCTACAAAAGACACTACTTTTGGTTTTGGCAAAACCAAGTTACCTGCTTTAACTGTGGAGAAAAGGGTCATTTCAAACATGAATGTGTGAAGCCCAAGAAGACAGGTAACGGGAATCCTTTCTCATCTTTCTGTCGTCAAGACAAACCCAGCAATGGGACTACATCTTCAAACAAGGATCCTAAGGCCTTCACTGCCCAAGACGATGAAGGATAAGATTGGACCTTTCGCTTTGTGTCTCCGGGAGAATCCAACATTGCATGTGTTGAGGGTTTGGATGACGACAAGGCAAAAAGGTGATATAGCAGTGGAACTCGTAATGTTAGATCATGAAGATACTGCTACTGTGGTCACTCACCAAAATGAAGAAGGTCCCAGCACAACATGTTCAGAATCACCAGCACCCTAAAAGTCAAACTCTATGATGACGGCTGATTCAACCGAACCTTCTCAGGTAAGTTCCACATACCAACTTTTTGATAATCATGCTTGTTCTGAATGTAATAAATTTAGGGATAGCATACATTCAAAATTTGCTAGACTATTAGATCACAATGATAGCTTAATAAATGATTTACATGGTGGGTTTGCAAGAACACAAAAACTAGTTTAACCTTTTAAACTTTCTGAAAAACGCAGCGGAAGTATAGCTTTATAACATGTTTATAAGCTGAAAGTTTCATGTTCTAAATGATGTTTTAAGATGAAAAACAAACCCAAATCAAAAGGATCTTTAATATGTGAATAAGCAAGCTATATAAACACATAAAACATTCATAATGTGACAACTAAACAAGCTGCCAAACTACCTCCTTCCAGCAGCAAAATCGACCAAGAGAAGAAGGTGTTTGATGCTCTAAAATCGGACAAGGCTCCAAGGAGAGGATCCCTCAAGCTTGTATTCCCCAAGCCCTTGCAAAGTACCTTCTTGTTAGGAAGAAAAGACCACAAGAAGAAGCTCCTTAATCCCCTTTTTCTGCTGCTTGAAACCATAAGTTTAGAGAGAGAGGAGAGAGTTTTTCTTCTTTTGCATGTGTTGAGTGATTAAAGAAATGAAGACCCCAAGAGTAGTTATGATGCGTTACTTCTTTCAAAACAAAAGAACCAATGAGAGTAATAGGGGGGCGGCCGAAATTTTGAGATCAAAAGGATTTCCCCCTTTTAATTAAAACACACATTCACACATTAAAATGGTCTTTTAACTAGACACGCAATTAACCATTTAATTGCATGTACAAGTTATATAACTTATACAATTAACCGTTTAACTTATAAGTTATAATTTCTCATTATTATTTGATGTCATCTAACTAATTTAAATAACATTTCAAATAATACTATTGAACAAAATATCCTAATAAGTTGTTCCCTCTCATATGCAACTTATTTAGAAAATCCATTTTCTAAATTGGTGTATTTATATTTAATTGCATTATCATATCATCCATTTAAATATTAATTGGTGTTTGCTAAGCTTGTTATTGGGTATAACCCGACTTGGATCATAACGTACTAATCGCTTCAATATTCTACGTGTCTTGGACATATAGAATCCTACAATCTCCCACTTGCCCAAGATTCATAGAAGATTGATGCAAGCAGTAAACACAGCCTAACAACGGTTTACTACCCTTAATACGCATGACTTATGGCCATTCAATAACATCATCCTATTCAAGTATCCTACTTGAAATGATTTAGGTGAATCAATCATCTATCCTATTGTTACAGATGTCATGTTAAATCCAAGAACACAGAATGATCATTTCTTGTTGATTTAACTTATCAGGCCTTAGACTTCTAACTCTCAACGAATAAGAGGAACAAATTCCATCTTGACTACATACGTTTCTCACAAACACCCCGTGTCATACCTGAACATACCCTTATGTACTGTCCAATATTTCAGGACAGTGAAGAATTAGCTCAAGGTATAACACTTGGTGAATATCAAAACCCAATATGTATCTCAGGTTGGAGGATACCAATTGATATTAGCCTTTACTCAAATTTACTTATGATCAATCAATAAGATTCCATGTAGTAAAATTTAAGATGCGGGTTAGTCCAATATTTGTATCCCACAAATATCTATGAACCTTGGTAGCAACCTATTACTTTATATTCATCCTTATGAGTATCAACCAATCCAAGTTCATAATAATCTTACCCTCACACTTGTTCCCACAAATATGAAAGACTACGGACATTTAGAGTAAACAATTTACTCATGGATTAAACATGCTAAATTGGAACATTAATTGAAACATTATAACCAAATAATTTCATTCAAATAATAAAGAGTTCCACATATCCAAATACGAAATTTACAGATAAAATCCAATCACTAGAATATCAAAGTCCCATGGCACAAGTATGACCTTCATGCTTTGCCTTTTCAAGGAGCTTCGTGAGAGGATCCGCAATGTTTTGATCCGTGTGAACTTTGCGAATACATATCTTTCCCTTTTAAACTTCATCTCGTATGTAGTTGAATCTCCGCTCAATGTGCCTACTCTTTTGATGAGCAAGAGGTTCCTTGATTTGGGCAATCTCACCCTCGTTATCACAAAAGATCTCTAGGGGATCCTGAATGGAAGGGACAACCCCTAGATCGGCAATGAATTTCTTCAACCATGCAGCTTCTTGAACTGCCAATGAGGTGGCGACATATTCTGATTCTGTAGTTAATAGAGCCACCACATCCTGTTTGGAGCTCTTCCAAGAGATTGCTCCTCCATTCAGAATGAAAATATATCCCGATTGTGACCGAGAATCGTCACGATCGGTTTGGAAACTCGCATCCGTGTAACCTTTTACAACGAGTTCCTCATCACCAGATCCATAGATTAGGAACATATCTCTTGTCCTCCTTAGGTACTTAAGTGTGTTCTTAACAGCCATCCAATGACTGTTTCCAGGATTTTGCTGGTATCGGCTCGTCATGCTTAAGGCGCATGACACGTCCGGTCGAGTGCATATCATCGCATACATGATGGATCCAATAGCAGATGCGTATGGGATTGCCTTTATTTTATCTTGCTCATCCTTTGAGCTAGGACATTGAGTCGTACTCAATGCCGTTCCTCTTTGAATAGGTATGGTACCTTTCTTAGAGTTCTCCATCTTGAACCTTTTCAAGATTTTATCAATGTATGCACTTTGATTTAAACCAATCAACCGCCTTGATCTATCCCTATAGATCTTTATTCCCAGAATATAGGCGGCTTCACCAAGATCCTTAATTGAAAAACAACTTCCAAGCCAGGTTTTTACACCTTCCAAGGTTGGAATGTCATTTCCAAATAGTAGTATGTCATCAACATACAATACTAGGAAAGTTATTGTGCTCCCACTAGCCTTCTTATTCACACAAGCCTCATCAGCGTTTTTGATGAAGCCAAATTTCTTTACCTCCTCATCAAAACGGTGATTCCAGCTTCTTGATGCTTGTTTCAATCCATAGATTGATTTCTTTAACTTGCATACTTTATTAGGATGTTTTGGATCAGCAAAACCTTCAGGCTGAACCATATAGACATCTTCCTCAAGATATCCATTTAGGAAAGCGGTTTTGACATCCATTTGCCAAATCTCATAAACATAATGAGCAGCTATGGCAAACAACATCCTTATAGACTTTAGCATCGCAACAGGTGAGAAGATTTCATCATAATCAACCCCTTGAGTTTGAGTGAAACCCTTTGCGACAAGTCTAGCTTTATAACTATCCAAGTTTCCATGCATATCGGTTTTCTTCTTGAAAACCCCCTTACTTCCAACTACCTTGGAATTAAGAGGTGGTACAACAAGTTCCCAAACTTGATTGTCATACATCAATTGCATCTCAAAGTTCATGGCTTCAAGCCATTTGTCACAATCCGAATTGGACACTGCATTATGGTATGTGGTTGGTTCATCTGAATCTACCACATAGCATCCATCCATGAAAATCCGTATCTTTCAGGTGGATTACTAGTTCTACCACTTCTGCGAACGTCTTGTGTGTGTTGATCAACCCCTTGATCATCCTCAACATCCTCATGTTGAGTGCTAGTTTCAACCAAACATGCATCGGGTTGTGGTTCTTGATCCTCTTCAAGATCCACTGTTCTACTGCCAGCTCCTTCCACAAGGAACTTTGCTTCTAACAACTCACCCTTTCTGGCAACAAACACCTTTTGTTCCAGTGGATCATAGAAATAATATCCCATAGAATCTCTAGGATATCCAACAAAGATACACTTGGTGGATCGGACTTCCAATTTGTTTGGGGTGGGAGTCTTAACATAAGCCTCACAACCCCAGACCCTTAAGTATGATAGGGATGGAACTCTTCCGTGCCATATCTCAAAAGGTGTCATTTCCAACTTTTTGGTTAGGGCCATATTTAGAATACAGGCCGTGGAGAGCAAAGCGAAACCCCAAAACGATAGAGGCAATGAGCTTTTAGCCATCATAGATCGCACCATATCCAATAGGGTTCGATTCCTCCTCTCAGACACACCATTATATTGTGGTGTTCCAGGTGGAGTGAGTTGTGAGACAATCCCACAACTCCTAAGATGATCTTAAAAAGCATCACTTAGGTATTCACCTCCTCTAGCGGTACAGAGAACTCTAATTGACTTATTGAGTTGATTTTCTACTTCATTCTTGAAGATTTTTAACATTTCAAAAGCTTCATCTTTGTGCCTTAATAAGTACACATACCCATAGCGAATATAATCGTCGGTAAAGGTAATGAAGTATCTTTCACCATTCCTAGTCATTGGTTTAAAAGGACCACATACATCCGAATGTATGATTCCTAATAAATCTTTTGCCCTTTCGTTAGTTCCGCTAAAGGGTCCCTTAGTCATTTTTCCTTGTAAACAAGATTCATAAACATCAAATGAATCACATTCATTTATTTTTAAAAGACCATTCTTTTGAAGTGTTTGTATGCATTTCTGTTTATATGACCAAGACGACAGTGCCAAAGATAGGTATCACTCAAATCCAATTTGAGTTTCTTGGTGATAGTTTGGTACAATGAACTATTTAAAGTATTTTCATGAACCAATTCATAAATCCCATTGATGGGAATAGCTTTAGAATAGAACATATCATTTAAAGAAACATGAATATCATTTTCAACAAAAGATAATACATAATCATAATCTCTTAATTGGGATACAGAAATAATGTTCCTAGTCAAACTAGGAGCATACAAAACATTCTTCAAAATAACATCCAAGCCACTTGCAAGTTTAAGGATGTAGTCCCCACGAGCTTCAACTAAAACTTTAGTTCCATTGCCCATGAAGAGGCTAACATCCCCTTGATTGAAGTCCCTACTTCTTGTGAACCCCTGCAACAAATTGCCAATATGAGTTCCACATCCGGTATCCAATACCCATGTGTTAGAAGATGTAAAATTAAGATCAATATGAATCATGTATATTGTACCTGAGGTCTGCCCAACATCCCTCTTCGCTTTCAACTCTTGGAGATGGACAGGACAATTCCTTGCCCAATGTCCTATCTCCCCACACTTGAAGCATGGGTCATCAGTAGCAACCTTTTGCTTTTTCTCTTATGGTTTGGGTGGCACCCTTGCCACCCCTTTCCCCTTCCCTAAACGGGTCCCTTACCCTTGGCACCTTTTTCCTTGGGTGCGGGATGAGGCCTTTTGTTGTTCCCACCTTCATTGATGGTAAGAACGGGTAAAACCCTTTTACCCATGGCCGCCTCGGCCGTTTTGAGCATTAAGTGAAGCTCACCAATGCTCTTGTCCCATGCATTCATGTTGTAATTCAACACAAATGTCTCGAACCTTTTGGTAAGGCCATTGAGGATCAAATCCATGGCCAATTCCTTCGAGACGGGACAATTAAGTGTCTCGAGGCGGTCAATTTGACTTTTTATCTTAAGTACATAAGATGAAACAGATTGGTTGTCGTCCTTACAACATGCATGGAGTGCTCAAACCGTTTCAAAGCGCTCAACCCTTGCTTGCTGTTGGAACGTTTCCTTCAACTGGGTTATCATGTCGTAAGCTCCGTGATTTTCATACTCCTTTTGGAGATCCAGAGTCATGCTCGCAAGCATGAGACATGACACTTGGACGGAGTCATCAGTGTATTTTAGCCAATCATTATAGGCCTCCTCATCATCCTCAGTAGGTTGATCGGGGATAGGGCCCTGTAAAACATATGATCTTATCTCTTTCTTGAGAACAATTTTGAAGTTTCGATACCAATCAATAAAGTTGTTATGATTTAGACGTTCATTTTGGAGGATCGCTCGTAATGATTGGTTGTACGCGGATGAGTTATCGTGATTTTCATTATTGGTGGCCATCTACAAAATTTAACAAAGATCTATTTTAGTATTTTCGATATTGCTATTTCTAATAATTAATGCCTTTTAAGGTCATTTTATATTAAAATCTGGAACCCAACATTACATTTAAATTGTGGTTAGGTGACCTTTATCCCACGATTTAAATTAATAAGGTGGTCAACGATTGACGGTTGCAACCATTTGCAACTTCTAGAGATATGGGATCGATTTTAAACATTATATGTAAAGTCGGCATGTTAATCCCATCAACACCATTTGGAAACCATATTTGTAGGTGATCCATTTAACATGGTTTGCAAATCAAGACATCCTACTTACACACACATGTGAGTTTGCCAAAATGAGTGGTTAGGTGACCTTTATCCCACGAATATGGCATTCTTACCTTAAGTTACAAGTTCCCTCAAAATGGTTAGGTGACCTTTATCCCACTAAGAGTTCCCAAGTGACTTAAGTGTTGTGTAAAAGGACGGTGTTGATATTGTTTTTTTAGAGGTTTTATAATTCTAGTTTAGAAAACTCTATGTACTTGTATTTGCATGCTTTCAAATACAAGGTACCCTATGGTCCTTTGATTAAAACCTATTTTAATCTTTAAAATCATTAAATTATTTTAATAACCTTTTCTTAACTTTTAAGAACCATCAATTTTCAGCTTCTTAAGTTTGTTAATGAGTTTGTAATGTATATTCCAATATCAACCAAACAATCAAACAACAAACATTCAAACAAGCATAAACATATAAACATGAGTGCATAACCTTAGCCACTAAGTTGACAACACTTGTTTGCCATCACAAGTGTTGTTATAAGGTCTTACCTAAGGGTTTGTAATGACACATTATATGTGTCCATGGACTCCCACTTGAATCCATATCCAAATACTTCAAGGTCCATGTCTTTGATGTCTATCTTTGGGTCTTCATCTTGTGCATCTACCTTTTACCAAAATTATATCCTAATACATTTTTCTAATAAAAAAATGCACCTAATCTATTTATTACATAACCAAATGAATAAATAATTACAACCCAAATGATAAACATAAAGATTACAACCCAATTGGATGAATAAAAACAACCATTCCAATCATCCAAATCATAAGGCCAAAGGCTAGGTTATGCACACTAACTACAAATGATCATATCATCCAAACATATAATGAAACCCCACTTAAAACCACCAAATTTCAGCCATCATAAACTGAAATTTTAGGTTTTAAACATTGTCCAAACAATATACATATCATAATATATATCTTTCAAGGTTTAATCACTAGCATGTGTGATATGACCTTGAATGTTTGGGGAATCAATCATACAAAACAGAGCAGCCCCTAAAGGGGTTTTAATGTCCATAAAACAAATTTTTAAAGACCATACAAGCTAGCTATCCATATAACCGGCTCTAGATGCCGTTGATGGGTTTGCAAGAACACAAAAACTAGTTTAACCTTTTAAACTTTCTCAAAAACACAGCGGAAGTATAGCTTTATAACATGTTTATAAGCTGAAAATTTCATGTTCTAAATGATGTTTTAAGATGAAAAACAAACTCAAATCAAAAGGATCTTTAATATGTGAATAAGCAAGCTATATAAACACATAAAACATTCATAATGTGACAACTAAACAAGCTGCCAAACTACCTCCTTCCAGCAGCAAAATCGACCAAGAGAAGAAGGTTTTTGATGCTCTAAAATCGGACAAGGCTCCAAGGAGAGGATCCCTCAAGCTTGTATACCCAAGCCCTTGCAAAGTAATTTCTTGTTAGGAAAAAAACACCACAAGAAGAAGCTCCTTAATCCCCTTTTTCTGCTGCTTGAAACCGTAAGTTTAGAGAGAGAGGAGAGAGTTTTTCTTCTTTTGCATGTGTTGAGTGATTAGAGAAATGAAGACCCCAAGAGTAGTTATGATGTGTGTCTTCTTTCAAAACAAAAGAACGAATGAGAGTAATAGGGGGGGGGGGCGAAATTTTGAGATCAAAAGGATTTCCCCCTTTTAATTAAAACACACATTCACACATTAAAATGGTCTTTTAACTAGACATGCAATTAACCATTTAATTGCATGTACAGGTTATATAACTTATACAATTAACCATTCAACTTATAAGTTATAATTTCTCATTATTATTTGATGTCATCTAACTAATTTAAATAACATTTCAAATAATATTATTGAACAAAATATCCTAATAAGTTGTTCCCTCTCATATGCAACTTATTTAGAAAATCCATTTTCTAAATTGGTGTATTTATATTTAATTGCATGATCATATCATCAATTTAAATATTAATTGGTGTTTGCTAAGCTTTTTATTGGGTATAACCCTACTTGGATCATAACGTACTAACCGCATCAATATTCTACGTGTCTTGGGCATATAGAATCTTACATTACAACTATGCACAGAAGAAAACTGAATTTTAAAAGAAAATGAGCACAGTTATAAAGAGAAAATAAAACTGTTAAATAAACAACTAAGGGAAACCGAAGTTGTGGAATTTAACCAAGCAAATGACATAAAGTTCTATTTAAACTCCCTAGAAGAAACTAAGAAAGAAAAAGCAGTTTTGGAAGACGAAGTCAACTCACTAAAACAAAAACTACACAGTTGGACTGGTTCTTCTCACTTAGTTCAACACTTAGTGAGAGAACGACATCACAGGGAAGTGTTGGGTTACAAAGTGTTTCCACCACCACATGAGACCTTGTTGAATGCTAAAAGAAAACCAATTAATAATAACCCAATCAAGGATCATGTGGTGTCCACTCCTCTCGTAAGTAATCCAGATTCCACAAGTAAACCTGTTGAATCTATCACTAAACAGAAGGAGACCACTTTGAAGTCAAAAGGTAAGATGCCTATTGTTAATTTGGATGAACAATTTGCAAAGGTTAAGGTGGAATCAAGTTCAAACATGTCTAATTCAAAACCCAAAAAGACCAAACAAATTAACTAATCTAGAGCACCATGTCTAAGTCCAAATAAACAAAAGGGTAAAGATGTTGAACATGTTCAAACAATGAATTTTGTTAAAGAAGTCAAAACATCTAAACAAGAAGTGCCAAAACCCAAAGAAATTAAAGTCACACCTGTGTCACATACTTCCCAACAGAAACAGTTTAACCAACATGTCAAAAGCAGATCTTGCTACACTTATGGAAAGTATGGACACATTGCTTCTAAATGTTCTTATTATCAGACACCAAGAAAGAAGATTGAACTTAATGATCCAAAACCTAGTTCTTTAAAAAGGAGGTCAATTACTCCACTAAAAAGAACCTTTGAACCTAAAGTTGAAACTATAAGCCAATCGTATATTTATTACAAACAGGCCTTACATAAAACTGGCTTATGGAAGGGAAAATCAAGTCCCGTGTCTGAAAATGAGAACAAGAAGAAGAATGATTAGCCCTCTTCCTGAAATGGACAGTGGGTAGAGTTTATGATATGTGATTCCTCCGGGGCACCCAAGCCAGTCAAGGCTTGGGTCCTTAACCTAAACTAATCATTTCCTTTGAATGTGCAGGGTGTCCGCTATAGTGCTTCTTTAAATACCTGGATTGTTGATAGCGGTGCATCAAGGCACATGACTGGAAACCTGTCTCTCTTGTCAAATGTCAAGAAAATTAAAGGATGACACGTTTCATTTGCTAGAAATAAAGGAGGTTACATCAGTGCACAAGGAGAAGTGGGAAACCAGAAAGTGAAGTTTGATAAGGTAAACTATGTTCAACAACTTCAAAATAACTTACTTTCTGTTTCTTAGGTATGCAACAAAAAGTTCAAAGTTGTATTTGACAACAAGAAGTGCTATGTTCTAAAAAAGGACTATGTCATTCCGGAGGACCAAGTGTTAATGTCAACTTCAAGGTATAACGATTTGTATGTCTTGGACCTCTCAAAAGCATCCACAACCAATCATCAAGTACAATGCTTCTTGTCAAAGGCAACAGAAAAAGACTCCATCTCCTTGCATAAGTGAAAGGGACACATAAATCTCCGGAAGATGAATCACTTGATCAAGAATGATCTAGTGCATGGAGTTAATGTTCAAAACTTCCAACTACCAGATTTCTGTGTCGCATGTAAGAAAGGAAAACAGACAAAGAAGACTCACAAGGTAAAGAACATTCATTCAATTGACCTGCTTCTTGAGCTTCTCCATATGGATCTGTTTGGCCCAGTCAGTACAAAGAGCATTGCCGGTGATTTGTACTGCTTTGTAGTTACGGATGATTACTCAAGATTTTCTTGGATGATGTTTCTGAAATCCAAATCACAGACATTTGAATCATTCAAAGAGCTAGTAACTACATTGGAGTCACTCTACAAGCTTAAGGTAAGGCAAGTTCGCTCCGACAACGGCATCGAGTTCAAGAACCAATGGAAGGAGGAATTATGCAAAGAAAGAGGAAATGTGCTCCAATTCACATCGGCATACACTCCTCAAAGGAATGGGGTTGCTAAGGGAAACAATCGTAACTTGATAGAGACAGCCCAGACGATGCTAGCAGACTCGAAACTGCCTATCCAATTTTAGAACGAGGCGGTAGCTAATGCATGTTACACCCTTAATCGAGTCCTGGTGGTCAAGCGTCATGGTAAGACTTGTTATGAGTTACTCCAACGACATAAACCTAATCTAGAGTACCTCAAACCGTTTGGTGCACCATGTACACTGCTAAAGAAAACTCAGTCAGGTAAATTCAGCGAGAAGGCTGAAGAAGGGATTTTCTTAGGATACAACATATCGAATAAGAGAGTTTACAACAACTCAACGGGTCAAGTAGAAGTGTGGTGCAATGTTGATGTACAGAAATACACGACAACCTTGCTGGAAAAGGACCCTCTTTCCTTTTCAACTATGATGGATTCTTTAAACCCTTCAACATCCCTCTCTTCCCTCCTAAGGATGAGTTATCGACCAGAATGATGTACGACGTATTAAACACACATGCACTGGATCAGATGACTTTAGCTTCACAAGGTGAGCCTTCTAGTTCTTCAGGGGGAGCACTTGAGGTAAGTGACTCCTCCTCTGATGATGAGGATGTAGCAAATGATCAGGTGGATCAAAGGCAACAGGTTCCTGCTACTCCAAGTACACAAGCACCTGACGTTGATGCCTCTGACACTTCGGAACCTCACACCCCCACTGCCTCAGATACTGAACCTGCTGTTCACAATCTGAATAACGAGGTAGTTGTACCCACCACTCCTGGATCTCGACTAAATGTTTATCATCCGTTGGATAATGTCATTGGAGATGTTAGATCAGGAGTCCAGACTAGAAGTCAGCTATACTCAGTTGATTATGCCTCGGTAATGGAAAAGGGATATCTTCACGATGGTGCATATCAATGTTTTTTGTCTCAATTTGAGCAAAAATGTTAGTGAAGCCCTAAACGATGAGGCATGGGTGAGTGCCATGTAAGAAGAACTTCTTCAATGCAAGAAGTTGGGAGTATGGACTCTAGTGGACTGACCTAAAGGTGCTAAGGTCATTGGCACCAAATGGGTCTTGAAGTGCAAGAAAGATGACAAAGGGGTCATAATAAGAAGCAAGGCTCGACGTGTAGTTCAAGGATTCCAACAAGTCGAGGGCATTGATTACAATGAAGTTTTTGCACCGTGGCAAGAATAGAAGAAATTCGTATCTTCCTAGCCTATGCATCTTACATAAAGATCAAAGTCTATCAATTAGACGTAAAGAGTGCCTTCCTTCATGGTGAAATCTGAGAGATAGTGTACGTCAGTCAACCGGAAGGATTTGAGGATCCGTATCTTCAGGACAGAGTTTACAAACTAGATAAGGCTCTCTACGAACTCCATCAAGCCCCAAGAGCTTGGTATGAAAAACTCTCGACTCATCTTGTGAAACACAGCTTTCGCAGAGGAGAGATTGATTGTACACTGTTTATCAAAGAAAAGGATGGTGACTTACTGCTAGTTCAGATCTATGTTGATGACATAATCTTCGGTTCCAAAAATGAAGCATTATGTAAAGAATTTGAAGCAGTAATGAAAGCTAAATTTGAGATGAGTGCCATGGGTGAGATGAAGTTCTTTATCGGATTACAGGTGGATCAGACTCCAAAGGGGATATTTCTGTATCAGACCAAGTATGTAGGCGATATTCTCAATCGGTTTGATACAAACCATGACGCCGCACCCGACGAAAATGGTGATCTGGTGGATGCCACTATGTACCGAGGAATGATCAGATCACTTATGTACCTCACTGCCTCACGACCTGATATCATGTACGCGACATGTCTATGCTCTAGATATCACGCGAAACCTAAAGTCAACCATCTCAAAGGCGCCAAAAGGATATTTCGTTATCTGAAGGGTACTCCAACACTTGGGTTGTGGTATCCTCATGATGATGACTTTGAGCTTACAGCGTATAGTGATTCGGATTATGGCGGCTGCAATATGAACTAAAAGTCCGCTTCAACAGGATGTCAATTCTTTGGGAGACGCTTAGTCACGTGGCAGTGTAAGAAGCAGACATCGGTTGCTCTGTCAACTTGTGAAGCTGATTACGTTGCTGCTGCAAGCTGCTGTTCACAAATCATTTGGATTCAACAGTAAATGCGGGACTACGGTTTGAAATTTTCTAACACTCCTATATTTGTTGAAAATTCTGCTGCTATAGCCGTAACTAAAAATCCGGTCAAACATCCTAAGACCAAACACATCGGAATTAAATATCATTTTATACGTGATTGTTTTGAAAAGAATTTAATCGATGTTGTTAAAATCAATATGGATTTTCAACGCGCTGACTTCTTCACAAAAGCTTTTAATAAACTAAGATTTTTATATCTATTAGAGGTCAACGACATGAAAAAGAAATGTGAAGTGATTCCAGAAGATGAAAATGCTTAGTTTGACAACCGTTTAGTTTTTATTTTCTTTTATTTTTCTTATTTTAATTTTTCTGTCTTAAAATCTAAAAACACAAAAAGATTTTCGGTTTTAGAATTTTAGGGGGAGAATAGGTTAGTTTAGTATTAAATTAGGTATTTCATTTAATTACTTAAAAAAACAAGGGAGGAGGACAGTCTAGTTAATAGAAATTAGATCTTACCTATGATACTGATTCAATGACTATGGAAAATGATAGAACACAGGAACAAGGAGTTTGGGACTTTAAAATAATTTAACTGATTAAGACGCAAAATTTGAAGTATAAGTCTGAGAAGTCCAAGCAATATTAAAGGAAAAATGATAGTAAAACTAGCTACTACTAAGGTAACACAGAGAAAGTAGACCTAGAGGTTGCTAGATCACGAGATGATGTGTCGGTAGATTCAACACAATAGATAAGTAGACTTCATTGGTGAGTTCAATCTCAAATTAAGTTGTTCAACAAGCTGTGGGTTATCATCTTATCCCTGGTTAACACAATCAATGAAGTTCCAATAAGGGGTGACGAGCAAAATAAACACCAAAAATGTGTGCGGATGACCAAAAAAATGAGCAAAGCACATAAAAATGCAAAAAGCAATCAAGCTAATAACCTATGTTGTTGGTAAGATCTATGTAAAAAGAATAAAATTGCTCAAACAAGAAGATAGGTTGTGTACCTCTCTGTTGTGCGGTAGCACTGACCTGAGGATAAGCATAAATTAAATATTCTAGAATTCATTGTTGTTTGCGCCTCTCTGCTATGTGATGGCACTGACCTGAGGCTTTGCATCTCTTTGAAAGCTCTTAGAATAGTTTCTTCCTGTCAAAACACCCATAGACCGCTCAAAAATCTCCTGAGGAATGTTGATTACCATATAAGTGTGGGATCCACAAATGCTTATTGAAATAATTAAACCTTAAATCATCACCAATGTATGTCAAAAGTGTATGTATAGATTTAAGAGGACAAGTATACTGGCAATCATCGTGAGCTGCAATTCTTGAAAGTCCAAATCATTGTGGGTATCTTACAACACTAGTACGATTTCCTAAACTTGCCAATGACTCTCAATGAAAACAAGAATTCAACATCAAAAAGGCTTTGGTAAAATGTCCCAAATGATTTAATAAACCTGTATGATTCCATAATGAATCGTTCCAGTTATGATCAACGTAACTTCATACTATACTATCTAGAAAGGAAAATCTGGTAGATACTTATCTTAGGATTTCAACCTCACACAAAATTACAAAAATAAGTTTTAGTTTTGTCTTTTAGTTCTAGTTGTTTAATTTGTTTAGTTTTTAGTCAGCTTAGTTATTAAACGTCGGACTATGCATTGGAATTCTATCTAAGATTTAATCACTTAAAAGGGTCACGTCTGAGGTGACCAAACCGGTTTTCAAATGTTAAAAAGGTCACGTCTGAGGTGATAAAATGCTTTTACTGTTAAAAGGATCACGTCAGGCGTGATCAACAGTTTTCTAAGTTAAAATGGTCATGTTTGAGATGATCGAATGCCCGAAATGTTTTATCAACTGTTAATAGGGCTAAGTGTCAAATGATCATAGAGTCAAACCATACGTATGAGCCATTCGCACGACTGGACCATGAGTATGGACCAGCCGTACGATTAAACCATACGTATGAGCCCAATCGCACGACTAACCCACACGTATTGACCAGACATGTGATTGGACCATAAGCATGAGTAAAGTAATATGATTGGATCACAAGAATGAACCAATCGCATGAATGGAGGTGACCGAATGAGTCAGTTGCATGACTGAAACCTAGTCACACGACAGAATGTGACCGAATGAGTCAGTCGCACGACTGAAACCTAGTCGCACGACTGAATGTGACCGAATGAGTCAGTCACATGACTGAAACCTAGTAGCACTACTGAATGTGACCGACTGAGCCAATCTCAAGATTGAAGAGTGCGAATGGATCCAGTCGCCCGATTGAAGTATGCGACGAGGTTCAGTCGCACGACTGGAGGAAACCCTAGTATAAATAGAGGGGGAATCGGTCGCAGAATTCCATTCACCCTCAATCGCTCTCAAATCGCACAAAGCACTGTTACTCTGCCCAATTGTCTTTTGATTTTTTCTAAACTCTCGACTAGTGTGATCTTAAGATTTCTAGTGTGCTTCTAGCTAATGAACAACGATATTCACTCCAAAGATTCAATCCATTCGTGCCCTAATGATCGAACTTAATTCCTAAACTTAGTTGAGACTTAGTTTGACCAAGAAAACTATAAAACTAAGTATATTGTTCAAATAAAAGTTACTAGGTGTTATGTCAGTCATTTGCAAGACTAATGAGCCAAACCACGAAGTCTAACATCAAGTTTTGGAATAAATTTGAATTTGAAAAACAAAACAGTCTATCATGCGAATGGACACCTTGATGAACTTCAATCGCACGACTGAGCTACGCGAATGGCTCAATCGCATGACTGAGCAGGATGAATGGCTCAATCGCACGACTGAACCATGCATATGAGGTAAGTCTCACGACTGATGTAAACACATGGGACAACATAAAACTAAGTCCGATCGCATGCTCAGTCATACGTATGAGCTCATTCGCACGACTAGATCTCAGTCGCATAGTTCATTCGCATGACAGAACAAAAGATTTCAAGTCCAATGAATCAAATTGTTACTCATTGACACACACTAACATTTATTTACATTGTGTAACAGATGGCGAGTTGTTGGACTATGAGCACAAAGCATAACATTTGTGCTCATCTGGATCTGACTTCGCAGAACGCGGCGGAGTTCTCGGGCATCATTACATTCTTACGGAGATCGAGGATCTTCCAAGCTGTATCTACTCCATGCATGCCATACCGTTCAGTCCAGCAGGCTTTCTGGGAAAGTGCTGTTGTAGACAGGTCCACAGAGCCCCACTGTATCAGGAGCTCCAATTTTGGACAGGCCATAGAGATCACTGAGGATGATCTCAAGATAGTCTTAGAGTTTGGGGATGATGCTGACTGCCCCACACGACTACACCCACTGTCAGTTCGAGGCTGTTTTCTGCGGGTGAAGTACTCGGGGGATATCAACGTAGGTGTGCTTAACAAGAGCAACCTGTGCCTCCAATTCAAGTACTTAGCCTACGTGCTGCTGAGGTGCATTCCCTCAAGGAAGGGAGGCTTTGATGAGATGTCCAATCAGATGCAGAATGCCTATGTGGCGTTGGTGCTGAACCACCCCTTCAGCTTCTTGAGGATGATCTTCACTTATCTGGTGGAGAACATCGAGGCGAAGGGCAAAGAGAGCTTCTACATGTACCCTTGCTTCATGCAGATGATCATTGACCAGAAGCTCCCTTTGCTGCCAAAGGAGAAGGAGCATGCCATGGTGCTTGAGGTGATGGATAATACCACCATAGGAGGATGAAGTTGTATAGGGGGAAGCAGCTAAAACCCCCTGTCAGGCGACTATTTGGGCATCTGGCCCGTGAAGACTATATGGCGCCAGCAAAGAGGAAGTGGCGCCATGATGACAGTGACTCGGATGTTGAGCAGATTGCTCTACCCTCCGATGACTCCGACAGTGATGATCATGATACTGATCAGGGAGGGGATGGTCAGGGTGTACCTGAACCAGCTCCTATTCACCCTGACTTCCAACCTGATGAGGAGGAGGAGTCTGATGAAGAGCCTCTGTTGCGAACGGTGGGGAGCCGGGTCGTAGCTACTGAGAGAGATGTTAGGGCGGTTGGGGGACACTAGGGTGAGTCTGGGGAGGCTACTACTAATCCATCTTACACCCCAGACGAGCCCAGTAGCCAAGGGGGAGCCTCTGTCTCCAAGGGATCTAGGAGAAAGAGAATGGCTAAACCCTACGGGAAGAAGGGGAAGAAGCCCAGGTTTACTTTGATCACCACCACTTCTACCACCCCACCCACCACTTCTACCACACCACCCACCAATACTATCACACCACCCTCCACCACCACTACTACACCTCCACCTTCCACCACTACAGCTTACCATCCACCACCCACTCACATACCACCACCCACATTTGCCACAGCCACAACTACTACCACCAGCCACCAAGCCGGTCCCTCATCACACATCACATTCACCACAGGATCACCTCTACCTCCCATTGGAGTAAAGGAACAGCTGTCAACACTGAACCGTACGGTGCTGAAGCTGTTAGCTGCTAATGAAGAGAAGGTTGCCCGACTACGTCAGCTTGAGGAGCTCAGCGCTACTCAAGAACAACAAATTTCACAGCAAGCTCAGCAGATTGCCTAACTCTAGGAGCATAATGTCCAATTAGCAAAGAAGATAGAGGAGTTGGAGGCTTCCAACAAGACCATCATGCTCAAGCTCAAGGGGTCAAAGGAGTCGCCACTTAAGATCAGAGAAGGAGATGATGATGATGATGATGATGGACAAGATGATGATAGTGAGGATGATGAGGTTAGTGATGATGGAGAAATAAGAGGAAGGCGGGATGATGACGATGATGATGAAGGAGATGCAGCTGCATCTGCCTCAGCTCAGGGTCAAGAGAGAAGAATAAGCGAAAGCAAGACCAAGGAGCATCATCTTCTGCCCCACCTGCTGACGAGCCCGCTATTCAGGACAAAAGTAAAGCTTAGATATTCATGTATTTGAAAACTTTTTTACTTGAATCATGTATTAAACTTATGTAATTAATGTTTATATATATTTGATATTTAACTGTCTTGATTATTTACTAATGGTTGATGTACTTACATGTTTAAATCAAGCAGATCAATCATCTCAGCAAGACGAGTATGATGTTGCTCCCCTACAACAAATCAAGTCTCAATTAACTATGATACTTGATTTGCAAGGGATTGTCAGGAGGTCTGTGAGTTTTACTCCTAAAGAAGGAGAAATAATTCATGACCTTACTGATGAGCAACTTGCTGAGATATTCCGGCTCAACCTGGATGAGATTGTCAAGGACGCTCCTACTGTTGTTGTGGCTAGTGATGACGAGCTTAATGATGTGGATGAAATAAAGATTAAAGACGTCACAGTCTAGCATTATCCAGAGTAAACTGACCGAGAGGGAAATGTGGTTCTCAATTTGGGTGATACTCTTGGTAGTGATACATTTGATAAGCTGGATCAGATGGAGAAGGAGGCAGAGGAGTCAAAAAGCCAAGCCCAAGCCTCGGACGCCGATGTGGACATCAAAAAGGCTAAATAGGCAGCTTGTTTTGCAGAGATCCAAGCCCAGCGCACTGCTCCAAAGCCGAGTGCCTACACCAAGCTCTACAAAGTGAAGAGGCATCTAAAGGTGTCAGGAAAGATCATAGCGTGGGCATACATTGAGGATCTGAGTGTTTGTGCAATCAAGAGGGAGAAGGGAATAGAGTACTTTAGATTTCCACATGATCTAAAGACTCTTCCCTGTTTTGAGCTCAACCAGCTGGCACGCCTAAAGTTGCTGTATGCTGACCCGAAAAAGATGTCAGGCTGGTTTGAGGCTGCATTGAGGAGAGAGTACCACACCAGGTGGGTTAACTTCAGACCTCAACAATCGACGAGGTAAATCAGAAGGTCTGAAGTTGATCCCATTACTGGAAAGCCTAAGGTTGTGTTGAAGTGGAGTCCTCCGCACACTATGTCAAGAATCCCTCTAAGGGAAATGCCACAGGACTTCACTCCATACTTCAAGTGGTGGTACTACGATTGGAGAACAGGTGAAGCAGTTATTGTCTTGTAGAAGGAGGGCAAAATGGATACTATTTGGGTATTTGACCCAATATGGCTGACTAATTTATCTGCTGATGATGTATACACATTGTACCAGTGGCCACTGTTTTTTGATACGCAAGACATTGTACAAGCCCTCCAGTTCCAGAACGTTATACGAATCTGTTTTGCATTTGAGATAAATGCCAGAGTTACAAGAGAGGAAAAGTACAAGAAGTTTGATGAGCTGATGAAGAATGTTAGACACTGATGTAAACTAGGTCCAAGGGGGAGTTTGTTGATACATGTGTACCTAGTTTAGGAGCTTAATGTAAAATCTCTTTCATGTCTTACATACTTGTAATTGAATGGGTATGAATGAAATACAATATGTGGTTGATGCTTATAATGTTTAATATTTCATTGCTTATTATGTGATAACGTATATTCAACTAACTATATAGGTTTGTGGTTGTTTGCATAATTCTTAGTCAAATATGGTTGAGAAACATGCTTAAACTTAACCGTATGAAGTATTCATGCGAATGGACCATGCTAATGGACCATACGCATGAACACATCATGCTAATGGACTAGTCGCATGACTGAACCAGGAGACTGGATCAGTCACATGATTGTAACATGTGATTGACTCAGTCGGACGACTGGACCTTCAGTCGTGCGGATGGATCAACCGCATGCTTCAGTCGCACGACTGAACCATGCTAATGGTTCAGTCGCACGAATGAAGACTCCAAACCTATAAATACCACTTAATTCGTGGAAAAACAAAAGAATTCGAAAACCTACGCACATACTCGTACCCTAGTCGTCCAGAGGCTCAAGAAAACTTGTTCCAACTTCATAGTTCATCTCTGATCAATTCTCGTTCGTTCTTAACGTTTGTTTCGTCGTAGGATTGATCAGATTGTCATTCTCACTGATTAGATCACCAATCAAAAAGGATTCCGCACTATTTGAGTTGGTATACGCGCATTATCAGTTAGTACTCCGTACGTACACGGTCCTAACAAGAAATCATACAAGTGTTCTTGTCTTCCGCATGAATCTTGTCTTCCGCAGGAACTCTTGTTCTTCCGTAGGAACCTTGTCTTCCATAGGAATATTCACTTCACACTACTAGAAAAATCGCAAAAGATGACGCGCATTGCGCGTCATCTTGGGGGTCAGATGACGCGATTTGCTTTACAACCTTCTCATCCACCATTTCAATCTTCTTTTTCAGTTTTTTACTTTCTCCTCTTTTTGGTTTTCAATTGTCTCCTCATCCTTATTTGCATTCTCATTTTTCTTAGTTTCTCTGACCTGTTCTTTTTCTTTCTTTTCTTCTAATTGATTTAATGGTTTTTCAAGAATGAATTTCTTTGGTTTCTTCGCCACTTTTTCCTACAATAATATATATAAATTCTTTAGATTGGAAACAATTATCTACAAACACTTGTACTCGTACACATATAATACACTTGTATTCAAATTGTATTACCAAGTCAATGCACCGGATGACTAGATGCCTTGGCCAACTTAATAGATACCCAACTGCATCTTTGATCTTCTCAATGAACGGATCGTCTTTTGGTCGAATTGGCAGTAATGCATCTTCTTGTAAACATATTTCCAACATAACTTCAAGGTTTTCACCTATTATATGTATGTAAATAAATGATACAAAATGAAAATAATTAAACCATAATAATATAGCATAAAACTGGGGTAATACGTACCTAATACATTATAGTTCGTTACGGTTCCTTTGGCGACTATATTAGATGCAACATCAACAGCAAGATAGCATGAATTATTCTACAAATAATAGATGTTACTTGTAGCCAAGTGTTGCAACAAATTCTTAATAAAGCAGTTGAATTATTCCAACATAACTTACAAGTGATTCATCATCTGGTTCGTGTTCAAAATCTTCATGGCCACCAATTTGGCAACTTGCGGCTTCAGACACATTTGTACCTCTTTTCAGTTTCTCTATCTCCTCTTCAAGTTTGTTAAAGTGTTGATCTACCTTCTTCTTCTCAATGTCCATAAACTCCTTAACAGTTTTCGGAACGTGAAAATAGCCATCAGGCACTTTTATCTTAGACAGAGTATCATAAAATAGATTTTTCTCCGAGGTGTTCAATGTGTAGCATGCAGGCGGAAGCCATAGTCGATTCCCTTTTGGTTGAGCTTGTAATTCAGACTTTATGCCCAACTCCTCAAGATCTTGCCTTGCTTTCAACCCATCCTTCGTCTTGTGAGGTAAATTCAACAATGTTCCATAAACACTCTCGCACACATTTTTTTCTATGTGCATAACATCTAGCTGATGACGAACAAGCAACTTTTTCCAATATTCAAGTTCAAAAAAAAATTGACTTCTTGTGCCATAATTTGTTTCTCTCATCGATACTTTCTTTTTTATTCTTTGACTTCTTCTTGTTACCCCATGTATTCTCAAACCCCGACAGGTAGTCAAAAATTTCTTCACCTGATAATGGTTTTCCTATAATACCACTCTCTTGTTGATCATTGAAATGTTTTTTTCTTTTTCGAAAAGGATGTTGAGGTGGGAGGAATTTTCTATGACCAAGGAAGCATACCTTTTTAGACTTTGGCAACCATTGTGAACAAGTATCCTCTGAACATATTGGACAAGCTTTATAACCTTTGGTAACACATCCCGAAAGATTACCATACGCGGGGAAGTCATTTATAGTCCAAAGTAATACTGCTCTGAGATTGAAGTATTCTTTCTTATAAGCATCAAATGTTCTAATGCCAGGTTTCCATAAAACTTTTAGATCATCAATCAATGGTGCCAAGTAGACATCAATATTGTTACCAGGTTGTTTTGGGCCAAATATCAATAGTGTCAACATCATAATTTTTCTTGACATGCATAAATAAGATGGTAGATTATATGTTATAAGGATAACGGGCCAACAACTATACTTTGAACTTAATGACTTGTGAGGATTGATACCATCAGCGGATAAAGCTAATCTAAAATTGCGATTTTCATTTCCAAAATCTTTCCATGTGTTGTCAACAAGCTTCCAGGAGGGTGAATCACTAGGATGAGTAAGCTTACCATTATTAACCCGACCTTAGGATGCCAAGTTAAGTCACGTTCAATTTCTGGAGAGGAAAACATTCTTCTAAATCTAGAAACAGGAGGAAAGTACCACAAAACTTTTGAAGGCACGTTCTTGGTATTCTTCTTCCAACGAGATGTGCCATAAGTTGGACACTCAGAAGCATCCTTATATTCTTTCCAAAATAAAACACAATCATTTTCACATGCATGAATCTTTTTATATTCTAGACCAACTCCTTTTAACAACTTCTTGGCTTCATATATCGAGCTTGGGATTGTATTGTTTGATGGTAAGATGTCTTTTAAGACGCCCAACAAAGCATCAAAACTTGAATCAGACCAACCAAATTGACTCATCAAATGTTGGAATTTTAACAATCCACTAAGTGCGTTATACTTTGACCCTACATAAAGTGGTTTATCACATTCTTCAAGAAGAGATTTCAATGAATCAGGATCTTTATCTACATGTGTGAAAGCATCATGTAGCATTTCCTTTGTATAATCAAATTCAAAAGGTCTAGATGTATCAGGGCATCTAGAATCAACCTTCGGAAGTTTCTCTCCATGAAAAGACCAAACCTTATAATTTTCGTTGAAACCGTAGGCAAACAGATGATAACGCACATTGGCAATCGAGTGGTGACACAAATTGATACAATTAACACAAGGACATGGAATAACATCTGTATTTGGATTATTACTTTGTGCAAACTCTAAAAAGTCCTCCACACCTTTGTCATATGCATTTGATAATCTATCAGTCGAAATCCATGATTTATCCATGACCTTTGTTTCTAGTTTGTCACCATCATAGAAAATAGAATCAAGTTTAATGACGAGAGTTAGGTATCAAAATAAACAAACAAACAAACAAACATACCCGGTAAGTCCCACTCAAGAGCAGGGTCTGGGAGGGGTAGGTGGCGGCGAGTCTTTCCTCTATCTTGGGAGATAGAGAGACTGCTTCCGAAGAGACCCCCGACTCGGTAACGAAAACCAATAACATGTTGCAATCTTATGAAATATGTTAAAATCTTATACATATGTAATACCCTTCCCAAATGCCTATAATCCACGTAAGAACAGGTTGCAATAGTTAAGCAAGGAGCCAATAAAAAACAAAAATCCGACATGCAGGAAGATGTAATTATTATTGACACTTGACTCTCGTCACAAATATGACTATAAACTGAAATTCACCAAACTCCTGTTAGTTGAAACCATCACAACTCTACTGTCAATCACTCCTTTTAGAATGACAAGATGGATCATAAATTAACATTAGTTCAAACAGAGAGTTCAGTTTTTGGTTGTGGTATACATATTATTATTTCCATGTGTAAGTTTGACAAATGTAATATACTTTCTCGTAAGTTCACATGAGTTGTCAAATTTGACTTTAAAACCAGAACCATGTATGGAAAATGCCATATGACTAAACCAAAATGGACTTGTTTTTTAGTCTAGATTATATTGTATAATTAAGTAAATCAAAATGGATATGTTTTTTAGTCAAAATTGGATTGTGCAATTGAGTAAACCAAAATGGACATGTTTTTGAGTCTAAATTAGACTCTGCAACTAACTAAACCAAAATGGACATTTTTAGACTATATTGGACTGCAATTAACTAGTCCATTGACTTTTGACTTTTGAAGTACACTAGTCCATTGATCTATTGTTGACTAGTAGTTGGACCTGCTGTTGAAACTAAAACAAAATGGTTTTTACAACCTACAAATGACATTCCAGTTTATGCCTATATCATGTTGTGAGACTAAACCAAATGGTTTGTGCAACCAAATATCTTCCATATCATATACATCTAAAAGTCAACTAAAATACATAGCAGTCAAATGATATTTTTCATACCAATACATCCAAAAGTCAAATAACATATAGTAAAGTAAACGCTATTTCTAAACCAAAGGCCATCCAAAAGTTGAATACATATAAAAAGCTCAGATGGTAGTTTTCATTTCAAATACAAGGAAAAAGTCAAATAACATAGTCAAAAGTCATATAACGATGATAGAAACTTGTTAGGATCAACACACGAGAATCACACGAATATACGCAACACAGCCACAACACATGCACACTTGACACAAGAACAACACAGAAATTTATAGTTGGTTTAGCAGGTTAGTGAATACTGATCTAAGCATAAGTTTAAATTCTAACAAAAATCGTTAATAAATAAGGCAAATAACTTAAAATCCTAAAGCTAATACAATTTAATTACTGATGTATTCTAATGTATGAGCCCAACTACATTGCCTAACAATTTAGCCAGTAACTGAAGTACTAAACACATGTAACTATTGGACCATCCAATGTTAATATCTAAGATATGCACATGACAACACAAAAGCTACAACCTACATAAAAGAAAAAAAAGAAACAGTCTAACAAACCTGAAATGAAGCACAAAGCCTGTGTCACAGCTACACAAGAACCTGCGATATCAAAATATGCATCGATTGGGGCTGGCCGAGCGGCGGTGAGGGTTGGGTGAGGTCGATTGAGGCTGGATGAGGTCGATTGGGGCTGGGGTGAAGTCGAATTAGGGCTGCGGGTGGGTCGATTGGGGCTGCGGGGTCAAAGGGTCGATGGTGGTGGTGGGGGGTTGCGGCCGGCGGTGGCAGTGTGGTGGTCGCGACCGGCGGTGGAAGGTCGTCAGCTGGCTGCGGGTCGATTGGGGTTGGGGTGGTCGATTTAGGGCTGCGGGTCGATTGGGGCTGCGGGTCGAAGGGTCGATGGTGGTGGTGGGGGGTTGCGGCCGGCGGTGGAAGGTCGGCGGTGGCAATGTGGTGGTCGCGACCGGCGGTGGGAGGGGCGTCCGGCGGTGGAAGGGGTAGGTCGGCGGTGGGGGAAGTGTTTTGGAATGAAGCGGGAGATCGAAGTGTTTGGAATGAAGCGCAGGTCGCGCGCATAGTAATATATTCTTATAAAATTTTTAAAAAATGACACATTAAGATGACACGCAAAAATGCGTGTCATCCTTTCTAAGAAAATTTTAAAAAATGACAAATAATTTATGATACGCGTAAATGCGCGTCATCTTTTTTCGTGCGTCATCTTTTGCGCGTCATCTATTAACAGTTTTCTAGTAGTGTCAGCAAGTAATCCTTATGAGCGATGATGTTCATCCGTAGACACCAAGGATGACTTGTAAGAAACATATCTATGAATTAGAAGTATTGATCATACGTACATGTCCCTTACACTTAGTAAATTACAGCAATTCACCAAGTACATTGTTTTTGCCTGTCATCATATACATCAAACAACACATATGGGTTAATCTATACATTCAATGCATACATAATGATAGTCATTTACACTTATTTATTACAAGTATTGATTAAAGTTCTAAGCCTATACAAAATGATCTAGACCTATTCTTTCTAGATCTAACACATACCATACATCATTCATACTTACAATAACCCTAAATCATCTAATAATCATGCTTAAAATGGGTAATCATAGCCCATAGGTCAAATCAGGTCAAACCCTACAATTTCTAGTTTTCCCTAAAATTTGTAAATAATTCAAAGTGTCTAGGCGCATGGGAACTGTTTGGACGTTTCTGCCCTGTTTAGACGCTTTGCCACTATATGGGCGTCTGAGCCTACACTTAAATTCCTAACACTTAGGCACATGGGCATTTGGGTGCTTGGACACTATTCAGGCGCATGGGCCTGACTTAGGCCCCATGGGCACTTAGGCGGTTGGGCACTATTCAGGCGTATGGACTTAAGGCGGTTGGGCACACTTAGGCAGTTTTTTGACCGTTGGGTGGACGGGCCACTGTTTAGGCGCACGGGCAACCAACTTTCACCTATTCGACATAAATCAACCCCCAAAGCATCATATATCATAATCTAAGCTTAGCACTAACATTCTAAGCATTAAAATATGAGCATAACCTTAATCAATCCCAAACATACACCCAAAACAACACATTTATACATACACATTCGGAAAATAAAACCCCATTTTATGAAAGCGTATTTACATGCATTTCTAGCCCCAAATCAGTTAAAAACATGTTAAAAAAGGGGGTTCGAGAAACTCACCTTAGCCAAACTTTCGGATAGACTTCTTCAAACCCGTTTGCTATGAGCTCAACAACCTAAAACCCACCAAAACACACACCGAACATACAAACACATGTAAGCATGTAACCGAGGCTAAGTCTGGCCAAGTACATCTTAAAAATACAATTCTTACCTTAAATTTCGAATTCTTCTTCTTCTCTCTAGAATCCGAAGTCTCTGCTCTTTCTCTCTCTAAAACCTAATGATATGAAGTGTGCATGAGATTATGGGCGACCATATCTCCTTCATGCACCAACTTTTTATTCGTTTTGTCCTTTTGCCACTTTTAGGCCCTCTACTTGGGTTAAATTATACTTCCTTCTTATATTCACGTTTATTGTTTCTTTCTCGTCTATAAAAATGTTCGGGTGTTACAGCTTTTCAAACTATCCACTTTTTTTAAGCTTGTATAACTTTTTTATATGATATAATTTTGTTTAAAACTATACACCATAAAATCGGGCATTTTTTTTAATTTGAGAATAGTATTGTTATACTTGTTTTAAAAAATTATTTAAATGATTACTAACTTCGTAGTTATAAAAATAAATTGCGTAATTACAATAACAACTTGTGTAATTATTAGTTTAACTTGAGTATTTTTCACTGGAGTAATTATAAATATAACTTGCATAATAATAAATATAACTTGCATAATTATGCACCTTATATGGGTAATTATGGGACGGACAGAATTACCCATCCACCCAAAGGCAGATGTCACGACTTGGCCACTTCATACACTTCACATGTTTTTGCACTTTGTATACTAACCTGTATGTATGTATGTATGTATGTATGTATGTATGTATGTATGTATGTATGTATGTATGTATGTATGTATATGTATGTATGTATGTATGTATGTATGTATGTATGTATGTATGTATGTATGTATGTATGTATGTATGTATGTATGTATGTACGTATGTATGTATGTATGTATGTATGTATCTATGTGTGTATGTATGTATGTATGTGTGTGTGTATGTATGTATGTATGTATGTATGTATGTATGTATGTATGATGTATGTATGTATGTATGTAAGTATGTATGTATGTATGCATGTATGTAGGTATGTAGGTATGTATGTATGTACGTATGTACGTATGTAGGTATGTACATAGGTACGTATATACGTATGTACGTAGGCACGTATGTACGTAGGTACGTATGTACGTATGTAGGTAGGTACGTATGTACATACATACGTATAATCTACGTATGTACGTATGTATGAGGGTACGTACGTGTGTATGTACCCATGTAGGTACGTACGCATGTACGTATGTACGTACGTACGTATGTAGGTATGTACGTATGTATGTATATATGTATGTACGTAGGTATATAGGTACGTATTTACGTACGTAGGTATGTATGTACGTATGTATGTACGTATGTATGTATGTACGTATGTACATAAGTACGTATGTATGTACGTACACATGTATATACGTATGTATGTATCTATGTATGTATGTATGTATGTATGTATATATGTGTGTATGTACGTATGTAAGTAGGTACGTAGGTATGTATGTACGTATAATCTACGTATATACGTACGTATGAAGGTACGTATGTGTGTATGTACATATGTATATACGTACGTACGTACGTACTCATGTACGTATGTACGTACGTATGTATGTAGGTATGTACGTATGTACGTATGTAGGTAGGTACGTATATACATACATACGTATAATCTACGTATGTACGTACGTATGAAGGTACGCATGTGTGTATGTACGTATGTAGGTACGTACGCATGTACGTATGTACGTACGTACGTATGTAGGTATGTACGTATGTATGTATGTACGTACGTAGGTATATAGGTACGTATGTACGTACGTAGGTATGTAGGTACGTATGTATGTACGTATGTATGTATGTACGTATGTATGTAAGTATGTATGTATGTACGCACGCATGTATGTATGTATGTATCTATATATGTATGTATGTATGTATTAATGTATGTATGTATGTATGTATGTATATATGTATGTATGTATGTATGTATGTATGTATGTATATATGTATGTATGTATGTATGTATGTACGTATGTATGTATGTATGTATGTATGTCTGTATGTATGTATGTATGTATGTATGTATTGATGTACACGCGTAGTTATGCATGTAGGTACGCACGTAGGTATGCGCGTGTGTATGCGCGTATGTATGCTCGTATGTATGCGCGTATGTAGGCGCGTATGTATGCACGTATGTATGCGCGTATGTATGCACGTATGTATGCGCGTATGTATGTGCGTATATATGAGCTTATGTTTATGCGTATGTTTGTGTGTATGTGTGTTCGTATGTATGTAAGTATGTGTGTGTATAGAAGGGATCCTTTGAAAACCATGTTATAAATGAAAAGCATGTAAACAAGAGGTAACATATATGTACGTATGTATGCATACATGCATGCATGCATACATACGTACATATATGTCACCCTTGGTTTACATGTTTTCATTTATAACATGGTTTCAAAAGATCCCTGCTTTACACATACATACGTACATACATACGCACATACATACGAACAAACATACACATAAACATACGCACATGCATACGCATATACATACCCACATACATACGCACATACATAAGCACATACATATGCACATACATAAGCACATACCTACACACATACATACGCCCATACATACGTGCATACATTCATGCATATATGTACGTATGAATGCATGCATGCATGCATACATACATACGTACATATATGTTAACCCTGGTTTACATATTTTTCATTTATAACATGGTTTTCAAAGGATCCCTCCTATACACATAAATACATACATAGATATACATATACATACACACAAACATACGCATAAACATACACACATACATACGCACATACATACGCACCTACATAGGCACATACATACGTACATACATACGCACATACATACGCGCATACATACACGCATACATACGTACCTACGTACCTATGTATGTGCGTATGTGCATATATGTATGCGTATGTATGTGCGTATGTATGTGCGTATGTATGGGCGTATGTTTGTGTGTATGTTTGTGCATATGTATGTGCGTTTCTATGTACGTATGTATGTGTATAGGTGGGATCCTGTGAAACCCATGTTATAAATGAAAAACATGTAAACCAGGGGTAACATATATGAACGTATATGTTACAAAGTGTACAACTAAAAGTTGCGTACATATAGTGATTATGTGTATGTAAGTGCATGTTACCAAGTTTGCAACTAAGAGTTAAGTACATTTAAGGGCTATGTATATGTAAGTGTGTGTTGCCAACTAAGGGTTACATATATGTAACTTATACAAGTTACGTATATATAAGTCATTTCCTCATCATTGTTGTGACTTTGAGTTTAAATTAAAAATATGTAATGACCTCAAGAAATAAGATTGATGTTTAGTCAAATTTACTTTAAAAAGTCAAATCTATTATAAATTATGTGACTGGATAATGGTGGTTTTTACAGTTTCATTTATAAACATAGTTTTCATTTGATTCCTCTTCACATATATGTGTGTATGTGTATATATATATATAGATATAATGAATTATTACCATAGAAAGTGGATAAACTCTTTGTCAAACTTGTAAATAAGTTTACTGTGCTACTTATCTACCAAATAGTTTTACTTTTCAACCTAAATGATTGATTTTTGTAGTATAAATACCACCTCAATGTAGTGGAGAAAATGCACCTCTTGTATACATTTTCATAAGTTATACACTTCTCTTCTTCTTGCTCTTGCAATTCTTTTGAAAGTTCTTAAGTTATAACACTAATCTTGTTTTAATTATTATGATATTATAACACATTATCAACATTAGAGCTCTTAAACTCTAATCAAGAAGATCAATACAAAATTCATCCATTAATTTAAGTAAGGGCTTCTTTAAGTAATAATATATAATATCTTATATTGAGAAATTACTAAGATAAATAAAGTAAGCATAAAGGAGATCTTATTATGGACATCTTGAAAACCATGTGACTACTAACAAACTAATTTTATTTATGCATCCAATTTTTGATTATCCAACTAATATTTCCTTTTATGTCAACTAACTTTATACAACTAACATTTGATAATGTTTACTAGCATTTATTCGTACTAACGTCTTATTCTTATCCTAACTTGTCATTCTGGTTCTCTTTTGTTTTTATAAACTAAATTCATATTTTTATAACATAATCTTATACTTATTTATTTTATTTAAAATTATTGTCGATATATACACACACGATGGTTATATAGCGCTTATAAACAGTTATATAGCTGTTGTACACGATTACATAGCCATTACAAATGGTTTTAATTTAAACTATAAATTGACCACTATCAATCAATTTTCGTTTATAATAAACAGATTATCTCTTTTCTGAAGTTTAACCAATGCAATTTTTCAAAGATGATACATCCGGTTTTAATGCTGGCAACCATAATGCTCATTTAATTCTTATCCATATTACTAAATTACCACCTGAAGAATTTAAACACTTCTTATTTCCGTATTTGTTTATAGCTCTACAACGTTATTGTATCACAATGCTTATTAATATATATGAATTCTAATAATTATCTTACTATTTGTTTAATTCTTGTTTAGCAAGGAAAATGCCGAACATTGCGAAAAACAAATTCCCAGCTCTTAATATCAGTGGAGAAAACTATATGTTGTGGATGACCCATGTAAAAAGACATCTTAAATCCATGGGTGTCTTAGAAACTATACAAGAGGGAAAAACTTTCTTGGAACAAGACAAAGCTGTGACAACTCACCCAAAAAGTCATTCGATTTTCTTGTGCCAATGTAGTAGACCGGTGATGTAACACAACCATGTAATGCAATTTTCGGGACAAAAAAATCTTTCAACATGGGCATAATGTGACATCTGGTAATTTTCCATTACCAAACTCCGTTAGTTCCGTTAGTTCCGTTAGTTCCCTTAGGTGTTGCATACACGTGTCGTGAGCATACACTAGTTGTCGTTAAACATTGGTGACTTAATAATAATTACAAATGAGTATCAGATAATAATTTAACTAATAATATTGATGATTAGAGTGTGGTTATATGATTCATGAATGGATTTAAAATATTATTGTAAAATTTGCTTGATAACGTGACTACGTGTAATATTTATTTCATTTGTTTTGTGATTAGTTGAAAATGTATATGATTATTATTTATGATTAATAATATTGAGTTTGTAGTAAAACTATTTAAAAAATATTAAAAGATTAACTTTTATAAAATTTAAACAAGAGGGGTTTATTTTGTAATTACCATTTAACTTAATATTACCAAAATATAGCAAAACGCTAGCCCCATTACCCCTCTCATTCGGCCGACCCCCATTCCCACTCATTCCTCATGAATTTGATCACGAAAAAGTAGTATTCATCGATTTTGATTAGTTCCAAGTGATTCCAACGTGTAGCAAGCATCAATTCTTGATTTCTACACGATTAAAGGTTAGATTTTCATTGATTTCATTATTCTTGATGTATGATCAACCCTAATTTGAAATTGTTGATCAAAAAATAAAATTGATGATGATTTGATGATGATAAGATATTAGTTAGGTTATATGAATGTTTATCTAAGTTGATTGGGCAAGAAATCCATGATTTTGATGACCTAGTTCATACCTTACCCAAAATATTAACTTTTGATCGTGAGATTGTGCAATTGATGGTTGTTGATGATTCTATGTTGTTAGTTGTATTTCTTTGATGTTAGTTTACGTGGATTGTGCAAGAAAAATCATGAAATCTAGTGATTGTTCATACCTTACTATAAGTAGAAACTTTTATGCATGATGTTTGGGAATTATGATGAATTGATGAAGATTATCATGTTTAAGTGAATGCTATGAACTTGATTAGGTATAAAGTTTATGAATTTATGAATGAATTGGATGTTAGATTAGTTTTGGGTGTTACTTTACCAAAAGGGAAACTTTATTTATGTAGAATATTGGATATGGTGAATTGGGCATGTTCATGATGTTAGGATCATGTTAGAATGTTTGTTGATCATGTCTAATGTGATGGAAGGTGTTAATTGAGTTGTATGGATACTTGATTGATCATTTGGGAAATTTAGGTTCTTATTGACTATACATGATGATAGATTATGCTAGGAAATTATGGAATCATGTTTGGGATTGTAATAGATCATTGTTGGGTATGTTGGTTGGTATAAATCTTGTTGATTAATGAGTTGTATGATAAACTAAAGTAGTATGATGATATTGGTAGAACGTGATTTGATGATGTGACATACGTGAATTACTTGTATGATTGTCATGTATGATGTATTGCTATACTTGATTAAATGGGATTTCAATTAATGTGTCACCACTGGTCAAACAGGTCAACTAGGTCAAATGAGTCTTGTTTTCCAAAACCTTGGGTCAATGTTTTTATTAAACACCTAGGGTTGTTAAGCTATCTGTGTACATGTACTTATGTAATTACGTGTTTCAGGTAACCTTTGAAGGGTTGTCTTTCCATCCATCATCAGTTTCTTTTTTATTGTTTGTTGCACACCAGGTGAGTTCATGTCCCATTGTTTTTACTTACTTCCTTTTTGAGGAGATAACATACTTTTTTATCTTACAAACTCTTTACATTGATAAGTTGTGTTAGTATAACATAGTTTAGCGTACCATGAAAGCCATCACACTTTTGGATCGTTAATAATGATAACTAGCGGGAAATGCTGGGTAGTACTACTGGGCCTGATAAGCCCCACCTGTGTGACTCGAGGTCAAACGGGTGTAATATTGTCCTAAACACAAACATTTTCACAACAGGGTATGTTGTGATGGGAGGCAAACAAACAAAACACATGTCAGCTTCGATCGCGAAATCACTATAGTTATTACTTATGAATATAAACTAGCTATCTATTTCAATGCACTTCTTATATTTTACAAGTATTACTCATTTTCTTGAACGCAAACTCTTGAACTCACCAACCATTATGTTGACTCTTTAGTATGCTATTCTCATGTTGTTAACTCTGATTGCCAATAGGAGCACATCACGGTCCAACATGCATTACAAAGCTTCATATTATGTCATGACATCTGGTTTTTTATTTATAAGTTTTTAAATAATGGTTTGACGCGTGTTTTGCCAATGTTACATTTCTAATACTCTGGGTTTAACTTTTTACAAAACGCTTTTGCAAATGCTTTAAAGTTACAAACTCGGATTTAATTTAAATGTGGAGTATAGTGTCGTTCTAAATAACTAGTGACTGGGATCCTGGTTTATTCACACGCCTCGCGATAAAACCCTACACGTGGATTTTGATGGTGTGACAGATTGGTATCAGAGCCATTGGTTATAAGGGACTAGGTTGCATACACACTAGTCTATAACCACACAGTTTATTAGTTACCTGTTATTTGTCCTTTACCTTATACTCATTGGCACGCACATCACATACCCTATAGTATGACATCATCATCATCTTCATCCCCTACACGACATAGGCCAAGAAAGGAACCCGAGGTTCCTACAGATTCTACTTATAATAAGGACACTAGATCTCAACCACCTATATATATATATATATGCCTGGCACGTATCACCCTGGTGAACCCTTGATCGACTGAGACATGTCCGATCCTCGCAATTGGGCATGGTATCGCACCACACTTATCTAGATGTTGGATAAGGAGCACGTTCCATATACATTCCCTCTTTTGAGAAGAGACCCTAAGTTATAACCCTTACCTTGTACCCCTATTAGAGCTATAGCAGATGAAGATGCAACGTTTGGAGATTGAGGCCTATACTACCAGGTCTCATGAACTGGCGACATTGTGCCCCGGGATGGTGACCTCGATGCACAAAAGGATCGAGTTATATTTACATGGTTTGGTGCCTAAAACCCAAAGCATGGTTACTGCCTCCAACCCTACAACAATTCAGCAGGCAAGTCGGTTGTCTGACAAGTTGACCGACCAGGCAGTGGAACAGGGTAAGCTGCCTAAACGGGGTGTGGTGGCGAGTGTACCAGACTACAAATGCAAATGGGATGGTCCAAACAATAAGGGTTCAACTTCAGGCAAACAGTAGCAACAACATCATCAGCAACAACCGAGGAAGTTCGAAAACAACCTAGGCTTCAATCAAACAACCATCACTAACCAAGGACAAGGAGGATATGCAGAGAGGTATCCTAAATATAACTGATGTAACTATCATCACACTGGCAAGTGTGACAATTTCAAGTGTCACAGATGTGGGAAGCAAAGGCACGCAATGAAAGACTACCGTGGCGAATTGATGAAGAAGCCATAACAAACACAGGAAACTCCACAAGGATACTTTGAGTGTGGAAATGAAGGGCATTACAAGAGGAACTACCCTCAGCTGAAGAATAATGGCAATGGTGCTGGGAATGAAGGAAACAACAACAACCCTGGTAATGGTGCCAATAATGCTGGTAACAATGGTGGAGCTAAGGGGAGAGCCTTTGTTATGGGTTCAGGTGAGGCTCTAAACGACCCTACTACTATGACTGGTACATTTTCTGTTAATGGTCGTTTTCCTATGGTATTGTTTGACACTGGAGCCGATAGAAGTTTTATATCCACTAAGTTTAGTTGTCTCTTAAATGATATGCCTTCTATGTTAGAGTCTAAGTATACTGTAGAATTAGCTGATGGTAAAAAAATCTTTGTTACACACATCCTTAAGGGTTTCAAGATAGAACTTGTTGGCAATACATTTGATATCGATCTTATGCATGTTACACTTGGGAGTTTCAATGTGGTCGTGGGCATAGATTGGCTGTTCGGGAAGAAGGCGGAGGTCATTTGTCATGAGAAGGTCATTCGTATTCCTCTCATGGATGGAGAAATTCTTTCAGGTAAAGGCAAGAAGAGTGGTGTTGTGCTAGGTATAATCTCATTCATGAAGGCGCAAAAGTGGCTACGCAAGGGTCGCTTAGCCATACTAGCCCTTATAACTAAGAAGCAACAAGAGGAGAAGAAGATAGAGAACAATCTGATGGTTTGTGACTTTCCAGAGGCCTTTCCAGAGGATTTTCCAGGACTACCCCCTCATCCCAAGTGGAATTTCAGATTGAGTTGACTCCCGATGTAGCCCCAAGGGTAAGAAAGCGAAAGTAGAGGATCGCAAGATGGCTACGACCGATGTAGTGGTAAAGCGTGTGGTAAGTGTGGGAAGGAGCACACAGGGGAGTGTATGTGAGGATTGAACGTCTGTTTCAAGTGCGGGAAGGCAGGGCATATAGCAAGGGATTGCAGGGTAACGAGGTTCTATAACATGGTGAAGCAGGTCACATGAGTCGGGAGTGCAAGAAGTTGAGGGCTGAATGTTCTGGAGTGAAGAAGAGGACCCGGACTGAAGGGCAGAAAGCGAGTGCCAGAGCATTCACTATGACCATAGAGGAGGCTAGGGTGGATCCCAACGTCGTGTCAGGTACATTCCTAGTAAACCAAACTTGTGCCTCTATGTTATTTGATTATGGTGCTTGTTGGAGTTTTATTTCTGATGTCTTCTGTACTAACTTGCCTGCTAGAAGTAGAAAGATTGATGAGCCATTCGATGTAGAAGCTGCTAATGGTAAATCCACTAGGATATCTGACGCCTTAGAGGGTTGTGTGATAGATTTAAAAGATCACAGGTTTCCTGCTAGACTATTTATCATGGCCTTGGGCGGATTTGACGTGGTCCTAGGGATGGATTGGCTAGTAGTCTACGAGGAAAATATCGTGTTTTGCAAAAAGATTATTCGATTGACCGCGCCCGATGGGAGTTCGGTGACGATCTACGGTGATCGAGCTACTACGGTCCGAAAGTGTTTTCGATGGTGGCGGCAGAGAAGTTTTTATGGCGTAGATGTGGTACCTATCTAGCCTAAGTGAAGGATGTGTACGAGGCAGTGCCATGACAGTTAGACGTACCAATTGTACGTGACTTTCCAGACGTGTTCCCATAGGATAAATCTGGTGTGCCACCCGATCATGAGATCGAGTTCCAAATTGATTTGATACCGGGTGCCCAACCTGTTGCTAAGGCGCCATATCCTTTGGCTCCATCGGAGATGAAGGAACTGATGGGTCAGTTACAAGATCTGTTAGACAAGGGGTTTACTCGACTGAGTATCTCTCCATGGGGTTCTCTGGTCTTGTTCGTGAAGAAGAAGGACGGTAGTATGCGGATGTGCATTGACTACCGAGGGCTGAACAAGTTTACGGTAAAGAATCGATATCCATTACCGAGGATTGATGATTGTTTGATCAGCTCCACGGTACCAGTTGGTTTTCGAGAATAGATCTCTGATCTGGTTACCATCAGTTGAAGTTGAAGGAGTAGGAAACTCCTAAGATAGCTTTTCACACGCGCTATGGACACTACGAGTTTCTCGTGACGTCTTTTGGTCTAACTAATGCGCCAGCTGCCTTTATGGATTTGGTGAACCGTGTGTGTCGGCTGATGTTGGATAGATCAGTGATTGTGTTTATCGATGATATCTTGATTTATTCGAGAAGCAAAGAAGAGCATGCCAGTCACATTCATGAGGTATAGAGACACTTGGAGAGAGAAGTTATATGCCAAGTTATCCAAGTACGCCATCTGGTTGCACGAGGTTTAGTTTTTGGTACATATGTTAAATTCAGAAGGGATCATGGTAGACCTAGCAAAGGTCAAGGCAGTGATACAATGGAAGTCTCCAAAGATGTCATCCGAGATCCGCAATTTCTTGGGTTTGGCAGGTTATCACAAAAGATTTATCCAAGACTTCTCCATGATAGCTTCTCTATTAACCATGTTGACCTGTAAAGATATGAAGTTCGTATGGGGTCAAGAGCAAGAGAAGGCTTTCGAGGAGTTGAAGACGAGATTGACTCAAGCTTCTGTCTTGACGTTACCCGAAGGAAGCAAAGACTTGGTTGTCTATTCGGATGCTTCTTATTCGGGATTAGGTTGCGTATTGATGCAATGAGGGAGGGTTATAGCCTATGCGTCCCGATAGTTGAAGATTCACAAGGCCAACTACCCTACCCACGACTTGGAACTAGCGGCAGTGGTCTTCGCGTTAAAGATTTGGAGGCATTACTTGTATGGGGCGAAGTGTACCATCTTCACCGACCACAAGAGCTTAAAGTACTTCTTCGAGCAGAAGGATTTGAACATGAGGTAAAGGAGATGGGTGGAGCTCATAAAGGACTATGATTGTGAGATCAATTACCATCCGGGCAAGGCGAACGTAGTGGCCGATGCCCTTAGCCATAAGGAGGGACCTGAGCTAATTCGGGTGAAGGCTTATTAGTTGGTTATGACTGCCAATGTGATGAAACATGTCAAAGAATTTCAGGACGAGGCGCTAAGGGAAGATCGGATTAATTCCGGACATATCAAGGGTCTAGTCGCAGAATTGGGTGAGAGCACTCTCGGCGTTAGAATCCGAACTGTGAGTATGTGGATACCTTGTTATGGGGATCTAAAGGAAAAGATTATAAACGAGGCTCACAGGACTCGATACTTAATTCATCCCGGTTCCACGAAGATGTACCAGGGTATGAACAAAGATTACTGGTGGCCGGGAATGAAGCACGACGTAGCCGAGTACGTGAGCAAGTGCCTTACTTGTTTCCAAGTGAAGGAAGAGCAGCAAAAGTCATACGGGAAGATCCAACCTTTGTATATACGCGAATGGAAATGGGAGCACATCACCATGGATTCATTATGAAGTTGCCGCGTACGGGAAGAGGTTACGATGCCATATGGGTGATAGTAGACCGTTTGACAAAGGGTGCTCACATTTCGCCGATCCATGAAACATATTCATTTGAGAGGTTGGCGGATCTATTTATCAAGGAGATTGTTACTCGTCATAGTGTACCAGTGACTATTGTATCCAATCATGACACTCGGTTTACATCTAAATTTTGGAAGAGATTCCATGATGCGATGGGAACGAGGTTACATATTAGTACGGCTTACCATCCTCAGATAAATGGTCAGTAGGAAAGGACCATCCATACGCTGGAAGATATGCTTCGGGCATGCATCATTGATTTCAAAGGAAGTTAGGATGAACACTTTCTGTTAGCCAAATTATCATACAATAACAAGTTATCATGCCAGCATTGGTATGCCACCATATGAGATGCTATACGGAAGGAAGTGTAGAACGCCTATATGTTGGGTGATATTGGAAAAAAGGAGTTGGGGAGTGTGGAGGTGATCGAGGCTACGACTAAGAAGCTGGAAAAGAGCAAGGCCTTTATGAAGGCGGAAAATGATAGGCAAACGCCGTATGCTGACAAGAGAGTAGACCGATTGAATTCTGGGTGGGCGATAAAGTTATGCTGAAGGTTTCACCTTGGAAGGGTATCATTCGGTTTAGAAAGCGGGGTAAGTTGAGCCCGAGGTATATAGGACCTTTCCAAATCATTGCTCGAGTAGGAGAGGTGGCCTATTGGTTAGAGCTACCTGATGAGTTAAGTGGGATTCATCCAACAATCCATGTACCTCATCTAAGAAAATTCCTAGCGGATGAGGATATGCTTGTACCACTGGAGGACGTTGAAGTAGACGAATGACTCAATTACATAGAGCAACCAGTGGCGATCATTGACCGAAAAGAGAAGAGATTATAGAATAAAGTGGTTCCACTGGTACAAGTACATTGGAGGCATAGGAAGCGATCCAAATCTATGTGGGAGACTGAGGAAGAGATGAGACAGCATTACACACAATTGTTCGAGGAGTGACAGGTTTTAGGGATGAAACCTATATAAGGGGGTGGACTTGTAACACCCGGAAATCTACTAAAAAGCAAAGAAAATAAAAGCGTAAAGAAAGAAAGGTGAAATAACACAAGTGGAGGGGCTAAAGTTGTGCAAAAGGAAAACTTTATTATTATTTTGTTTAAAAAGGTGGCATGGCTGCCCACTACCTTTCTTCACCAATTGATTAGACATTTTGAAGAGAGAAACAAAGCTTCCACCGGTTCTAGAGAGAAGAAGAAGAAAAAATCTGCTTGTAGGTAAGTTTTCTTGTGTTTTATTCGGTTTCAGCTAAATTTTTAGCTTCTGGACCGATTCTTATGTGTTTGTGTGTGTTTGGTTATGTGTTTTGGTGTGTTTAGGTGTTAGAACTCTTTGTGCTCTCAGGTTTGAAGGATTTTTGCTCGAAGGCTGCAATAAATGAGTTCTAGATCCCCAGTTTTTGTGTTTTGAACTTGTTTTGGTCCCAGCATGTTACACCAAAAGTTTATACCCCTATTTATATGGGTAGATGTGTATTTGGGTATGCTTTGTTCGTATTTCAAAGTATAGGCCTGTTTTAGGTGCTTAGTAAGTTAGAAACGGGTCAAGAACATTTTAGAATGATGACTGGGGTCTGAAAATAGTGTAAGTTAACATGAACAAATGCCCATGTGCCCAATATAGTCCCCATGCACCTAAGTGTCTGCCCATGCGCCTAATATAGTCCCCATGCCTAAGTGTCTGCCCATGCACCCAATTTAGTCCCCATGCGCCTACGTGCTCATGCACCGAAATTGTCCACACGCCTAAGTGCCCATGCGCCTAAGCCTTTGACCATGGGTCCAAGTACCCCATACGCCCGCTGCCCATGCGCCTGTATGGCCATGTGCCTAAGCAGTACTCATGAGCCCAAGCAGTACCCATGCGTCTAAGTTTTCCCATGCGCCAAACTGTTCATGTGCCTGCATAGTACTCATGCGCCTGCATAGTGCTCATGTGTCTAATGTCTAAGATGTTTTTCTGAAACTTTGGGGAAATAGAAATTTAAAGACTAAGACCAGGGATGTTTTGATGGTTATGTATGTTGGTGTTATGCATGTTTGCAGCCTGTTATGCATGATCCATATTACATATTATTATGTGACTTTACGTAGTGTGTTATGATCATGTACGTAAAGTATTATCATAATAAAGCGAACGATTAAAGATAATGAAAAGTGGAATGTAACGAATGAATGAAAGTCTTGCAAGAAAATGTATGGAGGTTCACAACTTATTGAAAAGTTGTTAGCTCAACTGTGTACGGTTTAGGTAACCCATGAGGATGCACACAGGGGTCAATCTAGGTGATTGACCAATATGTACAAAACAGGACCCTTGTCGCTCGCCCCGGTACTGGAATCAGCTTCGTACATAATGTTGGAGGTTTATTTATGGACTTCAGCCCAGTTTTAGCTTCGTGCACAATGTTTGGGGTATAGCATATGACATTGGTCTGGATGAAAGAGAAAGATAATGAATAAAAGTTCTAAATGTGCGAAATGAACAAACGAACGATGAGAAATGAATATGATGATCGAACGAATATGTGCGGTAATGGAAGATAATAATGATATTATCTGAATGTATGTACGATGAATGACCATGTACGAAAGTAAAGAAAGTATTATAGTTATAAAAATAGAACTCACTCAGCAACACTGACTTTTATGCATTTTTAGCTGGCGGGTAAATTGTTGTTGGGGATGGCACGAGGGTGCAATTACTTGGCAAATAAAGAAAGGCATCCATCTTATGCAATGTAAGGCCCTGTTCCCAGAGACCTCACAGTTGGACAATCATAGCATTATTACATAAAACAATACATATTTCATTAAATGTTGCAGCGGAATTACATTAACAAAAACCATTCATTTTATTGATAATTACCGTTGTTAAGCAATACAACATTGTTTAAGTTACAAAAGCATCATTTAATTTCATTACAAAACAACAATATCCTTAAGCATGAATGGATGCCAGTCTTTCCCTGTCGAGTAACTTCCCCAGCGTACCATCCTCAGCAAAATTTACCTGCCAACTGAAAATGCAGAAAACGTCAGCATTGCTGAGTGAGTTCTAGTTTTAAAAGTATTAAAATACCTTGTGTGTTTTAGATAGGAAAATATCCTTCTTGAATAATATACATACTTTCGTATGAAAGCACACCTCATACGTACATCCGAATAATATTCATTATCATCATCATTATCTTTCTCATTCTTCTTTTCATTATTATCTTTCACTTTCTATTGGACCAATGTGTAATACCCTGAACATTATGCACAAAGATGAGGCTGGGCCTGAGGTACATAAATAGACCCCAAATGTTGTGCACAAAGCTGAACCGGTCACCTAGGGCGTGCTACAAAGGTCATGTCAATCTCAGGGATTGACCCCATGTGCATCCTTCAGGTTACCTAAACCGCACACAGTTGAGCTAACGACAACATGGTCGTACACCTCCATTCAATTTACTTGCAAGCCATTCGTTCGTTCATTACGTTCCACTTTTCATCTTTGTTATCTTTCACTTCATTACGTAATACTTTTTGTTCATTCGTACACACATCATACCACGTAAAGTCATAACATAATACATAACGTATATTATAACATTATATATACACTTTGAAAACCGTTAAAATATAACACATCATACACATATACATATCATAACCTTCATCACATCATCATGCATACATAGATCATCACATCATATTAGAGCCTATCTCACCCCTCTACCTCTTAAAACCCCTTAGAAAACCCTAAGTCCAAAAAGAGGTACATGGGACATTTCAGGCGCATGAGCATTTAATTGTCTAAGTAAAACAGTCTAGGCGCATTAGCACTATGTAGGTGCATGAGCCCTGCTTAGGCGCTTTTCCACTATGCAGGCGCATGAGCCCTACTTAGGCGCATCAACACTTAGGCGCATGAGCCACTTCGGGTGCATGAGTACTATTTTGGTGTATGACCTACACTTAGGCTTCTGGGCGTAAATTTTGGGCGCATGGGGTAATGTTTAGGCGCATGAACTGGTACTTAGTATATTTTAGCAAAATATTCTAGGCGCATGGATACTATTTGGGCGCATGAGGTACACTTATGTTTTCTAAGCCAAATTTCATGCGCATGGATCACTGTTTAGGCATATGACTAGCTGTTATACATGTTTCTAAATCATTTTCAGACCCAATCTATTTTCTAACATGTTCTTAACTTATGGTTTTCATTCTAAGCATTACAACACTCCTACAACCATACAACATCCAAGTGCATACACAAGTACATATGGTTACATACATAATAGTTTGTAAAATGATATTACATGCATTTTCATCCCCAAAACTTTTTAAACAAGTAAAAACCGTGGTCTAGAACTCACCTATTGCTGCAAACAAGCAAAAACTCCACCAAACTTGCTTGCACATGAGATCAAATACCTAAAGCAAGCAAAACAAACACCAAAACACATAGAACACTCAACAATTGATTTCTAAGGGTGAAACCACAAAGAAAACCGAACCAATTACACAAAGAAACGCCTACCTTCGAGAATTTCATCTTCTTCTTCTTGATAAAACCGAGAGAAATTCTTCTGCTTCTTTTCTTTCTTCTTTCAGCTGAAAGTAGAAGTGAAAGCATGTTATGGGCGGCCATACCCATAATATAATAAAATATTTTGACTGTTGTACTTTTTACACAAAGCCCCTTCCACTTTTGCTCATTTCCCTTTCTTTCGAGATATTTTCTTTCTTTTCTTATTGCTTTTCTTTTCTTTTTTATTTTGTCCCATAGTTTCAGGTGTTACATGAAGAGATAATATGTTTGTCTTGTAATGCAACTAAACATTATTTTGTAACTTTAAGAACGATGTATTACTTGGCAAAAGTAATATTAATGCATGAAGTGGTTTTTGTTAAATTTCCCACTGCTAAGTTTATATTATTCTAATGAATCTAAATATGTTTTAAATATTATGTGCGATGAATGTCCAACTATAAGCGTCCTAGGAACGGGGTCTTACAATACGTCAATTCCTTGAACTGGCAAGATACTATCGACGTTTCATTTAGGGATTTTCAAAAATCGGTCAACCTCTCGCAGCCTTGACTCATAAAGGTATCATGTTTAGATGGGGAGAGAGTTAAGAAGAAGCTTTCCAGTTACTGAAACAAAAGCTTTGCACGTAGCGATATTAGCTTTACTAGAAGGAAGTGATGATTTCGTCGTTTACTGTGATGCTTCTATCCAAGGACTCGGTTGTGTCTTGATGCCACCGGACAAGGTGATAGCCTATGCCTCGAAATAGCTGAAGGTGCACGAGAAGATTGAAACCACCCATGACTTGGAGCTGGGTGCAGTGGTTTTTGCCTTGAAGATCTTGAGACATTACTTGTACGGTATCAAATGCACTATTTACACTGACCACAAGAGTCTTCAACATATCTTTGAGAAAAACAAACTGAACATGATGCAGCGACGCTGGGTGGAATTGTTAAATGATTACGACTATGCTATTAAATATCACCCAGGGAAGCCGAATGTAGTCGTTGATGCCTTGAGTAGAAAGGAGACTGTCAAACCCCGATGAGTGCGAGCTTTGCCGCTTATGATTAGCACTTACTTTCCTGAACAAATCAAGAAAGCTCAAATGAAATCTTTGAAAGTGGATAACATTGATCTAAATCCTTACATAGGATGGACAAACAGTTATTAGTGAAATCTAATGGAATTTGTTACTTCATGGATAGGCTTTGGGTGTCTTTACATGGAAATCTGACAGACTTGGTTATGAGTGAAGCACATAAGTCTAGATATTCTATACACCCTGGTTCTAAGAAAATGTATCATGATCTGAAGGCGCGCTATTGGTGGCCTAATATGAAGGCAGACGTAGCTACATATGTGAGCAAGTGTTTGACTTGTTCTAAGGTTAAAGTGGACTATGAGAAGCCATATGGATTTCTACAACAACCTGAGATTCCTCTGTGGAATTAGGAACAGATTTCTATGGATTTCATTACTAAGTTACCCAGGACTCCTACTGGTTGTGACATGATATGGGTGATCATGGATCGATTAACCAAGTCTGCTCACTTCTTCGCAATCAAGGAAATGGACAAGATGGACAAGTTAACTCGGATCTACTTGAAGGAAGTGGTCTTTCAGGATGGAGTACCAATCTCGATTACTTATGAACGTGATGCTCGTTTTACATCCTGTTTCTGGCAATCATTATAGAAATCCTTAGGTACGCATCTGGATATGAGTATTGCTTATCATCCGCAGACCGATGGGCATACAGAACGTACTATTAAAACCTTGGAGGAAATATTGCGTTCTTGTGTGATCCAGGAATAATTGGTAAGTTCATCTACCATTGTTGGTGTAACACCCGAAAGTTTGACTTTTTGGTAGGCTGCGCGACTGAGCCTCAGTCGCCTGAGATTTATGCGACTGGAGGTTCAACCGCATGCTATTTGGCCGATTGAAGCTCAACCGTACGATTGGAGTTCAACCGCCCGAATGAAGGATGAACCGCATGGAACTCATGCGACTGGGGTCCAGTCGCATGGTGTTCATGCGACTGAAGGTCCAGTCGTCCCTGGAGCAGAGGCGACTGAGCTGTGGGTATAAAAGGGGAGCAGCTCTCATTCTCCTTCCCAACACTTAGAAATTTCAGTCGGGAAGAGAGCAGAGAGCGAACGAGAGCAGAGAAGAAAAGAGGGAAAGTGCTGACCGAGCTCCGGATTTGTCGTGAGGCTAGCCAAATCGAAGCTCATCAACTCCTACCTGTTAATGTGAGTTCTAGGACCCCTCTTTTACACGTTTTTGAATGATTTTGGGGCTGGAATCACATAGAAACCCTATTTTTGAAATAGTATAAGTTTGACCCATTTGGGTAAATCTTGAGTAATGTGTTTATAGTAAGAATTAGGACTTGTATATGCTTGTGTGATGTCCTAGTATGAATCCCTGATGCTTGGGAGGGTCGATTTGGGCTGAAAATGGGTTTATGATGAGTTTGGGTTCATTGGTTCGCGACTGCTGTTCATGAAGAACTCCAGTCGCTGCCCAGTTAGGGTTATGCGACTGAAGGGCCATTCGGCCGAATGAGGATTAGATGATGTTCAATCGCACGATTGAGGCTCGGACGCATGATTGAGCCTCAGTCGCACGATAGGCTATGCGATTGGGGGTTTCGGTCGCATAGGTTCAATCGCAGGATAGTTCAGTCGTACGGTTAAGAGTCAGTCGCATATAGCCCAGTCGTATAGTGTCTATTCGCGCGGAAGAAAGTCCAGTCGCACGATTGTATGTCCATTCGCATGACAGCCCAATCGCACGGTCCAGTCGCATGGAGGACATGCGACTGGGATAGGTTCAGTCGCCCATGAAGGGCTGATATGAGTGATGATGCTATGTATGATTACGTATGTATGATGCTATGTATGATGATGAATGTATGATGGATGTGTATGTTCCTTGTGATTGTGTATGCTTATCTTTCCAAAACTTTACGAATAACGAGAATGAATGAATGAAGTATTATGTAACGTAAAGTGGAAGATAATGAAAGAGGAACATGATGATGAATGCATGTATTAATGAATGAACGAAAAGAAGAATGATGATGAATACATGCATTAATGCACGAACAGAATAAGTCTTGCAAGCATTGAATAACGCGATTGGTCCTTCTCTGTGATCGACCATGGTCATGGTACCTCTACCGCTTACCTCTAGTACCGTGACATACGTTTTGTTGTTCATATGTTGACTTCGGCCCGGTAGCTAATAACGTTCGGGGTGTAGAATATGGTATTGGTACAATCACCTTTCAATGTGCAAGTAAGTATGAAACGGGATTCTTGTCATTCGACCACAGTAATCATAGCCGAGTGCTATGAAGTGGGTAAAGCCTGACAGAATCCATACGAGAAGTTAAAGATAACGATGTATAACGAATGATGAAGATAATAATGAATATTATCTCTATGTACGTATGATGTATGAACGCATGTATGAAAGGATACTTTTAAATAAGTAAAAGTATGTTTTATTATAAAACTAGAACTCACTCAGCAACGCTGACTTTTATGTGTTTCCAGTTGGCAGGTAGTGTTGCTGAGGATGGCACGAGGCGGCTACTCAGCTCTTTTGGGATGGCATTCTCCATTTGATAATGCTACAACATCATGTGTTGCGGGCCCATAATGCACGCAACATATCACGTTGCCTACCATTATGAGATTTATTGAGGATTCCCATAAACAGGATTACTTAAGAAACCTCCTTTATATATGTTTGAATTTAATATCTTCTTTATGAAGAAAAATATATTTTCTTTTTATTATTTTCTTTCTGTAGAGGTCGCTGTATGACCCTATGATTGCTGAGGATTCGAATAAACGGGATTATTCTCGGTTTCTTATGCATCAGCAGCAATCATAGTATAGCTAGGCAATGTAAGGAAAAGCTTGTATTTTGTAACCAAGATAATGATGTAAAAGCTTTTATGATGAAATGAGAATGTATGTTTTATCAATTCCGCTGCGTTATTTTATGATCATGTATTATATGTATGTTTTACGTGTGATGACGACCAACTGTGAGGTGCCCGGGATCGGGGCCTTACAAGTTGGTATCAGAGCCATAGTTTAAGTGAAATTGGTAAATTTTCAAAATAAACCTAAACTTAAACTGAAAATGGGACAGGAAGGAAGAGAATGCCATCTGAGTAGTTGCGTGCCATCGGGTATTTTTATTAAAGCTAATCATGATTACGTGCGCATGATATGTGAATTATGTGTACTGTTAGACTTAGATACTAATGTAGTCAGGACAGGTAATGCTCGGGGTACGAAGAGTAGAGTAAGTGGCTAATCACAACTGACCACTGTAATTAGGGACTTACTATACTTGACATAAACTGAGCTATTTCCTTGAATGACTGTGTTGGTGTTTAAATCTTTCAGTGTGATAGAAGATGGTCGGTGGTAGATCATCTAAAGCTTCCCGTGGCGGTGGACGTGGTGATGAACCGCGTAACACGCGAGGAAGACTTAGGACAGAGAAAGTAGTTCATGAGGAAAACGAGACTCCTCATCAGGAGGAGGCAGACGAAAGCGCGAATTTGAAAGCCTCGGTAAAAGAGGCAGTGGTTGAGGAAGTACATCAGGTCATGCAGACGATCTTACCGTCTGTAGTGACCGAAGTGATAAAGGCAGTACGTGAAGATGAGAGACGAGGGAGGAATCGGTCCTCAGGTAGACAGCAACAGATCCGATGATGAAGAGGAAGATGAAGAAGAGCAGTTACGGGAGACAACCCGGGGTTGTAACTACAGGGCATTTATCAGGTGCAAGCCCCCAACTTTTGATGGTTCTGGTACTGCTACTGATGCTCACCAATGGATGATGGAAATGGAAGTTGTCCTCGATATTAGTGATTTCCAGGAGGACAAGAAGGTGAAGTTTGCTACCCACTCTTTCACAGGGTCGGCTTTGTGCTGGTGGAATAATATAGTCCATGCCGAGGGTAGCAGGGCTATAGTCAAGATGAAGTGGGCTGAGTTGAAAAGGCTGGTGATTGAGGAATTCAGTCCTCGTCGGGAAATGGATAGAGTTGAGAGAGAGTTCCTGCAGTTGGAGGCGGGGACGATGACCCACCAACAATACACCCCCAAGTTTAACGAATTGGCGCTGTTGGTGCCAGAGCAGGTGACACCGGTGTCTCGAAAGATCAACCGGTATATTCAGGGGCTGCCAGCTGAAATTCGTTGGCACTTGATTTCTGCCCGACCAAGCACTTTTAGGTCGGCAGTGGATTTGGCGGGAAGGTTATTCGATGAACGGGCTGCGTTGGTAAAGGCTAAGGGTAGCAAGAAGAGAAGTGGAGAGAAGTACTGGCAGGGGAAGAGATTTGGTCGGGGTGATACTTCGACGAGCAACAAGAAGGCGAGGGTGGATGATCACCGTGTGGTCGTGACTGGAGCTGGGGTGAGGAAGTGTGGTAAGTGTGGAAGGGAGCACTCAGGGGAGTGCAAATTGGGATCCAACATCTGCTTTATGTGTGGGAAGACGGGGCATATATCAAAGGATTGCCGGATGGGCAAGTGTTTTAACTATGGGGAAGGCGGTCATATGAGCAGGGACTGTAAGAAGCCGAGGGCTGAGGCTTCAGGGGTAAAGTAGACGGGTAGTGAAGGTCCGAGAGCAAGCGCTAGGGCATTCACAATGACGCAGGAAGAGGCTAGGACGGACCCCGATGTAGTGTCCGGTACGTTTCTGGTGAACCAAACTCTAGCCTCTGTATTATTTTATTCGGGTGCCAGTAGGAGTTTTATTTCTGCTGTTTTCTGTGCCAAACTACCCGTTAGTAGTAGGCGTGTGGATGTGCCGTTTGATGTAGAGACTGCTATAGAAAAAACCACCAGGATTTCCGAGGTAATTGAGGGTTGCGATGTAGAACTGGAGGGTCACAAATTCCCAGTTAGACCGTTTGCGATGACGTTGGGTGGTTTCGATTTGGTGCTCGGAATGAATTGGTTGGCGGATTTTGAGGCGAGCATTGTGTGTCGCAAGAAGATGATCAGATTGACAGCGCCCGACGGTAGTCCAGTGACAGTTTATGGCGATCGGGTTACCATGATTCCGAAGGTGATCTCAATGGCAGTGGCGGGGAAATGTATGAGGCGTGGATGTAACGCCTTTTTATGTTATGTAAAGGATGTAGAAAAGCCAACACCACAACTATCTGATGTTCCGGTTGTGTGTGAGTTCCCAGACGTGTTCCCGGAAGACTTATCGGGATTGCCACCTGACAGAGAGATCGAGTTCCAGATTGATCTGATACCAGGCGCCCAACCTGTTGCCAAAGCACCATACCGATTGGCCCCGACGGAGATGAAAGAGTTGATGGAGTAGTTACAAGAGCTGCTAGATAAGGGGTTTATCCGACCGAGTATCTCACCTTGGGGTGCTCCGGTCCTGTTTGTAAAGAAGAAGGATGGTAGTATGAGAATGTGCATCGACTACCGTGAGCTGAATAAGTTGACGGTAAAGAACAGATACCCCTTGCCGAGGATCGACGACTTGTTTGATCAACTTCAGGTTGCTAGTTGGTTTTCACGAATAGATCTTCGATCAGGCTACCATTAACTGAAGGTGAAGGAGCAGGATATCCCTAAAACAGCTTTTCGTACGCGCTACGGTCACTATGAGTTCCTCGTCATGTCTTTTGGTCTGACCAATGCGCCAGCTGCTTTTATGGATCTGATGAACAGGGTGTGCCGGCCAATGTTGGATAAATCAGTGATTGTGTTTATCGATGATATCTTGATTTATTTGAGGAGCGAAGAAGAGCATGCCGGTCACGTCCGGGAGGTGTTGGAGACTTTGAGAAGGGAGAAACTGTATGCTAAGTTCTCCAAATGTGCCTTCTGGCTACGCGAAGTTCAGTTCTTGGGTCACGTGGTAAATCCGGATGGAATTATGGTTGATCCGGCGAAAGTGGAAGTAGTGATGCAATGGAAGTCTCCAAAGACGCCATCTGAAATCCGAAGTTTCTTGGGTTTGGCGGGTTACTACCGAAGGTTCATCCAAGACTTTTCCAAAATTGCTTCTCCACTGACAAAGTTGACCCGGAAGGATGTGAAATTTGTATGGGGTCAAGCTCAAGAGAAGGCGTTTGATGAACTGAAGACGATATTGACCCAAGCTCCAGTATTGGCGTTACCCGAGGGGAGTGAAGATTTGGTGGTCTATTCTGATGCCTCCTACTCGGGGTTAGGATGTGTATTGATGCAAAGGGGAAAGGTGATAGCCTATGCATCCTGACAGCTGAAAGTTCATGAGGTTAATTACCCTACTCATGACTTAGAGCTAGCAGCTGTGGTTTTCGCGTTGAAGATTTGGCGACACTACCTCTACGGAACGAAGTGCACCATCTTTACCGACCACAAAAGCTTGAAGTACTTCTTCGAGCAAAAAGATCTGAATATGAGGCAACAGCGATGGTTGGAGCTTATAAAGGACTATGATTGTGAGATCCATTACCATCCGGGCAAAGCCAACGTGGTGGCGGATGCCCTTAGCCGAAAGGAGAGGCCCGAGCCAATTCGGGTGAAGGCGTACCAGCTAATCATGACCTCCGACGCGATGAAACAGGTTAAAGAGTTCCAAGATGAGGCTTTGAAAGACGAACATCTTAACTCTGAACGAATGAGAGGTCTGGTCGCGGAGTTGGGTGAGAACGCAACGGGTGTTAGAACCCGGTTTGGGCGTATGTGGATTCCTCGACTTGGGGATCTGCGAATGAGGATTATGGATGAAGCTCATAAGTCTCGATACTCCATTCATCCCGGTGCCACCAAGATGTACCAAGATATGAAGAAAGATTATTGGTGGCCGGGTATGAAACGTGATGTGGTGGAGTATGTGAGTAAATGCCTCACGTGTTTGCAAGTAAAGGCAGAGCACCAGAAGCCGTATGGAAAGATTCAACCATTGGACATACTGGAATGGAAGTGGGAGCACATCACCATGGATTTTATCACAAAGCTGCCACGTACCCCGAAAGGGTATGATACAATCTGGGTGATTGTGGATCGATTGACGAAGAGTGCTCACTTCTTACCGATGCGCGAGACATATTCGTCCGAAAGGTTGGCCGATCTTTTCATCAAAGAGATTATGACTCGTCATGGTGTACCGGTGTCGATTGTGTCTGATCGCGACACCCGGTTTACATCCAAATTTTGGAAGAAATTCCACGATGCTATGGGGACGAGGTTGCATATTAGCACGGCTTATCACCCTCAAACTGATGGTCAGTCAGAAAGGACCATTCAGACCTTGGAGGACATGCTCCGGGCATGTGTTATTGACTTCGGGGGAAGTTGGGATGACCACCTACCATTAGCTGAATTCTCGTACAACAACAGTTATCATGCCCGTATCGGCATGCCACCCTACGAGATGCTATACGGTAGGAGATGCAGGACACCCGTCTGTTGGGGTGAAATTTGTCAGAAGGAATTGGGAAGCGTCGAAGTGATCGAGGCTACGACCGAAAAGCTCGAAAGAATTAAAGCTTATATGAAAGCGGACAAAGACCGACAGAAATCGTATGCCGACAAACGACGCAGACCGATTGAGTTCCAGGTGGGAGACCGGGTTATGTTGAAGGTCTCCCCTTGGAAAGGAATCATTCGATTCCGGAAGCGGGGTAAGTTGAGCCCGCGGTATATAGGCCCTTTCCGAATCATTGCCCGGGTAGGGGAGGTAGCCTATAGGTTGGCTCTACCAGATGAACTAAGTGGAATCCACCCGACTTTCTACGTATCTCATCTGAGGAAATGTTTGGCGGACGAGGACATGGTCGTTCCACTGGGGGACATCGAGGTAGACGAACGGCTCAACTATGTAGAACAACCAGTGGCGATCATCGATCGCAAAGAGAAGAGGTTAAAAAATAAAGTGGTTCCCCTTGTGCGTGTACAGTGGCGGCACAGGAAGGGATCCGTGTCAACGTGGGAAACTGAAGAAGAAATGAGGCAGCATTACCCACGATTGTTCGAAGAATGACAGGTTTCGGGGACGAAACCTAAAATAAGGGGGGTGGACTTGTAACACCCGAAAGTTTGACTTTTTGGTAGGCTGTGCGACTGAGCCTCAGTCGCCTGAGATTTATGCGACTGGAGGTTCAACCGCATGCTATTCGGCCGATTGAAGCTCAACCGTACGATTGGAGTTCAACCTCCCGAATGAAGGATGAACCGCATGGAACTCATGCGACTGGGGTCCAGTCGCATGGTGTTCATGCGACTGAAGGTCCAGTCGCCCCTGGAGCAGAGGCGACTGAGCTATGGGTATAAAAGGGGAGCAGCTCTCATTCTCCTTCCCAACACTTAGAAATTTCAGTCAGGAAGAGAGCAGAGAGCGAACAAGAGCAGAGAAGAAAAGAGGGAAAGTGCTGACCGAGCTCCGGATTTGTCGTGAGGCTAGCCAAATCGAAGCTCATCAACTCCTACCTGTTAATGTGAGTTCTAGGACCCCTCTTTTACACGTTTTTGAATGATTTTGGGGCTGGAATCACATAGAAACCCTATTTTTGAAATAGTATAAGTTTGACCCATTTGGGTAAATCTTGAGTAATGTGTTTATAGTAAGAATTAGGACTTGTATATGCTTGTGTGATGTCCTAGTATGAATCCCTGAGGCTTGGGAGGGTCGATTTGGGCTGAAAATGGGTTTATGATGAGTTTGGGTGCGTTGGTTCGCGACTGCTGTTCATGAAGAACTCCAGTCGCTGCCCAGTTAGGGTTATGCGACTGAAGGGCCATTCGGCCGAATGAGGATTGGATGATGTTCAATCGCACGATTGAGGCTCGGACGCACGATTGAGCCTCAGTCGAACGATAGGCTATGCGATTGGGGGTTTCGGTCGCATAGGTTCAATCGCAGGATAGTTCAGTCGTACGGTTAAGAGTCAGTCGCATATAGCCCAGTCGTATAGTATCTATTCGCGCGGAAGAAAGTCCAGTCGCACGATTGTATGTCCATTCGCATGACAGCCCAATCACACGGTCCAGTCGCATGGAGGACATGCGACTGGGATAGGTTCAGTCGCCCATGAAGGGCTGATGTGAGTGATGATGCTATGTATGATTACGTATGTATGATGCTATGTATGATGATGAATGTATGATGGATGTGTATGTTCCTTGTGATTGTGTATGCTTATCTTTCCGAAACTTTACGAATAACGAGAATGAATGAATGAAGTATTATGTAACGTAAAGTGGAAGATAATGAAAGAGGAACATGATGATGAATGAATGTATTAACGAATGAACGAAAAGAAGAATGATGATGAATACATGCATTAATGAACAAACGGAATAAGTCTTGCAAGCATTGAATAACGCGATTGGTCCTTCTCTGTGATCGACCATGGTCATGGTACCTCTACCACTTACCTCTAGTACCGTGGCATACGTTTTGTTGTTCATATGTTGACTTCGGCCTGGTAGCTAATAACGTTCGGGGTGTAGCATATGGTATTGGTACAATCACCTTTCAATGTGCAAGTAAGTATGAAACGGGATTCTTGTCATTCGACCACAGTAATCATAGCCGAGTGCTATGAAGTGGGTAAAGCCTGACAGAATCCATACGAGAAGTTAAAGATAACGATGTATAACGAATGATGAAGATAATAATGAATATTATCTCTGTGTACGTATGATGTATGAACGCATGTATGAAAGGATACTTTTAAATAAGTAAAAGTATGTTCTATTATAAAACTAGAACTCACTCAGCAACGCTGACTTTTTATGTGTTTCCAGTTGGCAGTTAGTGTTGCTGAGGATGGCACGAGGCGGCTACTCAGCTCTTTTGGGATGGCATTCTCCATTTGATAATGCTGCAACGTCATGTGTTGCGGGCCCATAATGCACGCAACATATCATGTTGCCTACCATTATGAGATTTCTTGAGGATTCCCATAAACGGGATTACTTAAGAAACCTCCTTTATATATGTTTGAATTTAATATCTTCTTTATGAAGAAAAATATATTTTCTTTTTATTATTTTCTTTCTGTAGAGGTCGCTGTATGACCCTATGATTGCTGAGGATTCGAATAAACGGGATTATTCTCGGTTTCTTATGCATCAGCAGCAATCATAGTATAGCTAGGCAATGTAAGTAAAAGCTTGTATTTTATAACCAAGACAATGATGTAAAAGCTTTTATGATGAAATGAGAATGTATATTTTATCAATTCCGTTGCGTTATTTTATGATCATGTATTATATGTATGTTTTACGTGTGATGACGACCAACTGTGAGGTGCCCGGGATCGGGGCCTTACAGTTGGTGTTTCATAAAATAACGGTTATCACACCAGTATCCAGGCAGCACCATTTGAGGCGTTGTATGGGCGAAAGTGTAGATCACCAGTTTGTTGCATAGAAGTTGGTGACAGTCAATTGACTGACCACAAGTTGGTACATGAGACTACCGAGAAGATAGTGCAGATACGAAACTATAAGGCTATAGCCCGAGACAGATAAAAAAGCTACGCTGATAAGCGAAGGAAACCCTTGGAGTTTCAGGTTGGCGACAAAGTTTTGCTTAAAGTCTCACCGTGGAAAGGTGTGATTCGATTCGGCAAAAGATGCAAGCTTAATCCAAGAGACGTTGGACCATTTGAGATTTTGTGAAGATCAATGTTGTAAAAATCGCTAGGCGCTAGTCAGGCGGTGAGATAGGGACTAGGGATTAATCGGGATTAGTCGGGATTAATCGGGATTAATCGATTTGGAAATTTATATGTATTTTTTAGAAATTATATATATACTTAAGATTAGTACACTTCAAACATTAATAATTAGACATAAAATTAACCATCAAGTACTTCAAAGATCACATAGTTTAAAATATAAAAATTAAAACATAGTAGTTCAAACACTTAAGACATCAAATAGTTTCAAAGATCAAATAGTTCAAAGATCAACCACTTCGTTATCTTCTACATATTGTTCAATGATTTGAATACCATCCGACTTGTATTCAACATCTTCATCTACTTCCTCCTCGTCCTCCAACTCAGAGTCTTCATCATATAGTTCCCTTGATGTACTTGTCCTAGCACTTGTCCTAGCACTTGTTCGATTACAAAAAACTTCATCAACACCCGCGGCATCACCAACTACATCCCAAGGTACACCCGGCTCAAATTCTTCATCTACATCATCAACAATCCATTCTTTACCCCTGTACCATCCTCGGCTAAAAGAACTTCATGATTTCTCAATTTTCTTTTTTGTTTCTCTCCATCAAATTTGCATTAAATTGTACAAAAACAAGATCATTCATTTTAGTCGCCTCTAGTCTATTTCCTTTTTATGTATGTACCTAAATAGTTCAAAATAAACAATAAATGATTAAATTCAACAAAAAATTTAAATATAACCTATATTAAAAGTTACTGAACCCTTCAAACATGCTCCAATTTCTTTCACATCCGGATGAACTCGTAGTCAAAGAAAGTATCCTCATAGCTATTTTTTTCAAATTAGGAGTTGAGTTACCATGCGTTTCCCACCAATTTGCTACATTGTTAAAAACAAATAGTAATTATGATAAATATAAAGTTTTAAATGAACAATAGTGTTATCTTTAGAACTTTGTATTACCGGGTCAAATTTATCATCATTGACTTCACATCCTTTTAAGTGTGATTGGACGCTCAAATTTTCCTTGCTTACTCTTATAGATTGGCAACTCAACTGACAAGATGGTGTTTTTCATTTCATAATCTCCGGGGAATAAAACACCAGCCAAATCAACCACCGCATCATTGGCATCTAAATCATCTCGAACTTCTGATTTATTATAAAAATAATATGGGTTCAAAATGTATGCTATCAAATGTAGGCATGTATCAAGTCTATTCAATGACTTTTTTGAGATGATATCAATGATAGGCTCATATGCATTTTTATTATCATTTAAAGCATTAATAATATCCTTTTTTGCCTTCTTAAGCTCATCATATATAAATCCCATTGACGGCTTCCAATCTCCATCGACCATTCGAAGGACTTTGACTAATGGGGCAAAAATTTACAAACAAGTAGTAACACCGCTCCAAAATGCAGGAGATATAACCGTTGCAAAGGCTAATTTCCCTTTAACCGTCTTTGAAAACTTGCATTTCTACCATTCTTCACTTGAAAACATATGTCTTAGTTGAGACTTTTTTTCCAACAAACTTTGTAAGGTAAGAAATGCGGAAGCAAATCTTGTAACTCCTGGTCTCACAATATTCCTTTTCTTGGTATATTTTCTCATCATGGCTAATGTTTTATGATGAGGGTAATTAAACACCGTTAGCTTTTTTGCTTGATCAAGAGTTTTCTTGTACCTTGGTAATCCACCAATACCTTCAAAAACAAATAAAGGTATAAATACAAGTAGGCCACTAACAAATAAAGTTATAATATAAATACGATTAATTTCATTACCTTCAAGCATGAGATTAATTGTATGTGTCGCACACGATGTCCAAAAGATTGTTGGTCTTTTCTCCTTCAATATTTTTGATGCACCGATGTTATTAGATGCATTGTCGGTCACGACTTGAACAACATTTTCGGGGCTAACCTCTTCAATACACTTATCAACATACTCAAATATGTTTTCCCTAGTGTGTGCTTCATCCGAACATTCTTTAGATGATAAAAAACAGTACCTAGCTTTGAATTAACACACAAATTAATAATACTTCTTCTATTTCTATCAGACCATGCATCGGTCATAATAGAACATCCTATATATCTCCATTCTTCTTCATACCTTTTCAAGGAGGTTTTTGTCCTTTAAACCTCTTTTTTTAAAAAAGTATCTCCCATCCATATCGAGTAGGAGGCATGACATTAGGACCAAATTGACCAACCGCCTCTAACAATGTTTTGAAACTATCCCTTTCAAAAGCATGAAATGGAATAGGACATTCATATGCCCATTTACAAATTTATTCTTTAACACGAATCATTTGCTCTTTCCAAACAACATTGTTAAGGTTACTTTGTTTGCTTTTCTCTTTGAGCGGGTTTTCTTTGGATGTTGCAAATCTATCCATAGGACCAAAAGAACGAGGTTCTTTTAACTCTCCAAAACAATCATCGAGGTCAATTGTTTCTTTACCAATGTTTACCTCGGCTCTCAATGATAAATCACTATCTTGTTTAGTCTTTCTTTTATTTTTCATCTCATTAAGTTCATTTCGAACTCTTAGTTGATCTTCTTTTGTTGCTTTTTTACAACTCACAACATTTCCTCCCATGCCCGCAATATGTTGTTTTAATCTATAAACTCCCCCAGACATAACTTTATCACACAAGTCACATTGCACTTTATCTAACTTATTTGCATCAGCCAACTTCCCAGATTCCCAACCGATATCATCCGAGTTCCGTTTTGTACCTTGACTAGTCGTTGATTCCATAGATGCCATTTATATATCTAAACGCTATTGTAAAATTATTAGTTAATCTATAATCTATTATCTATGCAAGTAAATGACATGTACAAAACTGTTAATAAAGACAATTCAAAACATATTCAAAATATGAAAATAAGTAATAAACACAATTCAAAGTCAAAACAATTCATGGTCAAAATTAGTGCCCCTTAAAACTATAAAGTCAAAATTAAATAAAAGGGTCCAAGGGGATATGGTTACCAGTGGTTCGATGAATAGGGGGTGGTCGAGGGAGGCTGTGGAGCTACTCGATGAACAGGAAGGAGTCTTGAGCTGGTCGATGAGCAGGGGTGGTCGCCGGAGGCTGTGGAGCTGCTCGATGAACAGGAGGGAGGCTGGAGCTTGTTGATGTACAGGATGGGTGGCGGTTCGTGGTCGACAGAGGGGTGGTCGACGGGAGGGGTGATCGCGTCGGAGGGATGTTTGAAATGCCTAAAGAGGCTAAAACCGTAAGATTTCAGGGTTTTAAACCCAAATTGAAGCCGTTGACCGGCTTTGACCGCCTAGGTCGATTACCCCAATTACAACCGATTAACGAAGATTAATCCAGGCTAGAGCGATTACCGATTAATGCCGCCAATTAGCATTAAACTACTAGGGCCTAGGCCACCTAGCGATTAATCAGCGATTAATCGGGCGCCTAGGCCGATTTTTACAACATTGGTAAAGATTAGGTCCAGTGGCGTAACAATATATTTCATGTTTCTAATTTGAAGAAGTGATTATTTGAAGAAAATATGATTATGTCGCTCGAGGAAGTACAAGTAGATGAGCAATTACGATTTATTTAGAAACCAGTAGAGGTAATGGACTGAGAGGTCAAGACCTTAAAACAGAGCAAGATCCCTATTGTCAAAGTTCGCTAGAACTCAAGACGTGAAGTGGAGTTCACGTGGGAACGTGAGGATCAGAGAAGCTCAAGTATCCTCATTTATTTGAAACAGCGACTACTACCGGCGAAGGTAATGATTAAATTTTGGGACGAAATTTCTTTCAACATGGGGATGATGTGACAACTCACCCCAAAACTCACTCAATGTTCTTGTGCCAATGCAGTAGACCAGTGATGTACACAACCATGTAACTCAATTTTTGGGACGAAAATTCTTTCAACATGGAGATAATGTGACATTCGGTAATTTTCTATTACCAAACTCCGTTAGTTCCGTTAGGTCTTGCATAAACGTGTAGTGAGCACACACTAGTTATCGACGAATGCTGGTGACTTACTAATAATTACAAATGACTATCAGATAATAATTTAACTAATAATTTTAATTATTAGTTTGTGGTTACATGATTCATGGATTAATGGATTTAAAATATTATTGTAAATTTTACTTGATAACGTGACTACATGTAATATTTATTTCATGCGTTTTGTGATTAGTTGAAAATGTATATGGCTATTATTGATGATTAACAATATTGAGTTTTGTAGTTAAAACTATTTAAAAAGTGTTAAAATATTAACTTTTATAAATTTAAACAAGAGGGGTTTATTTTGTAATTACCATTTAACTTAATATTACCAAAATTAAGCAAAACCCTAGCCCCATTACCCCTCCCATTCGGCTGAACCCCTTTCCCCACCCATTCCTCATGAATTTGATCAAGAACAAGAAGTATTCATCGATTTTGAGTAGTTCCAAGTGATTCCAATGTGTAGCAAGCATCAATTATTGATTTCTACGCGATTAAAGGTTATATTTTCATTGTTTTCATTATTCTTGATGTATTATCAATCCTAATTTTAAATTAGAGATGAAAAGAAGTAATTGATGATCATTTGATGATGATATGATGTTATTTAGGTTATATGAATGTTCATCTAAGTTGATTGTGCAAGAAATCCCTGATTTTGATGACCTAGTTCACACCTTACCCAAAATAGTAACTTTTGTTCATGAGATTGTGCAATTGATGCTTGTTGATGATTCTATGATGTTAGTTGTATTACTTTGATGTTAGTTTACATGGATTGTGCAAAAAAATTTATGAAATCGAGTGATTGTTCATACCTTACTATAAGTAGAAACTTTTATGTATGATGTTTGGGAATTAAGATGAATTGATGATGATTATCATGTTTAGGCGAATGCTATGAACTTGATTTGATATAAAGTTTATGAATTTATGAATGAATTGGATATTATATTGGTTTTGGGTGTTACTTTCCTAAAAGGGATACTTTATTTAAGTAGAACATTGGATATGGTGAATTGGGCATGTTCATGATGTTGGGATCATGTTAGAATGTCTGTTGATGATGTCTAATGTGGTGGAAGGTGTTAATTGAGTTGTATGGATGTTTGATTGATCGATTGGGAAATTTAGGTTCTTATTGATTATTCATGATAGATGGATTATGCTAGGAGATTATATATTCACGTTTGAGATTGTAATAGATCATTTTTGGGTATGTTGGCTGGTATGAATCTTGTTGATTAATGAGTTGTATGATAAACTAAAGTAGTATGATGATCTTGGTACAACTTAAGTTGATGACTGACATACGTGAATTACTTGTATGATTATCATGTATGATGTATTGCTATACTTGATTAAATGGGATTTCAAGTAATGTGTCACCAACGGTTGAAACGGGTCAACTAGGTCAAATGAGTTGTTTTCCAAAACCTTGGGTCAACGTGTTTATTGAACACCTAGGGCTGTTAAGCTTTCTGTGTACACATACTTATGCACTTGCTTGTTCTAGGTATCGTTTAAAGGGTTGTCTTTCCATCCATCATCAGTTTCTTTGTTATTATTCGTTACGCACCAGGTGAGTTCATGCCCTATTGTTTTTACTTACTTCCTTTTCGGGGGAGATAACATACTATTTTATCTTACAAACGCTTTACATTGTTAAGTTGTGTTAGTATCACATAGTGTAGCATACCATGAAAGCCTCACACTTTTGGATCGTTAATAATGATAACTAGTGGGAAATGTTGGGTAGTACTACTGGGCCTGACAAGCCCCACCTGTGCGACTCAAGGTTAAATGGGTGAAATATTGTCCTAAACACAAACATTGTCACAACTGGGTATGTTGTGATAGGAGGCAAACAAATGAAACATATATCAGCGGTGATCACTAAATCATTATAGTTATTACTTATGAATATTGACTAGCTATCTATTTCAATGCACTTCTTATATTTTACAACTATTACTCATTTTGTTGAACGCAAACTCTTGACCTCACCAACCACTGTGTTGACTCTTTAGTATGCTATTCTCGGGTCATTAACTCTGATTGTCGGTAGGAGCACATCACGGTCCAGCATGCATTACAAAGCTTCATATTATGTCATGACATCTGGTTTTTTATTTATAAGTTTTTAAATAATGGTTTAGCACGTGTTTTGTCAATGTCACATTTTAAATACTTCGGGTTTGATTTACTTATAAATGCTTCCGCACAGTTTTCAAGTTTTAAACTCTGGTTGGGTTTTATTTTAAATTTTGCATATAGTGTCGTTCTAAGTAATTAATAACTGTGATCCTGGTTTATTCACTTGACTCGCGGTAAAACTCCGCAAGTCGAATTTGAGGGTGTGACAAAAGTGAACGCTGATATTGATGAAATATTATAGTTTGAACATTCAAATTGTAAAGTTTGACCTTCCGTATTATTGTTAAACGTTTGTTAAACTTCGTTATCTCTTGTAAGTGTGTGTTTAGTCAATAATACAAATATAAGGCCTCATTTGTAATTCCTTGTATCTTAATCTCTTTTGAGTATGTTGATTTCTTATAATTTGTGTTATTATAAAATAATTAAGTTAATAATGACAATGATAATAATAATAATATTGACAATAAAATAATACTACTAATAATAATAAGTATATTAAGTGTGAATCTTGAAAATAATATTGTTCGATTCTTTATGCCCAAGACACATAGAATATTGATGTGGTTAGTAAGTCATGATCCAAGTCAGGTCATACCCAATAACAAGTTTAGCAAACACCAATATGTATTTAATTGATGATATGATCATGCAATTAAATCATAGCACCAATTTAGAAAATGGGTTTTCTAAATAAATTATATGTGAGAAAGAACAACTTATAAGGATATTTTGTTCATGGACATTTTTTACAATGTTATTTAAATTTATTAAATAACATCAAATGATAAGAGTGTGTGTGTTTAAGTCATATATTTATAAGGTTAATTATATAACTTAAACAATACAACTAGTTCCAATATGAGTGGATGTTTAAAATGGGAGGGAACCCATTTTAAACATAAGATTCGGCCGCCCCTTAAGGGGTATTATTGGTCATTTGGCCTTCTTGAAACTACACTCCATTATGACTAGACACACTCTCCAATTTCAGCCATCTCTCTCTCATACATGCAAGGCACATTTCCTATCATCAAAGAAGAAAAACTGTGGCTGGAAATCGTTTTTAGCAGCCATGTTCTTGCGATTTTTGGTGCACAAATCCTAGCAAGAAGGGTGTTTTGCATCATGCTTGTGGGTATGGAAGCTTGAGGACATCTACCTTGATGTTTTGGCCATTCAACAACAGCCCCATCTTCATCTAAATCACGTTTTAGCAGCCCTTATGGAAGGTGTTTCATTCACATTTTCAGCAGCCTACAAAGGTAGTTTGTTGATGTTGTTTTGGTTGTTTCCTTCTCTTGATAGCTAGTTCAAACACATATGAATGATCCTTATGATTTGGGTTTGTTGAAACAAAGTTATGAACTTTTAATTTTCAGATTACAACATGATATTAATCTATTATTCCGCTGCGTTTTCTTAGTTTAAATGGTTAAACTAGTTTGATAAAGGTCAAACAAACCCAACAAATATAAGTCTTATTATTTTATTTACTTTTTTGTTTTTTTAGAAAACTTGTAATTTATGATCATTGGCGTAAAATGATAAAAGTAAAACCACAGGGACCAAACCATAAATTAATGTTAAAACAAAAAAATAAACTTTGGCTAAAATAATAGAAAACAAAACTACAGGGGGCAAATCTGTAAAGATTAAAACCCCAAAGCCCCCCCCTCTTTCTCTCCCTCCTCTCGCCCGTTTTTCCGGCCGTCGGCCGGGAAAGCTCCGGCCCAGCTCTGAAAACCCATTTTTAAGTCCCTAATTGCACCAAACCTTTCGTGGACCCGTTTCGAACTCGAAGGGGCACATTAATTCAAATATAATGAAGATATTCAGGGTCCTTAAACCCGAAACCAAACCCCAAACGAAATCACAACCGTTTCTACACATAAATCACACAATTAATTCAATTAAACGAGCGTACACGTTCGTATGATCAAATAGAAATCATTAGAATGGTTAATTTCATTTAAAACATTTAATTACACCTCGAATTTCAACCGAAAGCCCTCGAGTTCAACTTGAATTCGTTGGACATGAATCGACTCAAATCGAAGCAATTAAACACAGGGGAAGGCTTCGTTTTGATCTCTTCTCACTCACTGTAGCTTCAATTTCATCAAAACACACACACACACATTGCATTCGAATCCGGACTTAACCGTGACATAGGCTCAGATAGTGTTAGTTGATTTCGAAATCATTTCAGGTGATTCTAAACTCTCTCATACTCGATTATTCATGGGGAATCAAAGCCCCATGGTTAATTTCGTTAACATCAACGTTTTGATGTTCAATTTGGCCGAAATCATATCTAGGGTCTGTATGGATTTGGGGATGTCTTTGGGTTTATGTTTTAAACTTTTGATTTTGTTCTTTGTCACAAAACAGGGCCTTGGCCCGGTGGTTTGAACATTGTATGGTGTGGCAAGGGACCCGGGTTCGAACCCGAGTCCCTATCATTATTTTTTTAAAAGAGTTTTATTAATATTTAAGTTTCAGAAAATATTTCAATATTATTAATTAAATAAAAGTCATTTTAAATCAGAAATTAAATGGAATTATTTTCTTTTTAATTTTCTTAGAAATTCAATTAAAAAGTTATCATTCTCGTATTTTAAAAATCATAAAAATTGCTATAAAATACCATTTATTATTAATTCTAAAACTTTAATGGACCTCCTTTAATTTCTCAATAATTTCAATTTAATAAATTCTTAATTCTTATAAAATATATATAATTATATATATACATATTTAAAATGTGCATCTTTTGTATTTGAAAGACTTATTTTAAACATGTAAATCTATAAATTTACTATTTTATTTAATAGTAAATAATAACCCTTTGATAATAAAAGTTTAACTTTTATTAATAAATGTAATCACTAAAATTCTAATTTAACCATTTAAAATATTAAAAGAATAATAAATTGTATCTATTTAAAAATCATGGGCTAATTGTTTATAAATAATATCATTACAATTATCATCCAAAATCACAAATTTAAACCGTGAATTCCCGTATACCGTTAACACTATAATAATCATGATTAACTTAATACGCCGCTCATTTAGGTTGAACTTTATTGAATCCTTGGCATTTCATACAAGACTTTCTTATTTGTTCATCTATATTATCCAAGTGAGTTTTCATACCCCTTTTTATATTATTTCACTCTTTTAGGGTGAAACATGTTAACCTTATTATAAACACAGTTGTAAATATGTTTTTACTCTTGTAACACTTATGCAATTCAACTTATTATGTCATGGTTATTTGAACACTTATAATTATCATGTGATGAGTCTTGTAAGATACAAACATTAACTATTACTAGTCTAGCGACATCATAGATCTATGGGCCTGACAAGCATATTTAGTCCTAAAGCCAAGGTTATTACTAGCTCCTAGTATCGTATTCTTGAGCACTATGAGAAACAAGTACACCTAGCTAATCGTTTAATCTTGTAACGGCCATATTTGTCAAGGTTTAATTGTTACATTTGTTCATCCATCTTTATTTACTTTATTCAATAACCTATAATGTGGATTGCCATCTTTTGATATATATCTATGTATGATTAATCTATGGAAACTCACCAACATTATGTTGACATTATTTTTAACATGTTTCAGGAAATGAACCCGCTTAGTTGCTCTTGAAGACTTAAACACATCTAGGATTGGACCTAGAGATTAAAAAAGACATATTGTTGTCGCATGATGCTATTTGAATTCTTGTTAAATTGTTTATTTGAAACTTATGTTATTTCCTTATTATATTTCATGAACCTTGGAAATTAATAATATTGATATTTTAAAATGGCGTTGTGTGGCATGAACAATCTTAACCCTCACATCTCGATGTTGTTGCCATTAAGGTTGGGGTGTGATATAAAGATCCGTACATTTTATGAAAAGATTTAAAAAGTAGATTTAATAACCAAAGGAAAGTTCTACTTCCCACTGCTATAGATTAATAGAAAAATCTCAGGTTTTAAGATTTTAAAAAGATAAACGAGTACAACTCTACTTTGTTTAGAAATGCTCGACCCTCAGATTCTATGGACAAAATGTTACCGAGAAAGATTTGTTGTAGAAAACTTTCTCCACAGTTTAGGCATCAAATATAAACTTGCAATAACATTATAGGTTGTAAAAGTTTAAAAGATATTCTGCTTTAAATTTATTTCTCCTCGTATGAGAAAAAACTAATGAACTTTTGATGAAAATTATCGAGCTCTACCCACGAGATTGTTAGTAATTCCAGAAATAAATGTTGCTACTAAAAATCTGTAAGAAAGTGGGGACGACGTCATTGTCGTGGTTCTTTTTGATAAAAGTTACCCTAATGGTCGCAACCATTTTTTAAAGTGTAATAATAATTACCAAGGTAAATTTTATAGTTGTGAACGTGGTCGTGTCCTTTGATATGGTCATGGTAGAAATCAAATAACATTCAATTACCATGCCCTAAAAAATAACAATTCCAACCAACACAAAAGGAATGAAGCCGGTAGGTCCAAAAACAATGACACTTCCTGTTTTAAATAGGTAGCACAAACCACTGATGTAACGCCCGGAAATCTTGATTTGGAGTGTCATGAGACTGGAGCGTCCGATCGCATGGGAGTCATGCGACTGGAGTCCCATACGCATGGAAGTCATGCGATTGAAGCTCAACCGCACGACTGGAGCTCAATCGTACGACTGGAGTGTCCAATCGCATGGAGCTTGGACGACTGAAGGTCCAATCGCATGGAGAGCTCGGGCGACTGGACAGTAGTATTTAAGGAAGAGGGCAGCCCTTACTCTCTCCCACACACACAAACATCAGCCATAGAGAGAAAGAAGAAGGAGAAAGTTCGGTTCACGCGGGTTCGTGAGCCAAAATCGACGTGTAGCGGGTCAAATCGAAGCTCTAACTGAGGAGGCTACTAAGGTGAGTTCTAGGACCCCTCATTTACTTGTTTTCAACCAATTTTTGGGGCTGGAACACATTTGAAATATATTTTTGGGTTTTTGGGTGTTTGACCCGTGTATGTATGTATGTGTATGTGTATGGTATGCTTAGGGCTTGATTTCAGGCTTGGATAGGCTTGAATAAGGTCGAGGTATGATTCTCTAAGGTTTAGAAGGGTTAATTTGGGCTTAAACGAAGTCTGGAAGGGTTTGGAGGCCGAAAGTCGCGGCTGCAGTTCGTGATGAACTGCGTTCTACGCTCAGCTCGGGTTAGGCGACTGGAGGTTCAATCGCACGACTGAGGGACAATTGAGATTCAATCGCACGACTGAGACTCAGTCGCACGACTGGGGATTTAGTCGCACAAGGTTATGCGACTGGAAGTTCAGTCGCGTAGGTCCATTCGCATGGTTGTTCAGTCGCATGAATGAGGGCCCAGTCGTATAGATGCTCAGTCGCCTAGGTGTTCAATCGCACGACTGGGGAGTCCAGTCGTTTAGGTGCTCATTCGTATTGAGTCCATTCGCATGATGTCCAATCGCCTAGTATTCATTCGCACGATTGAGAGTCCATTCACACGATTGTATGTCTATTCGCATAGGTGCCCAATCGCATGATCCAGTCGCGTGAAGGCCATGCGACTGAAGCACGCCCAATCGCCCAGATAGGGCTGTTACGTACGAGGAGAGATGTAGTCCAGCTACCGGCCTTCGGGAAAAGAGTACGGGTAAGTAGTGAAGTAATAGCTCCCGTAGGTGCAGGTGCGACAACTGTCGAGGCTTAGAAGTTATGATGGGCACGATGACGATAGCATTGCATGTATATGCATGATGTATGTATGTTGAGTAGGATGTAGCCTTATATGATGGTAATGACTGATGATTTACAAATATTGATGTTCCTTGTTTTGATGCATGTTTATCTTTCAGTATCCTTACGTGTACAGTTTATGAATGAATGAAAAGTATTATATAACGTAAAGTGAAAGATAATAAAAGAAGAACATGATGAATGAATGTATACATTAACGTATAAATGAACGGACATAAAGCTGATGAGTGTATGTATGAGGTGAGCAACTCTGTGTCGCAACAAAATCGAAAGAGGTCCTTGTTGTGTGTCCCGGTGCTGTGTCAGTCTTCGGACATGAGTCGGGGGTTTGTGAGCAGGCCCCGGCACAGCATCAGCTTTCGAGCATGAGTCGGGGATATTGCATGAGATAGGATCTAGTTGGATGAGTAGAGGATCGCGTGCTCTGGTACTATGTCAGTCTTCGGACATGAGTCGGGGGTTTGTGAGCAGGCCCCGGCATAGTATCAGTATTCGGACAGGAGTCGGGAGTAGTGCGTGAGAGTGAGATGAGACGAATGAGGAACAGATCGTGTGCTCCGGTACTGTGTTAGTCGTCGGACATGAGTCGGGGGTTTGTGAGCAGGCCCCGGCACAGTATCAGTCTTCGGACATGAGTCGGGAGTATCACGTGAGTTGATAAATGAGAGAGAGATAATTGTGAAAGAAAGAAAGTATGAAACGAAAACGAAAGATAATGAACGTAATGAAAGCTAAAGAACGAACGAATGAAAATAATGAAGGGGAGGAACATAGTGATAACGTATGGAACGGGATTCTTGTCACTCGACCTCAGTAATCATGGCTGTGTGCCATGAAGAGGGTACAGTGTGACCGGATCCAGATAGAAGTAAAAGACAGAGAATGAATGGAAGTTAAAGATGAAGAATGAATGAGAAAAGAAGATAATAATGAGCTTATCTATGTGTGTGTACGTATGATGCGTGATCGCATGTATGTAAGAATGATTTTAAAGAAAGAAAGTATGTTTTATTATAAAACTAGAACTCACTCAGCAACCCTGACTTTGATGTGTTTCCAGTTGGCAGGTATGTTACTGAGGATGGCACGAGCGACTACTCAGTTCCGTTGAGGCTGGCATCCATATTTTGACATATCAATGTATTTTGAGATGAAAACGAATATTGTAATGTTATGAAATGACATGTTTTTAGTTATAAATGAAAGTTTTAAATTCTGCTGCAAGATAAATGTACATTTTAAAATGTTTTATACGCGATGAATGACCAACTGTGAGGTGCCTGGGAACTGGGCCTTACAACTGATCAAAGGCTTGTCTCATAGCTTCACACTGATGTGAACTATACCACGCCTCTCTTAATAGGAAAGAGAAGGAAGTAAACCATGTTGATAATTTTGATAATCTCAACGTTAAGTTGAATACTTCATACATGGACATAGAACTATGAAACACATGTTGCTTGACCACAATAGTTATATGCAACAATTAAGTGTTTTCCTATCTTTAATTATGTATTTTTCAACATGTAATGTTTTTCGATTATTGTTAAAATACAATAATATCGTCATTATTCACTTATTATTTTTTCTTTGTACTTTAAAGCTTAAAATGAACATTACTAGAGCGCAAGATCAAACAAATAAAACAGATATATGTATAGTGGATAGAGTAGCCAAACGTATATCATAACAGATATGATACCCAGTCAAGAAATGTTGATAATGAAAAATATTTGCGTATCATAAGCCAAGATCAGATATTAGAAAAACTGCCAATTGTTTTAGTCTGGTTTACATTATACACACATTAATGTGCCTCAGGAATATATGGCAGTTAATGAAAAATTTTGAGATCCTGAAACATTTAACTTATGACATGACAGATTAGGTCATTCAGGATCTACAATGATGAGAAGATTAAGTGAAAACGTTCATGGGCATCCATTGAAATATCAAAAGTTCCAACAATCGAATAAAATTCCTTTGTGTACATCTTGTTCTCTTGGAAAATTAATTACAAGGCCTTCGCCTATGAAAATTAAAAAAAATCACCTTTGTTTCTTGAAACGAATTCAAGTAGATATATATTGGCCAATTCATCCACCATGTGGACCATTTTGATACTTTATGGTTTTGATATACGTGTCAAGTAGATGGTCTCATGTCTCTTTGTTATCAACTCACAACGTAGTATTTGCAAAATTTCTTTCATAAATTATCAAATTACGAGCACATTTTCCTGATTATACTATTAAAAGAGTGAGACTTGATAATGCTGATGAATTCACATCAATTGATTTCAATGATTATTGCATGTCTGTAAAAATTATTGTTGAACACCCTGTTGCTCATGTACACACACAAAATGGCTTAGCTGAGTTGTTTATCAAACGTCTATAACTGATAGCTTGTTCCATTAATAATAAGGATAAAACTCCCTATTTCTATTTGGGGTCATGCTGTGACATCCGTCACTTCAAGGTCCGTCATTTAACGTGAAATTGCGTTAACTATCCTCAGTACATTCATTCCCCACCTTCATAGACTATTTGTGAGGATATCATGTTTAGTCTATTATCCGTTTCAGTGATGTTATCTATAATTATATCCATATCATTTAAAACGCTTATGAATAGCACCGACAACATCACTAGCTATATTATGTGAAATGCTACAAACAACCTTAAACACATCATTATAATCGGTATAACGCGCGTTTTTACGTCGTTTCTACCTAAATGAAATTGGGGACACGGGGCTTAAGTGCAGGAACTAAACTTGACAATGGCCAAACTGGGGCTGGGTATAAATACCCATCCACCAGCCCAACACTTCACCATCCTCACCATCTGCTCTCTTCTTCCTCTTCTACGCTTCTTCTTCTTCTTCTTCAACCTAGCACCAAAATTGTCCCGATTTGTCTTGTTTTCGTCGGCTAGACCTCGGTTACAGCTTAGACATCACGTTTCAAGCAGGTAGACGACCACGGTTGTCCACTTTTTCTTAATTTACAGCTGCGATTTTCTAGGGTTTCGGGTGCTCGGGTTCATCCGAGCACATAAGGTCGTGTGGGCTTGTGTGTTGCGTTTCTGAGTGTGCATCTTGTTTAGACATGTTAGAATAGGTATTCTGGAGGTTCTTGGCACGTGAAACCAGTGCTCGGAGCAACTGGACGCTGCTCGAGGTCTCAGCAGTCGCGACCTGCTGTACAGGGCGACTGGGTCTTTCGGCCGACTGAGCCGTACGACTGGGGTGAGTCGTGCGATTGAGTTATGCGTCTGAGTCCATCGTGCGACTGAGTGGTGCGACTGGGGTGAGTCGTACGACTGGGGTTAGTCGTACGACTGGGGTGAGTCGTACGACTGAGTCATGCGCCTGGGTGTGTATGATTGAATGTTTATGCGACTGAGTCTATGCGTCTGAGTCTATCGTGAGACTGAGTGGTGCGACTGGGGTGAGTCGTACGACTGAGTCATGTGCCTGGATGTGTGCGATTGAATGTGTGTGCGAAATTGAGTCCATGCGAGTGAATGTGTGTGCGATTGTGATTAAGTCGCACGAATGAAAGGCCAGTCGTACGAATGAAGGTTCAATCGCACCAGTGAAGTGGATTCGTGCGACTGAAGGTCCATTCGTGCGAATGGAGGATTGATTCGTGTGTCCGATCCTATTGTGTGAAAGATGATGTGTGTGTGTGTGAATTCCCCTTTCTGGAGGTCTTATGATGATAAGGTAACATCAATAAGAGTGTCATAGCTTGACCACAAAGATTAAAGTCAACGCTATCAATAGGCACAAACTATTTCCATAAAAATAACCTAACCTTTGGGACTATTCTTAGTACTTGGACCTACATAAGGTCTGATATGTGTATGCCTGCTTGTGTGTGTGCTACCCACGACCGAACCGAAACTGGCCAAACCTATTAAACATCATCTTATGCTTTATGATCATTATTAATGCTTGTCAGTAACTGTCAATAGGTGTTTGACGGTTCATAGCATCTTACCCTTGGAATCTACCACCATTGGAACCTATCTTCTATACTGTGAGTTTCGTGGCCCCTTTTTACTCTTATAAAACATTTTTAAATATTTTCAACTTGGGGGAAAAGAATGCTCACCTACTTAACTTGTTTTCAAGCACCTTCCTTAGTGGAAGTGGCTGCTACTTCTATGAGTATCTTACCTTGTTTGTCTTGTTGATTGATGCTATATGAACTTGAACTACATGCTATGTTACCACTGTGTATGTCACTTAGTGGTATCATAATACTATGTTGTAACACCCGAAAGTTTGATTTTTTTGAAGTGATATGCGACTGAGTCTCAGTCGCATGGAATTCATGCGACTGGGGGTTCAATCGCATGATGCTCGGACGATTGAAGCTCAACCGTACGGCTGGAGTTCAATCGCCCGACTGAAGGTTCAACCGCATGGAACTCATGCGACTGGAGGTCCAGTCGCATGGTGTTCATGCGACTGAAGGTCCAGTCGCCCCTGGACTTCGGGCGACTGAGTTGTACCTATAAAAGAGGAGCAGCTCTCTTCTTTCCCCAACACTCGCACGTTTCAGTCGGGAAAGAGCAAAGAGCGACAGAGCAGATGAGGAAAAGAGAGAACGGGGTGATTCAGGCTCGGATTTTGTCGAGAAGCTAGTCAAGTCGAAGCTCTTCAACTCCTACCTGATAATGTGAGTTCTAGGACCCCTCATTTACATGTTTCAAACGATTTTGGGGCTGGATCATATCTAAACCCTAGTTTTGTAAAAGTGTATGTTTGACCCATTTGGGTGAAATCTTGGATAATGTGTTTAAAATATGATTTAGGACTTACACATGTTTATATGAGGTCCTAGTATGATTCCCTAAGGTTTGGGAGGGTTAATCTGGGCTTAAATGGAGTTTAGAAGGGTTTTTTCAGCCGAGTGTTGCGGTTGTTGTTCGTGATGAACTTCAGTCGCAGCCCAGTTAGGGTTATGCGACTGAAGGGCCAGTCGCCCGACTGAGGAACGACTGATGTTCAATCGTACGATTGAGGCTCAGTCGCACGATTGAGGCTCAGTCGCACGATTGGGGTTCAGTCGCATAGACCCATTCGCATAATAGTACAGACACACGACTGAGGGTTCAGTCGCATAGACCTATTCGCATGACTCAGTCGCATGGAGGCCATGCGACTGGAGTATGTTCAATCGCCCAAATAGGGCTAATGTGAATGTGGAGAGAAGTGTATGTATGATGTATGTAGGCTAAGTATGATGTAGCCTTATATGATAGTAGTGACTGATGATTGTAAATACCGATGTTCCTCGATTTGATGCATGTTTATCTTTCCACAGTTTTACATGTTATCACTAATAGATGAAATGAAAGTATTATGTAAAGCACAGTGAAAGAGCAATAAAGAAAGTGAAGGAACATTAATAAAAGTTAACAAGTCTTGCAAGCATATAGGAGTTACACGACTGTGTGTCGTTAGCTCAACTGTGTTGCGGGCTAGCTACCCATTGACGCATACAGGGTCAATCAATTGAGATTGGCAGGACCTTTGTGGCGTGCCCCGGATGATCGGGTCGGCCTTGTACATAGTACTCATAGCCCTTTCGAGGGAATACAGTTGACCCTTCGGGGGATACACATAGCCCTTTCGGGGGAATACAGTTGACCCTTCGGGGTATATAGATTGCCCGTCATCCGTTTCCCATCGCGCACATAGTTGGGGTATCGCTCACTAGTCCACATAGAAAGTGAAACATAAAGATAAAGTTTACAGACAAGGCATATAGTACCAGGAACGAATGTTATTTGTTCATACAGCTGATGCGTGCTCGCATATACAGTACAGTATAGTATATACAGAAAAGAGTATTTTTATATATACCACATATAAAACTAGAACTCACTCAGCAACGCTGACTTTTTATGTGTTTCCAGTTGGCAGGTAGGGTTGCTGAGGATGGCACGAGGCGGCTACTCAGCTCTTTTGGGATGGCATTCTCCTTTTGATAATGCTGCCACGCAATGTGTTGTCGGCCCGTAATGCGCGCAACACATTATGTTGCATGCGAGTGCAAGATTTCTTGAAGATCCTGATAAACATGATTATTTAAGAAATCTTCTTCATGATGAAAAATTTTTATGGTCTTATACTAGAGGTCACTGTTTATGACCATTTTGTACGCAGAAAAAATGAAATCTTTTGTAATAGTGCTTTTGTGATGTAATGCAACATTAAATGTTTTGTAATTGACGTACGTTGTATTAAATGGCAAAAGTACTTATAGTAAAAGAAAAGTTTATCTTGAATGTTTCCGCTGCATTGTTTTATTTAAATATATGCGATGAAAGACCAACTGTAAGCGTCCCGGGAACGGGGCCTTACATATGTGCGACTATTTGATATTATGTGTTGATTGACCCTACCTGTGAATGCTATTATTGTTGGATGCCTCGGCTGTGTGGGACTTCTGTGTGGGACTTCTGTGTGGGACTTCTGTGTGGGACTTCTATGTGGAACTTCTGTGTGGATCTTCTGTATGGATCTTTCAGTACAACCATTAATCCCGGTATTGGGACCTAAGGACTGGTTTGGTTGTAACCTATACGTATGCGTTGTGTGGATCTTGCTACGTCATGTGAAACTCATGGGATGCTTACTACTTGTTGGATGCTTTACTACTTGTTGGATAATGCTACTTGTTTGGTGATACTATTTGGCTGTGTGGGACTTCTGTGTGGGACTTCTGTGTGGGACTTCTGTGTGGTTCTTCTGTGTGGATCTTTCAATATAACCATTAATCCCGGTAATGGGACCTAAGGATTGGTTTGATTAAACTATACGTATGCGCTGTGTGGATCTTGCTACGTCTTATTAAACTATTTACTGTTGAGAATGCTCTCTTTACAGCCACCATTTTCCGTGTGGAACCAATGATTAGGTTTGGCTGTAGTCATTTATAACTGGTAAAACCGCCTACGCATAAGTGTAGTTGCGGTAGTTTTTATTAAACCTACTTACTGTTTTCGTCTTAACATCTTTTATTACTTAAAACCTGCGAAGCTCACCAACAATTATATTGACCGTTTTGAGCATCTCTTTTCAGGTAATCAAGGTAATTGAAGTTCTAGGAATGCTGCCTTTAGAGGAGACCCTAGGATGCATTTTGGAGGAATTAGCATCTTGTTAAACATTGATACTTTTGGAACATTTTGTTTGCTTGAGCTTGAACAATGCATACTTGTTGGACCAAAAGAACCAATGAGCCAAGATCAGGAAAACCTCTAAGTCCCACATGACATCACAACAACTGCTGAAGACTCCCATCAGTTACAGTGTTCTCTTGCTTGAATGTCAGACTCGAGAACATCTGAAGACTCCCATCAGCTATTGTATTCTCTTGCTTGAATGTCAGACTCGAGAGCATCTTAGCTCCAACCATCAGCTGTTCTGACAAAGTCTGAAGAACAAAGTATGAAGATCAAAGAACTGAAGTATAACAGCTGAAGAATACTCCAAAGTACTAAAGACCAAGTACTGAAGTCTGAAGTACTGATCTTACAAGTACTGAAGACAAGTACTGAAGAATCAAAAGCTGAAGAACAGAAGAACTGAAGACTCTACTGAAGCACAAAGTCTGAAGACAAAGACTGAAGACAACAACTGATGATATCTACTGAAGTCATCAGTTGTTATATCATCTGAAGCCAAGTCTGAATACCAAGTACTGAAGACTCAGAGTTTGTCATAACAGCTAAAGATATCTTCTTCAGTTGTTGTGATGGTTTTTCCTTTTCAGTAGTTTATTTTGTTTCAGTAGTTGTACAACAACTGAAGAGCATGTTCTTCAGTTGTTATAGTATCAGTAGTTATAAACGACTGAAGAGCTTGTTCTTCAGTCGTTATAGGATTTCAGTAGTTTACTTTTGTCAGTACTTAGGAAACTTTTGTAAGAAGATGTCAGTTGTTGACATCTTCAGTAGTTTTATGTTTTCAGTTGTATTTTTAATATTCAGTTGATGTCAGAAAAGGACATCAACCCATCCTTTTGCCGCCTATAAAAGGATGGGGAACCATACTGTTTTAATTGCCGAAACGTGCGAAGCAATAGAACATTTATTATTTCGCAGAACTCTTTCTCTCTCTATGCTTGTGCTTTTACATGCAATATCTTTTATGTTCTTGCATTAATCGCTAATTAATGTGCAAAATTCGCTGCAAACATAATCTGATTGATCAAACGAGAGGCTGAGATCCTGTCAAATGGTATCAGAGCAGGTTAATCATTGATCAATTTCACTATTGATCATTTGAAACTGCTCTTTTGATCTCTCTGTTTGATCGAATTAGCAATTTGCAAGAGTTAGCCATAGAGAGTGAGTTTCTGCTGTTTCCGGCCAAAATCTTGAGGTCTTTTGGTGGTTTTGAGTTACGTTTGTCGTGTTTAAACTTGTTTTTGACTAAACCTGAGATGACAACACCAACTAATGATCCTCACAACACTGGTTCCGCAACCAAGCCTCCGATGCTGGTAAGGAACGAGTATAACATATGGCAAAGACGTATGCTACACCACTTGGCTGTCAACAGTGCTGGTTGTTGGAAGTCAGTGGTACATGGGCCATACAAGCCTATGGTGAGCGTCCCGGAATCTAATGAACAGGTTGCGAAGAAACCTGAACAATATTCGGACGAAGATCTAAAGCTGTTCGAAATTGATGCTAGAGCCCATGGAATTCTAGCCATGGCTATTCCTAATGAGATATATTCAGGGCTCTTGCATCATGAGTCTGCTCATGACCTATGGGTTTCTCTAAAGGAACAATTTGGAGGAACTGATTCGGTCTTAGCAAACAATAGGGAAATCCTCGCCTAACAATATGAGACATTCTCATATAGAAAGGGTGAGACTCTGACCCAGCAGTTTGAGCGGTTCTCTTGTTTGATCTCAGAGCTGAAGATGGTTAAACAAGAGTACTCCAAAAGCCAGATGAACAACAGGTTCCTCAGGTCATTGCCTGAGAGGTGGGACACATATACCATTGTCCTACGCTCCAGTGCTGATCTGGAAACTCTATCTCTCACACAACTTCATGGGAAGTTGCTCACTTTTGAGAGAGAGATAGAGCAAAAGAGGAAGCTGTCCTCTTCTGGCAAGCTTGCTGATGACTTTGTCCAAGGTAATGCTGCCTTGATAAGTCATGAGTCAGAATATGCTTCATCAGAAAGTTCTTATGATGAGCATATTGATTTCTCTACCAACTCAGAACAAGCTTTTGTTGGTGTTAGTAGTTCAGGAGGTGGTGGTGACAACTTGTGTTTTCTGATGGAGGACTTGAAGGGCATTCCAGATGATGATCTGGAAGAGATGGATATTTTGAACCAAATGGCAATGATAAATATCCGCTCTCAAAAGTTCTACAAGAGAACTGGTAGGAAATTCCCAGGACTCTCTGGCAAAACCAAAGTTGGTTTTGACAAGAGCAAGTTGAGGTGTCACAAGTGCCAAAGGCTTGGACACTTTGCAAGAGAGTGTAATCATCTGGATCTAACTCATCTGCACCCTTTGTGACTTTTCCCAGCAATAGCTCACAGCACAAAGGGCAACCCTCCTCCAGTTCTAGCTATCCATCTCAGGCACAGGCACCACCTGCTTATTTTGTGCCGCAGGGTCCTATGCCATATCCTTACCCCTGTTACTACATGCCTCAGCCTAGTCAAACTCAAGCACCCCCGGCTCAACCACCTCATGCTCTTCCAGAGCCTCATTCTTCCCAATCTCATCATCACACACAACCTCAACAACAAAGCTTTTTCACCCCAACTGCTATTGACTGGAGGAGTCTACCAGAAGAGCTATCTGGTCAGGAACCACTACTCCAAGGTGCTGGTCAACATTGTGGTGATCAACCTTTTGGAAATCTTGCTCTGATGGCCCTTGATTCTGCTGAAGGGTCATCATCAAATGCCTCATCTCAGGTATCCACTGAGGAAAAAACAAGCTTTGTTTAGAGTCATGCATAGCAGCATTTGCTTCTATTAGAGAAGCAAATGTAGCTTTAATAGATAAAAATCTTGAGCTTGAGCACACTATTTCCAAAAGAAAAGCTGATTTTGAGGTTGTTCTAAAAGATAAAAATGATGAGATTTACAAGCTTAAATGCCAAATCAAAGATGATAAAGCTAGGGAAGATGTACTTCTAGAGAAGTACAAAGACCTCAAGGAAACTCTTGCAACCACCCAAGTTGAGTGTGATCGATGGGTGCAATCATGTAGGGTTTTGAAATGCTTCTTAGCAAGCAATCAGCTTCCAATGTGAAGTTTGGCATTAGTTATAATCACACTGCTCCTCCCACAGACTTCATTTCAAGAGCAGAAGTTGAATCTGATGGGGAGAGCAATAACCATCCTTCTCATCATGTGACTTACTATCCTCTGAATCAGCATCATCAGAGATAGACTGTCACATGACCAAAAGGTTGATCAACTCAGGTGTTGTCACTAGAAGTACTGAAGGTACTGGAGAGCAAGTGACAACATCTGAAGTTCAAACCTCAAATACTGTTAGCACTAAAGAGAAGAAACTAACAATAGGAAAGGTTTGAAGACAGCTAGAGAGGATACCAGGAAAGTAGGCACTAGGAAGAAAACTGCTAGTACTGATGACAAACAGCTAAAGAACAAGTCTTTAGCAGTTAAATCCTCTTCAGCTGATGATCAGCATAAGATGAAGAAAAAGCCATGTGAGATATGTGGCTTGTTCAATCATCTTACTGATGATTGCTGGTACAAAAGGGGTTCCAAACTCAAATAGAAGGAGAAAATTACTGAGAGCATCAATAAAATGAGAATGAGTTTGAAACCAAGTTTGTATTAGCAACATCCAAGCCTGAAATCCCAAAGCCCAAAGCTAAATCTAAAGGAAGGTAGGGATAACTCAGGAAACAGCTGAGGTTGCTCAGAAAAAGATGGTACAACATAGGAACTCATCATCAGCAAACTCCAATGTGTCTGAAGAGCTGAAAGCTTTATCACAGAATCAGACACAATTGGTGATGATGGTTTCAGCAGCTAGTGGGAAGAGTCAACCACTTAGATGCTCCTGTGTTGAAACCACAGAAAAGGAAGTCCAAGCCAAAGGGTTCCTCTTCTGTACCATCTTCTTCACCTCAAGCTGTCACACACAACACAACTATTAGTGCTGCACCTGTAGCTGAGAACAGACCCAAACCAAGCAGGTTTGGGTCTCCAAGACAAACTAACACATGGTTATGTTTGCAGGGTTCTTCAACATGCCATAGAAGCATCTGGTATGTAGACAGTGGAGGATCCATGCACATGACAGGAAGCAGCTCCCTTCTTAATGACAACTCTCAAGGAAAGAAGGGATTTGTTTCTTTTGGCAATGATGCAAAGGGTTACATCGTTGGAAAAGGCTTTGTTTCCAACGGGGAAATAAGGTTTGATGATGTTAACCATGTGGAGAATCTCAAGTACAACCTCTTGAGTGTCAGTCAAATGTGTGACAAAGGCCATGTTGCCCTTTCACAAGCCAGAACTGTCGGATTCTATCATCCAAAGTTCTGAGTTTGATTGACAAGGCATTGGATGAACACACTCTCCTGAAGGCCAACAGGACAGGAAGAGTGTATGCCTTAGATCTTTCCAAAAGATGGATCTAAAAGGCCATCCTTGCCTATTCTCCAAGGCATCTCCTCAAGAGTCTACACTATGGCATAGAAGGCTGGGTCATGTAAATTTCAAGAACATGAATCACTTATAAGCCATGGTTTAGTAAGAGGATTGCCTCTGAAGGAGTTCAAGTGTGAAGATGACTGCACTGCTTGCTTGAAAGGAAAACACACAAAGTTTCATTCCCTCAATAGAAGAACCAAAGTCCACTGCCTGCTTACAACTTCTGCACATGGATCTCTTTGGTCCTGTCAGAGTAATGAGCATGGCAAAGAAGAAATACTGCCTGGTAATTGTGGATGATTACTCCAGGTTTGTATGGACTTTCTTCTTGCACTCCAAGGATGAAGCAGCAAAGACAATAATGAACTTTGTGTTACATGTAGAAAAGCAGCATTCCCTACAGGTCAAGTGTGTGAGGAGTGACAATGGAACAGAGTTCAGAAACCACACACTTGATGACTTCTACCTGTCCAAGGGAATTAGAAGGCAGTTTAGCATTCCTAGAACTCCTGAGCAGAATGGAGTGGTGGAGAGAAAGAACAGGACCCTCATTGAAGCAGCAAGGTCAATGTTGGCTGACTCAGGGTTGCCACTGACCTTTTGGGCTGAAGCTGTCAATACAGCTTGCTATGTACAGAATAGAGCTTTAGTAAATAAGAGGTTGATGAAGACTCCATATGAAGTTCTTCATCATTTGGCTCCTCTTATTTCATTCTTTAGAGCCTTTGGGTGTCCTTGTTTTATTCTCAACACTAGCAACCCACTCCATAAGTTTGCTAGTAAGGTGGATGCAGGGTACTTTGTTGGTTATTCAACACTTGCAAAGCATACAGAGTCTTCAACTGTAGAACCAAGGGGGTTGAAGAAACTCTGCATGTTAAGTTCAATGAATCTCCAAAGGATAAGATTCCACAAAACCCTGTGGAGTTGTTTGATCTGGACATACTGCAATATGTTCCTTATCAACCTCCATCTGTTGAGCCTGTCAGCAGATCTCCACCTGGTAGTACTAATGATGATGAAGTCAGTACTCACCTCTTCAGGTTTAGTGACAATCTGCCTAAGTTCACTGAACCTGATGCTCCTGTAGCCTCAGTAGCTCCATCCACTACAAATGCTGATGAGATTTCTGCTGCTGCTCTACTTCGTTTGAACTGCCATCCTCTACATGGTTTCAGGAATCTCCATCACCATCTGTTGCTGCTGATGGGTCTACAAACACTTGCACAAATATTATAGTTTATCAAGAGCTCAAGAATCACCCCACTTCATAATCATTGGTGATATCCATGCTGGAGTTTCAACCAGGAATCAATTGTCCAACTTCTGCTTCTATGCTCTCTTCATCAGTCAGCAAGAGCCAAAGAACTATCATATTGCTTTAAGAGACAATGGATGGGTGGAAGCTATGCAGCTTGAGCTTCTTCAATTCAAGAAACAGCAAGTGTGGGAGCTTGTTCCATTACCCAAAGATAACTGTGCTATAGGCACCAAGTGGGTATTCAGGAACAAAACAGATGAGAAGGGCCAAATTGTCAAGAACAAGGCCAGACTGGTTGTCCAAGGGTTTGCACAGGAGGAAGGCATCGATTATGATGAGACCTTTGCACCTGTGGCCAGACTAGAAGCAATCAGACTGTTCTTAGCTTATGCTGCCTTTCACAGTCTCAAGGTTTATCAAATGGATGTCAAAAGTGCCTTCCTATATGGAAAAATAAAAGAAGAGGTTTATGTGTGTCAACCACCAGGCTTGAGGACAATAAACATCCTGATTGGGTATACAAGCTTGATAAGGCTCTCTATGGGCTGAAGCAAGCCCCTAGAGCCTGGTATGAGACACTCTCAACCTTTCTTAGAGAAAAGTTCACTAGAGGCACCATCGATAAAACCTTATTCATCAGACTGTGGGACAACATAAGCTCCTTGTTCAGATTTATGTTGATGACATCATCTTTGCATCCTCTGATCCAAAGTTGTGTGATGAATTTACAAAGCTTATGAAGCTACGATTTGAAATGAGTGCTATGGGAGAATTACAGTACTTTCTGGGTTTGCAAATCAAACAACAGGATGATGGAATCTTCATCCATCAGTCCAAGTATACCAAAGAGTTGTTGCGAAAGTTTGATTTACAAACCTGTAAGCCCTGTTCCACTCCTATGAGCAGCATCACACAACTAGATGTAGATCAAAAAGGTAAAGCGGTTGATGAAACCCTTACAGATGTATGATTGGGTCCTTGATGTACCTTACAGCTTCTAAAACAGACATCATGTTTTCAACATGTGCTTGTGCTAGATTTCAGGCTGCACCTAAAGAATCCCATTTGACTGTAGTCAAAGGATCTTTAGATATCTGCAAGGTAACCAATCACTAGGTCTTTGGTATTCAGCTGGGCATTCTTGCAAATTAGTTGCTTTCTCTGATAGTGACTATGCAGGATGTAAAGTCACCAGAAAATCCACTTCTGGTGGTTGCCAATTCCTAGGCAATTGTTTAGTTTCTTGCAGAGTAAGAAACAAACATCAATTGCTACATCTACTGCTGAAGCTAAGTATATTGCTGCTGCAAGTTGTACCTCTCAGATACTCTGGCTTCAGAACCAACTTCTGGATTATGGCATTACTGAGACTAAGACTCCATTATTAATGGATAGTGCTTCAGCTCTCTGTATTGTTAGAATCCAGTCCAGCACTCAAGGACCAAACATATTGAGATCAGACATCATTTTATCAGGGATTGCTATGAGAAAGGTCTGATTGATCCTAAGTTTGTACCTAGTGCTGATGAGCTTGCAGACATTTTTACTAAGCCTTTAGATAGTGCCACATTCCAAAATTTGGTACTAAGGCTTGGTATGCTGCAGCTTGATTGATTTGACCTATGCTGGTACTCTTAGTTCACAACTACTGAAGAGCAAAGGTCAAATACAAGTACTGATGAGTAATTTAGTCTTCACTCTTTCACAACTACTGAAGACTAAAATGACTCAAAGTACTGATGTACATTATTTATTGAAAACAACTGATGTAGTGAGGTGGATTATACTACTGATGTATGATTTTCAAATAAATAAGTACTGAAGAACAAATTTTGCTCATAAGTACTGATGTGTAATCTTACACAAATACCGAAGACAAAATTTGTTCACCAGCTCTGAAGAATATTTCATCAGCACTTGTGAACATCTGATCACAAGAGCTGAAGGCATAAATATTCACAAGAGCTGAAGGGTCGATGAACATCTGAAAGTCAGCCAAAGAGCTGATGAGTAAGTGTGGAGGCTAGTATGAAATAACTGATTTGACGGAAACAGCTGATGAGTAACTTCTCATCAGCTGATAACAACATCTGTGTTTCATACACAAACAACTGAAGGACAAAACCATGTCTTCAGTAGTTCACAACTACTGACATCAGTAGTTCACAACTACTAAAGGCTACACCAAGTCCTCAGATGTTTACAACAACTGAAGCAATACCATGTCTTCAGTAGTTCACAACTACTGATCTCAGTAGTTTACAACTACTGCAGGCTAACACCAAGTCTTCAGTTGTTCCAACGTCTGAAGAAGAATACTAGGTCATTAGTAGTTCATAACTACTGACGACTGACAGTAACTCTTCAGACGTTCACAACATCTGAAGGACAAAACCAAGGTCTCAGTAGTTTCAACTACTGAAGACTAATACCAAGTCCTCAGATGTTACAACCACTGAAGGTCAAAACCACGTCATCAGTCGTTACAACAACTGATAACTGACACCAAAACCTTCAGTAGTTTCCTTTCAACCTTTGGCCTACCCTATAAATACCCCACATTCAGAGCATTTACTCCACTTGCCCTAATCTTACAAAAACCTCTGAACCTCCCATACACCATTAATGGCTACCATGCAACTGAAACCTCGACACAACTGTGTCGCTCATCTTACAAAATCGCCATTATGGCCCAAGTTTCACCAAGCCGTCGATCTTATGAACGACTCACCCTACAAAACGGCTTTTCTCCTGAACCCTACTATATACACCGACTCCTTGGCGGAGTTTTGGACACATGTAACCGTCCAAACCGGAGAGCAGAATGGCGAGGTCTCCCTCCGGTCCTCCGTCAACGGCAAACCCGTGGTTATCACTCCAGCTACCCTACGCCAAACCCTAGAGCTGGAGGATGCCACTCACCCAACTTCCTACCCCAAAGGTACCCTGGATCTCTCATTCACATCCCATGACTACCAGGGTAACCTCTCCGCCTCTACCTTGTTGAAGAAACACTTCCCTGACCCTCAACTATTGATATTCCACATGGTGAACGTGTGTCTGGCTCCCAAGACCTCTTCGTGGGACCAGATCTCCACAAGGTGGCAACAGGTATTGTTCTCTATCCTTGAAAAACAACCGTTAAACTTAACTGACTTAATATTTTTTGAAATAAAGGATATGGCCACAAAACCAATTTCTAACCGATGGATCTTGTATCCTCGGTTCATTATGGCCATAATAGAGAACCAGCTTCAGGCTGAGGGACTAGTTGGGACTGGGGTCCCTGCCATGGCTGTTCAAGCCGAGGTATACTCCAGGCACAACACTGACCACACACTCAAACAGGCTGGCCGGCTGTGAAAACCCACGCAGCAGGAACCCACAGCCTCCACCTCCAAATCCACAGTCCCCACCAAGCCAAAACCCAAAAAGAAGCCCAAAAAGGCTACTCAGGGAGATGAGTCCCCTGAGGATGCCCCTGCCACACAAAGGCAGGATGTGCCTGCTGGTTCGATTCTCCCAGCAGGTACCACGAATCCACCCACCACAACCGCACAGGCTTCCTCTCAACAGGAGCTTGATGTAACCAATTTTGGGGCAACCACATTACTGGGGTCTTTCTCACTTGAGACGACTGCCATTGAAGAGCACAGTCCTCCCCATGTGCACACTGCTTCGAGCCCATCTCTTGATGAGACCGCCCGACAAAGCCCTACATTGGTTATCGCTAAAGTGCTGACCCATCTGAGCACTCCACCCTCTCCCCAGAAACCTATTACAACTGGGGAGACTCCAACCGAAGAGGGGGTGGATACAAGTGCCGGTGGGAGCCCACAGCACAGAGAATCAGTCCAATCTCCCAGTGTGGCTAGGGAGACAGGACAATCTGGTGAGGCTGCCACTTCCCCTGCATCAACATCTGAGCAGGGTGAAGCTGGTAACATCACTAAGACCTCACCAGAGGCAATGGCCGATGATGGATCCAATCTGGAGGCCAGAAGTCCCCAGTACCATGAACAAGGGGCACATGTCATTACTGAGCCACACTCAGGACATGTTCATCCTGATAATGTCAGGAGGTCAGGTGATTCAGCTCATGCTGATGATGACCTGAGCTTCTTCTACGATATAGTAGCTCAAAACACTATCCTAGAGGATGAGATAAGCAGACTCAAAGAGCTGCTTGCTCAAATGACTCAGGATAGAAGTCCATCTGCCACCACTACCCCACAGATGGCACCTTCACCCGAAGGTCTTATAAACACTGAGCCACTCCCACAAACTCAGCCACCAGCCCCTGCTTCTGGCACTAGCTCTCAAGGTCAGAACCCCCTGAGCAGCTGGATGCTATCCTCCAAAAATCCCTACCTCTCATCACACCCATGCTTAAAGACTTAGTTATTCAAACCCTTGATGAGAGGCTTCCCACATACATACAACCCATGGTGGAGGTTGCCATTTCTAAGGCACTTGCTGATAGTCAAACCCCAACCAATGCATCCAAAAAGGGGGAGACATCAGTGCAAGTCAAGAGGAAGAGGGGTGAGGAGGAGGTAGAGGCAGAGAAAGAGGTGGTGGTTGAGAGGGAGTTGGTTAAGGAGACTAGGAAGGTGAGGGAGAAAGGGAAGAGGAAAGAGAGGGAGGTTGAGCAAATAGAAGTGGCTGAAATCCAAAAGGATTTCAGTGTCACTGATAAGAAAAAGGGAGAGGAGGGAAAGAAGGTGGCTGATCCTGATCTAGCAGCCCTTGTCAAGGAGGCTGATGCTGAGCATAGCCGTTCAATGGGCTCTGTCATTGAACAGCTGTTCAGGAAAGGCTTTGACAAGGGCACTGCCTTGCTAGATCAAGAGATCAGGAATATGGAGAGAAGAGAGATTGAGTACCGATGGACTACTCATAGCCAAGAGGAAAGAAAGAAACTTGAGGCTATGAGTAGGTTCACTTCGAAGTACCTGGGCAGACCAGTCCTTGATGTCAAGGCATGGACCAGGGACAGACTCTTGGCAATAACCACCAAGATCTGTTCGGCTGGTGATTTCACTAAGGGACTAGTCGCTGAGGCCCTATCTGAAGCCGGTGCTGGGAATAGGACACTGCTAGTAAAACTGACCAAACAGCCCTTATCTCTAGGTTACTAGCAGTGCCTGCCAACATTCCCACACCAACAACCCAACCACAACCCACTAAACCAACCCCTTCACCACCAAAACCCGCAGCCAATGATCCACCCTTAAAGAAGAAGAGAAGGGTGCTGAGGCTGCAAGATGAAGAAGAGGAGGATGAGGAGGATAGCCTGCCACTTTCAGCAGTTATACCTCTACCCAAAGCCAAACCACAAACCATCACTCCCACCTCACAGCAGGACACTGTGAGGGTAAAGTTAGAAGAGGAGGAGCAGCAAAAGCGACATGATGAGGAAATGCTGAAAAGCATTGACAAATGTTATGCTGCTTCGACCTCTATAATAAACATGCAAAAAGAAGCTCTGAGACTATTCACCTTGAAACAAACCTATCAATATGAAAGGGAAAAGGTGAGAACTTGGCCTGACCCAAGGGTGTCTCACAGGATAGTCAAAAAGGACATGCCTGTGAGATACAAAAGCCAACTAAAGAGAATCGTAGATGAAGTGATCTCTGTGGCTTTTGTAATAACACCCTGGGAAATAGTAGAGGAATTCGAGAAAGCCTATAGAGCCGGCCAATCACCCTTTTCAATGCTAGATAATAGGGTGGTTAGGAAGGGTCTGGTCTATAATAGGCTTGAGAATTTCCAAAGGAATGAGCTCAACCTGTTGTTGGAGGGTAAACATCCTGATGAGTTTGCATATAGGCAAATCACAACACTTGAGCTCAAAAATGGAAGACAGGTCAAGTACATCTCAGAGCTGTACGGTCGGGAGGGATTGTTTGATGGTGAGCCTGAAGATCTATCCAAAGAAGAGCAGATGATCTTTCTTCAGGCCTACACCGAGAATCCTACCGGCTTGTACATGGGAGGTAGATCTCATGGATGGGACAACAGCTCTGTGTCCAATTCCCCAAGACAGAGCTCCCATCCATACTTAGCCAAACAAACACTTGAGACTACCTCTCAGGCCAGTGCTTATCTGGGTCAACTTCTAATCTGATCTAGAAGGAAATAGACCAATCATTATGCCACCAATAAGTGGGACAACCAATAATTAGAGGTTTTGGCTGCATTGGTTCAGGGGGAGTTTGTTGGACCAAAAGAACCAATGAGCCAAGATCAGGAAAACCTCTAAGTCCCACATGACATCACAACAACTGCTGAAGACTCCCATCAGTTACAGTGTTCTCTTGCTTGAATGTCAGACTCGAGAACATCTGAAGACTCCCATCAGCTATTGTGTTCTCTTGCTTGAATGTCAGACTCGAGAGCATCTTAGCTCCAACCATCAGCTGTTCTGACAAAGTCTGAAGAACAAAGTATGAAGATCAAAGAACTGAAGTATAACAGCTGAAGAAGACTCCAAAGTACTAAAGACCAAGTACTGAAGTCTGAAGTACTGATCTTACAAGTACTGAAGGCTTCAAGTACTGAAGACAAGTACTGAAGAATCAAAAGCTGATGAACTGAAGAACTGAAGACCTTCTACTGAAGCACAAAGTCTGAAGACAAAGACTGAAGACAACAACTGATGATATCTACTGAAGTCATCAGTTGTTATATCATTTGAAGCCAAGTCTGAAGACCAAGTACTGAAGACTCAGAGTTTGTCACAACAGCTGAAGATATCTTCTTCAGTTGTTGTGATGGTTTTTCCTTTTCAGTAGTTTATTTTGTTTCAGTATTTGTACAACAACTGAAGAGCATGTTCTTCAGTTGTTATAGTATCAGTAGTTATAAACGACTGAAGAGCTTGTTCTTCAGTCGTTGTAGGATTTCAGTAGTTTACTTTTGTCAGTACTTAGGAAACTTTTGTAAGAAGATGTCAGTTGTTGACATCTTCAGTAGTTTTATGTTTTGTCAGTTGTATTTTAATATTCAGTTGATGTCAGAAAAGGACATCAACCCATCCTTTTGCCGCCTATAAAAGGATGGGGAACCATACTGTTTTAATTGCCGAAACGTGCGAAGCAATAGAACATTATTATTTCGCAGAACTCTTTTCTCTCTCTATGCTTGTGCTTTTACATGCAATATCTTTTATGTTCTTGCATTAATCGCTAATTAATGTGCTAAATTCGCTGCAAACATAATCTGATTGATCAAACGAGAGGCTGAGATCCTGTCAATACTTGTTCCGAGGTTGTGGGAATTTACACTACAAGTTAACATCAATGTTTACGAGATCATCTTATGTTTATGTTTATGGCTATGCTGTCGTGAACATTGATTATACACGGCACAAGTCTCCATTTGTGCCGGGTGTCGTCATGACATGCTATGTCATCAATTACATATATATTGCATCTCTATTGTTAACCATGTGTTATGACGATCCGTCTAGCTCGCATCCCCGTGTTTCCGCTATCAGCGGGGGTGTGACAGACTGGTATCAGAGCCATTGGTTATAGAGAATTAGGCAATTACACTTGACCTAGACTATAACCTATGAACCTTCATGTAGAATGCATGCTAGGACTGGCTTGCATCTAATATTACATGTATGTTTCTCTACGCTTGTTTCTTGTCACTATACCTGATGCTATGCATATGTGCTTGCTATCTGATCATCCTGAGGAAGACACTATTACTCTTAGTCTTTCTCCATGGGATACCCTTATACTGGAACCTTACGTTGTATGCGCAAAACATCATATCATTAGGTCGAGATACCTAAACAGAAGGGAACTTCGGTGATCACATATAGCGTCGATCTCGGATACTAAATCCGACCCTAACATGGGTATGCCTGAAATCCAGAAAGTATGAAGGGTAGGCAGCTATCATCAGACATATTGTGCTTATGTGCTTAGAGTTACTTGCTATTACATATACTATGGAATACTATTGGCTCAGGGACATGAGGACATTACCTGATTTGTGCTTGATGAATGTGGATAATACTATGATGTTAAGTTAGAGTAAGTGAAGCTAAGGGTGACCATGCAAGGCAAATTACCATTACGGGTGCACACGTAATTGCAATTCGCCGTGCATGAGAAGTCTGGCTAATCATACCATGAGGTAACGATCATGAGTATTACTATATTTCTATTCTATACCCTAAGGTGCTAGGATCATAATTCTAGTAAGACCTTATTAAGGGTAACGTAACATTACTAACACCTACTATTACCTAAGTCCTGTCCTACTTAGAGCCTTCATGGTATTTCCAATCATGACATTGATCTTATTCTTTATGAGACATTCCTCCACTTAGCCTCTCAGTAACTAAGGAACTAATTGAATGCTTAAAATGAAAGTGGACTACAGGAAATATAGAGGAGTGATGACACCCTCTACACATACACTACGTTATTTTATGGGATGATGCTAAGGAAAATTAGGATGTCGTGTAACCGGTTTAAGTGTCATTCAAGGTGTATCGTGGATGTGGTGGGAACGCTGCAGGTAACCCTATATATAAGCATCTCCGGTGTACTAAGAATGTGCTTAAACTGGGCTACGTGATGATCTTGATGGACCGAAGCATGGGTTATTGGAACTTGATGAGTGGAATCATACGTGTATCTTAGAAGTGACTAAAGTTTACATGTTTGCACCTTTCTATGATTAGAAGATGCCGCCTCGAAGAGTCACACGTGGTACCAACCAAGATGGTGAGACCCCACAAGGCAGAGGTAGGGGTAGATCACCAAGAACAGGTGGCGCCCCAGCTGGCGACAACCAGGGAACTGAAAACCCTGATATAGCTGCTATGATCACTCAGCAACTAGCCGCACTGATTCCAACTATAGTGACTCAAGTGAGCGACACTCTTCTGAATCATCAATTCCACAGGAGTAATGATACTAATGATCAGTATAACCAAGGAACAGAGAAGAGAAAGGAGGTTGGGGAAACGAGCCGGTCTAACGCCGGAAGGTTTGATAAGAAGGCCAAGACAACCCAAAATTTTGGGGCTGTGACTCAGGGAAAGAAAGAATATGCTGGCCCACACCCCAAATGTGACAGGTGTAACCTTCATCACCCCCCATCAATGCCGTGTCGTGCGTGTGCGAACTGTAGGCGCCGGGAATGCCAGGGCTTGTTATGAGTGTGGAGGTCTTGGTTACTACTGGAACATATGCCCCAGACTGAATAGGGCACCGGGTCAACAAGGGAATAACCAGCAGCAAGTAATGGCCATAGCTGGCAACCCAGGCCAAGGGAATTAAAGAAGTGCTGCCAGAGGACGTGCATTCGTTATCGGAGCAAATGACGCCCGTCAGGACCCGAATGTTGATACAGGTACGTATTCGCTCAACCACCCCTTCGCCTTCAAATTGTTTGGTACTGGAGCAGACAATACTTTCATATCTTCTGACTTTGTACACACGCTTGCCTTGAACCCTAGTAGACTAGAGACTAGCTTCTCTGTAGAAATGGCCAACGGTAGAGTGTACAAGCAGATGAGATTTTTTAGAGAGTGCTCCAGGATATTGGAGAACCATGCCTCCGACATAGACATATTACCTGTCAAGTTGGGGAGCTTCGATGTGATTGTGGGAATGGATTGGTTGTCGAAGCACGGAGCCGAGATTGTTGGTCGGGAGAAAGTAGTACGAATCCCCATGCCAAACGGGGAGGTACTCAAGATACAAGGAGAACGACCGGGAAGAACTCTAAAGCTTATCATTTGCATGAAGACGCGACGATGTTTACGAAAGCAGTGTTACGCATCTCGGGCCCGTTTAATGGAAAAGAAAGAAGAAGGCAACAAGTTGGTAGATATTCCTATAGTCCGAGATCTTCTAGGAGTATTTCCTGATGACTTGTCGGGATTGCCTCCTCCACGAAATGTGGAAATTTCGTATCGAGTTAGTTCCTGGAGCTACGCCGGTAGCAAAAGTACCGTATCGGTTAGCACCGTCTGAAATACAAGAATTATCTAGCCAATTACAGGAACTACTGGAGAAGGGTTTTATTCGACCGAGTCATTCGCCATGGGGAGCACCGGTCCTATTTGTCAAAAAGAAAGACGGGTCGTTCCGCATGTGCATCGGTTTTCGCGAGTTGAACAAGTTGACTGTGAGGAATCGGTACCCTTTACCCAGAATCGATGATTTATTTGACTAGTTACAAGGAGCTTCATATTTCTCCAAGATTGATTTCCATTCTGGATATCATCAACTGAGATTTTTGAGGATGACATACCGAAAACATCATTCATAACTCGTTATAGGCATTATGAGTTCTTAGTCATGCCGTTCGGACTGACTAATGAACCAGCTGTGTTCATGGACCTGATGAACCGAGTATGCAAACCTTACTTGGATAAGTTTGTGATTGTGTTCATCAACGATATACTTATATATTCTCGATCGAAAGAAGACTTCGAGGAACAACTTCGGGCCATACTGAGCCTATTGCAAGAAGAGAAACTTTACGCTAAGTACTCGAAGTGCGAGTTTTGGCTTCGAAAAGTGAGGTTTCTGGGTCAGGTGGTTAACGAAAGTGGGATTCATGTAGATCCCGGAAAGATTGAAGCAGGGAAGAACTGGGATGCACCCCAGACACCTTCGGAGATACGGCAATTCTAAGGTTCGGCCAGATACTATCGTCGCTTCATTGCAAATTTCTCAAAGGTTGGCAAACCGTTAACCTTGATGACTCAGAAAGACAAGAAGTTTGATTAGGGGAAAACAAATGTGGTGGTTGACGCCCTAAGTCGTAAAGAGCGCGTGGAACCACTATGTGCTCGAGCTTTGGGATTGACTATTCAGACGAACTTGAAAGCTCAGATCCAACATGCACAAAGGGAAGCATTGAAAGAAGAAAACCTCGCGAGTGAAGAGTTCTGAGGGTTAGACAAACAGACGAATTGCAAGGATGATGGCATACAATACTTCATGGATCGCATGTGGGTACCCAAATGGAGAGATGTTCGTACCCTGATCATGGAGGAAGCGCACAAGACACGATATTCTGTTCATCCTGGTGCAGTATGTATCACGATCTTAGGGATCTATACTGGTGGCCAAGCATGAAGAGAGACATTGCTATATATGTTAGCGGATGCTTGACGTGCTCGAAAGTTAAGGCTGAACATCAAAAACCATCGGGATTATTGCAGCAACCTGAAATTCCCGAGTGGAAATGGGAGAACATAGCCATGGATTTTATTACTAAACTCCCGAGAACGCCTAGCGGACACAACTCAATATGGGTCGTGGTGGATCGAATGACAAAATCCGCTCACTTCTTGCCCATCCGTGAAGACTATAAAATGGATAAGCTGGCAAGGTTGCACATCAAAGAGGTCGTGACACGGCACGAGGTACCGGTGTCAATCATATCCGACAGAGACAGCCGAATTACTTCACGATTTTGGCAGACGTTACAGAAAGCGATGGGCACTCGATTAGATATGAGTACCGCCTATCACCCACAAACAGATGACTAAAGTGAACGAACCATACAAACATTGGAAGATATGCTCAGAGCTTGTGTAAATCGATTTTGGTGGCAGCTGGGACACTCATTTACCATTGATTGAGTTCTCCTACAACAACAGCTATCATACAAGCATTGGATGCGCACCATTTGAAGCATTGTACGGGAGGAAATGTAGATCTCCAGTTTGCTGGGCTGAAGTTGGTGAGAGCCAGCTTACGGGCCCAGAGATCGTTCAAGAGACAACTGACAAGATTTTTTTTTCAAATCCAAGACAGACTAAAAGCTGCAAGAGATCGCCAAAAGAGCTATGCCGACAACCGTCGGAAGCCTCTAGAATTCAATGTTGGAGATCATGTACTACTCAAAGTCTCTCCCCGGAAGGGAATTGTACGATTTGGAAAGAAAGGGAAGTTAGCCCCTCGATACATAGGACCATTCGAGATTACAGAAAGAATCGGCCCGGTGGCTTACCGATTGAGGTTGCCACAAGAACTCAGTGGTGTACATGATACTTTTCACGTGTCGAACCTCAAGAAGTGTTTGGCCGACAAGTCCTTACACGTACCAATTGAGGAAATCAATACCAACGAAAAGCTTCATTTCATTGAGGAACCTATAGAGGTCATGGACCGAAAGGTCAAACACTTGAGACGCAGCAAAATACCGATCGTTCGCGTGAGATGGAACTCCAAACGGGGACCGGAATTCATGTTGGAATGAGAGGATCGGGTGAAGCTCAAGTATCCACGTCTATTAGAGGATGACGCGCTTGGACCTAGCACCAGTTGAATTTCAGGACGAAATTCTCTCAACTGGGGGATACTGTGACATCCGTCACTTCAAGGTCCGTCATTTAACGTGAAACTGCGTTAACTATCCTTAGAACATTCATTCCCCACCTTCATAGACTATTTGTGAGGATATCATGTTTAGTCTATTATCCGTTTCAGTGATGTTATCAATAACTATATCCATATCATTTAAAACGCTTATGAATAGCACCGACAACATCACTAGCTATATTATGTGAAATGCTACAAACAACCTTAAACACATCATTATAATCGGTATAACGCGCGTTTTTACGTCGTTTTCTACCTAAATGAAATTGGGGACACGGGGCTTAAGTGCAGGGACTAAACTTGACAATGGCCAAACTGGGGCTGGGTATAAATACCCATCCACCAGCCCAACACTTCACCATCCTCACCATCTGCTCTCTTCTTCCTCTTCTACGCTTCTTCTTCTTCTTCTTCTTCAACCTAGCACCAAAATTGCCCCGATTTGTCTCGTTTTCGTCGGCTAGACCTCGGTTACAGCTTAGACATCACGTTTCAAGCAGGTAGACGACCACGGTTGTCCATTTTTGCTTAATTTACAGCTGCGATTTTCTAGGGTTTCGGGTACTCGGGTTCATCCGAGCACATGAGGTCGTGTGGGCTTGTGTGTTGCTTTTCTGAGTGTGCGTCTTGTTTAGACATGTTAGAATAGGTATTTCGGAGGTTCTTGGCATGTGAAACCCGTGCTCGGAGTAGCTAGTCGCTGCTCGAGGTCTCAGCAGTCGCGACCTACTGTACAGGGCGACTGGGTCTTTTGGCCGACTGAGCCATGCGACTGGGGTGGGTCGTGCGACTGACTTATGCGTCTGAGTCCATCGTGCGACTGAGTGGTGCGACTGAGGTGAGTCGTACGACTGAGTCATGCGCCTGGGTGTGTACGATTGAATGTGTATGCGACTGAGTCTATGCGTCTGAGTCTATCGTGAGACTGAGTGATGCGACTGGGGTGAGTCGTACGACTGAGGTGAGTCGTACGACTGAGTCATGCGCCTGGATGTGTGCGATTGAATGTGTGTGTGATTGAGTGCATGCGAGTGAATGTGTGTGCGATTGTGATTGAGTCGCACGAATGAAAGGCCAGTCGTATGAATGAAGGTTCAATCGCACGAGTGAAGTTGATTCGTGCGACTGAAGGTCCATTCGTGCGAATGGAGGATTGATTCGTGTGTTCGATCCTGTTGTGTGAATGATGATGATGTGTGTGTGTGTGAATTCCCCTTTCTGGAGGTCTTATGATGATAAGGTAACATTAAGAGTGTCATAGCTTGACCACAAAGATTAAAGTCAACGCTATCAACAGGCACAAACTATTTCCATACAAAATAACCTAACCTTTTACAACTACCGACAATCCATTTGGGACTATTCTTAGTACTTGGACCTATATAAGGTCTGATATGTGTATGCCTGCTTGTGTGTGTGCTACCCACGACCGAACCGAAACTGCCCGAACCTATTAAACATCATCTTATGCTTCATGATCATTATTAATGCTTGTCAGTAACTCTCAATAGGTGTTTGACGGTTCATAGCATCTTACCCTTGGAATCTACCACCATTGGAACCTATCTTCTATACTGTGAGTTTCGTGGCTCCTTTTTACTCTTATAAAACCTTTTTAAATATTTTCAACTTCGGGGAAAAGAATTCTCACCTACTTAACTTGTTTTCAAGCACCTTCCTTGGTGGAAGTGGCTGCTACTTCTACGAGTATCTTCCCTTGTTTGTCTTGTTGATTGATGCCATATGAACTTGAACTACATGCTATGTTACCACTGTGTATGTCACTTAGTGGTATCATAATACTATGTGCGACTATTTGATATTATGTGTTAATTGACCCTACCTGTGAATGCTATTGTTGTTGGATGCCTCGGCTGTGTGGGACTTCTGTGTGGGACTTCTGTGTGGGACTTCTGTGTGGGACTTCTGTGTGGAACTTCTGTGTGGATCTTCTATGTGGATCTTTCAGTACAACCATGAATCCCGGTATTGGGACCTAAGGACTGGTTTGGTTGTAACCTATACGTATGCGCTGTGTGGATCTTGCTACGTCATGTGAAACTCATGGGATGCTTACTACTTGTTGGATGCTTTACTACTTGTTGGATAATGCTACTTGTTTGGTGATACTATTTGGCTGTGTGGGACTTCTGTGTGGGACTTCTGTATGGGACTTCTGTGTGGTTCTTCTGTGTGGATCTTTCAATATAACCATTAATCCCGGTAATGGGACCTAAGGATTGGTTTGATTATAAACTATACGTATGCGTTGTCTGGATCTTGCTACGTCTTATTAAACTATTTACTGTTGAGAATGCTCTCTTTACAGCGACCAATTTCCGTGTGGAACCGATGATTAGGTTTGGCTGTAGTCATTTATAACTGGTAAAACCGCCTACGCATAAGTGTAGTTGCGGTAGTTTTTATTAAACCTACTTACTGTTTTCATCTTAACATCTTTTATTACTTAAAACCTGCGAAGCTCACCAACAATTATGTTGACCGTTTTGAGCATCTCTTTTTAGGTAATCAAGGTAATTGAAGTTCTAGGAATGCTGCCTTTAGAGGAGACCCTAGGATGCATTTTGGAGGAATTAGCATCTTGTTAAACATTGATACTTTTGGAACATTTTGTTTGATTAAGCTTGAACAATGCATACTTGTTCCCGGGTTGTGGGAATTTACACTACAAGTTAACATCAATGTTTACGAGATCATCTTATGTTTATGTTTATGGCTATGCTGTCGTGAACATTGATTATACACGACACAAGTCTCCATTTGTGCCGGGTGTCGTCATGACACGCTATGTCATCAATTACATATATATTGCATCTCTATTGTTAACCATGTGTTATGACGATTCCATCTAGCTCGCATCCCCGTGTTTCCGCTATCAGCGGGGGTGTGACACATGCAATTATTCATGCTGGATCACTAATTAGTGCGAGACCAAGTGCAAATCTTAAATACTCTCCGTTACAATTTGTTTCTGGCAATGAGCCAAATATTTTCCACCTTAGAATTTTTTAGTGTCCTGTGTATGTCCCTATTCCACCACCACAACGCACAAAATGGGTCCTCAAAGAAGGTTCGAAATATATGTTGGATATGAAGCAGCCTCGATCATAAGATATCTTGAACCTGTAATGGGTGATGTATTTGTAGCACATTTTGCTGATTGTCACTTTAGCGAGTCTGTTTTCCTGGCATTAGGGAGAGAAAAGAAATAACAAGAAAATGATGTCTCATGTTATGTTTCATTATTGCTGTATCTTGATCCAGTAACTAAACAATATAAGACAGAGGTTCAAAAGAGAATACACCTGTAAGAAATTGCAAATCAATTACCTCATGCATTTACTGATACAAATAGAGTTACTAAATCTGCTATACCAACTACTAATGCTCCAGCTCGAGTTGATATTCCAAACAAGCAAATAGATCACACAATTACTCTTGATTCTCAGAGACGTTTGAAATAAGGAAGAGCAATCGGTTCAAAGGATAAAAATCCTCGAAAAAGAAAAACTCATGAAAAGAAAATTTACCATAAAATGAATGATCTTGATACAATGTTAAATACCAAAACCTCTAATGGGGAGGATTTTATAACATCTGACCCATTTGGTAATGTAAACCTAAACCCCAACCATTTTTTTTAATTTCTCAAGCAATGGAAAAAAAAATCATTATTAAATAATTCTATTTAATTTAATGAGTCAAATGCAGTAAATGAATTATTTAATTAACGATACGAATTATATTATTGAATTTTCATTTATTAAATCAATTAACCAATTTATTATAGTTTTACAATATATAAAATAAATTTTATAAAGTTAAAAAGTTTTGTCTCATTTGTGAGTTTTAATAATTAAAATAAAATAATAATTAAATACAAGTTTTACAAGATTGATAAACTTTATAAAGTTTTATAAATAATTTGTTTAATTATTAAATATTTGGAGATTGTAAAATCTAGGGTCTTAAATTGAAACTTTTGAAATTTCATTTAAAAAGTTTAAACATAAAATGATAAAAGATGAATATTCAGGAATCAAATTGTTGTTTTCTTAAAATCCAACCCCCACCCACCGTCCACCCCTCCCCCTGTTACTCCGGCCAACATCCGATCGAGTTCCGGCGACCACCAAACCATTCCAAAATGTTGTTTTGAATCAAATTAAACGGTCCCTTGATTCTCGCATGTACTATTCGAACCTAAGTCCTGCTTCAATTGAAATTACTAACCCGTTACAGGTGTACATTCAAAGCCAATACCCCCGATTCAAATCCATAACCCATCCATCGTGAAACTGATGAATTGTGACTATAAAGCTAAGGGGAAACATTCAATGCAATCCATTATAACTATTATAACTTCTAATTCCATCTGTAAAACATCACCATTTATTTGACCTTCAATTCAACCAAATTCCGCCTTCTGAGCAACATAAAAAAAATTATAAAGGGTTTCTCGTCGAAATCACTCTCAGAATCATCACACGAAATAAATTTGATTATCAACAACAATTGCATCCCGAATCACTCAACCTTGGTCACGACTGTTCCTTCATCTTGCATCTTCGAATGAACCATCAACAGGTATAATACATGCACAGACACTCCTTTTCACTCCAGCATAAAGAGCCCTATGGTGGATTCCATTAACAAACGTGAATTGATGTTCAATTGGATCGAAATCGATTCTAAGGTTCATGTGATATTGGGGGTTTCTGTATTAACAATTTTATAAATTTTAGTTTATAAACATAAATAGATCTGGGCTTACAGCCTACTAGTAACAAGCATTACACATATACATGAGGTCTTGGATTTGACCCTGGCACCCTAAGTTCGATTTTTAAACCTTTTTTTATCCAGAAACTATCTATTTAATTTCTGAAAATTTTATCAATATAATCTTCTATTTTTATTTAAAAACAAAGGGTTTAATATTATAAAAGTATGACAAAAATTATTTGAAGGTTTATTTTTATCTAATTATCTTGTTTTTGAATCAAACAAATTATTTTACGATTTATTTCAATAATTAATTATTAAATAATAATTTTGATCAAGTTTTAAATAATTAATTATTACAATAATTATTACTATTTCACACTTTAATACTCAACATTTATTTAATCAACTATTTTAGATTAAATATTGAGTGACGTTTAATCATCTAATTTTATATATGATTTATTGTCATTTTTAATCTTATTCATTTAATAAAATTATTTTATTTCTCTTTAACCAAGTTATATACTTTAGTTACATGTTTCTTAACAATTTATTAAAACCCCAAATACCTGTTGAAACCCTAAAGTTTTAAAATATTATTATTCTAACATAAATACAACAAACCTAGTACGTTGTTACTTGCAATTATGTGTTCATAGTTAGATAACATGATGATGACACAATCATTAACTCATGCAACCACGGTAACAATGATAGATCTATTGGTTTGACAAACGCACCCCATTTGTCTAATCGTGTGATGATTGGAACCGGAATCATTCATTGCATAAGGCTTCATCTGCGGACCAAGTCAATTCAGTCATTAGGTTTGATTGTGTTGATTTGTCTTTTATGTTACATTATTGTATTATAAATGTTGACATTGTCATGTGAATTGAATTGTTTTCGATCATGTTAATCAATCTATATATGTATTCAAACCTATGTTAATCAATCTATATATGTATTTAAACTTATGTTTACTCACAGGCTAATTCGTCAGCTGACTCGTTACTTTTTCACATAATTTCTGGAATGTAGATTAGAGGACTTCAATATGCACATTTAGGGCTTAGACTTAGTAAATAATAATAATAATAATAATAATAATAATAATAATAATAATAATAATAATAATAATAATAATAAATAATAATAATAATAAAGACAATATCATTATGTTTACTAGAGTTTTTATTTGATTATAATGTTTGTTTAACTAGTATTATTCAATAAAAATGGCATTTAATATTATTTCAACTTATTTAATTCACGTGCTATGAACAATCGATTCATATTCCTTCGCCCTGATGATTCATTCATTGGTCGGGGTGTGACAGCTTTAGATGAAAATAATAATAAAATGTCAATTAACTATGGTCACACACATATGTTATGGAATCGAGATGAAATGAAAAGTATTGATGCAATATTTTTTTGTTCTGTAACAAGTGACATTATGAGTAGAGATGATAATCCTGAACCAAAATCAGTTAGCGACTATCAAAATAGATGTGACTGAGATAAATGGAAAGAAGCTATGTAAGATGAGTTAGATTCAGTTAATAAACGAAAGGGTTTTTGGACCTATTGTTATTACTCCAAATGTAACACCATGAAAAGTCAAAACGAGTTATCAAGGATAATGGGCTTAATTAATGGGTATTTAATAAAGGAAAGAAATGGCCATGGGCTAAATTAGCCTTATTGGGTAGTAGCCTAAGAAATGGCCATTGACTAAATTAGCCTTATTGGAACTAATTAAGGACTAGACCGCGAAATTCACTACCATCCTGGTAAGGCAAATGTGGTTGCTGATGCCCTTAGCCGGAAGGGACGGCCCGAACCGATCCGGGTGAAGGCTTATCAGTTGATCATGATGCCCGATGTTATGAAGCAAGTGAGAGAGTTCCAAGATGAAACACTCGAAGGTAATAGAGTCAAATCTAAAAGAATGAAAGGACATGAATCAGAATTGGGAGAAAACACCCTTGGTGTTAGAACCCGATTCGGGCGGATGTGGATCCATCTATATGGGGATCTGAGGGAGAAGATCATGGATGAGGCTCACAAGACCCGATATTCCATCCACACCGGTGCCATAAAGATGTATCAAGATTTCAAGAGAGATTACTGGTGGCCAGGAATGAAGCGTGACGTGGCTAAGTACGTGAGCAAGTGCCTGACTTGTTTGCAAGTGAAGGCAGAGCACCAAAAGCCATATAGGAAGATCCAGCCTTTGGATATTCCTGAATGGAAATAGGAACACATCACAATGGACATCATCACGAAGCTACCTCGCACGGTGAGAGGAAGTGACGATATCTGGGTGATTGTTGACCGTTCAACAAAGAGCGCCCATTTCCTACCAATTCATGAGACGTTTTCCTCTAAGAGGTTGGAAGAGCTATTTATGAAGGAGATCATGGCTCGTCACGGCGTGCCAGTGTCTATCGTTTCGGATAGAGACACGTGGTTTACGTCCAAGTTCCGAAAGAGGTTTCACGACTCAATGGGGCTACACTGCATAGTAGTACGGCTTAGCACCGCCAGACGGATGGTCGGTCGGAAAGAAAGACTCAAATATTAGAAGACATGCTACAAGTGTGTGTAATCGATTTTGGAGGAAGTTGGGATGATGTAACACCCGAAACTTTGTTAAAGTAAGAGAGAAATAAAAGTATCTTTCATAAAAGAAAACGAAGCACAAGTGAAGGAGGTCAAAGTGTAAAATAGTACAAAAGTCAAATAATATAATATATATGGGTATGGCCGCCCATATCAACCTTTTTCCATCTGCTTTTTGTCGACAAAAGAAGAAGAAGAGAAAAACCCTGAAAGTTCTCTCGATTTCAAGAAGAAGAAGGAGTGATCTTCGATTTAGTAAGTAATTCTTTGTATAATTAACTCGGTTTTGTTGGGTTTTCCACCTTAGAACCAATAAATATGTGTTTTATGTGTCCGGGTTATGTGTTCTTGGTTATTTAGGTGTTTAAACCAGTGAACAAACAAGTTTAGGGGAGTTGTGCTTGTTTGATACATCAGGTGAGTTCTAGACCCCGTATTTCTACTTGTTTTATAACTCTTGGGGCTGAAAATGTATATAAAACCATTTTTTGTACAAAAGTTATAAGAGTAATCGTATGTATCCATGCATGTATGTTGATATGTTATGGTTATTATGTGTTACTTCATGCTTAGAATAGTAGGATTAAACTTAGACTAGGATAACATGATGTTTGGGACTAGAAACAACATAGAAACATGTTCAACAGGTTGCCCATACGTCCAAATAAGGCCCAACCACCTAGAATTTTGCCTTAGAAGGTTTCTAAGTCAGGTCAAACATCCAAACAGGGCCTAACCGCCCAAACAGTGCCCCATACGTCTAGAAAATACTAGAATTTCTACGTGATAGCCCATGCGCCTGAACAATAGACCATGCGTCTAACTTAGCTTTAGACGCCTAAGTATAATCCAAATGCCCAAATAGTGCCCATGCACCTGAAATGTTTCAGACGCCCAAGTATTGAAATGCCCAAATAGTGCCCATGCACCTAAACAGGCCTCATGCGCCTGCATAGTGCTTATGCGCCTAGAACACTTAGACTTCTTTTCTGAAATTTTGATAAAAACAGAATCATTAAGGTTTGACCCAAGGTTGGCTTAGGGTTTTTAATTGTTATTGTATTGCATTATTATAAGTTATTCTTATGATCATAGTAATTATTATTGGGTGACTTATGTGGTGTTTTTATGATCATAAAAGCAAGTATTATCATTAACAATGTCAAAGAATAATGATAAAGAGAAGTGGAACCTAATTAAAATAATGAAAGTCTTGCAAGCATATAGGAGGTGCACGACCATGTTGTCGTTAGCTCAACTGTGATATTGGTAAGCTACCCCAAAGGATGCACATAGGGTCAATCAATGGAGATTGACGGACCTTTGTAGCATACCCTAGGTGATTGGGTCTGCCTCGTGTACAGTGATCATGGTCTATTCATAGATCTCAGGCCCAGTACTAATTTTTCATGACATAGTTTAGGGTATTGCTTATTGGTCCACATAGACAGTGAAAGATAAAGTTAAAGAGTATGAAGTGAATAAAGGTATACAGTAAAGAAAGAAAGAAATCATTACCTTGTTGTATAGTTGATGCGTGCTCACGTACAAGAGTAAGAGAAGTATTTTTATAAAAAGAGTATTTTCATATATACACATTATACAAGGTGTTTTAATACTTTTAAAACTAGGACTCACTCAGCAACGCTGACTTTTATACATTTTAAATTGGCAGGTAGATATTGCTGAGGATGGCACGAGGGTGAAGCTACTCGGCAGGAAAAGACTGACATCCATTCTATTGTTTTGATATTGTTGTTTTGTAATGCAATTAAACAATCTTTTGTAACTTAAACTCCATTGTATTGCTTAACAACAATATTAATTAATAATAGAGAATGGCTTTTGTTATAGTAATTCCGCTGCTTATTTTAAGAAATGTATATTATTATGTACCTATGATGCGATGAATGGTCAACTATGAGGTGTCCGGGAACGGGGCCTTACAAGTTTGTATCAGAGCCATAGTTTAAGTGAATTGGGTAAAATATTTTCAAAACCTAAACTGAAAATGGGATAAATAGAGGGATGTCAGCACGAGTAGCTACGTGCCATCAGGTATTTCTTTCCTTAAAGATAATTGGTATTATGTACGAGTGCTATTTGACTTATGTGTTCTTAGTAAATTTTGATACTGATGTAGTCAGGACAGGAAATGCTTGGGGTATGAAGAGTAAAGTAAGTGGCTAATCACAACTGGCCAATGTAATTAGGGACTTACTATACTTAACATAAACTGAGTCGTTGCCTTGAATGACTGTGTTAGTGTTTCAATCTTGTAGCGTTTAGGGAATTGCGTGACAAAAATCTTTCAAGGCTTCTAGAGGCAAAGGTCGGCCACGTGTGACTAGGAGTTGTGCTAAGGCTCCTGAGATGACTTATGAGAACCCTGAGGTTCATGGCCGGAGTGAGGAGAATGAGAATGCTAGCCTGAATGCCTCGGCTAGGAAGGCGATTACTGACGAGGTACACCAGGTCATGCAGACAGTTTTACCGTCTGTGGTGAATGAAGTTATTAAGGCGGTGAGGAGCGAGGAGAGAAAGGAAAAGGAGAATAGAAAAGGGTCAACGGGAAAGGAGAGCAAGGGGGAGGAGGAACGACCAGAGCCTGAGACCGTGTTGTCTGATAAAAAGGAAGGTGATTTAGTGGGAGTGGCGACCAAGGGGTGCAGTTATGGGGCATTCTAGAGTTGCAGACCCACGATCTTCGATGGCAATGGTAATGCTGCTGCCGCTCACCGCTGGATGAGGGAAATGGAAGCGGTGTTGTAGATTAGTGAGTATCACGAAGACCAAAAGGTGAAGTTCGCTACTCACTCTTTTGTCGACTCAGCGTTGTGTTAGTGGGACAACATTGTCCAAGCTGAGGGTGCTAGAGCCATTGGGAAGATGCGATGGAATGAGTTGAAGCAGTTAGTGATCGAGGAATTCTATCCTTACAGGGAACTTGACAGGATCGAGAGGGAATTCCTGCAACTTGAGGCGGGAGCCATGACCCACCAGCAGTACACCACCAAATTTAACGAAATGGCGAAGCTGGTATCGGATCAGGTGACGTTGGTGTCAAGGAAGATCAAGAGGTACATCCAGGGACTGCCGGCTGTTATTCGCAGGAATCTGATCGCTGCACAGCTAGGTACCTTTCGATCGGTAGTGGACTTGGCGGGCAGGATGTACGATGAATGGGAGGAGGCAGTTGTAGAGGTGAAGAGGAATGGTGTTGGTGATAAGAACTAGAACGGGAAGAGGTTTGGACGTGGTGGTTTCGTTCCAAGCAACAAGAAGGTGAAGGTGGATGATCGTAGGGTGTCGTCAAGCCCAGGACTAAAGAAATATGGTAAATATGGAAGGGAGCATGCCGGTGAGTGTAGGTTGGGATTGAATGTATCCTTCAGGTGTGGCAAGCCCGGTCACATCGCTAGAGACTGTAGGGTGCTGAAGTGCTATAACTGTAGCAAGGAGGGCCACGCGATCAAGGACTGCAAGAAGTCGAGGGTGCAGAGCTCTAGGGCGAAGAAGAAGACAGAGGAAGGAGGGCAGAGGGAGAGTGCTAGAGCTTACACCATGACCCGGGAGGAAGCCAGAGTAGATCCCGATGTCATGTCAGGTATGTTTCTAGTAAATCAAATCTATGCCTTTGTATTATTTGACTCTGGTGGTAGTAGGAGTTTCATTTCTATCACTTTTTGTGCTACTAGTAGTAGAAGTATTAGTGATCCATTCGATGTTGAAACTGCTATTAGTAAGTCCACTAGAATTACAGACATGATAGAGGACTGTACCATAGAACTAGAAGGTCATAGGTTTGCTGCTAAGTTACATGTGATGCCCCTAGGTGGATTTGATGTAGTACTAGGAATGGACTGGTTAGCAACCTATGAAGCAAACATCGTCTGTTGTAAGAAGATGATTTGACTAGTTACGCTCGATGGAAGTTTGGTGACGATTTATGGAGATCGCATTACTACGATCCCGAAGGTGATTTCGATGGCGGTGGCGGGGAAGTACATGCGACGCGGATGTAGCGCCTATTTGGCCTACGTGAAGGATGTGGACACGTCAACACCACAATTGTCAAATGCATCAGTGGTTTGTGACTTTCCTGATGTGTTCCCAGAAGATTTACCCGGCGTGCCACCGGATCATGAGATTGAGTTCCAGATTGATCTGGTACCTGGTGCTCAACCTGTTGCCAAAGCACCATATCGATTAGCTCCGACTGAGATGAAGGAACTCATGGACCAATTGCAGGAGTTAATGGATAAAGGATTCATTCGATCGAGTATCTCTCCATAGGGTACCCCGGTCCTGTTCGTGAAAAAGAAAGACGGTAGTATGCGAATGTGCATCGACTATCGAGAGCTGAACAAGTTGACGGTGAATAATCGATATCCGTTACCGAGGATTGATGACTTGTTTGATCAGCTCCAAGGCGCCAGTTGGTTCTTAAGGATAGACCTTCGATCTGGCTAGCATCAATTAAAGGTGAAGGAGCAAGACATTCCTAAGACAACCTTTCGCACGCGTTACGGACACTAAAGTTTCTCGATATGTCTTTTGGATTAACTAATGCGCCAGCTACCTTTATGGAGTTGATGAACCGAGTTATCGGCCAATGCTAGACAAAACATTGATAGTGTTCATTGATGATATCCTGATTTATTCTAAGAGCGAGGAAGAACATGCCGGCCACATATGCGAGGTATTGGGGACACTTAGGAGAGAGAAGTTGTATGCTAAATTCTCCAAGTGTGCTTTTTGGTTGTGCGAGGTTCCATTTTTGGGCCATGTTGTTAATGCTGAAGGAGTCATGGTGAACCCAGCAAAGGTTGAGGCGGTGATGCAGTGGAAGTCTCCAAAGACGCCATCCGAGATCCGTAGTTTCTTGGGCTTGGCAGACTACTATAGAAGGTTCATTCAATACTTCTCCAAGATAGCCTCGCCTTAGACCAAATTAACTCGCAAGGATGTGAAGTTCGTGTGGGGTCGAGAGCCGGAGTGTGCTTTTGAGTAGTTGAAGACGAGATTAACTCAAGCTCCTATCTTGACATTACCCGAAGGGAGTGAGGACTTGGTGGTGTATTCGGATGCTTCTTATTCTGGGCTAGGTTGCGTGCTAATGCAACGTGGAAGGATGATAGCCTACACATCCTGACAGCTGAAGACCCACGAAGTCAACTACCCTACACACGATTTGGAGTTAACGGCCGTGGTCTTTGCGTTGAAGATTTGGAGGCACTACCTATACGGGATGAAGTGCACTATCTTCACCGACCACAAGCTTAAAGCACTTCTTTGAGCAGAAGGATCTCAACATGAGACAGAGAAGGTGGTTAGATCTCATCAAAGATTACGACTGTGAGATCCACTACCATCCGGGCAAAGCGAACGTGGTGGCCGATGCCCTGAGCCGAAAAGAGAGACCCGAGCCGATTCGGGTGAACGCGTATTAGTTAGTGATGACCTTGGACGTGATGACTCAAGTGAAAGAATTTCAGAATGAAGCATTGAAAGAAGATCGCCTCAACCCTAAATGAATAAGAGGTCTGGTCGTGGAACTGGGAGAAAACACCCATGGGGTTAGAACCCGTTGTGGAAGAATGTGGATCCCTTGTTATGGAGATCTGCGAGGGCGAATCATGGATGAAGCTCACAATACTCGATACTCCCTTCATCCTGGTGCCGCCAAGATGTATCAAGACATGAAGAAGGACTACTGGTGGCCGGGTATGAAACGCGACGTGGTGGAGTATGTGGGTAAGTGCCTTACTTGCTTGCAAGTGAAGGCAGAACATCAGAAACCATACGGGAAAATCCAACCTTTGGATATACCTGAGCGCAAGTGGGAAAATGTCACCATGGACTTTATTAGGAAGTTACAGTGTACCCCGATAGGGTATGATGCCATATGGGTGATAGTCGATCATTTGACGAAGAGCACTCACTTCCTACCGATCCGCAAGACGTACTCATCTGAAAGACTGGAGGATCTGTACATCAAGGATATCGTAGCTCGTCATGGCATGCCGGTGTCTATCGTGTCGGATCGTGACACCCGATTCACATTGAAGTTTTGGAAGATATTCCATAACGCGTTGGGGACAAGGCTACATATTAACACGGCTTATCTTCCTCAGACGGATGGTCAGTCTGAGAGGATGATTCAGACGCTCGAGGATATGCTCCGAGCGTGTGTGATCGATTTGGGAGGAAGTTAGGATGACCGCTTACCATTAGCATAATTCTCATATAATAATAGTTATCATGCTAGTATTCACATGCCACCATATAAGATGCTATACTGTATAAGATGTAGGACGCCCGTATGTTGGGGAGACATTGGGCAGAAGGAGTTGGGAGGTGTCGAGGGGATTGAAGCTATGACCGAGAAGTTAGAAAGGATCAAGGCCTTCATGATGGTGGCGAAAGATAGGCAAATGTCGTATGCTGACAAAAGGCGTAGACCTATAGAAATCAAGGTTGGCGACTAAGTTATATTGAAGGTCTCACCTTGGAAGGGGATCATTCGCTTCAGGAAGCGAGGTAAGCTAAGCCTGAGATACATAGGACCTTTCCGAATCGTCACACGAGTAGGAGAGGTGGCCTGTCTTCTTGAACTGGCGGATGAGTTAATTGGAATTCATCCCACATTCCATGTATCTTATCTGAGAAAGTGCTTAGCTGATGAAGACATGGTTGTACCACTAGAGGATATTGCGGTGGATGAACGGCTCAATTATGTAGAGCAACCAGTAGAGATCATCGATCGAAAGGAGAAGAGGCTAAGGAATAAAGTGGTTCCACTTGTACGAGTGCAGTGGAAGCACAGGAAGGGTTCCGAGTCTAAGTGGGAGACTGAAGAAGAAATGAGGCAACATTACCCACAACTATTCGAAGAGTGACAGGTTTCGAGGACGAAGCCTCTTTAAGGGGGTAGACTTGTAAAACCCGAAACTTCGCTAAAGTAAGAGAGAAATAAAAGTATCTTTCATAAAAGGAAAAGGAGCACAAATGAAGGGCGCCAAAGTGTAAAATAGTATAAAAGTCAAATAATATAATATATATGGGTATGGCCGCCCATATCAACCTTTTTCCATCTGCTTTTTGTTGAAAAAAGAAGAAGAAGAGAAAAACCCAAAAGTTTCTCTCGGTTTTAAGAAGAAGGAGGGATTTTTGATCTACTAAGTAATTCTTTGTATAATTAACTCGGTTTTGTGGGGTTTTCCACCTTAGAACCGATTAATATGTGTTTTATGTGTCCGGGTTGTGTGTTCTTGGTTATTTAGGTGTTTAAACCCGTGAACAAACAAGTTTGGGGGAGTTGTGCTCGTTTGATACATCAGGTGAGTTCTAGACCTCGTATTTCTACTTGTTTTATAACTCTTGGGGCTGAAAATGTATGTAAAACCATTTTTCTTACAAAAGTTATATGAGTAACCATATGTATCCGTGCATGTATGTTGATATGTTATGGTTATTATGTGTTAGTTCATGCTTAGAATAGTAGGATTAAACTTAGACTAGGATAACATGATGTTTGGGACTGGAAACAACATAGAAACATGTTTAACAGGTTGCCCATACGTCCAAATAAGGCCTAACCGCCTAGAATTTTGCCTTAGAAGGTTTCTAAGTCAGGTCAAACATCCAAACAGGGCCTAACCGCCCAAACAGTGCCCCATATGTCTAGAAAATACTAGAATTTCTAAGTAATAGCCCATACGCCTGAACAGTAGACCATGCGCCTGACTTAACCTCTGATGCCTAAGTATAATCCAAACACCCCAATAGTGCCCATGTGCCTGAAATGGTTCAGACACCCAAGTATTAAAATGCCCAAATAGTGCCCATGCGCCTAAACAGGCCTTATGCGCCTGCATAGTGCTCATGCGCTATTTTATGAAATTTTAAGAAAAGCAGAATCATTAAGGTTTGACCCAAGGCTAACTTAGGGTTTTTAATTGTTATTGTATTGAATTATTATAAGTTGTTCTTATGATCATTGTAATTATTATTGTGTGACTTATGTGGTGTGTTTATGATAATAAAAGCAAGTATTATCATTAACAAAGTGAAAAAATAATGATAAAGAGAAGTGGAACCTAATTAAAATAATGAAAGTTTTGCAAGCATATAGGAGGTGCATGACCATATTGTCGTTAGCTCAACTGTGATACGAGTTAGCTACTCTAAAGGATGCACACAGGATCAATCAATTAAGATTGACGGACCTTTGTAGCATATCCTAGGTGACTGGGTTAGCCTCGTGTACAGTGATCATAGTCTATTGATAGACCTCAGGCCCAGCACCAGTTTTTCACGACATAGTTTAGGGTAGTGCTTATTGGTCCACATAGACAATGAAAGATAATGTTAAAGAGTATGAAGTGAATAAAGGTATACAGTAAAGAAAGAAAGAAAGCATTACTTTGTTATATATTTGATGCGTGCTCACGTACAAGAGTAAGAGAAATATTTTTATAAATACACATTATACAAGGTGTTTTAATACTTTTAAAACTAGGACTCACTCGGCAACGCTGACTTTTATACATTTTCAGTTGGCAGGTAGATATTGCTGAGGATGGCACGAGGGTGAAGCTACTTGGCGGGAAAAGACTGACATCCATTCTATTGTTTTGATATTGTTGTTTTGTAATGCAATTTAACAATCTTTTGTAACTTAAACTCCATTGTATTGCTTAACAACACTCTTAATTAATAATAGAGAATGGCTTTTGCTATAGTAATTCCGCTGCATATATTAAGAAATATATATTTTTATGTACCTATGATGCGATGAATGACCAACTGTGAGGTGTCCGGGAACAGGGCCTTACAGATGGGCACCTTCCGATGGCAGATTTTTCATATAATAATAGTTACCATGCCAGCATTGGTATGCCACCTTATGAGATGTAGTACAGTAGGAAGTGCGGAACGCCCGTGTGTTGGGGTGACATCGGGCAAAAGGAATTAGAAAGTCTTGAAGTGATTAAGGTCACATTCGAGAAGTTAGATAAGATTAAGGCATTCATGAAAGCCGCAAAGGTTCGCCAGAAGTCTTATTGCCGATAAGAGGCGTAGACCAATAGAGTTTGAGGTTGGTGACAAGGTTATGCTCAAGGTATCTCCCTGGAAAGGGATCATCAGGTTTTGAAAACGGGGAAAGTTAAACCCAAAGTTCATAGGGCCATTCCGTATTGTCACGAGGGTAGGGAAAGTGGCCTACAGATTAGAACTACCTGATGAGTTGAGTGAAATTCACCCTACGTTCCATGTATCTCATCTCAGGAAATGTCTGGCAGACAATGATGCGGTTGTACCATTAGAAGACATTAAAGTCGATGAATGACTGAATTATGTAGAGCAACTGATGGCCGTCCTCGATTGGAAAGAGAAGCACATATGTAATAAAGTGGTTCCACTAATACGAGTACAGTGGAGACACAAAAAAGGATCAGAATCTATGTGGGAGACCGGGGAGGAGCTGGGGAAATTTTATCCTCAATTGTTTGATGACTGACAGGTTTCGAGGATGAAACCTAAATAAGTAGGGGAGACTTGTAACACCCCGAAAAGTCAAAACGAGATATCAAGGATAATGAGCTTAATTAATGGATATTTAATAAAGGAAAGAAATAGCCATGGGCTAAATTAGCGTTATTGGGTAGTAGCCTAAGGGATTAAAGGCCCATAATCAGCCCTTAAGCCACTTAACCGGCCATCATCTTCCTCATTTGAACCCTAGCCACCCAAATTTATAGAGAGAGAAAGTAGAGAGAGAAAGTGAAGAAAACTCAAGATTTGGAGCTTCAAAGGTTAAGTGATTGAAGATCTAGGTGTTGGAGCATCAGACCATAAGAAAGGAGCAACAAATCCAGCTAAGAATCAGCCTCTAAACCCTTCTGTAGATCAAACCTGGATTCTAGTGTTTTGGGTTTTGAAAAGTTGCAAAGAATCGCATAAAGGTCACTTTTTTACGTATGAAAACGTGTAAAAAGCTTAGATATAGCCTAATGGTTGATAAACTAAGAGATTAGATGTAAAAAGTTAAGATTTTAGGTTAAAAACGGGCTGGTTCGTCATTTTTATTCGTCCAGCGAAACTGTAAGCTCGATCAGCGAAACTGTGGACTCATCCAGCGAAACTAAGAGAATTCCCAACGAAACTACAGTTTCGCTGGTAATTTCACTAGTGCCCAGGTTGACCTATAGATATTGCAAAACTAGGAAATTCCAAGGAAAGTTGGGTGCACCTGACAGTTAAAACTATCGTGCGAAACTGCTGGGCGAAACTGGCAGCGAAACTGCCAGCGAAACTGCAGCGAAACTGCTGCGAAACTAGCCACGATACTGCTAGTGAAACTGGCAGCGAAACTGCCAGTGAAACTGCAGTGAAACTACAGTACAACTGCAGTGAAACTACCAGCGAAACTGCCAGCGAAACTAGTAGCAAAACTGCATAGAAGTGACCTATTTGAGTGTTGACTTATGTGTAGGCTGTGTAGTGCGTATCTAGCCTAGGAAGCTTAGTCGTGAAACTATATACCTTGACCACGTGAGTTCTAGATCCCCATATTTAAAAGTTTTTCCATATTTTTTGGGCTATTATGCATAGTAAACCTAAGGTTTTCAAGGTAAAGATTTCAGCCCGGCCCCTGCCAGGGGCGTTGCCCCTTGGACCCCACTAGGGGCTGCTGCACCTAGAACCCCGCTATCAGGGGCTGCCGCCCCCAAACCCCCGCTGTCCTACGGAGGGTCGGTTATATGGTGTTATGTTATTCTGTCTTCCTCATGATAGTTATGTTCCACGGTAAACCATATTTGATATGTTGAATACTTAGTAAGTAAAATATTATATATTAAAGTGGAAGATAAAACTAATGTGGAACTAAAGTAATGCTACCCCCAGGTCCGTATGATGATGAAAAGTCTTACAAGCACTATGATGGACTTCACTTCTATGGGTCTAATGTATGATGATGGATCCGTATTCATGAGTAGGCCATGTGCCTTGTAGTGTGGATCAACTGTCGGGGGTTAGCTAGCGCGTTTATGTGTACTGACAGTGATCGACATTCGTTGTCAATCAACAGGGGGCTCTTGTTGTGTGCAATCTCGTTTAAGATGAAGTGGAAGATAATGAAAGAATGAAAGGAAGATAATGAACATGTTTAATGAGGCGATACGTCACAAGAAATGTTATATGTAATGATGTATGTGTGATACTAAAAGAAAGAAAAGTATATATTTCATTATATTACTTAAAACTAGGACTCACTCAACCAAGCTGACTTTTATACATAATAGTTGACAGGTAAGGGCTGATACTGACGATGGCACAATGATGGAAGCTACTTGGCGCTCGATGAATGGCATCCATGTTTATGAAATCATTTTCTTTTGTTTGAAAAGTACAATGTTTTATTTTATTTAGGAGACAAATGTATGATTACTACATGACCTACAAGTTTCAAATGAATGATTATTTAATTCCGCTACAATCGCTTCAGTGTCCTCTGACGTGATGGATATCCGTCCTGTATGTCCACACCTCCTAAGGTATTCCTCATACTCAGTGCGCGGTTTTGCCTTCTTGGTGTCCCCCGTTGGTGCACTGCTCTCAGTAGGGTAAGAAGGTGCCTTTCCCTTGTCAGCCATAGTTTTTTTCCTGTAAGACATCATGAGTAATTTGGTTTCTCATAGCTCATGATAGTCTTACTAATAATAATATACTCATAGTACTAGTGATGGCATTAGTATCAGGAATCTCTATGTATTCCTCATCAATGATATTAGAATCAATTGTTTCTCAAAATAATATCAGGCAAAACAGTTCATCTAAAAAAAATCCATTTCAAATATCCAGTCAAAATAAGTTTCAAAGTTAATCAGCATTAAACAGAAAATTCCAAACATAACTTAGAGGTTCGTGATGGAAATTACGCGTCCGGTAAATTCATGAATACGTTGATCAAGTGTAATCATCAATTTACCCAACCCGATCATTCTAACACTTTCCCCACAAGGACAGTCCTAGGGTATCAGGGTTGTAGCCTAGGGTTTACTATGGTATTCCCGACTTCTCTACAACGTTTGGCTCTGATACCAATCCACAGTTGACCTCACCAGCAGTTTGACCGATGACCTAGTTAGGTCTGGATGGACTGAGCAAACTAGGAGTGATGAGAAGAAGAAGTTTGTTGGAGAGAAAAGAAGGTGGTTTGAAGCAAAGAAAGTAGTTGGAAGTAGTAGCGGGTCAGGAAGGAAAAGTTTCGAAGGTGCAAGGTGTGATGATCAGGGAAGCAAGACCCGGAGGCTGTATACGGGAACAAGCCCATTTTGCAACAAGTACAAGCTACACCATCAAGGGGAATGCAACCTAATGCCCTGTTTTAGGTGCAAAATGACTGGGCACCTGATCAAGAATTGTACTTTCATACCAGGGAAGCAATACTATGAATGCGGGGATCCAGAACACATGAGGAGCAAGTGTCATAAGCTGGGTAGAGATAAGGATGCCAAGCCCAATAAGCCTAAGGGAAGAGATTTTGTGATGGACCCAGCTGGAGCCCAAAAGGAACCTGATGTGGTTAATGGTATGTTTCTTGTAAATAATCATCCTGCTACCGTTTTGTTTGATACTGGAGTGACTGCTAGTTTTATCTCTAATGCTTTTAGATCCTTGATTGACCTAGCTACGTGTACCTTAGCCAATACGTTTACCGTCGAATTAGCTGATGGCAACATTTTAGAAAGTAATGAAATCGTCAAGGATTGTTCAATGAATCTAAATGGAAATACGTTTAAAATAGATCTGATGCCCATTAAGTTAGGAGGATTCGATGTGGTTATTGGCATGGACTGGTTAGCTAAGAACAGAGTCGAAATTTTTTGTGATGAACGCCTACTCAAGATACCGTTGAATGACAAGGAAGTGTTAGTGGTGCAAGGAGAAAGGAGTAACACCTTATGCCCCATGATATCCCATTTAAAAGCTACCAAGACCTTACAGAAGGGATGTTCAGCTTTCATAGTCTACGTGATGAAGACCAAAGAGGAGAAGAAGATTTCAGATATCCCAGTAGTTTCTGAATACCCTAAAGTGTTTCCGGAAGATCTACCGGGACTTCCCCCGAATCGACAAGTTGAGTTCCAAATAGATTTGCTGCCTGGCGCTGCACCGGTAGCCAAAGCGCCGTATCGACTCGCCCCTCCTGAAATGAAGGAACTGATGATGCAAATTCAAGAACTATTGGACAAAGGATTCATATGTCCGAGTGTCTCTCCATGGGGTGCCCCGGTGCTATTTGTGAAAAAGGACGGAACCTTACGCATGTGCATTGACTACCGAGAGCTAAATAAGCTGACTATAAAGAACCGTTACCCTCTCCCGAGGATAGATGACCTATTCGATCAACTTCAAGGAGCAAGCTACTTTTCCAAGATAGATTTAAGATCCGGTTACCACCAACTGAAGATAAGAGAGAAAGACATACCCAAGACGGCTTTCCGAACTAGGTATGGACACTATGAGTACTTAGTCATGCCTTTTGGACTGACTAATGCACCAGCAGCATTCATGGATCTCATGAACCGTGTATGCCGCCCATATCTCGACAAGTTTTTGATTGTCTTCATCGACGACATTCTGATCTACTCCAATAATAAGGAAGAGCACGAGAAGCATCTCAAACTAATTCTTGAGTTACTCAAGAATTAGCAACTACATGCCAAATTTTTAAAAGGTGAATTTTTGATGCGAGAAATCCAATTTCTAGGGCATATAGTGAATAAGAATGGAATTCAAGTTGACCCTTCCAAGATTGAGGATATAAGGAATTGGAAGATTCCTGAAACTCCCATGGAGAATAGGCAATTCCTAGGATTGGCCGGATACTACCGACGATTCATAAAAGACTTCTCACGCATTGTGGAACCCTTGACCGCACTGACTAAGAAGAACAAAACCTTTGTGTGGGAACCAGAGCAAGATAAAGCAATTGAGACGCTCAAGGAAAAGTTATGCAATGCACCTGTTCTGGCCCTCCCAGAAGGAGTCGATGACTTCGTAGTCTATTGTAACACCTCGCGTCATGGGTTAGGATGTGTGCTAATGCAACGCAACAAGGTCATTGCATATGCATCAAGACTGCTAAACGAGCACGAGAAAAACTATACTACGCATGATCTGGAATTAGGTGCCGTGGTGTTTGCCCTCAAAATGTGGAGGCACTATCTCTATGGCACGAAGTGCGTTATTTACACTGACCATCAAAGTTTGCAACACCTTCTCGACCAGAAGATGCTAAACATGCGTCAGAGAAGATGGGTTGAGTTGTTAAATGACTACGAGTGTGAAATCCGTTATCATCCTGGTGAGGCTAATGTGGTGGCAGATCCTTTGAGTAGAAAGGAGAGAGAAAAACCTCTTCGTGTACGAGCTTTAAGGATAAGTGTGTACACTGACCTAATTGCAAGGCCGAAAGAAGCTCAAAGTGAATCGTTAAAGGAGGAAAATTTAGCGGGAGAAGGATTAACTGGAATGGAAAAGCGATTTGAAACAGGAAATGATGGTACATATAAGTGCGAAGGGATAACTTGGGTGCCAAAGCATGGGGGAATTCGAGAGGTAATTCTTGATGAAGCTCACAAATCTAGGTATTCAGTTTACCCTGGAAGTGATAAAATGTACCAGGATTTGAAGGCACTTTTCTATTGGCCCGGAATCAAGAAATCAATCGTTGTTTATGTCGGAAAATGTCTAACTTGTGCCATGGTAAAAGTTGAAAACCAAAAACCATCAGGGACGTTGCAGCAGCAAGAAATCCCAGAATGGAAATGGGATAACGTCATGATGGATTTTGTTACTAAGTTACCCAGAACGTCTAGAGGTCATGATGCTATTTGGGTAATAGTGGATAGACTAACCAAATCAGCTCACTTCTTACCAATTCGGGAAGACTATGACATGTCAAGACCGGCTCAACTGTATATCAATGAAATAGTGGCTAGGCATGGTGTGCCACTATCAATAATCTCCGACCATGATAGTCGTTTCACTTCGCGTTTCTGGAAATCACTCCAACGAGCTTTAGGAACCCGGCTGGACTTAAGCACGGCTTACTTCCCGCAAACTGACGGGCAAAGCGAAAGGACTATTCAAACTTTAGAAGATATGTTGAGAGCATGCGTGATTGATTTGGTGGGAACTGGGATAACCATCTTCCATTGGTGGAGTTCTCCTATAATAACAGCTACCATACAAGCATCAATGCAGCACCGTATGAGGCTCCCTATGGTACGAAATGTCGGTCACCCTTGAGTTGGAACGAAATTGGTGATAGCCAAGTGCTGGGACCCAACATCGTATTGGAAACCACCGATAAGATTTTCAAAATCAAGGAGCGTCTACGGGCAGCAAGGGACCGTCTGAAGAAATACGCTGACAAGAGACGCAAACCATTAGAGTTTCAGATAGGTGATAGAGTAATGTTGAAGATAGCACCATGGAAGGGAACCATGAGATTCGGAAAAAGAGGCAAGTTAAGCCCAAGATACATTGGACCATTTGAAATACTTGCAAGAATTGGTCCTATGGCTTACAAGTTGAAACTACCTTAGAAATTGAGTTATATACATGACACCTTCCATGTGTCAAACTTGAAGAAGTGTCTGGTAGACAAAACCTTGGAGCTACCGTTGAAGGAGACAAGAATCAACGATAAGCTGAATTTCATGGAAGAACCCATAGAGATCACGGACCGCTTGGTTAAGCAACTCAGGCGAAGCCGCATACCCAAGGTTAAGGTTAGATGGAACTCGATACGAGGGCCGGAATTCACTTGGGAACGTGAAGACGAGATGGGGAAGAACTACCTGCATCTCTTTAAACCCACCCGTACAAATTCTAATCGAAGATAAAATTTCGGGACGAAATTTCCTAAACAGTGGGAGAATGTGACAACCGGTCCCAAGGTCACTATTCTAAACCCTAATTTAATTGCATCATATCGCATCTTATGAGTACTAATAATAGAAACAATTTAATTGTATCAGTAATGTTAGAATCACCATTTGTTATTTGATCCATTTTTATGATTCTATGTGATTTTTGTGAATTTAGTTATTTTAAGTCTTGTCTTTTAGAAAATTAGTGCCCGGGAATATTAATTAGTCACCCTAAGTAGAAAGCACTTAGTCTTAACTGAAACATATAAAATGTGTGCACACATACACACATACTAGTAATTTTCGGTACATGCATGCATGGACATGCACAAGACACTTAATCAACTAACAAAAATTAATCACCTATAATACTACATTATACCACACATTACAGTACATAATATCAATTTCTAATTAAAAATTAAAATTAAAACCCACACTACTAGCCAAAATTGGCCGACCCTTGGACCACCAATCACCACCTATGCTTGCCACAACACTCCACCCTTCCTATCAACCATACAACTCTCATGCATTTTCATTTCTTGCAAGACCACTCTACCCTCATTCTCTCTACTCTCTCTCTCGGTTTTCTCCTAAAACACACACACAACTCTCTCATTTCAGCCCCATTCCAGCAGCAAAATCACGACCAACAAGCTTGCATGCATCGCCCAACACCTAAACCGCAAGAAGGTGTCTCTTTGTAAAGCCTTGGGTGCTTGAACCTTGCAAAACCGTGAGTTCCAGCTTTTGTTCGAGGTTCTACAGTCAAGTCCAAGGATATTTCATCCATTCACGACCATCCACACCTTCCAAATCGTGAGATACATCAAGTGTAAGCTCCATATGTTGGTTTTGGTCATTTCTCAAGTTTGTCTTCATTTTTCACCTAAAAACCCTACTTTTTCTTGTTGTAGCAGAAACTTCTCACTACTACCTTGTTCTTGGAGATCTTTCCACGTTCTTGAAGGTATCCTACAAGTATAACATGTCAATCTATAGGTGTAACAAGGGTTACACCTAGAAAACCCTCTTTTTGGGTGATTCTCACCATCTAACTTGTGCATCTTGTAACCTTTGAGAAATAACCTTGTAACCTGATTTCTAATGGCTCATTAACCTCCTAATAATCTGTTTTGAATGTCACAAATGGTTGTACACCATGAATGGAAGGTATTAGCACATGAACACCATGAAAAACCCCTCTTTCTACAAGTTACAACACACCTTAAACACTTTCTTGAAAACCCTCTCAAACAAGGGTCATAACCAGCTCAAAAATAAGTTTTAGACACCCCAACAATCTTATTTTTAATTTAGATGAAGTTTTGGTAATGGTTAAACTCAAGTTAAATTATTTATACAAGTGTAATGGTCGGTTATGACATTTTCTATGTATTTGAAGTCTATAGATGTGTAGAACAACTAGGCCACGATTTGGGACTGTTATTTCAGTAGGTTTTGATTAATATTAAGAGTTTTAATAATGATTAATCTTTGGAATAAAGGACATGTTGTGTTTAGACCCATTCTAGTCACTTTCGGGACCCGAAAACATGTTAAAATTACTTAAAAACAAGAAAACTTGGGCTATAAACTTTTTTAAAGAGTATTACAGGTTCATTTAGGATTAATAAAGTGTTCTGGAGTCAATGGGAATTTTTAGCGGTCAAAAGGTAATTTAAATAGATTTTTAAGTGAAAACGGATGCTAACCGAGAGACGTTTTGAGGAAAATCTAAGAAAAATGGGTATAAGGTTAGAGATTATAAAAATCATGTTATTCCAGTAGGATAAATAATAAAATAACTTATAAATTGTAAAGGTTGTTCAAACAAGCTTTTAAAATGGTCAAACCCGGTTAAAAACGCGTTTTAACGGTTTAAATGTAAAAACGAGACTTTCCACTACTAGAGGCAAATTTTGTGATTTAAAAGGTTGGAAACTTATAAAAATGACTTTAAAAAGTTAGATACTGGTCCTAGACTCAAAAACGTGAAAACTCATAGGTAACCCTTCGGTTTTACCGTAACCGGCAACGTTAAACGCGTAATTTATAAACCGAGTCCATAAACCGAAAATTTGAGTATATGTCCTTAAAATTAAGTTAGATTAAGGTCTTGAACCTTATTTTTGGTCATAAAGGTCGTTTAATACAAGAAACCAAACTTAAGGGTAGAAACTGTCAATTTTGAAACATCAGGGGCAAAACGGTAAAATATTGTTAAACTTCATAATCGACTCCAATAAGCACTTTAGTCACTTGAATAGCATATTTACCATATATTCTTGACTTAGTAATGTATAAACCCTTAATTGAATGAGAAACCTTAACTTCCCATAAAAGGAAACTTTTTATGCAAACCCTAATCGAATCAAAGCCGAATCCGCCCAACTAAGACTTAGACACTCTTGTTGCACCTTAAATAGGTTTAGAGCAGTAGCTAATCACTTAATATATTCATGTTAGGGGGCAATACTTGAGATATTCCCGGCACACGAAGGATTTCTTTGCTTGATATCTAAGGTGAGTTCTAGTGATCCCTTTTTACTTACTGTTTTTGGGATGAAACATGCTCTTTTGCTTCATGAACTATGATTTTGCTTTACTTGATACTTGTATGTGGGAATTTTGGATACCTGCTGATACTTATATCATGATCATTAATTCTTTTGTGAACCGCTTGCTTTATATGGATATATCTATTTGGGGAATCCCGCACACACAGTGGCTCCTGCTACAGGGAGGTACCCCACTGAGATCCTGAGTGATCGTATGTGGCATGTAACAAGTTTTGATTAAGAAACTATGGTGAACCATCCTAGCAGGTATGGTTCACTGATTTGAGGCTTGGTTCCTTCCTTCGGGAATATCTGATTAAACACAAGTTTAGAAGAGGCCAACCGGGGACCAAGTGCAGGGTTGATTATGATACCCCATGATGACTGATACTAAAAATGATGCTTTCAAAATCAAATGAGATTTTTCATAAGCTTTCACACTTGATTCTAAAACCTTTACTGTGGACTTTAAGAGTTCCTTTTATTGTTTTGAAACTTTAAGCACTTGAATTCACCAACTTTTTTGTTGACACTATTTTCTTTTGACCATGTTTCCAGTAACCCGTGAAGACTCTTAGCTATTATAGAAGACTTAGACTCAACCCCAAGACCATGGCATTTGCTTGTGTGACCAAAATCATGACTTGAACACTTTGATTCAATGACTATTTTTATTTTGTTGAGCTATGTAAACATTTGGGGCTGGATCTGTTTCCAGCCGAGTGTCTTTTAAAACTTTAAATGTCATATGATGTTCTCCCCCTTTGAGCTCCTATATTGGTTTGTTTCCGCTACCATGTATGTTGTTGCTAATCTGTGACGTCCCACCATACCTGGGCCCGGGGGTGTGAAGCTTGAATCTTGCAAAACCGAGAGTTCCAGCTTTTGTTCGAGGTACCACAGCCAAGTCCAAGGAGATTCTAGCCATCCACGACCATCAACAGCTCCCAAACCGTGAGATACATCAAGTGTAAGCTCCATATGTTCGGTATTGGTCATTTCTCAAATTTGTCTTCATTTTTCACCTAAAAACCCTACTTTCCTTGTTGTAGTAGAAACTTCTCACTACTACCTTTTTCTTGGAGAGCTTTCCACGTTCTTGAAGGTATCCTACAAGTATAACACGTCTATCTATAGGTGTAACAAGGGTTACACCTAGAAAACCCTCTTTTTGGGTGATTCTCACCATCCAACTTGTGCATCTTGTAACCTTTAAGAACTAACCTTGTAACCTGCTTTCTAATGGCTCATTAAACTCCTAATAATCTGTTTTGAATGTCATAAGTGGTTGTACACCATGAATGGAAGGTATTAGCACAAGAACACCATGAAAAACCCCTCTTTCTACAAGTTACAACACACCTTAAACACTTTTTTGAAAACCCTCTCAAACAAGGGTCATAACCTGCTCAAAAAAAGTTTTAGACACCCCCAACAGTCTGATTTTTAAGTTAAATGAAGTTTTGGTAATGGATAAACTCAAGTTACAATGATTTACACAACTGTAATGGTCGGTTTTGACATTTTCTATGTATTTGAAGTCTATGGATGTGTAGAACAACTAGACCATGATTTGGGACTATTATTTCAGTAAGTTTTGATGATTATAAAGAGTGTTAATAATGATTAATCTATGGAATAATGGACATGTTGTGTTTAGACCCATTCTAGTCACTTTCGGGACCCGAAAACATGTTAAAATTACTTAAAAACAAGAAAACTTGGGCTATAAACTTTTTAAAGAGAATTCCAGGTTCATTAAGGTTTAATAAAGTGTTCTGGAGTCAATGGGAATTTTTAGTGGTCAAAAGGTAATTTAAATGGATTTTTAAGTGAAAACGGGTCTTTCCACTACTAGACGCAAATTTTGTGATTTAAAAGTTTGGAAACTTATAAAAATGACTTTAAAAAGTTAGCTACTGGTCCTAGACTCAAAAACATGAAAACTCATAGGTAATCATCTTAAACCCTTCGGTTTTACCGTAACCGGCAACGTTAAACGCGTAATTTATAAACCGAGACCATAAACTGAAAATTTGGGTAAATATTCTTAAAATTAAGTTAGATTAAGGTCTTGAACCTGATTTTTGGTTATAAAGGTCATCTAATACAAGAATCCAAATTTAAGGGTAGAAACTGTCAATTTTGAAACTTCAGGGGCTAAACTGTAAAATTTTATTAAACTTCATAATCGACTCCAATAAGCACTTTAGTCACTTGAATAGCATATTTACCATATATTCTTGATTTAGTAATGTAGAAACCCTTAATCGTATGATAAACATTGACTTTCAATAAAAGGAAACTTTTTATACAAACTCTAATCGAATCAAAGCCGAGTCCGACCAACTAAGACTTAAACACTCTTGTTGCACCTTAAATAGGTTTAGAGATGTAGCTAATCACTTAATATATATTCAAGATAGGGTGCTATACTTGAGATATTCCCGGCACACGAAAGATTTCTGTGCTTAATATCTAAGGTGAGTTCTAGTGATCCCTTTTTACTTACTGTTTTTGGGATGAAATATGCTCTTTTGCTTTATGAACTATGATTGTGCTTTAATTGTTGCTTGTATGTGGGACTTTTGGATACCTGCTGATACTTATATCATGATCATTAATTCTTTTGTGAACCGCTTGCTTTATATGGATAGATCTATTTGTGGAATCCCCCACACACAGTGGCTCCCGCTACAGGGAGGTACCCCACTGAGATCCTGAGTGATCGTATGTGGCATGTAACAAGTTTTGATTAAGAATCTATGGTGAACCATCCTACCAGGTATGGTTCACTGATTTGAGGCTTGGTTCCTTCCTTCGGGAATATCCGGTTAAACACAAGTTTAGAAGAGGCCAACCGGGGACCAAGTGCAGGGTTGATTATGATACCCCACGATGACTGATACTAAAAATGATGCTTTCAAAATCAAATGAGATTTTTCATAAGCTTTCACACTTGATTCTAAAACCATTACTGTGGACTTTAAGAGTTCCTTTTATTGTTTTGAAACTTTAAGCACTTGAATTCACCAACTTTTTAGTTGACACTATTTTCTTTTGAGCATTTTTCAGGTAACACGTGAAGACTCTTAGCTATTATGGAAGACTTAGATTCAACCCCGAGACCACGACATTTGCTAGGGTGACCAAAATCATGACTTGAACAATTTGATTCAATGACTATTTTTATTTTGTTGAACTATGTAAACATTTGGGGCTGGATCTGTTTCCAGCCCGGTGTCTTTTAAAACTTTAAATGCCATGTGATGTTCCCTCCCTTTGAGCTCCTATATTGGTTTATTTCCGCTGCCATGTATGTTGTTGCTAAACTGTGACGTCCCACCCTACCTGGGCCCGGGGGTGTGACACTTGGCGCTCGATGAATGGCATCCATGTTTATGAAATCATTTTCTTTTGTTTGAAAAGTACAATGTTTTATTTTATTTAGGAGACAAATGTATGATTACTACATGATCTACAAGTTTCAAATGAATGATTATTTAATTTCGCTACAATGTTTTATTTATAAAGTGATTTTATGCTATGTGAGGCTTCCCGGGAACTGGGCCTTCCACCGAAGGCCGTAAAGCCTTTACGGTGTACATGGGTTTTTGTATGAAAACAAATAAGAAAAATGAAGTTACAAGGTATAAAGTTAGACTTGTAGCTAAAGGTTTTTCACAAAGGCCATGGATTGACTATGAGGAAATATACTCCTCTGTTATGGATACAATAACCTTTAGATATTTAATCAGCTTAGCAGCCTTTAAAAATTTAAAATGCGTCTTATGGATGTTGTCACAGCTTACTTTTATGGATCAATAGATAGTGACATCTATATGAAAATTCCTGAAGGTATTGAAATCCCCGAAACATTAAGCTTAAAGCCTAAGGAAATGTATTCTATCAAATTATAAAGATCATTTTATGGACTCAAACAATTTGGAGGGATGTGGTACAATCGTTAGATTGATTATTTGATAAGTAAAGGATACACAAATAACCTTGTTTGTCTATGGGTCTTCATTAAAAAGACAATATCAGGATATGTGATCATAGCTATGTATGTTGATGATATAAATATTTGGCATATAAAGGCAAGTTAATGAAGCAATTGCTCTTTTAAAGAAAGAATTTGAAATGAAAGACCTTCGAAAAACCAAATATTGTCTTGGTTTGTAGATTGAGCATATGTACAATAGAATACTTGTACGTCAGTCACTTTTATATTAAGAAACTCTTAAAGTGTTTCAATATGGACAAAGGAAACCCTTTAAGCACACCAATGGTTGTTAGACCACTTAATATTAATAATGATCTATTTTTTCCTTGCGAAGATAATGAAGAGGTTTTTGGTCTAGAGATACCAGATCTCAGTGCAATTGGAGATCTGTATCTTACTAACTGTAAGAGACCTGACATTTCTTTTACAATTAATTTGTTAGCAAGATTTAGTTCAGCCACTACTAAAAGGCACTGGAACGGGATTAAACGTATTTTTCAATATCTTCGAGGTACTATTGATTTAGGCTTGTTTTATTCTAATAATTCAAAAGAAGGGTTGGTTGGTTATGCAGATACAGGTTATTTATCTGATCCCCATAAGGCAAAATCTTAAACTGGATACGTTTTTAAGAATGGAGGAACTGTGATTTCATGGCGTTCTCAGAAACAAACACTCGTCATGACATCCTCAAATTATGCTGAAGTCATTGCACTACATGAAGCTTCAAGAGAATATGCATGGTTAAGATCTATGACACAACTTATATTAACTTTTGGACTGGAGAAAGATGGAAATGCAAAACCAATATATAAAAATAATCCAACTTGTGTCTCATAAATGAAAGAAGGGTATGTCAAAACTGATAGAACAAAACATATACCACCGAGATTCTTTTCATACACTCAAGACCTTATTAAAGATAAACAAGTTGAAATGAGATGCGTTCAATCTAGCAACAATTCAGTTGACCTTTTCACAAAGACACTTTGTAGAACAACTTTCAGAAAACATGTTTATGATATTGGCATGGGACACATACACATAATGTGATGATCTACAGAAGACAAATTGAGGGGGAGTTATAAGCTGCACTCTTTTTCTTTAGCAAGGTTTTTAATAAGGCGGTACTTAAACTCTTGAAGATTGAAAAGTGCCATCCAAGGGGGAGTATTATGAATTATTACCATAGCTAGTGGATGAACTTTTTGTTAAACTTGTATATAAGTTTACTATGATACTTATATACCAAATAGTTTTGCTTGTCTACCAAAATAATTGATGTTTATAGATAAATACCACCTCAATGTAGAAGAGAAGATGCACCTCTTGTATACACTTTCATAAGTTATACACTTCTCTTCTTCTTGTTTTTGCAATTCTTTTTTAAAGTTCTTAAGTTATAACACTAATCTTGTGTTAATTATTGTGATATTATAACAATATATATATATATATATATATATATATATATATATATTAAAGTATGTTGTACAAGCTAGTTATGCATTACATTTTCATTTCTAACTGTGTAGCCCCTCATGTGTTGGATAAAACCAAGTGTTCGTAGATAGTGAGGATATTCAACCACATTATCTTGTCACAACACTTTAATATATGTACTTCTATTATTATTTCTATAAAGTATAGTATTTTTTATAAGATAAGTTAGGTTTGTTCATAAAATATTTTTATAAATTAAATATTTCTTTTATTCTTTTTATAAAACATTTCAAAAAATAACTATATGATGCTTATAGAATACAAATAAAAAACTATATAACCTTTCATAAATATGTAATATAAAAATCATTACTATTAAAAGTGTAGCTTTACATTTAAGCAAATCGTGTATTACAAGTAGTTCTAACCTAATATCATATGTATAAAGAAATGTCATATGTATAACAAATTAGATTATGACACATATAAAAACTAAACACACACACACATATATATATATATTAATGGTTTTATTCGAATCGGTTCAATAGAGGATTTTCAACTTCAAACTCCATTCGAAAACCGCTTTTAATAATTCACTTTATTCAAAAATCGATTCGAAATCCAAACTCAAAGTTGTTATTTAAGTTCAGTTTTGTTTTGAATTTCAAAAATTTTGAGTCTAATTCGAATAAATAATACCCTTGCGTTCGTGCACTTTTATGTCCGTACGTCTGTAAGTAAGCATGTATGTGCATGTGAGAGGACTTATGTAGGTATATGTGTAGGTACATACTTGTGATAGAGATATCGCACAAAGACATTCAGTGTTTAGATAATATAGGGTTTTTTTATCTTTATAAAACTTGATTTAAAATTATGAAAAATAATTACTTTTAGACAATACAGATTGAAATACTAATAGTTTAATTGAAAAAAAATAATTAAATTAAACGGATCGTCTCTGAGATTTGGTCACATTTCACCTTTCATCCGTGGAATTAATAAATTAAAGATTTACTCATAGGTTTGAAAAAAAATATAACATTTTTTGTCCCTGTGTCAAACGGTCGTTTTTAACGTGAACTTTTATAAATGATGATATTACCCCTCAAAAAAAAAAAAAAATCCTTAAAGAATATAAATAAATTAAAAAGCCCATATCTTCTTAAATAAAGTAAAATATTAATATCGGAAATTCTGCCACACCGCTGATTTTTAGGGTTACCAATTCAAACAATCATGGTTATGGCTAACCGTGACCTTCAGTCTGGTCTAAGACCTAACTATCAGATGAGGTCTAACCGTGATCATTTTACACCCCTCTGGATCAGTTGCAATTATTGGGTGTGTAATTAATGTGGGAATTGATTATGCACACACTAGTACAAAATCGACTTTTAGTGACATACACTCCGCCAGGTCTATGTGACACTTTCGAAGAATAGTGTCACCATATGTATGCTTGAAAATTCCTGGAATGTTTTGGTGACGATTTCAGCGGGGTTGTGTGACTATTGCGTAGAGAATCACCTCTTTAGTCACACTAAACATAACGTATGTTACAAATATTAGTGACTTTTAATCGCAATGTGACCAAATGTCACAATTTGGTCACGTTTTTCGTTAGTCACAAATGTAAATTTTTTTTGTGATACCATAGATAAACATATGGTCACATATGGCAATTGTTTGTGTCACTATATAATGGCGCACATTCAGTGACATAATGTAACTGTGAGTAAATGTAATTTACAATGACAGTAAACATTTTTTTGTGTGACGTTAAGTTTATGTTTATTAGTCACACTAATTAATTGTGTTACCATATGTTAAAGTTTATGGTGACAGTGAAAATTACAGTGTGTCACTAACGATAACTAATAGTCATGGCAAATGTAACAAACATGTGACTAGAAGTAACAAATGGTCAGCTTCCATTTTATTATGTGTGACTAAAAATTTAAACTAACGAAATAGTTATTGATGTATAAGAAGATTATGGTCACAGCTCGAATATGGATGTGTGACAAATTATATATTATGGTCATGGTTAATGGAAAAAAACATGTGACGAGAATTACAATTTGGTGATTGTTCACTTTATTATGTGTGACTAACGGTTAATACTAAGAAAACGTTATAAGTGAAGTCTAAGTAGTTTATAGTCACAGTTCATTTTAGTAGGTGTGACTAAAATTTTTAATACTAAGGCAACGTTATTGATGTATAAGTATTTATTTCTCACATCTCCAATTCGGATGTGTGATAAAATATATAAAGGCAATGTTATTAAGGGACCTGTTATTAATACTAAACAACCAGTTTGTCGGTCAGCATTGGAATATGTGACAATAAACAACTAGTTTGTCGGTCAGCATTGGAACACGTGACAAAGTAACTCCACTAGTTTAAGACTAGTTTAGGTGTGACTAAATGTTCATTACTAACCATTAGCAAACCAAAGAAATGAGTCAAACCGGTTCACCACAAAAAAATAATTTGCAAACCCACTCACTGCATAATATATTACAACTATATTATACTAGTCTAATATTAAGTAATGATGCGAGCCAATGGTAGACGTCCGTGATAATCAAAAAGGGTCCACTTGTGCCTGATACAATCAAATGAAAGCGTTAGCTACACTTGTACAAATGTACATGTTGACAACTTAACGTTTCATATTTAACAAATGCATCAGTATATTATCAAGAAAGAAAAGCATACCTTAGTGACGATTTTTGTGTGTCACCGAAGCCCGATTTTGTACTAGTGATTTTTGACCATGTAATCAAGTTATACATGTTCTTATGTGTTTAAATGCATTCGGTTATGTGTCCTTGGACATGTATAGATGTTAGAAGCCTTTGAAAAGCTCAAGTTGAAGAGTTTGAACTTGAAAGCACCTAAGGTGAGTTTCTAGACCCTATATTTTACATGTTTTTAAAGATTTTTGGGGCTGAAATGCATGTAAACCATTTTTAAAACTTGTGCATGTGTGACCGTATGTATATTTGCTTGTATATGGATATTTTATGGTTGTGCATGATGTGTTGAAGCTTAGAATGGTAGTATGAGCCTTAGGACATGCTAAGGATGAGTTTGGGACTGAAAAATATATTAGAAATGTGTATGTTGGGGTTCATGTGCCCAAACAGGGCCCATGTGCCTAGATTTTTGCCTTAGAAAGATTTCAAGTAAGGTGATGCGCCCAAACAAGGCCCATGCGCCTGAAAATTTAACTTAAAAAGTTAAGTGTATTATGATGCGCCCAAATAGTGCTCATGCGCCTGAACAGTTCATGCGCCCAAAATTAGTGGAAAATAGTTAAGCATAGGGACATGCGCCCGCATAGTGTTAATGCGCCTAAGAAGGGCTCATGCGCCTGCATAGTTCCCATGCGCCCAACACTTAGAAAAGTTTCTAGAAATTTGAGGAAAAAACAGAATTTTAGGGTTTGACCCTAGTTTGACTTATGGACTGTTTTGGACCATTCTATGTTTGAATATATGAGGGATTATGCATAGATTATGTATGATGTGATAATGAATGTATTATATGCATATGTGCATGATGTGTTATCTTTTAATAATTTTCAAAACGTATATTTTATATTATAATATACGTCAAGTATTATATTATGACTTTACGTAGTATGATGAATGTATGAATGAATCTTAAGTATAACATAACAAAGTGAAAGATAGTAAAGATGAAAAGTGAAACGTAATGAAGGAAAGAAAAGGCTTGCAAGCAGGAAGAAAGGAGGATCACAACTCTTTGAGAGTTCTTAGCTTAACTGTGTGTATTATAGCATGCGGTTTTAGCTAACCCATGAGGGTTCACACATAGGGGAATCAGTCATGGTGACTGAATCCACAGTACGAAATGGGATCCTTGTCATTCGACCCCAGGCTTTGTGCCAATTAGTAATGAGGCTTTGTACCTGGAATGGTGGATTCGGGCCACGGGCTTTATGCATAATAGTGACGAGGCTTTGTGCCCGAAATGGTAGCTTCGGGCCCGAAATGGTAGCTTCGGGCCGGAAATGGTAGCTTCGGGCTACGATGGGAGAAAAGCTTAAAACTAAGATCACAACATGAACGATGGAAACTTACGTATGAAAGTATATAAAGTATTTTTAAGCCATTTTAAGTATTTTAACACTTTAAACTAGAACTCACTCAGCAACGCTGACTTTTATGCATTTTCAGTTGGCAGGTAACGGTTGCTGAGGATGGCACGCAGGGAGGCTTTAACACCCCTGAAATCTAGCCCAATTAGAAATCCTAATGTATTATAGGACCCAATAAAGGTCCGGATTGATTTGGGCTTACCAAAGAAATCTTGCAAAACGAAACTAGCCTTTTGGGCCCAATAAGCCCAATAAGGGCCCGAACATATAAACAAGGCCCATTTAAGGCCCAAATGCATGTTTACAAACTAATCAAATGAGAAACCATAAAACAATAAATTCTTATGTGATTTGAAACAACTATGGAAAAGATCCAAACTGAAAACAGATTCAGAACCCATACCGGGTAAAATCCGGCAATTTAACGCGTACTAACGTCTGAATTCCATCAGAATTCCTTATAATGGCTTGTCATCCAATAAAAATCATTGTTAATGCTAACAATATCATAAATGATGTTTGTTGAAAGATTTTTCATCAATCAAGCATAAACAACCGAATTTCGTAAGCGAAACGCGAGAACTGGTTTTCACCGGCATTTAACTGACGTCTGTTATGACGATCGAGTCTCGTAACTCCGAAAATATTTATCTAATCTTTGTTTATTATCATAACATATTGAATTTGATGAATGGTACGTTGTCTGGAATAACTGCGTTCCGAAACGCGACCGTGACGCGAACCGGGTTACGATCAGTTAAAACCCGAGAATTTGTCAGATAAAGCTTTAAGGTGACTAACAAAGGAAGTTAATGCTCAAAATATCATTTTAATACTTAATTGTATATATGTTGATAGAAAAATGATAACATTAACGCTCATTCGATAAAAACGCGGGAAACCGTGAAACGTGTTAAATACGCAATAAGTTACAAACTCGTTTGATTATCCGGCATGTTTTAAATACATAATCTCGGAACACTATTAAAATTTTGTATAAATTGAAACTAACGAAAAACAAATTTAAACGCTACGTGAAAACCTTAACCGAACGTGTGCGAACCGAACCCGTTTCATTTAACCTACTATAAAAACCAACCATTTTCCATTTTAGGGTTTTAAAACCCAAAAATCAGAGAGAGAGAGGGAAGCAGCCGCGCGACCTCCTCCCTTTCCCCCTTTCTTCGATCCGGCCAAGACTCCGGCCTCCGGCGGCCGATTCCTGATCTATACATATAGTAATTTTAATTTATAGGACTCTTGTTTTGCCTTAATGTTGTGAAATATTGGACATTAATTTTATGCTATGTAGGGTTCTAATTCATTCTTACTTCTTCAATTTAGTTTCAGAGTAATTGAAACCCATATAATTTGGGTATGCATAAGTAATTTCTGATCTATACATATAGTAATTTTAATTTATAGGACTCTTGTTTTGCCTTAATGTTGTGAAATATTGGACATTAATAGGTATTTTAAAGTTTAGTGACAACAATAATTAAAATATTTTAAAACATTAATAGGTGAACATCTAATCCATAACCCTCCCAAATTCCAATAGTCTGTCTGTATATAATTCTTTTAATTTAAGGCAAGAATGGCAACAAGTAGAATAGAGCCAAACATAGTTTCTTAGAAACATTTGAACTTAATAGAACACTTGTATAAGACCAATCATATTCACAAAAACATCACCAATAGCATCATAAAATCAAAAACATTACTTGAACCAGTCCAAAAAAGAAAGCAATATCGTTTGATATCCATAACCAAAAGGTTATTCTCTGGTGATTTTGAGAGCAAGCATACATAAAATGAAGTACATTTAGTACCGTCCTACCAAAAAGGAAAATAGGAATATGGGTTGAAAAAACATCAATCATCAATTGCCTAAACATGAATTATTTTGAAGCGCATCATCATTATCGATCTCCAACATGACAAGTCTACTATTGTTTAAATGAGATTTTAATAGGCATATTTGCTTGTTATCTATCTGTTGTTTGGTTTAATACATATTTGACTGATGTGTCAACAAGTGCTGAAAGTTAACATAAAATCTCCTAACTCGCTTCATTATAAAAGTCGGATTAAGTTTTTGTAATAACATTGTTTCTGTAAGTGCACATAGCAGATTACATATAACTAAAGCCTAAAGGTCATATTTTTCTATCAAAGGTCTTGTTGGTTCATAGGATCATAGCCGTTTCAATCCATACACACCTGCTTGACATAAAAGCTGAAGTAGTTTTGCCTACATTTTCTTTTCTTTTCTCAATAGAGAGCAGTCTATAGGTAATATTTTAACATATATGAAAACTATTTATGACTACTTATAGACCAACTTTCTATGCCCTATAACCATAATTATGATAGTATGATGTTCTCGACAAGCTCTCTATAACACTTTAGATAGTTTTTCTCCAGTGTTTCATATATCCAAGTAGAATATAGGCTATGGCTATTTATGCATAAGGTTGTGTGGACGAGTATGTTAGAGATGATATATTTCTATTGCAAGTTTTAAGATCTAATGAACATAATTCTTATACATGAACAATGCACACACTAACAGATTAGCAGTTTGCATGAATCTGAGTTGCACAAAACATTATCATTTGTAATATCCATTGCCAATATCATGAAACAAACTCCAGTTCTAGGATCACTATTAAGGCTCATTGTGACTTTTACAAATATGAATCAATAACAAAAATGGGTCGATGAATAAAAACAACCAAAATAAAAGAACAAAACCTTTAGGCAAGAAAAAATCAACCTGCAGAAGCTAAAGTGAAAATATATTAATGGTCTAAATATTGACTTATGAATAGCAAAAGACAAAACTATAATTTCACTACACCTCAGATATTCATTTACATCTACCATTTTACATTGTGTGCGTGTATGTATATGCTGTGTGCTTGTATGTATATGTGTTGTGCGTGTCTATATGTATATATGCTGTGCGAGTATGTATATATGCTATTTGTATGCATATATATGATGCTGTGTGTGTGCAATCTATATATAAACATGTATATTGTGTGTGTTTTGGGGCTGTTGACCGAAAGAGACCATACACGACAGCCTTCGGCTGTCGTGTGTGCACCTGTGGCGTGCGTATACATGTGGTAGTGTGTGTGTAAGCATATATATATGTATTGTGTGTGTGGGTGTTGCCACAAGAAGCAAACACAGCAGTCTTAGCTGCTGTGTACGTGAATGTATGTGTGTGTTGGGATATATATATTGCAGAATATATACGTATGTAAGGTGTGTGTAAGCTGTGTACGTGAATGTATGCGTTTGGCAGGTTTAGTGGAAAGTACAGATCTGAATTCGTGAGTTTCTTAGGAGATCTGGTCAGGGAGAAAGTGAATTTCAGTGTTCTTACATGGAGGGAAGCATCCAAAGAACTAAGAGATAAGTTGTGGGAAGAGATTACGGTAAAATGCCTGATCAATTATTTGTTTGCATACATTATATTCCATTCTAATTGTAATTGTTATTTCAGCGTTATTATGAAGTAGACGAAGACAAAAGAAAAGTTGTTATGACTCGTCTCGGTTTGCTCTTAAGAAGCTTTAGAAGTAGGGTGTTTAAACGGGACATACACCCCAACCTAGGCAAACCAGAGAAGTTAGCTAGAATTCCAAGACGGTTTCGGACAATAATCCTTAACCAAGATCACTGGGACAGCTTTGTCGCGTATACACAATCCGACAAATTCAAGGTATAGGTCGATCTTCTTATCGTCATCAACATATATAATTTCATCATTTTTCATATTTTCATATCTATAAATTTAATTAAGAATTGACATATGTGAGATTTAACTTTCATGAAGGATTCGTCGGACATAAGGAAGGAAGCTCGTGCAAAGTCGCGTTACAACCACCGGTTGGGAAGAGGTGGATATGCTACTCTTGAAGAAAAAATGGTAAATGTTTTATTCTTTAAAAATTCCCTAAATACATGCTTAGGACTTCAAAAAAGATTATGTGATATAATACTAATGCACTTTTCTTATAAATTATAACAAGCTTGCAAACAACGAAGCTGAGAAAGATGTACCTCCCTCCCGGTGTCTGATGTGGTATAAAGCCCGTCAAAACAAAGATGGTGAAATAGAAGATGAGGAGGTTAAAACGCTTGCATAGCAACTAGTGAGTTCGGGAGACTATCTTTAAATTTATTCATACGTTCTTGCTAAAGTTGAATGATTTTACATATTATTTGAAGTTGAATGATTTTACAATATATTATATTGTGTAGCTGGAAAATGAAAAAAAAATCAATGCTGGGGAGTTGAAGGTTGATCAAGGCGAGGATGCCATGACACTGGTCTTTGGCCACGAAAAACGTGGTTGCGTAAGAGGGGTAGGAACTGGAGTAAAGCCTTCTATATATCTTCACGGTCCACGACGAGTTAGAGGATCGACGAAAGAACAAATAAAGGAGCTTCAACTTATGGTCCAGTCTGAGAGAGACGAAAAGGAAAAAGAGAGATAAGAAAGACAGAAACAAGGTGAAGAACTTATGTTCATGAAAAATGCGCTTGATAAATGTGAATTGCAAATAATATTTTTGTATCGTTTCATTTATATATTATCCATTATTATACTAATTTCGCAAATGACATTAAATGTGAATTGCAATCAAATTCATGTGATTATAATTTATTTTTGGTCACATTTTAAATTATCATGGCACTAAAAGGTTATATTTGGGTGATTATAAACTATATATAGTTAAATTTTACTAAATAATTTGTGTCTAACATATATATATATATATATATATATATATATATATATATATATATATATATATATATATATATATATATATGGTCACATTCATTAAAGATAGTGCACTACAAGTGTCACTAAAAGGTATATATTGGTAATTTTGTGTTAACAATTGTGTGATAACTAACAACATATAATCACTGCCTACATAAATATTTGTGTCTACATCCCAAAAACAGTCATAGTCTTTAGAAAAGACCGTGACTACAGGCATGTTATAGGGTCACGTACCTACGTAATATATGTCACTAAAAGAAAATGTTACAACAAATATTCAAAGATAGTGTCACTGAAGGATACACAACGGTGACACTTAAAATAAGAGATGTCACTAGAGGTATGTAATAGTCACACCTTAGATTAACAATTGTATGATAACTAACTACATATAGTCACACTGTTCAAAATTATTTGTCACTAAAATACATAAAAACTCACATTTATTTAATAATAGTGTGACAACAAGTGTGTTAGGGTCATGTAACTACATAATATATGTCACTAAATGGAAACGTAACAAGAAATTTTCAAACTTAGTGTGACTAAAGGATACACAACAGTGACACTTAAAATAAGACTAGTTTATATTAGACATTTTAGGTCACATTTTCATTTGTGTTATGTCACTAGAAGATATGTAATAGTCACAACTTAGATTAACAATTGTGTGATAACTAACTACATATAGTTACACTGTTCAAAATTTTTTGTCACTAAAATACATAAAAACTCACATTTATTTAATAATAGTGTGACAACAAGTGTGTTAGGGTCATGTAACTACGTAATATATGTCACTAAATGGAAATGTAACAAGAAATTTTCAAAGTTAGTGTGACTAAATGATACACAGCAGTGACACTTAAAATAAGACTAGTTTATATTAAACGTTTTAGGTCACATTTTCATTTGTGTTATGTCACTAGAAGGTATGTAATAGTCACAACTTAGATTAACAATTGTGTGATAACTAACTACATATAGTCACACTGTTCAAAATTATTTGTCACTAAAATACATAAAAACTCACATTTATTTAATAATAGTGTGACAACAAGTGTGTTAGGGTCATGTAACTACGTAAAATATGTCACTAAATGGAAATGTAACAAGAAATTTTCAAAGTTAGTGTGACTAAATGATACACAGCAGTGACACTTAAAATAAGACTAGTTTATATTAAACGTTTTAGGTCACATTTTCATTTGTGTTATGTCACTAGAAGGTATGTAATAGTCACAACTTAGATTAACAATTGTGTGATAACTAACTACATATAGTCACCCTGTTTAAAATTATTTGTCACTAAAATACATAAAAACTCACATTTATTTAATAATAGTGTGACAACAAGTGTGTTAGGGTCATGTAACTATGTAATATATGTCACTAAATGGAAATGTAACATGAAATTTTTAAACTTAGTGTGATTAAAGGATACACAACAGTGACACTTAAAATAAGACTAGTTTATATTAAACGTTTTAGGTCACATTTTCATTTGTGTTATGTCACTAGAAGGTATGTAATAGTCACAACTTAGATTTCTATTTGTGATCAAATACCAACCAATAGTCACACTGAACATAGTGTAATGCGACCAATTTCAAGCAAAACGTCACATTGAAAAAAAAATTCATGTGACCAATTGTTGATATATTGCCACTAACCAAAAAAACATGTGTCACTGAAAATGGTTTATATTGACATTATTTGATAAAATTGGAACAAAAATCACTGGTCTATAGTGACACCTCTAGTCTACGGTGACTAATTATTATATGCTACAGTGACGATTTTTTGTGTGTCACCGAACAACATCAACAATGGCTCGACCTTTGGTGACATATTTAGCGAAAAAAAAAATCGTCACTAACTACCTACAGTGACGATTTTTGTGTGTCACCGAAGCCCGATTTTGTACTAGTGACAGATTAGATATGTCACGGTTTGGCCAAACCGTGACATATTGTATATATTTTCTATATTTTTTTAATCATACAAGTTTGTTTTTATTTTTATTTTATCACACGGTTAACCTAATCGTAACATACGAGTTTGTGTTTTGTGTTTATTATTAATTTATCATATTACAAGTAATTTTTTTTATTAAACATGTGACGGTTGTTACAAGTAGGTTGTTATTTTATCACACAGTTAACCTAAACGTAAAAATCGGTTGTTATTATACAGTTAAATTACAAGTTGGTTCATACATATACAATTAACATTATCAACATTACAAATATAAAACAAACAAACAAAGAAACACAACCAAACAAACACAATCAAATATACAAGCCATCATAACTGAAACTGCATATATATATATATACAACAAGTTTGTACATACAAAAAATACAAACTGACAGGATCTCAGCCTCTCACGTTGATCAATTAGATTATGTTTGCAGCGGATTTAGCACATTAATTAGCAATTAAAGCAAGAATAAAAAGATATTTCAAATTAAAGCATGAACATAGAGAGAAGAGTTTCTGCAAAACAATAAATGTTCTATTGGTTCGCACATTTCGGCAATTAAAACAGTATGGTTACCCATCCTTTTATAGGCGGCAAAAGGATGGGCGTGATGTCCTTTTTCTGACATCACTGAATATTCAAATTACAACTGACAAAACATAAAACTACTGAAGATGTCAACAACTGACATCTTCTTACAAAAGTTCCTAAGTGCTGACAAGAGTAAACTACTGAAATCCTACAACGACTGAAGAACAAACTCTTCAGTCGTTTATAACTACTGATACTATAACAACTGAAGAACATGCTCTTCAGTTGTTGTACAACTACTGAAACAAAATAAACTACTGAAAAGGAAAAACCATCACAACAACTGAAGAAGACTTCTTCAGCTGTTGTGACAAACTCTGAAACTTCAGCACTTGGTCTTTAGACTTTGGTCTTCAGATGTTTCATCAGCTGATGACTTCAGTAGTTGTCATCAGCTGATGTCTTCAGTCGTTGTCTTCAGACTTTGTGCATCAGCAGTTGTTCATCAGTTCTTCAGTTCTTCAGACTTTGATCTTCAGCACTTGTCTTCAGTACTTGAAGTCTTCAGTACTTGTGTTTATCAGTACTTTAGACTTCAGTACTTGTCTTCAGTACTTTGGGATCTTCAGCTGTTGTACTTCAGTTCTTTGAACTTCAGCTGTTTATTCTTCAGACTTTGTCAGAACAGCTGATGGGAGTCTTCAGCAGTTGTTGCAGTGGCATGTGGAACTTAGAGGTTTTCCTGATCTTGGCTCATTGGTTCTTTTGGTCCAACAAACTCCCCCTGAACCAATGCAGCCAAAACCTCTAATTATTGGATGTCCCACTTATTGATGGCATAAAGATTGGTCTATTTCCTTCTAGATCAGATTAGAAGTTGACCCAGATAAGCACTGGCCAGAGATGTAGTCTCAAGTATTTGTTTGGCTAAGTATGGATGGGAGCTCTGTCTTGGGGAATTGGACACAAAGCTGTTATCCCATCCATGAGATCTACACCCCTCGTACAAGCCGGTAGGATTCTCTACAGTAAGCCTGAAGAAACATCAATTGTTCTTCTTTGGACAAGTCTTCAGGCTCACCTTCAAACAATCCCTCCCGACCGTACATCTCTGAGATGAACTTGACCTGTCTACCATTTTTGAGCTCAAGTGTTGTGATTTGCCTATATGCAAACTCATCAGGGTGTTTACCCTCTAACAACAAAGTGAGCTCATCTCTATGAAAATTCTCAAGCTTCTTATAGACCAGACCCTTCCTAACCACCCTATTATCTAGCATTGAAAAGGGTGTTTGGCCGGCTCTATAAGCTTTCTCGAATTCATCTACTATTTCCCAGGGTGTTATTACAATAGCCACAGAGATCTCTTCATCTACGATTCTCTTTATTTGGCTTTTGTATCTCACAGGCATGTCCTTCTTGACTATCCTGTGAGCCACCCTTGGGTCAGGCCAAGTTCTCACCCTCTCCCTTTCATATTGAAAGGTTTGTTTGAGGGTGAATAACCTCAGACATTCTCTCTGCATATTTATGATAGAGGTGGTAGCAGCATAGCATTTGTCAATGCTTTTCAGCATTTCCTCATCATGTCTTTTCTGCTGCTCCTCCTCTTCTAACTTAACCTTCACAGTGTCCTGCTGTGAGGTGGGATTGATGGTTTGTGGTTTGGCTTTGGGTAGAGGTATGATTGCTGAGAGTGGCAGACTATCCTCCTCATCATCCTCTTCTTCATCTTGCAGCCTCAGCACCCTTCTCTTCTTCTTCAAGGGTGGATCATTGGCTGCGGGTTTTGGTGGTAAAGGAGTTGGTTTTGTGGGTTGTGGTTGGGTTGTTGGTGTGGGAGTGTTGGCAGGCACTGCTAGCAGCCTAGAGATGAGGGCTGGTTTAGTCAGCTTGACTAGCAGTGTCCTGTTCCCACCACCGGCTTCAGATAGGGCCTCTGCGACCAGTCCCTTTGTAAAATCACCAGCCGAACAAATCTTGGTGGTTATTGCCAAGAGTTTGTCCCTGGTCCATGCCTTAACATCAAGGACTGGTCTGCCCAGGTACTTCGAAGTGAACCTACTCATAGCCTTAAGTTTTTGTCTTTCCTGTTGGCTATGAGTAGTCCATCGGTAGTCAATTTCTCTCCTCTCCATATTTCTGATCTCTTGATCTAGCAAAGCAGTGTCCTTGTCAAAGCCTTGCCTGAACAGCTGTTCAATGACTTTGTTCATTGAACGGTTGTGCTCAGCATCAGCCTCCTTGACAAGGGCTGCTAGATCAGGATCAGCCACCTTCTTTCCCTCTCCCTTATTCTTATCAGTGAAACTGAAATCCTTTTGGATTTCAGCCACTCCTATCTGCTCTACCTCCCTCACTTTCCTCTTCCCCTTCTCCCTCACCCTACTGGTCTCCTCAGCCAACTCCCTCTCTACCACCACCTCTTTCTCTGCCTCTTTCTCCTCCTCACCCCTCTTCCTCTTGTCTTGCACTGATGTCTCCCCCTTTTTGGGTGCATTGGTTGGGGTTTGACTATCAGCAAGAGCCTTAGATATGGCAACCTCCACCATGGGTTGTATGTATGTGGGAAGCCTCTCATCAAGGGTTTGGTTAACTATATCTTTAAGCATGGGAGTGATGAGAGGTAGGGATTTTTGGAGGATAGCATCCAGCTGCTCAGGGGGGTTCTGTCCCTGAGAGCTAGTGCCAGAAGCAGGGGCTGGTGGCTGAGTTTGTGGAAGTGGCTCAGTGTATGTGAGACCTTCAGGTGAAGGTGCCATCTGTGGGGTAGTGGTGGCAGATGGACTTCTATCCTGAGTCATCTGAGCAAGCAGCTCTTTGAGTCTGCTTATCTCATCCTCAAGGATAGTGTTTTGAGCAACTACATCAAAGAAGAAGCTCAGGTCATCATCAGCATAAGCTGAATCACCTGACCTCCTGACATTGTCAGGATGAACATGTCCTGAGTGTGGCTCAGTAATGACATGTGCCCCTTGTTCTTGGTACTGGGGACTTCTGGCCTCCGGATTGGATCCATCATCGGCCATTGCCTCTGGTGAGGTCTTAGAGATGTTACCAGCTTCACCCTGCTCAGATGTTGATGCAGGGGAAGTGGCAGCCTCACCAGATTGTTCTCTCTCCTTAGCCACACTGGGAGAGTGAACTGATTCTCTGTGCTGTGGGCTCTGATCAGCACTTGTGCCCACCCTCTCTTTGGTTGGAGTCTCCCCAGTTGTAATAGGTTTCTGGGGAGAGGGTGGAGTGCTCAGATCAGTCAGCACTCTGGCTATTACCAGTGTTGGGCTTAGTGGGGCAGTCTCCTCAGTATGTGGGCTAGAAGCAGTATGCACATGGGGAGGACTGTGCTCTTCAATGGCAGCCTCCTCAATTGAGGAAGACCCCAGTAATGTGGTTGCCCCAAAATTGGTTACATCAGGCTCCTGTTGAGAGGAAGCATGTGCGGTTGTAGTGGGTGGAGTCGTGGTACCTGCTGGGAGAATCGAGCCAGCAGGCACATCCTGCCTTTGTGTGGCAGGGGCATCCTCAGGGACTCATCTCCCTGAGTAGCCTTTGTGGGCTTCCTTTTGGCTTTTGGCTTGGTGGGGACTCTGGATTTGGAGGTGGAGGCTGTGGGTTCCAGCTGCGTGGGTTTTCGCAGCCGGCCAGCCTGTTTCAGTGTTTGGTCGGAGTTGTGCCTTGAGTATACCTCGGCTTGAACAGCCATGGCAGGGACCCCAGTGCCAACTAGTCCCTCAGCCTGAAGCTGGTATTCGATCATGGCCATTATGAACCGTGGATATAAGTTCCAACGGTTAGGAAAGGTTTTGTGGCCATGTCCTTGAGTTCCAAAAATAAAATTTCAGAAAAATTTAAAGGTTGTTTCTCAAGGATAGAATACAATACCTGTTGCCACCTTGTGGACATCTGGTCCCACGAAGAGGTCTTGGGAGCCAGACATACATTCACCATGTGAAAAATCAGTCGTTGGGGGTCAGGAAGGTGTTTCTTCAGCAAGGTGGAGGCGGAGAGGTTACCCTGATAGTCGTGAGATGTGAAAGAGAGATCAAGGGTACCTTTGGGGTAGGAAGTTGGGTGAGTGGCATCCTCCAGCTCTAGGGTTTGTCGTATGGTGGCTGGAGTGATAACCACGGGTTTTCCATTGACGGAGGACCGGAGAGAGACCAGCATTCTGCTCTCCGGTTTGGACGGTTATATTAGTCCAAAACTCCGTCAAGGAGTCGGTGTATAAGGTGGGGTTCAAAGAAAAGCCGTTTTGTAAGGTGAGTCGTGCATGAGATCGACGGCTTGGTGAAATTTGGGCCATAATGGTGACTTGGTGAGATGGGCGACACAGTTGTGTCGAGGTTTCAGTTGCATGTTCGCCATTAATGGTGTATGGGAATTTCAGAGGTTTGTAAGGATTAGGTCAAGTGAGGAGTAAATGCTCTGAACATGGGGTATTTATAGGGTAGGGCAAAGGTTGAAATAAAACTACTGAAGGTTTTGGTGTTAGTCATCAGTTGTTGTAACAACTGATGACGTGGTTTTAACCTTCAGTGGTTGTAACATCTGAGGACTTGGTATTAGTCTTCAGTAGTTGAAACTACTGAGACCTTGGTTTTTCCCTTCAGATGTTGTGAACGTCTGAAGAGTTACTATCGTCTTCAGTAGTTATGTACTGATGACCTAGTATTCTTCTTCAGACGTTGTAACAACTGAAGACTTGGTGTTAGCCTTCAGTAGTTGTAAACTACTGAGATCAGTAGTTGTGAACTACTGAAGACATGGTATTGCTTCAGTTGTTGTAAACAACTGAGGACTTGGTTTTAGCCTTCAGTAGTTGTGAACTACTGTTGTCAGTAGTTGTGAACTACTGAAGACATGGTTTTGTCCTTCAGTTGTTTGTGTATGAAACCTCAGCTGTTGTTATCAGCTGATGAGAAATTACTCATAAGCTGTTTCCGTCAATTCAGTTGTTTCATACTAGCCTCCACACTTACTCATCAGCTCTTTGGCTGATTTTCAGATGTTTCATTGACCCTTCAGCTCTTGTGAATATTTATGCCTTCAGCTCTTGTGATCAGATGTTCACAAGTGCTGATGAAATATTTTTCAGAGCTGGTGAACAAATTTGGTCTTCAGTATTTGTGTAAGATTACACATCAGTACTTATTACCAAAATTTGTTCTTCAGTACTTATTTATTGAAAATCATACATCAGTAGTTGTAATCCACTTCACTACATCAGTTGTTTTTCAATAAATAATGTACATCAGTACTTTGAGTCAGTTTAGTCTTCAGTAGTTGTGAAAGAGCTGAAGACTAAATTACTCATCAGTACTTATATTTGACCTATGTTCTTCAGTTGTTGTGAACTAAGAGTACCAGCATAGGTCAAATCATTCAAGCTGCAGCATACCAAGCCTTAGTACCAAATTTTGAAATGTGGCACTATCTAAAGACTTAGTAAAAATGTCTGCAAGCTCATCAGCACTAGGCACAAACTTAGGATCAATCAGACCTTTCTCATAGCAATCCCTGATAAAATGATGTCTGATCTCAATATGCTTGGTCCTAGAGTGCTGGATTGGATTCTTAACAATACAAAGAGCTGAGCACTATCCATTAATAATGGAGTCTTAGTCTCAGTAATGCCATAATCCAGAAGTTGGTTCTGAAGCCAGAGTATTTGAGAGGTACAACTTGCAGCAGCAATATACTCAGCTTCAGCAGTGGATGTAGCAATGGATGTTTGTTTCTTACTCTGCCAAGAAACTAAACAATTGCCTAGGAATTGGCAACCACCAGAAGTGGATTTTCTGGTGACTTTGCATCCTGCATAGTCACTATCAGAGAAAGCAACTAATTTGCATGAATGCCCAGCTGAATACCAAAGTCCTAGTGATTGGGTACCTTGCAGATATCTAAAGATCCTTTTGACTGCAATCAAGTGGGATTCTTTCGGTGCAGCCTGAAATCTAGCACAAGCACATGTTGAAAACATGATGTCTGGTCTAGAAGCTGTAAGGTACATCAAGGACCCAATCATACATCTGTAAAGGGTTTCATCAACCGCTTTACCTTTCTGATCACATCTAGTTGTGTGATGCTGCTCATGGGAGTAGAACAGGGCTTACAGGATTGTAAATCAAACTTATTCAGCAACTCTTTGGTATACTTGGACTGATGGATGAAGATTCCATCATCCAGTTGTTTGATTTGCAAGCCCAGAAAGTACTGTAATTCCCCATAGCACTCATTTCAAATCTCAGCTTCATAAGCTTTGTAAATTCATCACACAACTTTGGATCAGAGGATGCACAGATCATATCATCAACATAAATCTGAACAAGGAGCTTATGTTGTCCCACAGTCTTGATGAATAAGGTTTTATCAATGGTGCCTCTAGTGAACTTGTTCTCTAGAAGAAGGTTGAGAGTGTCTCATACCAGGCTCTAGGTGCTTGCTTCAGCCCATAAAGAGCCATATCAAGCTTGTACACCCAATCAGGATGTTTATTGTCCTCAAAGCCTGGTGGTTGACACACATAGACCTCTTCTTTGATTTTTCCATATAGGAAGGCACTTTTGACATCCATTTGATAAACCTTGAGACTGTGAAAGGCAGCATAAGCTAAGAACAGTCTAATTGCTTCTAGTCTGGCCACAGGTGCAAAGGTCTCATCATAATCGATTCCTTCCTCCTGTGCAAACCCTTGAACAACCAGTCTGGCCTTGTTCTTGACAATTTGGCCCTTCTCATCTGTTTTGTTCCTGAATACCCACTTGGTGCCTATAGCACACTTACCTTTGGGTAATGGAACAAGCTCCCACACTTGCTGTTTCTTGAATTGAAGTAGCTCAAGCTGCATAGCTTCCACCCATCCATTGTCTCTTAAAGCAATATGATAGTTCTTTGGTTCTTGCTGACTGATGAAGAGAGCATAGAAGCAGAAGTTGGACAATTGATTCCTGGTTGAAACGCCAGCATGAATATCACCAATGATTTGTGAAGTGGGGTGATTCTTGAGCTCTTGATAAACTATGATATCTGTGCAAGTGTTTGTAGACCCATCAGCAGCAACAGATGGTGATGGAGATTCCTGAAACCATGTAGAGGATGGCAGCTCAAATGAAGTAGAGCAAGCAGAAATCTCATCAGCATTTGTAGTGGATGGAGCTGCTGAGGCTACAAGAGCATCAGGTTCAGTGGAATTAGGCAGGTTGTCACTGAACCTGAAGAGGTGATTACTGACTTCATCATCTTCAGTACCACCAGGTGGAGATCTGTTGACAGGCTCAACAGATGGAGGTTGATAAGGAACATATTGCAGTATGTCCAGATCAAACATCTCCACAGGGTTTTGTGGAATCTTGTCCTTTGGAGATTCATTGAACTTAACATGCAAAGTTTCTTCAACCCCTTTGGTTCTACAGTTGAAGACTCTGTATGCTTTGCAAGTTGATGAATAACCAACAAAGTACCCTGCATCCACCTTACTAGCAAACTTATGGAGTGGGTTGCTAGTGTTGAGAATGAAACAAGGACACCCAAAGGCTCTAAAGAATGAAATAAGAGGAGCCAAATGATGAAGAACTTCATAGGGAGTCTTTATCAACCTCTTATTTACTAAGGCTCTATTCTGTACATAGCAAGCTGTATTGACAGCTTCAGCCCAAAAGGTCAGTGGCAGCCCTGAGTCAGCCAACATTGACCTTGCTGCTTCAATGAGAGTCCTGTTCTTTCTCTCCACCACTCCATTCTGTTCAGGAGTTCTAGGAATGCTAAACTGCCTTCTAATTCCCTTGGACAGGTAGAAGTCATCAAGTGTGTGGTTTCTAAATTCTGTTCCATTGTCACTCCTCACACACTTGACCTGTAGGGAATACTGCTTTTCTACTTGTAACACAAAGTTCATTATAGTCTTTGCTGCTTCATCCTTGGAGTGCAAGAAGAAAGTCCATACAAACCTGGAGTAATCATCCACAATTACCAGGCAGTATTTCTTCTTTGCCATGCTCATCACTCTCACAGGACCAAAGAGATCCATGTGTAGAAGTTGTAAGCAGGCAGTGGACTTTGGTTCTTCTATTGAAGGGAATGAAACTTTGTGCTGTTTTCCTTTCAAGCAAGCAGTGCAGTCATCTTCACACTTGAACTCCTTCAGAGGCAATCCTCTTACTAAACCATGGCTTATAAGCTGATTCATGTTCTTGAAATTAACATGACCCAGCCTTCTATGCCATAGTGTAGACTCTGAGGAGATGCCTTGGAGAATAGGCAAGGATAGCCTTTTAAATCCATCTTTTTGGAAAGATCTAAGGCATACACTCTTCCTGTCCTGTTGGCCTTCAGGAGAGTGTGTTCATCCAATGCCTTGTCAATCAAACTCAGAACTTTGGATGACAGAATCCGACAGTTCTGGCTTGTGAAAAGGGCAACATGGCCTTTGTCACACATTTGACTGACACTCAAGAGGTTGTACTTGAGATTCTCCACATGGTTAACATCATCAAACCTTATTTCCCCGTTGGAAACAAAGCCTTTTCCGATGATGTAACCCTTTGCATCATTGCCAAAAGAAACAAATCCCTTCTTTCCTTGAGAGTAGTCATTAAGAAGGGAACTGCTTCCTGTCATGTGCATGGATCCTCCACTGTCTACATACCAGATGCTTTTAAGGCATGTTGAAGAACCCTGCAAACACAACTATGTGTTAGTTTGTCTTGGAGACCCAAACCTGCTTGGTTTTGGGTCTGTTCTCAGCTACAAGTGCAGCACTAACAGTTGTGTTGTGTGTGATAGCTTGAGGTGAAGAAGATGGTACAGAAGAGGAACCCTTTGGCTTGGACTTCCTTTTCTGTGATTTCAACATAGGAGCATCTAAGTGGTTGACTCTTCCCACTAGCTGCTGAACCATCATCACCAATTGTGTCTGATTCTGTGCTAGGGCTTTCAGCTCTTCAGACACATTGGAGTTTACTGATGATGAGTTCCTATGTTGTACCATCTTTTTCTGAGCAACCTCAGCTGTTGCCTGAGTAATCCCTACCTTCTTGGATTTAACTTTAGGCCTAGGGATTTCAGGCTTGGATGTTGCTAATACAAACTTGGTTTCAAACTCATTCTTCATTTTATTGATGCTCTCAGTAATTTGATCCTTCTGTTTGAGTTTGGAACCCCTTTTGTACCAGCATTCATCAGTAAGATGATTGAACAAGCCACATATCTCACATGGCTTTTTCTTCATCTTATGCTGATCATCAGCTGAAGAGGATTTAACTGCTGAAGACTTGTTCTTCAGCTGTTTGTCATCAGTACTAGCAGTTTTCTTCCTAGTGCCTGCTTTCCTGGTATCCTCTCTAGCTGGCTTCAAACCTTTCCTACTGTTAGTTTTCTTCTCTTTAGTGCTAACAATATTTGAGGTTTGAACTTCAGATGTTGTCACTTGCTCTCCAGTACCTTCAGTACTTCTAGTGACAACTTCTGAGTTGATCAGCCTTTTGGTCATGTGATAGTCTATCTCTGATGATGCTGATTCAGAGGATAGTAAGTCACATGATGAGAAGGATTGGTTATTGCTCTCCCCATCAGATTCAACTTCTGCTCTTGAAATGAAGTCTGTGGAGGAGCAGTGTGATTGTAACCAATGCCAAACTTCACATTGGAAGCAGTTTGCTTGCTAAGAAGCATTTCAAAACCCTTGCATGATTGCACCCATCGATCACACTCAACTTGGGTGGTTGCAAGAGTTTCCTTGAGATCTTTGTACTTCTCAAGAAGTACATCTTCCCTAGCTTTAGCATCTTTGATTTGGCAGTTAAGCTTGTAAATCTCATCATTTTTATCTTTTAGAACAACCTCAAAATCAGCTTTTCTTTTGGAAATAGTGTGCTCAAGCTCAAGATTTTTATCTATTAAAGCTACATTTGCTTCCCTAATAGAAGCAAAGGCTGCTATGCATGACTCTGAACAAAGCTTGGCTTTTGCCTCAGTGGATACCTGAGATGAGGCATTAGATGATGACCCTTCAGCAGAATCAAGGGCCATCAGAGCAAGATTTCCAAAAGTTTGGTCACCACCATGTTGACCAGCACCTTGGAGTAGTGGTTCCTGACCAGATAGCTCTTCTGGTAGACTACTCCAGTCAACAGCAGTTGGGGTGAAAAAGCTTTGTTGTTGAGATTGTGTGTGGTGATGAGATTGGGAAGAATGAGGCTCTGGAAGAGCATGAGGTGGTTGAGCCGGGGGTGCTTGAGTTTGACCAGGCTGAGGCATGTAGTAACAGGGGTAAGGATAAGGCATATGACCCTGTGGCACAAAATAAGCAGGTGGTGCTTGTGCTTGAGATGGATGGGGAGAACTGTAGGAATGTTGCCCTTTGTGCTGTGAGCTTTTGCTGGGAAAAGTCACAAAGGGTGCAGATGAGTTAGATCCAGATGATCTACACTCTCTTGCAAAGTGTCCAAGCCTTTGGCACTTGTGACACCTCAACTTGCTCTTGTCAAAACCAACTTTGGTTTTGCCAGAGAGTCCTGGGAATTTCCTACCAGTTCTTTTGTAGAACTTCTGAGATCGGATATTTATCATTGCCATTTGGTTCAAAATATCCATCTCTTCCAGATCATCATCTGGAATGCCCTTCAAATCCTCCATCAGAAAACACAAGTTGTCACCACCACCTCCTGAACTACTAACACCAACAAAAGCTTGTTCTGAGTTGGTAGAGAAATCGATATGCTCATCATAAGAACTTTCTGATGAAGCATATTCTGACTCATGACTTATCAAGGCAGTATTACCTTGGACAAAGTCATCAGCAAGTTTGCCAGAAGATGACAACTTCCTCTTTTGCTCTACTTCTCTCTCAAAAGTGAGTAGCTTCCCATGAAGTTGGGTGAGAGATAGAGTGTCAAGGTCAGCACTAGAGCGTAGGACAATGGTATATGTGTCCCATCTCTCAGGCAATGACCTGAGGAACCTGTTGTTCATCTGGCTTTTGGAGTACTCTTGTTTAACCATCTTTAGCTCAGAGATTAAACAAGAGAACCGTTCAAACTGCTGGGTCAGAGTCTCACCCTTTCTATATGAGAAAGTCTCATATTGTTGGGCAAGGATTTCCCTATTGTTTGCTAAGACCGAATCAGTTCCTCCAAATTGTTCCTTTAGAGCAACCCATAGGTCATGAGCAGACTCATGATGCAAGAGCCCTGAATATATCTCGTTTGGAATGGCCATGGCTAAAATTCCATGGGCTCTGGCATCAATTTCGAACAGCTTTAGATCTTCGTCCGAATATTGTTCAGGTTTCTTGGCAACCTGTTCATTAGACTCCGGGACGCTCACCATAGGCTTGTATGGCCCATGCACCACTGACTTCCAACAACTAGCACTGTTGACAGCCAAGTGGTGTAGCATACGTCTTTGCCATATGTTATACTCGTTCCTAACCAGCATCGGAGACTTGGTTGCGGAACCAGTATTGTGAGGATCATTGGTTGGTGTTGTCATCTTAAGTTTTGGTCAAAAACAAGTTTAAACACGACAAAACGTGACTCAAAACCACCAAAAGATCTCAAGATTTTGGCCGGAAACTGCAGAAACTTACTCTCTATGACTAACTCTTGCAAATTGCTAATTCGATCAAACTGAGAGATCAAAAGTGCAGTTTCAAATGATCAATGTTGAAATCGATCAATGATTAACCTGCTCTGATACCATTTGACAGGATCTCAGCCTCTCACGTTGATCAATTAGATTATGTTTGCAGCGGATTTAGCACATTAATTAGCAATTAAAGCAAGAATAACAAGATATTTCAAATTAAAGCATGAACATAGAGAGAAGAGTTTCTGCAAAACAATAAATGTTCTATTGGTTCGCACGTTTCGGCAATTAAAACAGTATGGTTACCCATCCTTTTATAGGCGGCAAAAGGATGGGCGTGATGTCCTTTTTCTAACATCACTGAATATTCAAATTACAACTGACAAAACATAAAACTACTGAAGATGTCAACAACTGACATCTTCTTACAAAAGTTCCTAAGTGCTGACAAGAGTAAACTACTGAAATCCTACAACGACTGAAGAACAAACTCTTCAGTCGTTTATAACTACTGATACTATAACAACTGAAGAACATGCTCTTCAGTTGTTGTACAACTACTGAAACAAAAATAAACTACTGAAAAGGAAAAACCATCACAACAACTGAAGAAGACTTCTTCAGCTGTTGTGACAAACTCTGAAACTTCAGCACTTGGTCTTCAGACTTTGGTCTTCAGATGTTTCATCAGCTGATGACTTCAGTAGTTGTCATCAGCTGATGTCTTCAGTCGTTGTCTTCAGACTTTGTGCATCAGCAGTTGTTCATCAGTTCTTCAGTTCTTCAGACTTTGATCTTCAGCACTTGTCTTCAGTACTTGAAGTCTTCAGTACTTGTGTTTATCAGTACTTTAGACTTCAGTACTTGTCTTCAGTACTTTGGGATCTTCAGCTGTTGTACTTCAGTTCTTTGAACTTCAGCTGTTTATTCTTCAGACTTTGTCAGAACAGCTGATGGGAGTCTTCAGCAGTTGTTGCAGTGGCATGTGGAACTTAGAGGTTTTCCTGATCTTGGCTCATTGGTTCTTTTGGTCCAACACAAACAAAATATATATCTAATCCATCATATCTGCATCGTCACTGCCCTGACCTGACCGCCCGTGCCAGTGGGGCCAGCACCGTCATGGCCTAACCGCCTGGGTAGCTGTGACAACAACAGCGTACCCGAGGCGGCATAGTCCGCGACCATGTGCTGGATGACCCAGTCTATCATATCCTCTAGCCCGTGACCCTGGCTCGCGTGTCCTGAAGCATATCAATAACGTGAGCAGGCAATCACACGGCATGGTACACGCGCTGAGGATGCTGGGGCGGGTCCTGGTCGTGCGGTGGAGGAATGGGCTGATCCTCCCCGCCACCAAGCGGCTCGTGGGCAACCTAAACGTGGACCTCAGCACCCGCCAACTCGGGTGGGTCCACCAACTGCTCGGGCACCCATGCCACTAGCCCATGGTATCTACTAAGCAGGTGCCACGTGCCGTCGGGGAACCTACGGACGATCATCATCCGAGTGGCGGTGGCCCGGTTTGCCACGCGCACAAGAATCGGAGGTAGCGGGAGCTGGGACATGGCATGCGCATACCCCAGGCCCCGAGCGATCCGGGAGACGATGTTCCCCCCACCAACGCCCCTCGCGCCTGCCTGTGATAATAACTAGCAAAGTAGTCCGCAAGGGCATGCGCGAGGTGGCAATGTCGGTGTGTGAGTACACATCGGAGAAAGAAAAAGTCGGCGGTGTTGACCCTGTCAGTCCCCGCCCCACGACCAACGACGGACATGGAGATCAGTCAGTGAATGTATCGATATAGAGGGTCTCGTATGTGAAAGGACCTCGAATCACCACCGTATGGTCCGTCGCCGATCGCAGGCCACCAGACCTGATCCGAGTCGCTAGCCCCACGAATCAAGGCGGTGGTGTACATCGGCTGTCGACCTCCACCTCCGTATAGAGGCCGCTGACGATAGAGAACCGTCTAAGTGACATGCGGTAGAGGGAGCCAAACATCCTGAAAGCAACCTCCGTGGGCTGAGGACCATCCGCGATGTCGTCCTCATCCAGCTCCGGAAGCTCTTGCGCACGAGGACGGAATATGAACGTGCAGTAAAACTCCACAGTGAGCTCTCGATGGGCAGGGTCGCCATCCTGAACAGCTGGTCCCATGGGCCGTCATCGCCTATGATCTAAAAAAATCGCTCGCGCTCCGCAACGAGCTCTAAGAACTCCTCTGACAAGACAGTCCCCGATGCTGGCGGTCGTCCTCTCAGGGTCCTGAACCGCTTGTATGGTGTACTCCCCTCGTCGAATTGCAGATGTGGGCAGTCATCAATCCCGGGAATAAACGCAACATCGGTCCATCTCTGAGAAAAAAAATCATGTTTATTATTATTTATAATGTTTAAAAAATTAATGGTTGACGGTTAATATTATTACTATTATTATTAATTTATTATTATTACTATTATTACCATTATTATTATTATTATTATTATTATTATTATTATTATTAGTATTATTACTTTCAGCGGGATACACTGGGTATGTTTGTTGTTTTTTTTTGTTTGTTTGTTTTTCTTTCTTTATTTATTAGTATTATTACTATTATTATTACTATTATTACTATTATATTTCTATTATTATTATTATTATTACTATTATTATATTACTATTATTATTATTACTATTATTACTATTATTACTATTATTATTACTATTATTACTATTATTATTTCTATTATTATTATTTTATTATTATTACTATTATTATTACTATTATTACTATTATTTTTCTATTAATATTATTATTATTATATTATTATTATTATTTCTTTATTATTATTATTATTACTATTAATTATTATTACTGTTATTATTACTATTATTATTACTATTATTACTATTATTATTATTATTATTATTATTTCTATTATTATTATTATTATTATTATTATTATTATTATTATTATTATTATTATTTATTATTATTATTATTATTTATAACCGTGACCTTTTGCCTTATTTTTTAAAATTCTCATAAGTAAATATTTCTTACAAAAAATACCTACCATGAACCGGTGGTAGTGGGTTTCGAGCCCAACCACTCCTTTGTTGCCCCACCGTCTGAAGCGGTCGGGACAGGAGTGGTTCGCTGAAATGTATGGAAACAAAAGCATTTAAACAGAGGTGAACCAAAAGGTGACGGTTTGGGCAAACCGTGACCCCTTTGTTCACTTGTGGCGTTGTTGGATGAAGCTGTCACAGTTTCTTGAGAAAAGGGGTCACGTTGTGACCTTACCGTAAGAGTTGCTCTTTTGTCAGAAACCCTAGTTGTCAGAAACCCTAACCGTGACGGTTAGGTCTAACCATCACAGTTTATCCTCCTAACCGTGACGGTTAATCCTAACCATGACAGTTTATTCTTCTATTTGATTTAGTGTTTTTATTATTTTATTATTATTATTAATGTTATTATTATTATTATTATTTCTATTATTATTATTATTATTATTGTTATTATTATTATTATTATTATTATTTCTCGTATTTTATTATTATTATTATTATATTATTATTATTATTACTACTACTTATAGTGTTATTATTATTATTATTACTATTATTTTAATATTATTTCTATTATTATTATTACTATTATTTATAGTATTATTATTAATTTATTCTTAATACTATATATTTTATTTTTATTATTTATATTATTTTTACTATTATTTTTATCATCATCATCATCATCAAATAAAGTGATCTTGATTAATATTATAATGTCTCCGAGAATGATAGCTTACATTTGGCATTGGTGCCTCTTTGATGATCCATTATTCTAACGTAATTGTTTATACGATCCTGATACATATTTTGCCATTCTAGTGCTTGTTGATATGCAAATCTCGTCCAATGATAACCCACATTGGGCATTGGGTAATCTCCTTCCAATTGTACGCAAATTAAGTGATCTTGGTAATATTAGCAAGTGTGACAACTGGATAGGTAAATAATGGTTCGGGGGTTGTTCTCAGCGGGAACCATGTCTGGCTGCCAAATGAAGAATAAGATGCACAATACAAGTGAATGTTTCCGCAATTACGAGTCCATGGGCCGGAAAAGTTAGCCAATGGGTATCGGGTATGGGTTGAGTTATGCCAAACCAATTTAAGCTATTACGAACAGAATCATAATAGCCAGGCATCTCGCGGTTTAAATTGCTCCGCCAATACCATATGTTTCTGTCCATCTCCGACAACATTTGTCGCCTAACCCATTCCCATTCTTTTTGCTTGTTCCCTAAATCCACCGCGATCGCCCGAAAACCACAGTTACCATCAGGCCGTACCCCTTTTATACTCGAAACGTACCGGTGAATCCATTGGGGCAGTTGATCCTTAAACTTCATAACTTTTATCACGTCCTTTGGTTTCACTATTAAAGGAAACCCTAGGCCAGCTCCCGTAATCGGTACAATTGAAGCAGCCTTTGCCCGATTAGGACGGTCGTTGGGCATTTTAAACTGGGGGGTATATGAGCTATGCCTCACCGGGTCAGGCTTAGTTTGTTATGAGGAAGTATACGAGATGTGTCTAGCTGCCTCATACTAGGATGTATCGGAGTCCGCTCTTCTTTGTTGCTCCTTAATATTTAGACGACCACGTTGGTCATTAAGCACCTCAGGTTCTTTAAGTTTGACTTGCTTTAAAACAAAGACTCGTATAATTTCTTAAACAATTTTTTTTACTTGAGGATTGGGAGACGACATAACTTTTTGTTTCAAGTCATCAAAATTCTCATCGTAGTCGGGTTCAGGTGGCGCGACGTACGCTGGCTCGAAATCAAGTTTCCTCCAGTGATACTTTATAATTCTCGTCAATTTTTTTTCCACATCGACTGCCATTGTTTTCAAAAGGGATACTTTATAATGCAATTTTGAAAACAATGGCAGTCGATGGTCTTTATTAATCTTCACACGGGACACCTCGAATGTTTTACGAATTTCAATCTCCTGGCCGCGCACGATGTCACTAACATATCCGAAAAGTGTGTGCAACGTATATTGGTCCCTGTGAGGTAACTCTTGAAGTTGGCATGTTGGCCCTCAACCCTATTAGTTGTAAATCCGCCAAAGTTAAGACGGTCGTACATCCAACAAGTAACAATTTTCTCTTTGTACGACACCAACCAATTATTCCAAATATATTCCCATACCTCTGAAAGAAATAATAAGTTTTATAAAATAAAAAATAATTATTAGAGTAACAATAACTATGAATTCTTACCATGTTTACCATCTTCATTTAACTTTTCTTCCATCTTCGTGCAATTGTAATCGTACAATGGCTCTGTGGGAGATGAACAGAAGGTCTTCCACCAATATGGAAAATCCTTCCATATGTCGGTTTTGAAAATGATACTCCACCGTCTTTTGATATTCTCCCTAACGTGCCACCTGCATAGGTTTTTAGTAGCACTCGGGAACACTGTGTCACACGTGCTCATTAGGGCCAGGTCCCTATCTGTGACAATAACGCGGGGCTCCACACACCCATCGAGCATATCTCTGATCTACTCCAAGACCCATGTGAAGTTGTCCTGCCGTTCCCTCGATTAAATGCATGCATAATACAAAACGACTTCGACGTCGACATAACGCAATAACCTGAACAAACGGAATGTTGTACATGTATTCGTGTCTATCAACACCACGTGCGGGAATGCGCACCATATTTTATACGAAGTAGGATGACAAAATAAAACATCTTTCACGGCCTTAGTTGTTGGACCAAAAGAACCAATGAGCCAAGATCAGGAACCTCTAAGTCCCACATGACATCACAACAACTGCTGAAGGCTTCATCAGCAGTTTGACAAAGACTGAAGACTCAACAGCTGAAGATCAAAGATCAGAAGAACAACAGCTGAAGATCCCAAGTACTGAAGACAAGTACTGAAGTCTGAAGTACTGAAGAATACAAGTACTGAAGACTTCAAGTACTGATGACTCAAGTGCTGAAGATCAACAGCTGAAGAACTGAAGAACTGAAGATCAACAACTGATGCACAAAGTCTGATGACAAAGACTGAAGACATCAGCTGATGACACTATTGATGTCATCAGCTGATGAAACATCTGAAGCCCAAAGTCTGAAGACCAAGTGCTGAAGCTTCAGAGTTTGTCACAACAGCTGAAGAAGTCTTCTTCAGATGTTGTGATGGTTTTTCTCTTTCAGTAGTTTGTATTTTTCCTTTTCAGTAGTTTGTACAACAGCTGAAGAGTTTGTTCTTCAGTTGTTATAGTTCAGTAGTTATAAACGACTGAAGAGTCTGTTCTTCAGTCGTTGTAACTGTCAGTAGTTTCTTGTTTCTCCAGTACTTGTAATAAGTAGAACACTTAGCAATTTGTAAGAAGATGTCAGCTGTTTGACATCTTCAGTAGTTTAGGTGTTCTATCAGTAGTTTGTTAATAACGGTTTGATGTCACTATCAAGTGACATCAGCCTACGTCATTCTTCCTATAAAAGGAAGATGACCTAATTGTAACCGGGGCCGAAATATGTGAGTAATAGAAAATACCTTTTTGGCAGAATTGTTCTCTCTATCTATATGTGTACTGTTACATGCAAAATCATACGTGTTCTTGCTGTAATTGCTAATTCTCGTGCTAAATCCGCTAAGAATATAACCTAATTGATCAAACTAGAGGCTGAGATCCTGTCAAATGGTATCAGAGCTGGTTAATCATTGATCGATTTCACTATGATCATTGAAACTGCTCTTTGATCTTTACGTTTGATCGAATTAGCAATTTGCAAGAATTAGTTATAAAGATTGAGACTCTGCTGTTTTCTGGCCGTTAAACTTGAGGTTCTCGTGGTTTGAGCTACATTTGTTTTGTTTAACTTGATTTTGACTGAAATCTGAGATGGCTACACCAACGAACGATCCTCACAATACTGGTTCCTCTACCAAGCCTCCGATGCTTGTGAGGAATGAGTATAACATCTGGCAAAGGCGTATGCTCCATCATCTATCGATCAACATCGCTGGTTGTTGGAAATCGGTGGTGCATAGACCATACAAGCCGATGGTGAGCGTCCCTGAGTCTAATGAGAGGGTTGCGAAGAAAACCGATCAATACTCGGACGAAGATCTCAAGCTGTTCGAGATTGATGAAAAAGCCCATGGAATTCTGGCCATGGCACTGCCGAATGAAATCTATGCTGGTCTGATGCATCATGAGACTGCTCATGATCTCTGGGTTGCTCTGAGGAACAATTCGGTGGAACCAATGAGGTTTTAGCAAACACAAGGGAAATCCTCGCCCAACAATATGAGACATTCTCTCATAGGAAGGGTGAGACTCTGACTCAACAGTATGAGCGGTTCTCATGTTTGATCTCTGAGTTAAAGATGGTCAAACAAGAGTACTCTAATAGCCAGATGAACAACAGATTCCTCAGATCACTGCTTGAGAGATGGGACACTTATACCATTGTCCTACGCTCCAGTGCAAATCTGGATACTCTATCTCTCACCCAACTTCATGGGAAACTGCTCACATTTGAGAGAGAGATAAAGCAAAAGTGGAAGTTGTCCACCTATGGCAAGCTCACTGATGACTTTGTCACTGGCAATGCTGCCTTGATAGGTCAGGAGTCGGAATATGCTGCATCAGAGAGTGCCTATGATGAGCATATTGATTTCTCTACCAACTCTGAACATGCTTTTGTTGGTGTTGATAGTGGTTCAGGGGGTAGCAGTGATAACCTGTGTTTCCTGATGGAGGACTTGAAGGGCATTCCAGATGATGATCTGGAAGATATGGATATTTTGAGTCAGATGGCTATGATAAATATTCGATCTCAAAAGTTCTACCAAAGAACTGGCAGGAAATTTCCTGGTCTCTCAGGCAAAACCAAGGTTGGTTTTGACAAGAGCAAGCTGAGGTGTCACAAGTGCCACAGGCTTGGACACTTGCTAGAGAATGTAGATCATCTGGATCTAACACCTCTGCACCCCTTGTGACTTTTCCTAGTAATAGCTCACTGAACAAAGGGCAGCATTCCAGTTCTCAGGGTTATCCATCATCAGCACAGCCATCACCTGCATACTTTGTGCCTCAGGGTCATATGCCATACCATACCCCTGCTACTATGTGCCTCAGCCCAGTCAAGCTCAAGGACATTCTACTCAGCCACCACATGCTCTCCCTGAGCCTCAACCTTCCCAATCTCATCATCAAACCCAACATCAACAACACAGCTTCTTCACCCCAGGAGTTGTTGACTGGAGTAGTCTACCAGATGATCTATCTAGTCAGGAACAACTATTCTAAGGTGCTTGTCAATATGGTGGTGATCATTCATTTGGGAATCTTGCTCTAATGGCCTTTGAGTCTGCTGATGGGTCATCATCCAATGCTTCATCACAGGTATCCTCTGAGGCTAAAGCCAAGCTTTGTTCTGATTCATGCATAGCAGCATTTGCTTCTATTAGAGAAGCAAATGTGGCTTTAATTGATAAAAACCTTGAGCTAGAGCAAACCATTTCCAAAAAGAAAGCTGAATTTGAGGCTGCACTTAATGATAAAAATGATGAGATTTATAAGCTTAAATGCCAAATAAAAGATGATAAGGCTAGGGAAGATGTACTTCTAGAGAAGTACAGAGACCTCAAGGAAACTCTTGCAACCACCCAAGTAGAGTCTGATCGATGGGTGCAATCCTGCAAGGGTTTTGAAATGCTTCTTAGTAAGCAATCAGCTTCCAATGTGAAGTTTGACATTGGTTATAATCACACTGCTCCTCCTACAGATTTCACTTCAAGAGCAGAAGTTGAATCTGATGGAGAGAACAATAACCAATCCTTCTCATCATGTGACTTACTATCTGATACAGCATCATCAGAGGTAGAGGTCAGCATTTCCTCCTAAAACCAATCAGCTGATGCTACAACAACTGATGGTTCAAATGCTGACTGTCACATAATTAACAAGTTGATCAACTCAGGTGTTGTCTCTAGAAGTACTGAAAGTACTGGAGAGCAAGTGATAACACCTGAAGTTCAAAACCCAACACTTGCATGTACTGAAGAGAAAACTGCAAGTAGAAAGGGTTTGAAGCCTAATGAATAGGATGTCAGGAAAGCAGGTACTACAAGGAAGAAAACTGCAAGTACTGACAGCAAACAGCTGAAGAACAAGTCTTCAACAGTTTTATCCTCTTCGATAGATGATCAACATAAGATGAAGAAAAAAGCCATTTGAGATATATGGCTTGTTCAATCATCTTACTGATGATTGCTGGTACAAAAGAGGTTCCAAACTCAAACAAAAGGAGATAATTAAAGAGCACATGAATACAATAAAAAATGAGTTTGAGACCAAGTTTGTACTAGCAACATCAAAGCCCGAAACCCCTAAGCCCAAAAGCAAATCCAAAAAGAAGTAGGGGTTACTCAGGCAACAGCTGAGGTTGCTCAAAAGAAGATGGTGCAACACAGGAATCCATCATCAGCAAGCCCTAATGCGTCTGAAGAGCTGAAAGCTTTATCACAAAGTCAGACACAACTTGTGATGATGGTTCAGCATCTAATGGGAAGATTCAACCAATTAGATGCTCCTGTGTTGAAACCATAGAAAAGGAAATCCAAGCCAAAGGGTTCCTCTTCTACACCATCTCCTTCACCTCAGGCTATCACACATAACACACCTGTTAGTGTTGCACCTGTTGTTGAGAACATACCCAAAACCAAAAGGGTTGGGTCTCTAAAACTAAATAACTTGTTGTTATGATTGCAGGGTTCTTCAACATGCCAAAGAAGCATCTTGTATGTAGACAGTGGAGGATCCATGCATATGACAGGAAGCAATTCTGTTCTTAATGACTACTCTCAAGGAAAGAAGGGATTTGTTTCCTTTGGCAATGATGCAAAGGGTTACATCATCGGAAAAGTCTTTGTTTCCAATGGGGAAATAAGGTTTGATGATGTTAACCATGTGGAGAATCTCAAGTACAATCTCTTGAGTGTCAGTCAAATGTGATAAAGGCCATGTTGCCCTTTTCACAAGCCAGAACTGTCGGATTCTGTCATCCAAGTTCTAAATTTGATTGACAAGGTGTTGGATGAATATACTCTCCTGAAGGCCAACAGGACAGGAAAGTATATGCCTTAGATCTTTCCAAAAAGATAGATCTAAAAGGCCATCATTGCCTATTCTCCAAGGCCTCTCCTCAAAGTCTACTCTATGGCATAGAAGGCTGGGGCATGTTAATCTCAAGAACATGAATCAGCTGATAAACCATGGTTTAGTAAGAGGATTGCCTTTGAAGGAGTTCAAGTGTTAAGACAACTGCATTGCTTGCTTAAAGGGAAAACAACACAGAGTTTCATTCCCTCCAATAGAAGAACCAAAGTCCACTGCCTGCTTGCAACTCTTGCACATGGATCTCTTTGGTCCTGTCAGGGTGATGAGCTTGACAAAGAAGAAATACTGTCTGGTAATTGTGGATGATTACTCCAGATATATATGGACTTTCTTCTTGCACACCAAGGATGAAGCTGCCAAGGCTATTATGAACTTTGTGTTATTTGTAGAGAAGCAGTATTCCTTGCAGGTCAAGTGTGTGAGGAGTGACAATGGAACAGAGTTTAGAAACCACACACTTGATGACTTCTACCTGTCTAAGAGAATTAAAAGGCAGTTCAGTATTCCTAGAACTCCTGAACAGAATGGAGTGGTTGAGAGAAAGAACAGGACTCTCATTGAAGCTGCAAGGTCAATGTTGGCTGACTCAGGATTACCACTGACCTTTTGGGCTGAAGCTGTTCAACACAGCTTGCTATGTGCAGAATAGAGCATTAGTGAATCAGAGGTGATGAAGACTCCTTATGAAGTACTTCATCATTTGGCCCCTCTGATTTCCTTCTTTAGAGCCTTTGGGTGTCCATGTTTCATTCTCAACACTAGCAATCCACTCCAGAAGTTTGCTAGTAAGGTGGATGCAGGGTATTTGTGGGTTATTCATCAACTTGCAAGGCATACAGAGTTTTCAACTGTAGGACAAAGATGGTTGAAGAAACTCTGCATGTCAAGTTCAATGAATCTCCAAAGGACAAGATTCCACAAAACCCTATGGAGTTGTTTGATCTGGGCATACGACAATATGTTCCTTATCAACCACCAGCTGTTGTGCCTGTGAACAGTTCTCCAACTGGTGGTACTGATGATGATGTAGCCAGTACTCACCTTTTCCGGTTTAGTGACAACCTGCCTGAGTTCACTAAACCTGATGCTCCTGTAGCTTCAGCAGCTCCATCCATGACAAATGCTGATGAGATTTCTCCTTGCTCTACTTCATTTGAGCTGCCATCTCCTACATGGTTTCAAGAATCTCACTCACCATCTGTTGCTGCTGAAGGTTCTGTAAACACTTGCACTGATCTTATAGTTTATAATGAGCTAAAGAATCACCTAATGTCTCAAATCATTGGTGATATCAATGTTGGAGTCTCAACCCAGGAGTCAATTGTCCAACTTCTGCTTCTATGCTCTCTTCATCAGTCAGCAAGAGCCTAAGAACTACCATATTGCACTCAGAGACAATGGATGGGTTGAAGCAATGCAGCTTGAGCTTCTTCAGTTCAACAAACAGCAAGTGTAGGAGCTAGTTCCTTTACTCCAAGGTAAGTTTGCAATAGGCACTAATGGGTATTTAGGAACAAAACAGATGAAATAGGCCAAATAGTTAAGAACAAGGCCAGGCTGGTTGTCCAGGGGTTTGCACAAGAGAAAGGCATTGATTATGATGAAATCTTTGCTCCTGTAGCCAGACTGGAGGCAATTAGATGTTCTTAGCTTATGCTGCCTTCATAGTCTTAAGGTTTATCAAATGGATGTCAAAAGTGCCTTCTTATATGGTAAAATAAAGGAGGAAGTTTATGTTGTCAACCACCAGGCTTGAGGACAGTAAACATCTTGATTGGGTGTATAAGCTAGATAAGGTCCTTATGGGCTGAAGCAAGCTCCTAGAGCCTGGTATGAGACACTCTCAACTTTTCTTCTTGAAAATAAGTTCACTAGAGGAACCATTGATAAAACCTTATTCATCAAACTGTGGGACAGCATAAGCTCCTTGTTCAAATTATGTAGATGACATAATTTTGCATCCTCTGATCCACAATTGTGTGATGAATTCACAAAGCTCATGAAGCAAAAGTTTGAAATGAGTGCTATGGGGGAATTACAGTTCTTTCTAGGTTTGCAAATCAAACAAAGGGCTGATGGAATCTTTATTCATCAGTCCAAATACATAAAAGAGTTGTTGAATAAGTTTGATTTACAAACCTGTAAGCCCTGTTCTACTCCCATGAGCAGCATCACACAACTGGATGTTGATCAAAAAGGTAAAGCGGTTGATGAAACCCTTTACAGATGTATGATTGGGTCCTTGATGTACCTTACAGCTTCTAGACCAGACATCATGTTTGCAACATGTGCCTGTGCTAGATTTCAGGCTGCACCTAAAGAATCCCATTTGATTGCAGTCAAAAGGATCTTTAGATATCTGCAGAGCACCCAATCACTAGGTCTTTGGTATTCAACTGGGTATTCTTGCAAATTAGTTGCTTTCTCTGATAGTGACTATGCAGGATGCAAAGTCACCAGAAAATCCACTTTGTTGGTGCCAATTCCTAGGCAATTGTTTAGTTTCTTGGCAGAGTAAGAAACAAACATCAATTGCTACATCCACTGCTGAAGCTGAGTACATTGCTGCTGCAAGTTGTACTTCTCAGGTACTCTGGCTTCAGAAACCAACTCTTGGATTATGGCATTACAGAGACTAAGACTCCATTGCTAATGGATAGTGCTTCAGCTCTTTGTATTGTTAAAAATCCAGTCCAGCACTCTAGGACCAAACATATAGAGATCAGACATCATTTTATAAGAGATTGCTATGAAAAAGGTTTCATTGATCCAAAGTTTGTGCCTAGTGCTGATGAGCTTGCAGACATCTTTACTAAGCCTTAGATAGTGCCACATTCCAAAATTGGTACTAAGGCTTAGTATGCTGCAGCTAGAATAATTGACTAATACTGATGCTCTCAGTTCACAAGTACTGATGAGCATTGGTATGCAAAGGTCAAATATAAGTACTGATGAATCATTTAGTCTTCAGCATTTTCACAACTACTGAAGACTAAAATGATTCAATGTACTGAAGTACATTATTTGTTGAAACAGCTGATGTAGTTACAACTACTGATGTGTTATAACTACTGATGTATAATTTTCACACAAATAAGTACTGAAGAACCAATTTTGGTCATAACTACTGATGTGTAATCTTACACATAAGTACTGAAGACAATTGTTCACCAGTTTTGAAGAATAATTTATTTCAACAGCACTTATGAACATCTGATCACAAGAGCTGAAGAATAAATATTCACAAGAGCTGAAGGGCCAATGAAACATCTGAAAGTCAGCCAAAGAGCTGATGAGTAAATGTGGAGGTCAGAATGAAACAACTGAATTGACGGAAACAGCTGATGAGTAACTTTACTCTTCAGCTGATACCTACATCTGCTGTTTCATACCCAAACAACTGCTGGACAAAACCATGTCTTCAGTAGTTTCACAACTACTGATGACTAACACCAAGTCCTCAGTTGTTTATAACAACTGAAGCAAAACATGTCTTCAAGTTTATAACTACTGATGTCAGTAGTTTACAACTACTGAAGACTAACACCAAGTCTTCAGTTGTTATAACGCCTGAAGATGAAAACTATGTCTTCAGTAGTTTATAACTACTGATGACTAACAACAAGTCTTCAGACATTTACAACATGTGAAGGACAAAACCAAGGTCTCAGTAGTTTCACATTACTGATGACTAACACCAAGTCCTCAGATGTTACTTCTGAAGGTTAAAACCACGTCATCAGTAGTTTCAACAACTGATGACTAACACCAAACCCTTCAGTAGTTTTTCTTTTAGCCTATAAATACCCAACCAAACCTTCAGAGCTTTTCATTCTCACTTGACCTAACTTTCAAAAACCTCTGAAGCTTCCCATACACCATTAATGGCGACCATGCAACTCAAGCCCCGACACAACTGTGTCGCTACCTTACTAAATCGCCCTCTGGTCAAAATTTCACAATGCCATTGATCTGATGACCGACTCACCATACCAAACGGCCTTCCTATTAAATCTAATCATTCATGCCGATTCCCTATCAGAGTCCTGGACGAACGTTACCGTTCATCTGGAGGGAACGACAGCGAGGTCTCTCTCCGGTCGTCCGTGAAAAACAAACCTGTGGTCATCACTCCAGCTATCATCCGACAAACCCTAAAGCTGGAGGATGCCACCTTCCCAACTGCCTACCCTAAAGGCACCCTTGATCTCTCTTTCACTGCTCATGATTATCAGGGTGACCTCTCTGCCTCCACCTTGCTGAAGAAACATTTCCCTGATCCACAACGACTTATCTTCCACATGGTGAATGTTTGTCTAGCCCCGAAGACATCCTCATAGGACCAGATGTCCACAAGGTGGCAATAGGTATTGTACTCTATCTTTGAGAAACAACCCATTAAATTTTACTGAAAAATATTTTTGGAACTCAAAGACAAACCGTTGGATTTTATATCCACGGTTCATTATGGCCATGATAGAGAGCCAGCTTAATGCTAAGGGACTAGTTGGCACTGGAGTCCCTGCCATGGCTGTACTAGCTGAGGTATACTCCAGGCCAAAACACCGACCACACACTCAAAAAGGCTACCAAGCTGCGCAAACCCACGCAGCTGGAACCCACAGCCTCCACCTCCAGTCTAAAGTCCCCACCAAGCCCAAACCTAAAAAAGAACCCACAAAGGCTACTCAGGAGATGAGTCCCTTGAGGATGCCCCTGCAACAAAACACAAGAAGTGACTGCTGGCCAGATTCTCTCAGCAGTCACCACGACTCCACCTACCACAACCGCACAGGTTTCCTCTTTACAGGAGCCTGATGCACCATTTCAGGGGCTGCCACACATCTGGAACCTTTCTCAATTGAGGAGTTGTCATTGAAGAGCACATTCCTCCCCATGTGCAATCTGCTTCTAGCCCATCTCCCACTAAAACTACCCCTCAAAGCCCTACTCTTATAATTCCAAAGTGTTGACCCATCTGAACACTCCACCCTCTCCTCCAGAAACCAATCACAACTGGGGTATCTCCAACGAAAGAGGGGGAAACAAGTGTTAGTGGGAGCCCATAACACCGAGAATCACATGTCTCATCTCCCAGTGTGGCTAGGGAGATAAGACAATCTGGTGAGGCTGCCACTTCCTCTGCATCAACATCTGAGCAAGAAGAAGCTGGTACCATCACTAAGACCTCACCAGAGGCAACTGCCGATGATGGATCCAATCCGGAGGCTGGAAGTCCCCAGAACTAAGACAAGGGGCACATGCAACTACTGAGAGCCACACTCAGTGCATGTACATCCTGACACAATCAGGAGGTCAGGTGATTCAGTGCAAATTGATGATGACCTGAGCTTCTTCTATGACGTAGTTGCTCAAAATACACTTCTTAAGGATGAGGGTAAGCAGACTCAAAGAGCTGCTTGCTAAAATGTCTCAAGAAGCAAGTCCATCTTGCCACCGTAAACCCACAGATGGCACCTTCACCTGAAGGTCTCACATATACTCAGCCACTCTCACAAACTCAGCCACCTGCCTCTGCTTCTGGCACTAGTTCTCAGGAATAGAACCCTCCTGAGCAATTAGTTGCTATTTTCCAAAAATCCCTGCCTCTCATCACACCAATAATCACAGACATTGTGATGAAAACCCTTGATGAGAGGTTTCCCTCACAATACAGCCCATGGTGGAGGCTGCTGTGGCCAAAACGCTTTCTGATAGTCAAACCCTAACCAATGCAACCAAAAAGGGGGAGACATCAGTGAAAGCAAAGAGGAAGAGGTAGAGGAGGAGAAAGAAGTGGTGGAAGAGGTGGAAAACGAGAGGGATGTGGTTGAGGAGACTGAGAGGGTGAAGGGGAATGAGAGGAAGGGGGGAGAGAGCTGAACAGATCAAAGTGGCTGAAATCCAAAAAGATTTCAGTATAACTTACAAAAGAAGAAAGGAGAGAAGGAGGGAGAGAAGGTGGTGAAGGAGACTGATCTAGCAGTCCTGGTCAAGGAGGCTGATGCTGAGCATAGCCGATCAATGGACTCTATCATTGATCAGCTGTTCAGGCAAGGCTTTGACACGGACACTGCCATGCTAGATCAGGAAATTAGGAAGTTGGAGATAAAGGAGATAGAATAACCGATGGACCAGCTATAGCCAAGAGGAGAAAAGAGACTCGATGCTATGACTAGGTTTATTTCGAGTACCTGGGGAGACCAGTCCTAGATGTGAGGGCTTGGACCAGGGACAGAATTTTGGCTATAGCCACCAAGATCTGTTCGGCTGGTGAATTTACCAAGGGACTGGTCGCAGAAGCCTGTCAGAAGCTGGTGCTGGGAACAGGACTTTGCTAGCCAAACAGACTAAATCTTCCCTTATTTCTAGATTACTAGCAAAGCCTTCCCAATCTTCCCACCAAACATCTACCCAACCACAACCCACAAAACCAACCCCGTCACCATCAAAACCCATTGCCGATGATACACCCTTACAGAAGAAGAGAAGGGTGTTGAGGCTACAAGAAGAAGAAGAGGAGGATGAGCAAGATAGGCTTCCTCTTTCTGCAGTCATATCTTTACCCAAAGCCAAACCTATGCCCATCACTCCCACCTCACCGATGGAAAATGTGAGGGTAAAGATAGAAGAAGACAACAGCAAAAGCTTCATGATGATGAGATGCTGAAAAAGTATAGATAAAGCCTATGCTGCTTCCTCATCAATAACCAATATGAGGAAAGAAGCTCTAAGACTGTACACCCTTGCTAACACATTTCACTATCATAAGGATAAGGTGAGAACTTGGCCTGATCCCAGGGTGGCTCACAGGATTATAAAGAAAGCCATTCCATTGAGATACAAGGGCCAGGTTAGGAGATTGTAGATGAAGTGATCACTGTGGCCCTGTAGTATCACCCTGGGAAATTATTGAAGATTCAAGAAGGCCTACGAGACTAAACAGCCACCCCAAAAGATGTTGGAAAATAGGGTGGTCAGAAAAGGGTTAGTCTACAAGAGGCTTGAGAACTTCAGGAAAGATGAGCTCAATCTGTTACTTGAGGGCATTCACCCAGATGAATTTGCCTACAGACAGATAACAACAGTTGAGCTCAAGATGGTAACAGGCCAAGTATGTCTCAGAGCTGTATGGCCGTAAAGGATTATTTGAAGGTGAGGCTGAGGACCTATCCATGGAAGAACAAATTACATTCCTCAGAGCCTACACCAGTGTATCCTATAGGCTCATACATGGGAAGTAGGTCTCATGGATGGGACAACAGCCCAGTGTCTAGTTCCCCAAGACAAGGTCCCCATCCATACTATGCCAATCAAATCTGAGAGAACTCTTCCCAGGCCAGTGCTTATTTGGGTCAACTTCTGATCTGATCCAGAAGGAAATAGACCAACATTCTGCCAACAATAAGTGGGGTAATAAATGATTAGAGGTTTTGGCAACAACAGCTGAAGATCCCAAGTACTGAAGACAAGTACTGAAGTCTGAGTACTGAAGAATACAAGTACTGAAGACTTCAAGTACTGATGACTCAAGTGCTGAAGATCAACAGCTGAAGAACTGAAGAACTGAAGATCAACAACTGATGCACAAAGTCTGAAGACAAAGACTGAAGACATCAGCTGATGACAACTACTGAAGTCATCAGCTGATGAAACATCTGAAGCCCAAAGTCTAAGACCAAGTGCTGAAGCTTCAGAGTTTGTCACAACAGCTGAAGAAGTCTTCTTCAGATGTTGTGATGGTTTTTCTCTTTCAGTAGTTTGTATTTTTCCTTTTCAGTAGTTTGTATAACAGCTGAAGAGTTTGTTCTTCAGTTGTTATAGTTCAGTAGTTGTAAACGACTGAAGAGTCTGTTCTTCAGTCGTTGTAACTTTCAGTAGTTTCTTGTTTCTTCAGTACTTGTAATAAGTAGAACACTTAGCTATTTTGTAAGAAGATATCAGCTGTTTGACATCTTCAGTAGTTTAGGGTTCTATCAGTAGTTTGTTAATAACGTTTATGTCACTATCAAGTGACATCAGCCTACGTCATTCTTCGTATAAAAGGAAGATGACCTAATTGTAACTGGCCGAACGTGTGAGTAATAGAAAATACCTTTTGGCAGAATTGTTCACTCTCTCTATATGTGTACTGTTACATGCAAAATCGTATGTGTTCTTGTGTAATTGCTAATTCTCGTGCTAAATCCGTGTGAATACAACCTAATTGATCAAACTAGAGGCTGAGATCCTGTCATTAGTAGCTGCATTCTTTCGTGTTTCATACACGAACTCTTTAGATTGTAGCAGGTTTTCAAGTTTCCTGCATTGGTGTCATGCCTTTTCTCCCTCAGCCCTAAACTTCAACGTAAGATTGTATATCCTGAATACAGACCCGGGGGGAAAGTGCTCCCTTACGGCTGAATGAATGTGTCACGGCCGCACACGTACTGACGCTGTGTAACTTATCGACAAGATCAGTTTCTTCGGCGGTCATAGCAACTTCATAAGATTGCGACAGAGCGTGGCTCCTCGTCGTATGACGGCAACATCAGTATCCTAAGATGCGCGTGGCCCTCTCGTGCACAACATGATCGTGGTTGTGCGTCTCGTTTCTCACCTCTAACATCCAACTGTCACTCTTTCCTATGTACTTCCCTACGAGTTTAAAGGGACATCCTTTCTTTATGCTCCCGGTAAGCCTACTTGTGCCAGTGATTAGGTTCACACTACGATTGCATAATAGTTCTACATCCTTTTTTCGTGACTGTCCCAACAATGACGCACCCATGCTCACGTCCTCTCATTTTAGCCCACTTCTCCAAGTCCTCACGGAATCAAAATACTGAAAAAAATTATAAAGCTAGACATAAAAAAAAATATATAAAACAAATAAAAAATAAAATAAACAAAAGAATAAAAACTCTACGTACTTTATCGGTTTTATAAGAAACCGTAGCCTTTCTTATCCGATCCTCATCCCCATCGTGCTCGGTGGTGTCCCAATGGTTTTCTTTGAGGTGAACCGAACCGTCACTATCATCTGTGTCATTTCCATTAAAAGTATCGACACATGTGTAATTTCTAGTTCTGACCGGTACGGGCGATGTCCGTAATCCAGCTCTGTTTGTGAGTGGTACGTGTTCGAGACATGCCCGTAAGAATTGCAAGGGGGATGTCTGTACCCTTCACCGTAACCCGTCGGTCCAAATAAAGAGTTGTACGCCTCTTCAGTAAATGTGTTCGACGGGTTGGTTTCCTCCTCCCTCTACGGGGGTTGACTCCCGTACACGTAATATTCCTAAAAAAGATAATGGTTAGATATTTCAAATAAGAAGTTATAATAAAAAAGATACTACTTCAACGTGGTTTGAATCTTCGATATGTCGCTCCTCATTCAAATCTAGAAGCTTCGGCTTTTGATAATGATCTTCCGAACCCGACATTGTTTTTGAATTAACGTGTTTTTTTAATGACGAAGGCTATTTATGCTAAAAAGCAGAAAGAAGGAGTATTGTTGGAAAAAATGAACTTCAAAAAATATAGGAGGCGTATGGTTGTTGAATGAAATATGGTTGTGAATGAAATTGGAAGGTATTTATTGTGAAATTATGGGCTTCAAACCGTCACGGTTTGCCAAACCGTGACGGTTCGAAGTAGGGTACGCGCGAATCCGGGGCCTTTTGTCAACATCTACAGAGTATCTCGTACCATAAAGGTGTACCTGGTACCCTAAAGGTCACGGTTAGGGCAAACCGTGACGGTTTGGTGACTGGTTTCATTTTATCCGTGTCCTTTTGTCGTTTTATTGTCACGTGGTGTCAGATGACTGACACAGAAACCGTGACCGCAAGCCTTGCGGTCACGGTTAAATTGCACAACGTGACCTTTTGCCTAAACTGTGACCTTTAGGTCCGGCCTACCCCCAAAAAACCCCTGCGGTGTCCCCATTAGGTCACGTTTCACCTTTCATCCATGGAATTAATAAATTAAAGATTTAGTCATAGGTTTAAAAAAAATATAACATGTTTCGTCCTGTGTCAAACGGTCGTTTTTAACGTTAACTTTTATAAAATGATGATATTACCTCAAAATAAAAAAAATCCTCAAAGAATATAAATATATTAAAAACCATATCTTCTTAAATAAAGTAAAAAATAATATATACCCCAGCCCAACCGCACCATCGCTCTAGGGGGTCGTTCTCTAATCAACCTTCCGGTCATCTTCGTCACATGCTATTGCGGCCATCTTCTCAAGTGGGTATTCGAGTCATCTTCTCCGATGAATTTTTAGGTTCATTTTTACAAACGTAGAACAATCTTGAACAAACAAAATACATTCAAAGTACAAATTCAAAAACCAGTTACTCAAAGCAACTCATTCCCAAAATCAAAATAAATTACAAAATGCCATTCAAATAAATTAACCCACCCCACTAATTCGTGATTTGAGGAGGAAACCAACAGAGAGTCCCACTTTAGGCCACCCCTGTCCATCCTTGTCACCATGCATCGCCGTCCCACCTTATCACCACCACCACCCTACTTAGACCACTAATGCCCCCATCTACACCGCCACTGATTCTAATGGTTATTTAAGTAGTTGTTGTCTCTCTTATCTCATAATTAAACAATGTTACTATGATGATGGGGGTGGGGGGAGTGTGGTGGCTGCCGAGATGAAAGGCGTCTGCTGGTGGTGGTGGTGGTGATTGTCGCAAATGGCGGCGTGTGGTAGTGGTTATGGCTTCCAAAGATGGACGTGTGTGGTGGTGGTTGGGATTGTTGCATAGCATAATGAGGATGATGAAGAGAAAGTGGGTGTATGGGGTAGAGATGATCAAAATATCCGGTTTGCGAACCGGTTCAAATAAAAAAATCGGGAAACCGGGGACCAAACCGGTTTCAACCCGGCCCAACCCGTCAGTTTTGGGCGGTTTGAAGATATCCGTTTCAAACCGGTTTCTAACCGGTCCAGATTTAAACCGGTCTCAAATCGATTTTAAACCCGGTTCCAAACCGGTTCACAACAACTTAAAACACTCTCTACTCTCAAAAATTGTAAAAACGCTCAATACTTTTTTTCTAGAAAAAAAATCTCTCAATACTCTCTCAAATGGCTTCATCAAGTGCTCAATTATACGTTGGTTGTGATGCGTCTTTAAGCAACGTGATGGTAGCAATCCTTCCTATAAATAGGAACCTTGAAATATGGTGCAATTACGATTTATGTCAAATGGCTAGCGGTCCAAAAAGGCTCATTGTAAGTTTAGCCATAAGTTTTTCAAAGAAGATGCAAACACAAACGTTGAAAGACCACATTTCAAATAAATAATGTAGGCATTGAAAAGGTGAACCGTCTCAAGGTCAAGCTTCGATGACAAACGAAGGAAATGTTTGGGCTTATAACGTTTATGCGGTTCTGGAGCAAATGGCGCATTTTGTGTGACAACCGGTAATCTTCCATTACCAAACTCCGTTAGTACCGTTAAGTCTCACTACTAGAAAACAGTTAATAGGTGACGCGCAAAAGATGACGCGCGAAAAAAGATGACGCGCATTTACGCGTATCATAAAATATATGTTATTTAAAATATTTTAAAAAGGATGACACGCATTTTTACGTGTCATGCTTGATTGTCATTTTTAAAAATTTTTTTAACCTACCCGCCTAATATATCCCCCTTTCTCTTAATTCGACCCCTCATCCCCCAAATCCACAAAACCGGCCCCCAATCCGGCCCCAATCCGGCCCCAATCCGGCCCCCACTCGACCGCCCCCCACCACCGCCCAATATACCGCCACCCACCACCGTCACGCAGTCAACCACCGCCCACCACTACCACCCAGTCAACCACATTGTAGGCCACCCACCACCGCCACGCGCGTAGTCCCAATCGCAGTCGACCACCGCCGCTCGACCACATTGCAGGCCACCTCACCACCGTCGCGCAGTCCCAATCGCAGTCGGTGATACTTAATGCTATATTGTCCTAAGGCTTTGAGGAGATTATACGATGATTCTCGTGATACTTAATGCTATATTGTATATGTTGTTCTTCGGGTTTTTTCTGTATTTGTGGATTTCAGAGCAATGATTGAAGCCCTATAATTTGATTTGCTGTCCTCCTTCCTCACTCTCTTGCAGGTAGTTTGAAGATCCCAATTGGCAATGATTTTGCATTCTGTTATGACATCTTTGACTTTTGTTTTTACAAGTTATATCCTATTTCTTCAGGCTGTTGCTGAAATAGCAGCAATTGGATTTGGCCTGCAATTTGATGCCTTTATAGTTAATGAAGCAAGTGAGTGTTTTTCTTTTATTCTTGATGTTCTTCTGTGGCAATAACCAGAAAAAACAATCTCAATGTGTGAAGTTTATAGATTATTTTAACCTGTAAACCCCATATGGTCATGGATTGTTTAACTTTGAAAGTTTAGCCAGATTTTAACAACAATATCTTGAATTGCAGGGCCCACATCTTCTTGCTCCAACTGGGAGTGACTTAAACGTCATTGCAAAGAGGGCACGTTTTTGCAGGATATCATTACGATCTTAACTTTCTAACAATTCATGGCAGAAGTAGATTCCAGGTCTAAGTATTTGGCTAAGGAATGCGAAGAAAGTAGAAGTGAAAGTTCCAGTTGGGTGTCTACTTATTCAAAACCGGAAAGCAGGTAAAGTTTATTTCTGTTTTGTTCCAGATGTTGAAATCTTATTCTAGATCATGTTACTGTAACTTTAGCACCACATAGGTATAGCTTCGATTCTCAATCAAGTGTAGTGGTTGTACTATGAACCTGCTTTCGGGTCACTTTCCATATGCACTGAAGTGGGAATCTAAATGTTATATGTTCATTAGTTTTTTGTTTATTTGTTATGAAATGCATATTATTTTGAGTTTCGTCTTGGTGGCTGTTTTCTTTTACAGATAGAATGGGTAACTGTGGGGAGTGTATAGTGGTATGCATGAAGTTATGGTGAATAAGAGAACACTTGATGCAATAAAGCAGCATCACAAGAAAATCAAAGCCTTTGGAGAGTATCCTCAACAGTGAGCACATTAATCTTTTTTAGCCCACCATTTACTTAACAACATATTAAAATGAAAATTGTTTTAGTTTATATTAACTTATATTCTTTGTTTGCTAGTTTCTCCCATATTAGCATCGGATGCTGTGCTGAAACCCCTAGTCCCTTTTGCACAATCGCCTCTTGCTGACAGTTATCCACCATTTGTGCTGGAGAATTTGTAGAAAAAGAGCTTGCTGTCATTAATCTAAAGGAAATAGAGGAGAGCTTTAATAAGTTTTTTAATGAAAAAAAGGTACATGCCAAAAAATTTAAGAAATTGTAGCGAAAATTATTACTATGTTTATAAATGAAACAGTCTCATACATCAAATCATGACATATAGTTTAGCAAACTGTTTCTTAAAGCAGGCCAACAATACTGAGTTATGGTGAGGCTTAACGCAATTTCTCTTATACAATAGTACATCCTCTACTATTAGTTGAAATGTGCTAAGTATTGTTATCGCTTTTAATACCGAGTATTGTAGTTGCTGCATATTCTATGAATACAAATATGAACTATATAAAACTGTTTCTTGACAACGACCTTTATCTGCACATTTTGAACACAGGATTCCTCCTCTTTACAACATTAAGTTCCATTTCATACTTCTACATGTAAGACTAGAATTTTAGATTTCTTGTCAACATTGCTATGCTTTTCATTTGGCTTTTATTCTTTTTTTCTGAAACAGAGGATCATTCTATTTGTAGTCAAAGTTTTTTACATTCATGAAAATCTCTTACTGTGGGTGTGCAGGTTGTCTTGGGAATGATTGGCAGTCTTCGTGCCTGTTGTTGGTTTTAATGCATGTCATGATATCGGAACATTTTGCATCATGTGTGGTGAGTTTCAATGTTAATGGTGCCTACTCTTTTTTTTCTGATCAAATAGTTTGTGACTTTAACATGTAAATTGATTCTACAAATCTATTGATTTAATGATGGAAGATCCATAGAATAACAAACTGGTGATTCTATTTTTATAATACAAAAAAACAAGCTTTGTTGATTCTTTGTAGCATAATTATCACTTATTATTGATGAATGTAGTATTGCAGGCCTATGAATGCTGGTTTATTCTTACTCGTTTTCTGACATTACATTTTACACGAGTTTCATACTTATTATAGGATTTTGGACACATCAATCGCAGATTGATGTATTGCTGTTACCTGATATGATTTGTTTGTTGCAGGTTATTAGGTTGATTGACTCAAGTCTCTATCACTCTCACTAAACGACCGACGTCAGAGGCGTTATCGTAGAAAACCTCAGCAAGTAAATGAAGCGTCTTCTACTCTATGTTTTGCGTTTGGAAACGTCATTGCTTTCTTCATTCTCCTATTGATCGGTGCACTTGATTTCATCATGTCTAGACTTGATAAAATATTTTGAGGTGGGCACCAGATCTGATGTTATGTTCCCCTGCCTGCCCTGCCCTGTTTATTTTGAAATTTGCACTAGTTAACTACAACTTGTCTGTGGCATATTGGTTAATTGCTTCTTCTTCAAAAGAGTATTACTTAGTAATAGTTTTGTCTTACTATGCATAGACCATGATCTCCTCAGAGTAAAGCTAGAGATACTGATGCTATAACTTATACAACACAAGCAAGGCAGACTCTTAAAATCATGCAGGACCAAGTGCACGCTTTCAGAAGCCGAGGTACACTTTATCTCAAGTTTTATTCTGTTGCAGCAATGGATGGCAGACAGCCTACCACCTCCAACCAAGCCATCTGCAAAATATGTTACAGACGGCATACTTATAGTTATGTGAGTTCTAACATATAACCTACCGCTTCCCTTGTATTCCATACCTTCATCACTTATTTACCCTGCCTATCTATTGTGATTTGTATAAAACTGATCTCTTTTGAAATTGATACGTTCTGTTGCAGGTAATTAACTAAGAAAGTGTTATTTAGGAATTTGATCCTTATTGAGCTATTTCAATTTTCAATTACAGAGACCTCAGGTACTACTTTATATATTTTGTAGTTGTTTCTAGATTCATTGTTGTTGTAAAACAATACAAGTTTCTTCTATCTTCTCTTCTATGTATGAGTTTTTTATAAGTAAAATTATCATTGTTGTTGCCTTGTAGTTGATATAAACTAGTCAAGTAAATTACGAGTGTTTTACATAAAGGGGTTTTTGGGGTCAAAACTGACAAGTTTAATTTGATAAAATTGGTTTTGTCTTAGGTTGGAGAAGGTAAAGAAGAATACACTGTGGTGATTTGGATGAAGTTCGTAAAGATTGGGGGCGCTATGTATCGAATTCATTTATATGTAGGCCCGAAATGAATATTTGGACTTGTGTTAGTATTGGTATTGGACTTGTATTAGTATTGGTACTAATTGAATTTGGACTTGTTTTATGCTTTGTAGTTTTATGTAAACTTGTGCATTTAATGGATTTCGCTTTTAATGTTATTCGATTTGTTTTAGAAAATAACAGGTAAATTTATTAAAAATAAAAAAAAATTAAAAAATGCAGCTAATTTTATGTGCATTGCGCGTCAAACGTCATTTTTTCATAGATGACACGCGGATGCATGTCATCTAGTCAATTATGACTACCCCTTCCTTGACGCGCATTGCCCGTCATCTTTTGCACGTCATAAAATGCGCGTCATCTTTTTTGCGTCATAAACATGACGCGCGGATGCGCGTCATCTATCATTTATGACTACCCCCTTCCTTGACACGCATTTGCACGTCATCTGACCCAAAGATGACGCGCAATCTATTGCAGTTTTTCTAGTAGTGTCTTGTTCACACGTGTCATGAGCACACACAAGTTATTGGGCGTAGGTGACTTAATAATAACTAATTATAGTTAACAAGTAACAAAGATGACGCGCAATCTATTGCAGTTTTTCTAGTAGTGTCTTGTTCACACGTGTCATGAGCACACACAAGTTATCGTTGGCGTAGGTGACTTATAATAACTAATTATAGTTAACAAGTAACAATTAAACTGATAATGTTAGTTATTTGCTAAGGTTTGCATGAATTTACAATTAAGTATCATTTATAAATTTTGCCTTTTACGTGACAATGTGCATTAAATGAGTTTGTGTGGTTCTTTTTCATTAAAATTGTTCAAATAAACAAGATTGTTTAGCGCCGATGGCACAAAATCGCATCTATCAAAATATGGTATAAGCGGCTTCCGCCACTAGTGTTTTGTTATGTTTAATACTTCATCTTTTTATATTTAAAAACAAGAAAAAGAAAGAAAATAATAATTTTATAAAGATTAGTGAGGGAGGGGTAAGTATGTAATTGTAATTAACATAAAACACAAAATTAAACCCTAATAACCCTCCTCCCATCCATTCGGCCGTAACCTTCTCAACACACACACACCTTCATCGATTTTGTATCAAGAACACATCAAGAATCAAAATTGATCAAGCCTTTAAGCTAGAATTCGAGTTTCAAGCCCTAATCATCCCTAATTGCGATTTAAGATATGTAGTATGATGTTTTTGCAATTTTGAGGTTCTTGATGAACCCTAATTTGTGATTTTTAAAGAAAAATCTGGAGTTGATGATTAATCTATGTTAGTATTGTTGAATTGATGTTAGATTGTGTGATAATTGCAAGTATTGATGTGGATTTTGGTGTTCTAGGTCATATTAGGTCAAAAGTAGAAACTTTTGATTTTGAACTTTCAAGATTGATGAAATTGTGTATATTTGATGTTTGTATGATGTTATTGTGTCATCTTATGATTAGATTATGATAATTTTTGCACGAATTCGCGAATTTAAACAACATTGTTCATAAGTTACTAAAAGTAGTAACTTTTGTATATGAAGTGTAATGTTTGATGATAATGGGATGTTTTAATGTTAATAAGTTGTTACTTATGCTATATTGTCACATCCCCGCTAAGAGCGGAAACACGGGGATGTAACGAAACGGGATCGTCATAACACATTGTAATCAATAGAGATGTAAAGTAGACATGTATAGAATGAATGACGTGTCATGACGACACCCGGTACAAGGGAGACTTGTGTCGTGTCTAGTCAATAACCATGACTACATAGCCATAAGTATTAAAAAAGTATCAACATTGTAATAAAATTCCACACACCCGGGAACAAGTATCCAAAAGTATAATTGTGTGTAATCAGACCAACAATGTCAAGTAATGTATATCAAGTATTGTATAGTCTCAAAAATGCATCCTAGAGTCTCCACTAAGGCCGCACTCCTAGGATCTTCAGTTAATTGTATCACCTGAAAAGCTATACTCAAAATGGTCAACATAATTGTTGGTGAGTTCGCAGGTTTAACAGTAAACAAAATTGATGTTGTGTAATAGTTTTGCGGAACATCGTAATTACAGTTATAAGTAAGCAAAATCACATGACAACATGAGCATCACAACCAACCTACGACATACACACAGATATTTGTCGGAATATATTCACCCTAGGGCCCGTTCCTGGCACTGTTGGTACTAACTAGTATACCAACAAACGAGGGTGGGGTGTCATTTTAATAGTACAACCAATACCTATCCGTCGGTTCCAACACCAGAATTAAATGGTTGTGAATCAAGTACCACACAGTAAACTCATGCATGTATCAGATAGAGACTTACAAAACAGTAACATGATAATTCCCAGAATATGAGTTATACAGGATGAAAAAGGGTGAGCATACTTTTCCTCCAAGTTTGTAATAATTGAAGTAATAAATCAACATAAAAGGGGCCACAAAACTCACATGATTGATGATAGTAGTAGATGAATAAAGATCCCAAAGGATGAAGCAACAATCGATCAAACACCTATTATTATTATTGTTAAGTGTTAAAGATAAGCTTTAAGAGAGTAGATGCGTTCGGTCGGTTTGGGTTGGAACGGTTACGCGACACACACTCAAACAATCAAGCATACGTATCAAGTACTTGGAATCATCACCATTGCCAATAATATAAGTGTAAGGGTTTCATTGTTAGAGATGTACATAGTAAATATTAGTAGTTACCAATATTAGTCTTGATAATCATGAAATGTTAACATTGATTTTATTTATAATAATATTAGTAATACTCATAGTGTTAACATTAATAATGTCATTAGAAATAGTAACTGTGCCAATGTCACCATAACATCACACGATCTGCACATACTACGCACAAGGATTGCATTCACACACAAACAACCTTCAATCGCACAATTCAACATCCAATCGCACGAATCAACTACATTCGTACGAATGAACCTTCATTCGTGCGATATGCCACTCAGTCGCACGACAAAGCACTCATTTGCACACACAGGTTTAGTCGTACACACACATTCGCATGGCACAACATTCATACGCACACACTCCCATTCGCACGACACAACGTTCATTAGCACACACACTCATTCGCATGACTCTCACTTAATCACACGCATACTTTCAGTCGCACAAGCTCATTCATACGAAACAACTCAATCGCATACAAACATTCATTCGCATGACTCAATCGCACACCTACATTCAATCGCACACAGTCGCACAGACAGACTCAGACGCACACGCAGGTCACAGGGGTGCTGGAGTGCTCACGACAGCCTTTGGCCGTTGTAACCACTCAAGATGCACACAATCATACTCCGGAGTTGATTTCTAACATGTCTTAGGTCTCGACAGCGCTCACTCATTCAGGAACACTCAAAATCACCCGAACTGCCACAAGATAGAAGAATAGGGCGAAATAGAAGGCGACGGTGGTCGTCAACCTGCGTGGGGTCGACTTTGGGCGCCCTGTAGCAGCGATTGGCTGGAGAAACTGCGTAGAGAGTCGGAGAGCAGGGTGGGGAGATTGGTGGTTGTAGGGTTTGGATAAAATGGAATAGCGGCTGATAGTTGGGTTTTTATACCCTTTTCCAAGTTTGGGAGATTGACAACTTTAGTCATTGTACTTCAATTCACTTATTTCCCCTTCTACTTTGCTTAATTACTCTTAACTTTTATTAATTGATTTAATAATAGCGCGTTAATTAGTATGATTTCACCATCTCAATGTTAATAATGATTTTACTAGTAGTAATACTAATAATAACGTTGTTAGTATTAATCATATTAATTGTATTATTGGCGTTAAGTGATAGTAATAATGATGATAATAGTAATAATGCTTAATAGTTTTATTAATAATAATATAACAATGATAATAGTAACACTGGAAATAATAATAGTTTCAATAACAATTATAACAATACTAATAAATAATGATAATTTTAATTGTGATAATGATAATAAATATAGCATTTACACTAATAATAATAGTAAGGTAATGTTAATGATAATGCTAGTAGCATAACTTCTACATACTAGTATCTCCTTAATTATTCGAGAAATAGGGGGATCTATATTGGGTAAGGTTTCATTAAGTGTTTAACGTTTAAGTTTTTATGCACGTCTAGGGTAATACACATAGTTATGGAAGCAAAATTTGAAACTAAGGCAACTTGGTTATGAGTTAATGTTGAATATTCAAGAAGGCTAACAAATACGACGTTAACTGACGGACCTTTTGGTGACGGATGTCACAGTATCATCCAGTTGAGAGAATTTCGTCCCGAAATTCAACTGGAGTTAGATCCAAGAGTGTCCTCCACGAACATATGTGGATACTTGAGTTTCATCTGGTCTTCCCGTTCCCATGTGAATTCTAGTCCTTGTTTAGAGTTCCATCTCACGCGGACAATCAGTATCTTGATGCACCTTAATCGTTTGACCTTTCCATCCATGATCTCTATGGGTTCTTCGATAAAATGAAGCTTTTCGTCAATCTTGATTTCCTCAATTGGTACATGAAGAGTTTCATCCACCAAACACTTCTTGAGGTTTGATACGTGGAACGTATCGTGTACACCATTGAGTTCTCGTGGCAACCTCAATCGGTATGCCACTGGACCAATCCTTTCCATGATTTCGAATAGTCCTGCGTATCTCAGGGCTAACTTTCCTTTCTTTCCAAATCATACAATCCCTTTCTAGGGAGAGACTTTAAGTAACACGTGATCTCCCACGTTGAATTTCAGAGGTTTCTGACGGTTGTGGGCGTAGCTCTTTTGGCGATCTCTGGCTACCTTTAATCTGTCTTTGATCTGGAAAATCTTGTCTGTTGTTTCTTGAATGATCTCTGGGCCTGTCAACTGGCTTTCACCAATCTCTTCCTAACAAATTGGAGACCTACATTTCCTTCCATATAGGGCTTCAAACGGAGCACATCCAATGCTCGATGGTAGCTGTTGTTTAAGAGAACTCAATCAATGGTAGATGGGTGTCCCAACTACCACCAAAGTCGATTACACAAGCCCTAAGCATATCTTCCAATGTTTGTATCGTTCGTTTGCTTTGACCGTCTGTTTGTGGGTGATAGGCGGTACTCAAATCTAATCGAGTGCCTAATGCATTTTGTAGCGTCTGCCAAAACCGCGATATAAATCGACTATCACGGTCGGATATGATCAACACCAGCACTCCATACCTTGTTGTAACCTTATTTATGTATAATCTCGCCAACTTATCCATCTTGTAATCCTCTCGGATTGCCATGAAATAAGAGGACTTCGTCATACGGTCCACTATAACCCATATCGAGTCGTGCCCACTACTCGTTATAGGAAGTTTGGTAATAAAATCCATGACTATGTTTTCCCATTTTCATTCAGGATTTTCCGGTTGCTGCAGTAATCCTGATGGTTTCTGATGTGCAGCTTTAACTTTCGAGCACGTCAAGCATCGGCTTACATACATAGCAATGTCTTTCTTCATGCCTGGCCACCAATACAGATCTTTGAGATCGTGGTACATCTTGTCTGCACCAGGGTGAACAGAATACATTGACTTATGTGCTTCGTCCATAACCAAAGTACGTACGTCTCCCCATTTGAGTACCCATATGCGATCCACAAAATACTTTAAGCCATCTCCCTTGCAACTCATTTGCTTATCCAGACCTCGAAATTCTTCCCCTGTAACGTTCTCTTCCTTCATTGATTCACCTTGTGCTGTTAGGATCTGAGCTTTCAGGCTCGTTTGAATAGTCAATCCTAATGCTCAAGCACGTAGCGGTTTCACGCGTTCCTTGCGACTTAAAGCATCAGCCACCACGTTTGCTTTCCCCGGATGATACCGGATTTCGCAGTCGTAGTCACTAAGGAGTTCTACCCATCGTCGCTGGCGCATATTAAGTTCCTTTTGATCCAGGATATGCTGGAGGCTCTTATGATCCATGTAAATGATGCACTTAGTTCCATATAGGTAATGCCTCCATATCTTAAGTGCAAATACCATAGCGCCCACTCTAGGTCATGAGTTGTATAGTTCTTTTCATGCACTTTAAGCTGTTGTGAGGCGTGGGCAATTACCTTATCCCTTTGCATTAGCACACATCCTAATCCTTGATGTGAAGCATCGCAGTACACCACAAAATCATTAGATCCGTCTGGAAGGGACGATATCAGAGCATTGCACAAGTTTTCTTTCAATGTTTGGAAGGCCTCTTCTTGCGCACGTCCCCAGTCAAATTTCTTGTCTTTCTAAGTCAGCAGAGTCAATGGTTGTGTGATTTTTAAGAAATTTGCGATGAAACGTCTATAGTATCCAGCTAAACCTAAGAATTGTCGTATTTCCGAAGGTGTCTATGGTGCTTCCCATTTCTTCACTGCTTCGATCTTTCTAGGATCTACGTGAATTCCATTTTTGTTCACCACGTGTACCAAAAATTTCATTTCTCGCAGCCAAAGCTCGCACTTCGAGAACTTGGCAAAAATTTTCTCTTCTTGTAATAGACTTAGTATTACCCAAAGGTGTTCCTCATGGCCCTCTTTTGATCGGGAGTAGATAAGTATATCGTCTATGAATACGATCACGAACTTATCCAAATAAGGTTGGTGCACACTCGATTCATCAGATCCATGAACACGGCTGGTGCACTAGTCAATCTGAACGGCATGACTAAGAACTCATTGTGCCTATACCGAGTTCTAAATGTTGTTTTCGGTATGTCATCCTCAAAAACCCTTAGTTGGTGGTATCCCGAACGAAGGTCGATCTTGGAGAAATATGAGGCTCCTTGCACCTGGACGAACAGATCATCGATTCTGGGAAGAGGATATCGATTTTTCACGGTCAGCTTATTCAGCTCGCGGTAATCGATGCACATGCGAAACGATCCGTCTTTCTTTTCGACGAATAATATCGGTGCTCCCCAGGGTGAGTGACTCGGCCGAATAAAACCCTTTTCCAGTAGTTCCTGCAACTGACTAGATACCTCTTGCATTTCTGATGGTGCCAACCGATATGGCATTTTTGCTACCGGTGTGGCTCTCGGAACCAAGTCTATACGAAATTCCACTTGCCGAGGTGGGGGCAAACCGGATAAGTCGTCAGGGAATACATCCGGATAATCTCGTACTACAGGACCAACTTTCTTTCCTCTTCCATCTTTTTCGCTACATGGGCCAGAATCACGTAACACTGCTTTTGTAAACATTGACGCGTCTTCATGCAGGAGATAAGCTTTAGGGTTCTCCCCGATCGTTCTCCTTGAGTCCTGAGTACTTCCCCGTCTGGCATGGGGATTCGTACTACTTTCTTCTGACATACAATCTCTGCTTCGTGCTTTGAAAACCAATCCATCCCCACGACTACGTCGAAACTTCCTAACTCAAAAGTTATCAATCTATTTCAAAAGCATGGTTCTCCAATATCACTGAGCCATTTCTAATAATCTTATTAGCCTGTACAATCCTACCAATGGCCATTTCTACGGAGTAGCTAGTTTCTAGCTTACTAGGGTTCAAGTCGAGCATATGAGCAAATTCGGAAGATACAAAACTATTGTCTGCCCCAGTATCAAATAATATGGATGTGAAGTGGTGAATGAGCAAGTACGTACCCGTAACGATGTTCGGGTCCCGACGGGGGTCATTTGCTCCGATGACGAACGCACGTCCTCTGGCAGTATTTCCTTGATTTCCCTTGCCTTGATTACCGGCTATGGCCATCACTTGTGGTTGATTGTTTCCTTGTTGACCCTGCGCCCGATTCAGCTGGCGCACATGTTCTGGTAGTGATCAGAGCTTCCACACTCATAGCAGACCCTAGCATTCCCTGCGGGGTTAACCGCATTAACCAGCGCAACCAGATTCGGCGCCACTCTGCAGTCTCTCGACAAATGCCCCGGACGTCTGCAGTTTACATAAACTCGACACGAGATTGCTTGGGGGTGATGAAAGTTGCACCTATTACACTTAGGGTGCATCCCGACATATTCCTTCCAACCCTGAGCCACTGCCACAAAATTCCTGGTTGTCTTGGCCCGTTTGTCAAATTTCCCGGTACTCGATCTGCTCGCTTCTCCAACATCCTTTCTCTTCTTAGCTCCTTTCCCCAGAACCCCAGTTTTCACCATCTCATATGTTAAAGTACCAGCCTTCAGAATTGCACTCTGAATAGTAGGAGGGACTGCTGCTGTTATCATTGCCCGAATTTGAGGCACAAGTCCCCAAATGTATCTTTCGATCCTATTGGATTCTGGAGTTACCAGATGAGGAACTAGCCTTGCCAACTCATCAAAATGATCAGTGTAAGCTGCGTGCCTATCTCATACCGTAGCATGATTCCAGAACTCATGCTCCAACTTCTGCATCTTGTTGAGTGGATAGTACTCTTCGATGATTAATGCTTTAAACTCATCCCAAGTCATTTGCATTGCTGATTCTCTTCCTCTTGTAGTGAACACGTGGCATACTTAATCTTTTGACTGTCTAGGCATTCACTTATATCAATGACTACCTCCATCTTCTCAAGCCACCTAGTTAAAGCATTCGCCCCATCTTTCCCATCAAATTCCTTCGGTTTGCAGGCCACAAGCTCCTTGTATGAACATCCTCGTCTTGTATTAACAATCACAGTCTCATTGCCAGTATTACCACCATTCTCAGTCTCTTCCCCTATTCTTTGGTTATGCTCGTTCCCAACCCAATTCTCAATTCCTCCTTCATTACTAGCCTTACCTTGTCCTCCTTCTCCATTATCTCCATTGTCATTGTCATCATCCCCATGGGGATTATGATTCAGAAGAGTGTCGCTCACTTGAGCCACTATTGTTGGAATCAGTATGGCTAGCTGCTAAGCGATCATGGCAGCTATATCGGGGTTTCCAATCCCCTGATTGTTACCGACAGGACCACCACCTGTTCCTAGTGTCCTACCTCTACCTCTTCCTCTGCCTCTGCCCCTTGGGGCCTCACCTTTGCAACTTGTACTTCAGGTGATTCTTCGAGGCGGCATTTTCTAGTCATAAAGGAGTAAACATGTAAACTTTAGTCACTTTAAGATGCATTATTAATTCCACCCATCAAATTCTAACAATCCAAGTCAATATCATAGTATTGACACCATTCATCATATTCACATCGTGTAAGTTCTCATGTCCATGAATTATTAGCATTCCAATGATAATCCGTCATAACGATTGAAAGTTCCAAGCATATAGTCTCAATTAGTCTATCAAAAGTTGCCTATCCCTTCTTCTCCCGGGATCTCAGACATAACTATCTCAGGGTCAGGCTTGATATTCGAGATCAAATGCTTCGCGTGACCTGTAGAGATCCCTTCAGATTCGGTATCTGAACCTAATAGAACAATGCGGTGCACATGGAATGGTAGATCCAGTAGGAACATCCCATAAGGAAAGAGTCATAGTACCTTCCTTTAGGGTGAACATATACAAAGACAGAGAGATAAAAGAACAAGTATAGGAGTGTTGGGTCATTATAAGGCTGGTGCAACCAAAGCCACTTCACATACTCATTTTGGTGCTACATTCAAAAGGCTTCCGAAGCTAAGTATGAGATCTTCCAAAGTCTGAAGAACAACAGCTGAAGTCATCAGCTGAAGAAAGAGCTGAAGACAAAGTCTAAAGGCTTCCGAAGACTAAGTCTGAAGACTTCCGAAGACAAAGTCTGAAGAAAGAACTGAAGACCAAGTCTCCTTCTGAAGACAAAGTAGACTCCAAGCCTAGGAAGAAGCAGTCTTCCGAAGTATAAATGGCTTCGGAAGAAGTTATTTTTCCGAAGAAATTTATCCTTCGGAAGACATTGATATGTCCAGTAGACATAAGTATGGTCTCTGACAGTCCACTGCAGACCTCTGATACAGTATGGCTTCTTCCTAAAAGAACCATGTTGTTGACTATACTTTATTCTACTGTATACCTTTTTATGATAGTACATGTTACCAACTTTAGTTGCTGACAAAAGGTAAGTCAGGGACATGTCCTGACTACCAAATCTCTGGCAAAAGTCTGAGACACCTCACCTATAGTCTTGTAGTATAGATGTTTGGTTAGAGGTTTCCAGCTGGTATCAAAGTATATCCAGCTGTAGGTAGTATTATATATCTTCTCTTTATAACTTATTAGGTAGAGAGATTGAGTCTAAGAGTCTTGTAATCCTTTGAGTTGAGAAGCAATATATAAAAATACCTTGAAAATTTACATCCTGTGTTTATTTACTGCTTGTTACTTGTTATATTGTGATCAACTCTTCATAGACACTTTCTGAGTGTCATTCAAGGTGAGTTTGAGAGAAAAACAACTTGTTGAGTGACCAACATACGATCCTGCAATTGGTATCAGAGCTTCCAGGCTCTTGATTGTGAGATCTTACCATCCAAATCAACCAGTTTTTCACTCCTCACTACAAACCACTCACTCAAATGGCCGCTCTCACTAAGGCTGACATAGAAACCGGTACCATGACCAAGTCCCCACTGATCACCCCAGAAGACTTTGACACATGGTGCACTAGAATGGAAGGCTTCATCAATTGTCAAGACTCAAGGATGTGGGACTCCATTGTCAATGGTCCTTTCATACCAAGCACTACTTCTGCTACTGCTAATCGCATCATTCCAAAAGATGTTGATGATTATTCAAAAGAAGATAGGAAGAGAATAGAGCTAGATCAAAGGGCTATGACTTCTCTTCAAACTTCTCTCCCAAACTCCATCTATAGAGGCTTCAAGAAGTGCTAGACAGCCAAAGATTTATGGGATGCATTGAAGCTTATGTATGAAGGATCCAAGGAAGCCAAAGAGAACAAGAAGGATCTCTTGAAGCAGCAGTTTGAGAACTTCACTTTCAAGGCTGGTGAGACCTTGACTCAACACTACTTCAGGTATGTTAAGATAGTGGATACTCTGGTGAATATTGGAGTACCTCTTGAGAATAGAGATATAGTTAGGAAGTTCATGTCTTCCCTTCCTAAACTATGGACACACTATTGTGTCGTAATCAAGAGAACTTCAGACCTTAAGACTCTTTCTCTCACAGAGTTGTATGGTATCCTAAGTGCATTCCAGATGGAGATGAACATGCAGAACTTCTCTGGTCACTCTAATAACCAACTGAGTTCAGCCCTTCATGTGGTTGAAAGGGAAATCACAGAACCACAACATCAGTTGCTATGCTACCCCGACAACTCACATAGTGGACCCTACATTACTCTACCTGAGACTCTAAAGTCTCAAAAGGCTCAACACAACTCTTTTCAGGATAGTTGTGCCTTTGTCTCTGGAAGTGGACACTCTAGTGATTTTCAATACTGCTTTGATGATCTTGAGTGCTTCAGTCCAGATGATGTAGAGTATGTGGACATTGTCCAACAGATGGCTCTTTTAACTTACAGAGCGAAGAAGTTCTTCAAGAGAACTGGAAGGCAATTCCCTCAGAACCCTGTCAACAGCAAGTTTGGGTTTGATAAAACCAAGAAATGTGCTACAACTGCAACCAACTTGGTCACTTTGCTAGGGAATGCAAGGCTCCCAAGAACAACCCGAGAACCCTACAGGCCTCCACACATCCCTCAGTTTCAAAGCATGAAGAGAAATCAACTGAAACAGCTGCAAAATAGCTCAAGAAGTTGACTGGAGCTTCATGGTACAGGATGTGACTCCCGCTCAAGCACTCATGGCGGGAACAATGATGATCAGGTATATGAACATGTTTGTACTGCTGCCTGTATTACAAAGTTAAACTCTATAAGGATTACAATAAGGAAATCAGATCTGATGTTGAGTCTTTAAATATCTTAAAATCTGATTTTAAAAGAGCTGAATCTGACTATCAAAAGAAAATTGAGGAGTTAGAGAAAACTGTGTCTCTTTTAAAACATGAAAAGATCAACTACAAGACTGAAATTAAATATCTGATATCCAAACTGTCTGAAGTTCAAGCCCAGTTGGTCACTGCTGAGGCTCAGGCCAGGAAGCAAGCTATTGCTGAGCAAAACTTCCAAGCTATTCTTGCATCATCCTCTCATTCCAAATGTTTTATCAATACAAAGAAGGGTTGGGAACCAATGAAGTAGCTCCACCACACTCTTGTGAGTCTATTAGACTACCTAGATGTGGTACTGAAGAGCAAGAGGTTCCAACTGCTGACCCTTCTCTATTGGAACTAGAGGATGAGGCAAAAATAGTGGCCATCACAGGGGAGAAACAGGAAGATACACTCATCTCCACCTGTGAAAACCAAATCCTAACCACCAAGGCAAGAAGAAGCAGAGCTAAAGCTGCAAGAAGGACTGCCAAGAAGGTTGCAAAGTCCAAGATGAAGATTGACCCAAAGCAAAAGGGTGTCTTCATCTCTGCCGGATTCCAAGTGGTAGGTGCTTCTGATTCAGGAAAGGAGTCTAATACCAGCACTCTTGTCCTACCAAAGGATCAGAAGTTGAAAGGGAAAGTTGCTGATGAAGAGAAGAAATCCAAGAAACAGCAACCTGCAAATTCCCAAAAGACTAACATTGCATGCATAATGTGTGGTCTGCACAACCACATGGCTAAAGATTGTTATTACAATCCAGCAAGCACACATTATGCAAATAATGTTAGAAAAGAAGGAGTCAGGGAAGGTTTCTCATTTGGACCATTTCAAACGGTCCAAATGATGAAAAAGGGAAAATTGGTCTCGGAAGCCAAGTTGCTTTCGGAAGAAAGTACTTCTTCCGAAGGGAAAATGGCTTTGGAAGCCAAAGCTTCTAAGGTTCGGAAGAACAATAAAGCTCCCTTGAAACCATCCCAGAAGAAGACTGCTTCGGAAGAAATGGTGGTGAAGGCTTCTTCCGAAAAGAAAGAAGCTTCGGAAGAAGACCATGCTGCAAAAGCTTCAACAAGCTCATCCTCAAAGATCAACCAAGGGATGGATTGGAAGATCAAGAAAGATGCTGCAGCCTAAACCTCTTCTTCAACGACCTCTATTGAACCCAATGCATATCTTTTGGTTCAATTATGTCATTATCTTTGGAAGAGCCCAAGACCAGCAAGGCGTGGGCTTCCAAACAAAACTAACCATCTCATCTTATGTGCAGGGACATCCATTTGACAAGAACAACAATGTCTGGATTGTAGATAGTGGATGCTCCAGGCACATGACAAGGAACAGATCTCTCCTTCAACAATTCCAGAACTTTGATGGAGGGACTGTCCAATTTGGAGGTGAGACCGGAGGATATATTTCAGGCAGAGGAAATACATCCAATGGCAGAATAAACATTGACAAAGTTCACTTTGTCAAACAGCTTGAACACAATCTGTTAAGGGTTTCTCAGTTCTATGATCAAAAGCATCAAATGCTTTTAACAGAACATGAGTGCATTATCCTCAAACCAGGGATGACAATTCCTCCGGATTGGTGCTTCTTAGATCTCCCAGGAAAGGGGATATGTACAAGCTAGATATGAACAATGCTTCTCCTATGGGTGAAGTATCATGCTTTCTTTTCAAAGCTGATAGTGATGAGTCAACACTATGGCATAAACATATGTGTCATCTAAATTTTAAGACAATGAATAAATTGGCTAAAAATAACTTGGTACATGGTTTGCCTAAAAAGGAATTTTTCTACAAAGATAACTGTGTTGCATGCCTGAAAGGGAAACAACACCGGACATCTCATAAGTCCAAATGTGTTAACTCTATCACTACTCCATTACACTTATTGCACATGGATCTCTTTGGTCCCCTAAGTATAATGAGCATTGGAAGGAAATCATACTGCCTTGTGATTGTTGATGACTTTACAAGATTTACATGGGTATTCTTTTTAAGAAGTAAAGATGAAACTGCTGAAACGTTAAAATCTTTTATTCTAAAAATAGAAAATCAAATTGATCACAAGGTTAAGATCATTAGAAGTGATCAAGGGACTGAGTTTAAAAACTTTGTTCTTGACTCATTCTGTGACTCAAAAGGGATTGCCAGACAATACAGTGCTCCCAGAACTCCTTAAGAAAATGGTGTTGCTGAGAGGAGGAACAGGACACTTATTGAGGCTGCTCGAACCATGTTAGCTTACTCAAAACTACCTCTAACATTCTGGGTAGAGGCAGTTAGCACTGCATGCTATGTGTAGAACAGGGTTCTCGTAGTTAAGCCCCATGGAAAAACCCCTTATGAGTTATGAAACAAGAGGCCACCGTTCATTGGCTCTCTTAGCAAAGTTTGCTGAGAAGTCAGATGATGCTATCTTTGTTGGATACTCTTCTAGCTCCAAAGCTTATAGGGTATACAACATTAAGAATCAACAATTTGAGGAGTCAATCAATATAGTTGTAAATGAGCACACTCCTTGTGTTAGGGGGAATGGACCTGATTTTATTTTTGACTTAGAATTGTTTCCAACTATTCTAAACCATCTTGTGAGAATCTTTCAGATGGAACAGGTGCTCAAGGTAATGCTGATGATGATGCTAATCAACTATTTGAGCTTCCCAGACCTCTTCTAAATTCTCCAAGAGTTGAATGGCAACAAGCTTCAACCATCCACAGATCTGATAGTGTAACTATCTCCAGGAATAGTGAAGCTTCAACAAGTGAATCACCTGATGAACCCCAAAGCTCTTCAAGTGATCCATTACAACACCAGGTTGAAGGAAGTAGTATTCTGAAGGAACAGGTAACTGTTAATACTACTTCACGACCAACCATTGATGATGTTTCTCAATCATTCAATCAGTCCTCATTGAATGACTTTGAAACAACAGTTGGACAGAGTGATCCAGATCCTGATCAGAATATGTCCAACCTGGACCTATCTCTTCAATTGGAAGTGATTCCTCGTCTTAGGATTCACAAAACTCATCCAACTGAAAACATCATAGGAAATGTCTCTGAGGTGTGAGAACAAGAGGACAAACTCATCATGGGAATGTCTGCTTGTACTCATGCTTCTTATCTCAGATGGAACCCAAGAAGGTGGAAGATGCCTTAAAGGATAGTAGTTGGGTTGAATTGATGCAGGAGGAGCTGCTTCAATTCAGAAGACAAAAGGTCTGGAATCTATGCCCACTACCATCTGGTCAAGTACCTATAGGCACTAAATGGGTGTTCAGAAACAAGAAAGATGAAAGAGGCTTGATTATCAAGAACAAGGCATGATTAGTATTTCAGGGATACACCCAAGAGGAAGGAATCGATTATACTAATGTCTTTGCACCTGTTGCAAGACTTGAGGCAGTTAGGATCTTCCTTGCTTATGCTGCATCCAAGAACTTCACAGTCTACCAACTTGATGTCAAGTGTGCTTTTCTATATGGAGATATAGATAGGGAAATCTATGTATGTCAACCTCCAGGATTTGAAGACCCACAGCACCCCAACTATGTGTGCAAACTGGACAAAGCTCTATATGGGCTGCACCAAGCACCTAGGCTGTGGTATGAGACCTTGTCTCAGTTTCTCCTGAAGAATGGCTACACCAGAGGTACCATTGATAAGACTCTCTTCATCAAGAAGATTGGAAAGGACATTTTGCTTGTTCAAGTCTATGTTGATGACATCATATTTGGTTCTTCAAATGACCAAATGTGTAAGGACTTTGAGAGCATTATGAAGAAGAAATTTGAGATGAGTTCCATGGGAAAAATGGACTTTTTTCTTGGAATTCAGGTGAAACAGATGGAGGAATGGTTCTTCATAAATCAATCTAGGTATGTCTCAGACATCTTAGATAGATTTTAAATGAAGGACTGTAAACCAGCCCATACACCCATACCCAGAAACCATAATCTTTGCCCTGACCTTGAGGGGGAGGATACTGATCAACATCAGTATAGAGCAATTATTGGTTCTCTGATGTATCTCACTGCTAGTAGACCTGATATCATGTTTGCCACTTGCATTTGTGCAAGATATCAGGCTGCTCCAAAGGTGTCTCACCTAGCTGCTGCAAAGAGAATCCTCAGATACCTCAAAGGAGCACCTAAACTAGGTCTCTGGTATCCAAGAAATAGTGATTTCAATCTCTATGGATACTCTGACAGTGATTATGGTGGCTGCAACATTGACAAGAAATCAACATCAGGAGGATGTCAATTTCTTGGTGGAAGGATTATCTCATGGCAATGCAAGAAACAATCCTGTGTCTCTACATCAACTGCTGAAGCTGAATACATTGCTGCTGCTAGCTGCTGTGCTCAACTGCTATGGATTCAAAATCAGATGTTAGACTATGGCTTCAACTTCATGACTACTCCTATCCATATTGACAGCACAGTGCTATCTCCATTACTAAAAATCCAGTGAAGCACTCCAAGACAAAGCACATTGACATCAGGTATCATTTCATTAGAGATATTCATGAGAAAAATCTGATAAAGTTAATCAAAGTTGACTCAAATGAACAATATGCTAATTTGTTCACAAAGTCTTTTGATGAACAAAGATTTAAGTATCTCATATCAGCTACTGGGATGATAAACATTGATTAACTACCTCTTTTGAAAAACTTTTTAATGTGTAATGTCTTGTGTCAATACAATTTAAGCCCTGTTACAAAAGATCTTTTTATATTCCAAGTGTAAATTCCTTCCGAAGAGGAATTAACTCTTGGAAGATATTCTTAAATATCTTCCGAAGCCCAATTCCTTAATGGAAATTTTCTTCTCGGAAGAGTTTTTAGTCTCGGAAGAAGCGATTGATTTCACATCAGATCTACTTCTGAAGCTTATATAACCCTCCATTCAGAAAGACAATTTTTACCTTCGGAAGCAATGTTTTGCTTCGGATGAAAGAATTGCCTTCGGAAGATTAATTACCTTCGGAAATGTTTTACATTCGGAAAGAGAGATTTTTATGTGTAACGGATATCTTTGGGCCCCACTATGTAAAAGGTAAAAATTTGCTAATGATGGTCAAATTATTTAAAATTATCCCTTGCCGCCACTGTCATTTCATAGCCGAAAACCACCATAACCCCCAAACAGTTACCCTATTACCGCCACTACCATAATTCATCCTCTTTAAATAATCCAGACTGTTCAATTTCATTTTCTTTTACTGATTTACTGCCCTAAATATTTCCTTCACTGTCAAAACCTGAAATTCACCCAAATTCAAGCTTACTTTCTCTACAATGGCGCTAAGCCCTCAGCACAACCAGGTCGCATTACTTGATTCATCAAGAGATGCCGACTTCACCGAAATCATCATCTTTCTTTCTGAATCAACCTACTTCACGGCGCTGACTGTTAACCCCACCGTTTACTCCAACCACATGACTGAATTCTGGAGTAACGGTCAAGCTGAAGTCCTAAATGGGATTCGCGTCCTGAGAACCAGCATTTGTGGACAGGAGTTGATCATCAGTGAACAACTCATCTGGGAGCATCTCGAGCTTCATGATGATGGAGCTCCTACTGAGTTTCCCAAAGAAGACTTGGATAGCACCTACATCTTCATGGGATATGGTGGAGATGTGAGCAGATCAACAGTCTACAAGTTCAACTTCTCATATCATTGGAAGTTCCTGCTGCACATCGTTCTGCACTGCTTATCCAACAAGTCTGGGGGATGGGATCAAATCCCATACGAACTAGGATGCCTAGTTCACGGGTTGGTGAGAGGCCTGCACTTTAACTACTCAAAGTTTGTGTTGACCAACCTAATCGGGAATCTTCAAAGGAACACATTCTGCATGTATCCCTGATATATTCAACACTTCATCAATTGCGAGTTGGAACAGAGCAAGCTTGTCTGTGCAGCTGCTCTAACTGTTCCCCAAGTGCGGCCCACCATCTTTAAAACTTTGAAGAAGGTGTCCACCAATTTTACTGGAATGTATACTCCTTTACCTCTACAGATGATTAAGCGCATAGCTCCTGGTGACATCCATGTTAACCCCACAGGTGATGAACCCACACCAGCAACCCTCACCACAAATGTCGCAATACCTTCTCCACCCATCAAAATTACATATCAGAGATGATCCAAACGAACCCTTGTTCAATCTACTCTGATTGAACAAGCTCCTCCAGTTCAAACCAAAAGGGCTAGAGTGGAAACATGGGCTCCCACTCAGTTCAAGGTCACACCATCCTTCTCATTTGACCTCAATTTGGGTTTTGAGCCTCCTCAGTCTCAATCCCAAGAGCCCGAACCTCAAGCATTTAGACCACAGGGTGAGTCTTTACACTCCCCTGTGCAGCCTTCAAGGGACAGCCCCATAAGAGGCTCAATGCCTGTAGACATTGATCTAGGTCCCGGGTCAGTAGGTGTAACCTCTATATCTTTCACTGACCTATTACTCCAAACTGATGAAGAGATAACATCTCTCCATGGCCATGAAGTTGATCTACAATACCCTCTTAAAGATCAATAGAGCCAAGAGAGATCCCTTATCTCTAGCCCCCATCAGCAGCCAACTACAGAGGTGTGTCCCACTGATGTGGAGGGGACTCATGTAGGCTCAGCTGCCACTACTCAGAGCCTCTCATTGAGCTCTCAGGACAGTGGTAACATCAATCAGACTGAGTCTATGGCAACTTTGCCCATTGACATCTCTGAAAGAGATGAATTTGAGCAAAGGTATCCAGGGTGCCAAGAAGCCACATCTGGTGGTGAGACTGAACATACTAGGTATGAAATCTCATCTCCCCGTGATTCTTCACATGAAGATGAGCAAAGTATGCAACTCACACTTCAGTACTTGCTCTCTATGGTCTCAAACCTGGAATCTCAAGTGAGGATCTTAGAGACAAGGACAGCCACTCAGCAACTTAAGATTGACAATCTCAAGGCTCAACTAGCTGAGAAATAGACGGAGGGTCTGTTAGGCATGTACCTATTCAGGTCTCATTGACTTCTTCCTCTAGCTCATCTAGCTCTCAAGATGATGCTACCAAAAAGGGGGAGAAAGATCAGAGACAAACATCTGGGGAACCACTGATCCAGTCTTCTACTTCCCAACTCATCACCCTACCTGAGTCATCTCAATCAACTCTAAAGATTGACTCACAGATGATTCATGATCTCTACAGACTTTTCACAAAGTTTTTATTGAGATCCTCCTTAGAACAGCCCAGCCCCGACACCACACTTATATACTTTGGGGCTGAGGAGCTTCAAAGACTGACTGCACCTTCTACCACTACGGAAGAAGTTGGTCAACCTAAGGTCCACATGGAACCTGAGATTAACTTCGAAGGGGAAATGGGGACTGATGTCCCAGCAACTGAAACAGTTGGGATAGAACTTGCATCAGCCTCTTCTTCCGAAGCTCAGGCTGAAACTTCCGAAGCTAAAGTTGAAACTTCGGAAGAACAAGATAAGTCTTCCAAAGCTGAGATAGAAGCTGCGGAAGGTTTGTTCCAAATGTCCGAGGAACTGATCATCACAGATGTTATAGCTGAAATAGCATCTGAGATGAGCAGGGAGGACACTTCTGATCTACCTCCATCCCAAACACCAGCTGATCCTCTCTCTCAATCTGAACCCTCTATCCAAGAACCACCACAGACAAGTTCTGCTAAAGACAAAGGTAAAAAGAAATGATTGCGGCAGAGCTTCAGGAAGGGAAAGGATTGAGAAGCTCAAGAAGAAAGGTAGGTTTCCTGCTGAGAAGCTGCTAGCTGCTAGTTCTAAGGCAGCTGCAGCCAATCAAGAGGAAATCAACACCAAGAGAAGGACAACACTCATTGATCAGCTCATCAACCTAGGAGCTGCCAATGAGGAAGTACTCCTGCTACCACTAGAGGAGTTGGTGACTTTGGAGAGGACAACCAGGCTAAGGTAAGAAGAAGAAGCCAGGTTGGCCTTGGAAATAGAAGAAGAAGAACAAAGGAAAGCAGCCCTGCAGCTGAGAGAGGCTAGGATTAAATTCCTGCTCTCAAGAGGCTTCAGTCTTCCTGAACTGTCTCCACATGATGATGATATGACCCTGCTGCTCCACAACAAAGAGCAGAATCAAATGGAGAAGGAAAGGAAAAAAGCTACAAGGGAGAAGATGAAGGAGAAGAAGCGGAGGGAGGAGGTAGAGAGGGTCACTGCCACCAAGAAGCTCAGTGATAAAGCCTGGATGAAAGACTATCTCCGGGCTCACGGCTTCTCTGGTAGGCAGGTGGGACCCATGTCTGAAAGGACACTCCAATGGATTTTTAGCGAAATAAAAGCTGACATCCGTATGGGGAAGAAGAAGGAGATGTATAGGAAGGTACAGGGAATGGTCTTCACCCCAACCACTCAACCATAACCCACACCAAAAGAACCAATCCCATTTCCCATCAAAACCAAACCCTCAGATGAAACCTACACCCCTGAACCTACAACTCTACTCAAACCTACCTCATCACCTCAACCACCTAAACTTCTTATCCTTAAACCCAAAACACAACCTAGAACCACTAAACCTAAACCTACCCAACAGAAACCAAGATCATCCCCTCAGCCTTCTAAACATCTCTCTCTTGAGGAAATAAAGGAGATCAGGACAAGGCTCACCAACTGCACTACTATGAGCAGCATCTCCAGTGAGGGAGACCTTATCAACATCACCTATGTTGATAACTCTTCAAGCTCCCTCACTCTAGGTCAATTTCTTGAGTTGCTATAAGTACTTTGGGCCAGGTTGCAAGACTTCTCGGTCTCAACTCTGATACTCTGAATGCTGAAGAGAAGAGACTAAGAAGGAAACTGAAGACTCTACTGGATACAAGGAAGGAGGATAGGATTCCTAGTCAGTCTCCTGGACCTAGGAAAGTTATAATCCAGTGGAGGTTCGATGAACCTTCTCTCAACTTTGTTGTGGAAAGGGAGAATGGTGAAACCAACAGGCTTAATGCCACTTCTCTATTGCGTCGCAGCAGATTTGACACTGCTGAGCTTGCAGAGAAGCCATTCTCCAACCCCTCCAACTCAGAGACTGCAACTATCATCAGAAATTATCTCAGCAGACTTCATCTAGCTGAGCTAACTGCAAAGGCCAAGATCAAAGAAGAGTTGAAGTTGAAAAGACAGGAAGACAATGAAGGACCTACCACTAAAGGCGCAGCCTTTCTACAGATGGTGGAGTGTCCGGAATTGGAACCTATAGTTAGATGGGAATATGACTATAGTTCCCATCAACTAACTCTTTTCAGAGGGCCACAACAAAGGGTACATATAATCCAAGGTGACAGACTGGATGTTCTGTCTACCAAGGATTTGTACAAACTTCTCAGCACCACATCAGGGAAGAACAAAGACACAGATAAATATCTACTCTCCTTGGTGCTGAAAGTTTTGAGAAGAAGAGAGAAGTGAAGTTTTGGTAGCATCAGCCTAGGGGGAGTTTGTTGGGTCATTATAAGGCTGGTGCAACCAAAACCACTTCACATAGTCATTTTGGTGCTACATTCAAAAGGCTTCCGAAGCTAAGTATGAGATCTTCCGAAGTCTGAAGAACAACAGCTGAAGTCATCAGCTGAAGAAAGAGCTGAAGACAAAGTCTAAAGACTTCCGAAGACAAAGTCTGAAGACTTCCGAAGATTAAGTCTGAAGACTTCCGAAGACAAAGTCTGAAGAAAGAACTGAAGACCAAGTCTCCTTGCGAAGGCAAAGAAGACTCCAAGCCTCGGAAGAAGCAGTCTTCCAAAGTATAAATGGCTTCGGAAGAAGTTATTCTTCCAAAGAAATTTATCCTTCGGAAGATATTGCTATGTCCAGTAGACATAAGTATGGTCTCTGACAGTCCGCTGCAGACCTCTGATACAGCATGGCTTCTTCCTAAAAGAACCATGTTGTTGACCATACTTTATTCTACTGTAAACCTTTTTATGATAGTACATATTACCAACTTTAGTAGCTGACAAAAGGTAAGTCAGGGACATGTCCTGACTACCAAATCTCAGGCAAAAAGTCTGAGACACCTCACCTATAGTCTTGTAGTATAGTTGTTTGGTTAGAGGTTTCTTGCTGGTATCAAAGTATATCCAGCTGTAGGTAGTATTATATATATCTTCTCTTTGTAACGCATTAGGTAGAGAGATTGAGTCTAAGAGTCTTGTAATCCTTTGAGTTGAGAAGCAATATATAAAAGTACCTTGAAAATTTACATCCTGTGTTTATTTACTGCTTGTTACTTGTTATATTATGATCAACTCTTCATAGACTCTTTCTGAGTGTCGCTCAAGGTGAGTTTGGGAGAAAAACAACTTGTTGAGTGACCAACATACGATCCTGCAAGAAGGAACATACATGCAATAACGGATGCATGCAAATCCTAGCATGCATTCTACATAAAGGTTCCTAGGTTATAGTCTAGGTCAGGTGATTTGCCTAATTCTCTATAACCAATGGCTCTGATACCAGTCTGTCACACCCCCGCTAAGAGCGGAAACAAGGGGATGTAACGAGACGGGATCGTCATAACACATTATAATCGATAGATATGTAAAATAGACATGTATAGAATGAATGACGTGTCATGACGACACCCGGCACAAGGGAGACTTGTGTCGTGTCTAGTCAACAACCACGACTACATAGCCATAAGTATTAAAAAAAGTATCAACATTGTAATAAATTCCCACAACCCGAGAACAAATATCCAAAAGTATAATTGTGTGTAATCAAACCAACAATGTCAAGTAATGTATATCAAGTATTGTATAGTCTCAAAAATGTATCCTAGAGTCTCCACTAAGGCCGCACTCCTAGGATCTTCAGTTAATTGTATCACCGGAAAAGATATGCTCAAAATGGTCAACATAATTGTTGGTGAGTTCACAGGTTTAACAGTAAACAAAATTGATGTTGTGTAGTAGTTTTGCGGAACATCGTAATTACAGCTATAAGTAAGCAAAATCACATGACAACATGAGCATCACAACCAAACCTACGACGTACACACAGATATTTGTCGGAATATATTCACCCTAGGGCCTGTTCCTGGCCACTGTTGGTACTAACTAGTATACTAACAAACGAGGGTGGGGGTGTCATCCCAATAGTACAACCAATACCTATCCGTCGGTTCCAACACCAGAATTAAATGGTTGTGAATCAAGTACCACACAGTAAACTCATGCATGTATTAGATAGAGACTTATAAAACAGTAACACGATAATTCCAAGAATATGAGTTGTACAGGATGAAAAAGGGTGAGCATACTTTTCCTCCAAGTTTGTAATAATTGAAGTAATAAATCAACATAAAACGGGGCCACGAAACTCACTTGATTGATGATAGTAGTAGATGAATAAAGATTCCAAAGGATGAAGCAACAATCGATCAAACACCTATTATTAATTATTGTTAAGTTTTAAAGATAAGCTTTAAGAGAATAGATGCATTCGGTCGGTTCGGGTTGGATCGGTCACACGACACACACTCAAACAAGCAGGCATACGTATTAGATCTTATATAGATCTAAGTACTTAGAATCATCACCATTACCAATGATATAAGTGCAAGAGTTTCCTTATTGTTAGAGATGTACTTAGTAAATATTAGTAGTTACCAATATTAGTCTTCATAATCATGAAAATATTAACATTGATTATATTTGTGATAATATTAGTAATACTCGTAGTGTTGACATTAATAATGTCATTAGCCATGGTAACTGTGCCAGTGTCACCTTAACATCACACGATCTGCACATACTATACACAAGGATTGCATTCACACACAAAAAACCTTTAGTCGCATGATTCAACATCCAATCGCACGAACCAACCCTTATTCATACGAATGAACCTTCATTCGTGCGATTCGCCACTCAGTCGCACGACACAACACTCATTCGCACACACAGGTTCACTCATACACACACATTCGCATGGCACATCATTCATGTGCACACACTCCCATTCGCACGACACAACTTTCATTCGCACACACACTTATTTGTATGACTCACACTCAATCGCACGCATACATTCAGTCGCATAAGCTCATTCGTACGAAACAACTCAATCGCATACACACATTCATTCGCATGACTTAGCGCACACCTACATTCAATCGCACACAGTCGCACAGACAGGACTCAGACGCACACGCAGGTCACAGGGGTGCCAAAGTGCTCACAGTAGCCTTCGGCCGTTGTAACCACTCAAGTTGCACTTAATCACACTCTGGAGTCGATTTCTAACATGTCTTAGCAATTTGAGCACCCTAGGAGCTCTCGACAGCGCTCACTCACTGGGGGACACTCAAAATCACCCGAACCGCCATGAGATAGAAGAATAGGGCAAAATAGAAGGCGACAGTGCTTGTCTACCTGCGTGGGGTCGACTTTGGGCGGCCTGTAGCAGCGATTGGCCGGAGAAACCACGTAGAGAGTCGGAGAGCAGGGAGGGAGTGATTGGTGGTTGTAGGGTTTGGATAAAATGGAATAGTGGCTGATTGTTGGGGTTTTATACCCTTTTCCAAGTTTGGGAGATTGACAACTTTAGTCCCTGTACTTCAATTCACTTAATTCCCCCTTCTACTTTGCTTAATTACACTTCGAATCTTAACTTTTATTAATTGATTTAATAATAGCGCGTTAATTAGTATGATTTTACCATCTCAATGTTAATAATGATTTTACTAATAGTAATACTAATAATAATGTTGTTAGAATTAATCATATTAATTATATTATTGGCGTTAAGTGATAGTAATAATGATGATACTAGTAATAATACTTAATAGTTTTATTAATAATAATAATAACAATGATAATAATGATAATAGTAACACTAGAAATAATAATAGTTTCAATGATAATTACAACAATAATAATAATAATGATAATAGTAATTGTGATAATGATAATAAATATAGTATTTACACTAATAATAATAGTAAAGGTAATGTTAATGATATTGCTAGTAGCATAACTTCTACATACTAGTATCTCCTTAATTACTCGAGAAATTGGGGGATCTATATTGGGTAAGGTTTTATTAAGTGTTTTAACATTTAAGTTTTTATGCACACCTAGGGTAATACAATACTTAGGGAAACAAAATTTGAAACTAAGGCAACTTGGTAATGAGTTAATGTTGAATATTCAAGAAGGCTAACAAATACGACGTTAACTGACGGACCTTTTGGTGACGGATGTCACGTATATAAATGATTGATGATGCATGATATGTAGGAATTTGTCTAAAATAGGGCACCTGGATCACCAATTTCCTAAACTAGTAACTTCTGTACATGTTAGATGCGTGTTTTGATCAATATTGAATGTTGGTGTGATTAAATGGTATATAAACATTGGGTTGGGTGTGCCATGGGTGAACTAGTATTGAATTTGGTAAAAAGTTGGATTCTTGATTTTATTTCCCAAAAGGGTAACTTTTATGACACAAAGTGTATGGTTTCGTGATTTTTCTTATAGTGTGAATGTTAGGAGCATGGTAGTGGTTATGAATGGTGTTTGACCTTGTTAAACTACATGATCTAGGTTATTTGGGTGGATTATAAGCTAATTGGGTCATTTTGAGTAAATGTTGGGAAATGTGCTATAATGTGTTATAATGCTTAAACTGCTATGATATAGGAGTATGCAAGTGGATTTGAGTTATGCATGTTGGTTTGAATGTTTTATTTGGGTTATGATGAACAAGATGATTTGTGTGCGTAACATGGGAACCGTTGTAAACTTGACTGCTTAATAGATATACAACTTGTCTGAACAAGTATACAACTTAACATGTCACTAACAAGTCAATGGGTCAACTTGGTTAATTGTCTTTTCTTTCTAAGTCACTTAGGTTCTCTTTGACTGTTTTGGTCTAGTATACTTACAAACTCATGTGATTTAGGTAACCTTGCACGGGTTATCCCTAGTCACACTCTGTTCTAGCATGTACTGTCTCTTGGGATTACCAGGTGAGTTCAAGCCCCACTATTTTTACATAACTCCTTTTTGGGGGAGATAGCATACTGTAACTTTTACAAATGCTTTTATAGGTAAGTTATGCTAGTATAAGTTAGTGTAGCATACCATGAAAGCCCTCACACTTTCGGATCGTTCATATTGGTAACTGGTAGGGAAATCTTGGGTAGTACTACTGGGTCTGACAAGCCCCACCCGGGCGACTCGAGGTCAACCGAGTGCAATATTATCCTAAACACAAACATCATCACAACTTGGTATGTTGTGACGGAAGGCAAACAAATGAAACGCATGTCAGCTTCGATCGCGAAATCACTATACTTACTACTTGTGAAAATTAGATTAGCTATCTATTTTCAGCATATTACTTATGCTATGTTTACTGATACTAATCTGTTTAAACGCAAACTATTGAACTCACCAACCGTTGTGTTGACATTTTAGTATGCTATTCTCAGGTCGTATCTAGCAGCTGCCCATAGGAGCACGAACGTGTCAAGCATGCTTTGTTTCAAACATTATTTTAGTTTTGAATTCAACATATACTTATATACTTTCATTTGGGCACGTGTTTTTGCGCAGTTTACATTTAAGTACTTTGGGTTTGAATTATTTACAAAATGCTTCCGCAAATGTTTTAAAACTTTAAACTCTGATTGGTCTTGGGTTTAAACGTTGCATATAGTGTCGTTCTGAGTAACTAATGACTGGGATCCTGGTTTGTCAAACGCCTCATGGTAAAACCCCGCACGTGGATTTTGAGTGTGTGATATATTGGTATCAGAGCCATTGGTTATAGGGAACTAGGTGCATACACAGTAGTCTATAACCGCACACAGTTAGTTCGTTACTTGTTGCTTATTTCTTTACAGTAAACTCATTCGCATACATATCGCATACCCTGCAGTATGGCATCATCTTCACAAGCTACGAGTAAGAGACCAGTAGGTTCGGATTCCCCTACACGATCTGAGTCCCCTCCTCCTCCACCTGTACCTGATCGGGCACCGGATTGGCCATGACTAGACTACCCTCTTGGGGAGATAAACTGGGATCAACCATTCGCCTTGATGGAACGCGATCCCATGGAATTGGAGCTTCTATCCTGACTATGTAGATCATATGATGTATAGGGAGCGTGTGCCTGCTACAAGGACAAGGACCAGGAGCAGTACTGAGCAGCCTACACCTTCCCTCCCTCGGACGGTGCAGCCTAATGAGCAGGTGATTGCAGTTCTAGTGGCAGCATTGGACATGGAAAAACAACATACCCAGTGGCTTACAAAACTGGTCTTGGAACTATGACAACATATGTGAGACACAAGAAAGGAAGTGGCTGAAGTGAAAGATCTACCATATCAGTGCTATCAGCAGCAATGCACTTTAACTGACAGGAAAAACTAAAAATTTTGACATCGATTGGGCATTTTGTGAGAGGGTTACAATTTATTTATCTTTGGTTATTATGTTGGTAATAAATGTTGTGGTTGATGAACTGCTTTACTTTCTTACTATCTATTATGCTTTAATAAGGTGAATATGTTACATGTTACTCATTTTGGTGTTTGTGAATATAAAGTGAAAATAGAAGCCGGTGGTAGAGGACGTGGTCGTGGACGTGGTGCTGGACGTGGCCCTGGATGTGGGCGCGGTGCGGTAGTGGTTAACATGACCCCCGTAGAACTAGCCGCTCTGATTAACGAGCACGTGCAGGCAACAATGGCTACAATGCACGCTGCATAGGTGCCCGTTGCACCGCCAGCAGGTAAATGATATGAGTGATTTGACAACCACTCAAATTGCTGGCTTAAACCGTTAAACTAAACAATTTTAACTTGTTTAAACAGGACCCCCACCTTGTACTTACAAATCTTTCATGGATTGTAAGCCCCACACCTACAGTGGAGCTGAAGGCGCTATTGGACTGGTTAGGTGGTTCGAGAAGACTGAATCAGTCTTTGCCAAGTGTAACTGCCCACCAGTTTACCAAGTAAAGTACGCGACCGGGACTCTTTAGGGCCCATCACTTTCATGGTGGAATGCCCATGTCCAAATTTGGGTCGGGCTATGGCCAACGACTTACCATGGGGTGAGTTCAAGACAATGATGACCGAGGAGTATTGCCCTCGGGATGAGGTGCAAAAGCTACAAATGGAACTATAGTAGCTGAAGATGTAAGGTTCTGAGATTGAGGCCAACACCACAAGGTCTCATGAGTTGGTTACATTGTGCCCCAGGATGGTGACTCCGATGCATAAAAGAATAGAGTTATATCTGCGTGGTCTGGAACCTAAAATCTAGAGCATGGTCACTGCCTCCAATGCCACCACCATTCAATAAGCAATTTGGTCGGCTCATAAGTTGACCGACCAGGCAGTGGAACAAGGTAAACTGCCAAAACAGGGTGCGGTGGCTAGTGTACCAGTTGTGGGTGTACTGGACCACAAGCGCAAGTGGGATGGTTCAAGAAGCAAGGGATCAACATCTGACAAACAATAGCAACAACCAAGGAAGTTTGACAACAACCGAGGTTTTAATAAGACCGCCACTACCGACCAAGGACAAGGGAGATACGTGGCGAAGTATCCCAAGTGTAGTCGATGCAACTACCACCACACTTGTAGGTGTGACAACTTTTGATGCCAGCGTTGTGGGAAAGCTGGACACGTAAAGAAGGATTGCCATGGTGAATTGATGAGGAATCCATAACAACCCCAAGAAGCACCAAAAGGTTGCTTTGAGTGTGGAAAGGAAGGGCACTACAAGAGCAATTACCCTCAACTAAAGAAAAATGGCAACAATACGGGAAACAATGGGAACAACAAAAATGCAGGAAATGATGAAAACAATGGTGGCAGTAATGGTGGAGCTAAGGGAAGAGCCTTCGTTATGGGTTCAGGTGAGGGTCTAAACGACCCTACTACTTTTACTGGCAAATTTCTTGTTAATAGTCGTTTTGCTTCAGTATTATTTGACACTGGAGCCGATAGGAGTTTTATTTCCACTAAATTCAGTAGTCCTATGAATGATATGCCTTCTTCCTTGGACATCACCTATACCGTAGAGTTAGCTGATGGTAAACCATTTCACATCACGCACGTTCACAAGAGTTGTAAGATAGAACTGGCCGGACACGTTTTCGACGTTGATCTTATGACCATTACACTCGGGATTTTTGATGATAAGCTAATTAGGTCGTTTTGAGTAAATGTTAGGAAATGTGCTATAATGTGTTATAATGCTTAAACTACTATGATATGGGAGTATGCAAGTGGATTTGAGTTATGCATGTGCGTTTGAATGTTTTATTTGGGTTATGATAAACATGATGATTTATGTGCGTAACATGGGAACCTGTGTAAACATGACTGCTTAATAGATATACAACTTGTCTGAACAAGTATACAACTTAACATGTCACCAACAGGTCAATGGGTCAACTTGGTCAATTGTCTTTTCTTTCTATGTCACTTAGGTTCTCTTTGACTGTTTGGTATACTTACAAACTCACGTGATTTAGGTAACCTTGTACAGGTTATCCCTACTCACATTCTATGCTAGCATTTACTGTCTCTTGGGATTACCAGGTGAGTTCAAGCCCCACTATTTTTACTTAACTCCTTTTTAAGGGAGATAGCATACTGTAACTTTTACAAATGCTTTTATAGATAAGTTGTGCTATTATAAGTTAGTGTAGCATACCATGAAAGCCCTCAAACTTTTGGATCATTAATATTGGTAACTAGCAGGGAAATCTTGGGTAGTACTACCGGGTCTGACAAGCCCCACCCGGGCAACTCGAGGTCAACCGAGTGCAATATTGTCCTAAACACAAATATCGTCACAACCTGGTATGTTGTGACGAAAGGCGAACAAACGAAACACATTTCAGCTTCTATCATGAAATCACTATACCTACTTGTGAAAATTAGATTAGCTATCTATTTTCAGCATATTACTTATGCTATGTTTACTGATACTAATTTATTTAAATGCAAAGTCTTCAACTCACCACTATTTTGTTAACATTTTTGTATGCTATTCTCAGGTAGTATCTAGCAGCTGCCCATAGGAGCACGCACGTGTCAAGCATGCTTTGTTTCAAACATTGTTTTAGTTTTGAATTCAACATATACTTATATAATTTCATTTGGGTGCGTGTTTTTACACAGTTTACATTTAAGTACTTTGGGTTTGAATTATTTACAAAACGTTTCTGCAAATTTTTTAAAACTTTAAACTCTAATTGGTCTTTGGCTTAAACATTGCATATAGTGTCGTCCTAAGTAACTAATGTAACATCCGGTAATTTTCCGTTACCAAAACTCCGTTAGTTCCGTTAAGTCTCGCATACACGTGTCGTAAGCACATACTAGTTGTCGTTTAAAGTTGGTGACCTACTAATAATTAATAATGTTAAATTAATTATAATCTAATTGATTTGATGATTATTGCGTTATGCTTAGGTATTTACACGATTTAAATGTTAACAGTGAGTTTTATCGCGTAACGTAGAAACGTGGGTGTAAATTCGTATGTTGTGTGTTTTTATAAAGATAAAATATATAATTGTTATTATTAGTTTATATATTTATTAAGTGGTTAAAAAACATTTAAAAAGTGTTTAAAAGAGAGCCTTTTTATAAAATACAAAATACAAGGGTTAAAGGGTAACTTTTGTAAATTAATTATAACAAAACAAAATTAATTATAACAAAACAAACACTAATCCCCTTCCCCACACCCCAAGCGGCCGCGACCTGCACTCCCTCTCCCTCCCTTTGTTATTTCAGCCTAGAACAAGCAAGAAAACACAAAATTGAATCGATTTCAAGGGTTGCAACAAGTTAGAATCATCAAATACAAGCCATTACACGTTTAAAGGTTAGATTTTACAAGTTTTTGTGGGTCTTTTTGTTAGGGCCGAGCCCTAATTCGTGAATGATGATTCATGGTGTCGAAATTGATGTTATTTGATAATGTTAGTATGTTAGTTGGATTGTATACATGTTGTTTAACATTGATTATGCATGAATGATACGTTTTTAATGGATGGATCATGAACTTTGATTCTAGACAAACCCTAATTCGAAATTGATGAGATTATGTATGATTGATGATTGTTTGATGAATGTATGATGATTAGTAAGTTGTATGAATGCTAGGATACATTGATCTTGCATGAAATTGATGAATTGAAGTTGGTGTTCATAGGTTACTAATAATAGTAACTTTATTTCCATGACATGATGATCTAATGATGGATTGATGTTTTTGATGTGTTCGTGATGATGATTAGATGCTAGAATATTGATATGAATGCTAGAAATATTAGAATGAATGTTGTTGTTCATATCTTACTAAAAGTAGAAACTTTTGTGTATGACGTTTGGAAATTTGGATGTTTTGGTGATGATTATCTTGTTAGAATTAATGTTATGAACTTGATTAGGTATGTAATTGATGAAATTGTGGTTGTTATGGATGGTAGATCACTTCTGGGCATTACTTTCCCAAAAGGGAAACTTTATTTTTGATGAACTTTGGATATGATGGTTTGGACATGTTCTTGATGATAGGATCATGCTAGAGTGTTTATTGTGGATATCTAATGTGTTAGAATGTGTTATTGGAGTTGTATGAATGCTTAGTTGGTCATGTGGGATTGATGAACCTTGATGATCATGTATGGTATTGAATGTTGATTAGTAACTAGGGCATCATGTTTGGGACTGGAAATTGATCATCTTGATGTATGTTGAATGTAATGGACATGTTGAATGTGTTGTGGCTAGTATGGATGATTAATTGATAATTATCTGTTTTGGCCTGTGTACGATAATTCATAGTTATAGGTCATATGAGTAGGTTATGCATGATTTGACCTTTGTATGATGCACTAGTTATGTTATCGATACACTGAGCATGCTAGTTGTTAAGGACTTACATAACTTGTATGATATTTACATAGTATGATGATTAAAGCAATGCATTGGTAATGTAGCACAATATGTGATCCATTGGAATGTTAACCATGTATGATATATGCTCATGTCTGTTTAAAAAGTTTATAACACATAATGTCACCAACGGGTCAAACGGGTCAACTGGGTCAAACATGTCTATCCTTCTAAAACCTTGAGTCTTTGGTTGTAGTGCACTTAGGGTTCCACATATTCTCTGTTTACTCATACTCATGTACTTACATGATCTAGGTAACCTCTGAGGGTTGACTGTCCACTCTTTCTTTCAAGTAAACTCTAAGTACTCAATACGCGTATCTGGTGAGTTCATGCCCCACTCTCTATTTAAATCTCTTTTGGGAGAGATAACATACCGGTAATCTCGCAAACACTTTATGTATTTAAGTTGTGTATAATATTAATATAGTGCTATTTACCATGGAAATGTCCTCACACTTTCGAATTGTTAATATTGAATAGCGGGGAAACTTGGGTAGTACTACTAGGTCTGACGAGCCCCACCTGTGTGACTCGAGGTCAACCAGGTGCAATTTGTCCTATGAACATTTGTCACGACAGGGTAAGTTCTGTGGCAGGAGGCAAAAACTATCACAGTCAGCTTCAATTGCAAAATCATTATGAATTAATATTTATTGTTAATAGACTAGCTATCTCTTACAATACACTGTGCATATATATCACAACTGTTAAACTGTTTATGTTTAAACGCAAACTCTTGAACTCCCCAACTATTGTGTTGACATTTTAGTATGCTATTCTCAGGTCGATAACCCAGCTTGCCAGTAGGAGCACATCACGAGTCCAGCATGCATTCTAAGGATTTAAATTACAAACACAATTACTTGTCTTTTAGTCATGGTTTTCAAATATTTGGATGGCGCTTGTTTTGCCATATTATGCATTTATATACTTTGGGTTTGTCTTATTTTGCAAAACCCTTTTGCATGGTTTTAAAGTTTGAACTCTGGTTTGGTTTATATTAAATATGGCATATAGAGTCGTTCTGAGTAACTATTGACTGTGATCCTGGTTTGTTCACACGCCTCGCGGTAAAACTCCGTACATGGATTTTGAGGGTGTGACAGATTGGTATCAGAGCCATTAGTTATAGAGAACTAGGTTGCATACACACTAGACTATAACCTCACATAGTTAGTTAGTTACTAGTTCCTGATTTCTCTACTGTATACTCATTGGCATACACATCACACTCTCTGCAGCATGGCGTCATCGTCTAGAGCTCCTGGTAAGCAACCGGCATCACCCACTCGATCCGAGTCCCCACCTCTTGGACCAGTACCCGACAATGGACGCGAGTGGCCTCGTTTAGACTACCCACAAGGAGAGTTTGACTGGGATCAACCTTTTGCCCTGATGGAGCGCGAACCTCCACGAGACTGGAGTTTCTATCCTGAGTTCGTGAACCATATCATGTATAGGGAACGTTTACCTACACCAAGACCTAGAACTAGAACTAACACCAAACAACCACTACCTTCACTCCCACGGACGGTGCAGTCCAATGAGCAAGTGATTGCTACGTTGGTGGCAGCACTGGATACGGAGCAGCACCGAGTCAGGCGACTCACGAGTGACGTTTGTACACTACAGCACAAGGTGTACAAACTACGACACCAGCTGAATACACTTGAGGAACAACATGGTAAGACCTTGGAGGGGTGTTACCACATGCGGGACGGTTATCAGGCACTTAGGGGACGCATGACTGCTCGAGAACAGCGCGATGAAGCAGCCGACAATAGGATTACTACCTTAGAAGCCCAGTTGGCGGCGCTTCAGATCGCCCTAGCTCCTGCTCCTGTAGAGGCCCTCGAGGAGGAGGAGGAACCCGAAGATGAACCCGAAGAGGAACCTGAAGAGGAACCTAAAGAAGAACCCGTGGAGATGGAAGATGACAGCAACAGGTCGGATATCGTTGATTGATTTTATTTCCTTTAAATGACTTGGACTATGTAGCGTTTCTTTCTTTTGAAACCTATGTGGGAAGGGTTGTTTCCCCACCCGGACGAGAAACTTAAATTTTGACATTGGTGAATACATTGTGACTCATTTACAATTTATTTATCTTGGTTATCATTTTTGTTATGAATGTTGTAGTTGTGATGATTCATTACTTTCTTATTGTTTACTATACTTCAATGAGACAAATATGTTTGATGTTACTCATTATTGTATTTGTGAATGTAAAGTGAAAGAAAAAGGACGCCCGAGGACATGGAGGTGGTCGAGGGCATGGGCGCGGACGTGGACGTGGCGCCGGTGATCAAGGCGGCAGTACTATCAACATGACCCCCGCTGAATTAGCTGCCCTGACAAATGAACAAGTTCAGGCAGTGGTAGCTGCTAACCAAGTGGGACAGCCAGCAGGTAAACGATAACAGAAAGTTACATCAAATGCGATAGTTAATCGAATAGGATATCTGATCAATGTTTACCGTGTTAAAGCAGGACCACCAGCGTGTACTTATAAGTCCTTTATAGACTGTAAGCCACACACCTACAGCGGGACTGAGGGAGCTGTAGGGCTGGTATGATGGTTTGAGAAGACGAAATCCGTTTTCTCCAAGTGCAACTGCCCACCTGTCGACTAGGTGAAATACGCCACTGGAACTTCGGAAGGTACCGCGTTGTCCTGGTGGAATGCACAGGTACAAATGCTAGGGCAAGTCATGACAGATGAACTCCCTAGGAATGAATTTTAGGAGATGATGACCGAGGAGTACTGTCCTCGAAGTGAAGTGCAAAAGCTAGAAACGGAGTTCTGGCAACTGAAAATGCAGGGCTCGGAAATCGAGGCTTATACTAATAAAACTCATGAATTGGCCACTCTATGCCCAGGAATGGTAAATGAGATGCATAAGCGGGTGGAGCACTACATTCGGGGATTGGTGCCCGAGATTCGGAGCATGGTGACTTCCTCCGACCCAGCTACAATTCAGCAAGCTATTCGCTTACCCACAAACTGACCGACGAAGCCGTGGAACAAGGACGTTTACCGAAACGGGGCGCTGTGGTGAGTGTGCCCGATAACAAGAGGAAATGGGATGCTTCCAACAACAACGGCAAATCATCGTCATCCAGCGGTCAACATCAACCTCAGCAACAACAGCCGGTCCAGCAACAACAACGGAGGTTCGAAAACAACCGCAACTTCAACCAGTCGGCTTCAAACAATCAAGGACCAAGCGGTTATGGTGGTAAACAACCGAGGTGCACACGGTGTAACTACCAATGGGACACTTAGCCAAGGATTGCCGTGGTGAGTTGGTAAAGAAGCCACCACAACCTCAGGAGACTCCTAAGGGTTGTTTTGAATGTGGGAAGGAAGGGCATTACAGGCGAAACTTCCCGCAACTGAGGAAAAATGGTAATGGCACTGGCCAAAATAATAACAATCAAGGCAACAACTACAATGATAGCAACGGCAATGGGAATGGTGGCAACAACAATGGAGCCAAGGGGAGAGCCTTCGTCATTGGCTCAGGTGAGGCTCTAAATGACCCTACGACTGTTACTGGTAGGTTTTCTGTCAATGGATGTTTCGCTACAGTAGTGTTTGATACTGGAGCCGATAGGAGTTTCAATTCCATAAAGTTCTGTAGTCTTCTAAGTGATATTCCCTCTGCCTTAGAATCTAAATACACCATAGAATTGGCCGACGGTAAACAGATCCATGTAACACATATTCTTAGAGATTGTAAGATAGAGCTTGCTGGTCATACTTTTGCTATACATCTTATGCCTGTTACAGTGGGAAGTTTTGACGTTATGATAGGAATGGATTGGCTCTCTAATAAGCAAGTGGAAGTCATATGTCACGAGAAAATCGTACGAATTCCTTTTGGTGACGAAATCCTTACAGTCAGAGGCGATAGGAGTGGTGCAGTGATGGGCATCATCTCTTACATGAAGGCACAAAAGTTGTTGCGAAAAGGTCGTTTAGCTATTCTGGCACTCGTCACCGATAAGCAACCGGAGGAAAGGAGAATGGAGGACATACCTGTGGCACGAGACTTTCCAGAGGTGTTTCCAGAGGATCTTCCCGGACTACCACCTCATCGCCAGGTGGAATTCCAAATCGAACTGACTCCCGGCGCAGCCCCGATTGCTAGAGCACCTTATCGATTAGCACCGAATGAACTACAGGAGTTGTCATCACAACTTCAGAAGCTTTTAGATAAGGGCTTTATTCCACCTAGCACTTCACCTTAAGGAGCCCCTGTCCTTTTTGTTAAGAAGAAAGATGGCACGTTTCGAATGTGCATCGATTATAGGGAGTTAAACAAAGTCACAGTCAAGAACCGATACCCTTTACCTCGTATCGACGACTTGTTTGATCAACTTCAGGGATCAAGCTATTATTCGAAGATTGATTTGAGATCTGGTTATCATCAACTTAGAGTCTGAGAAGAAGACATCTCCAAAACTGCATTTCATACTCGCTGTGGTCATTACGAGTTCTTGGTCATGCCTTTTGGGTTGACTAATGCACCTGCCGTGTTCATCGACCTCATGAATCGCGTGTGCAAACCCTATCTCGATCAGTTCTTCATTGTGTTTATCGATGAGATACTGATATACTCTAGGACCAAGGAGGACCATGAAGAGCACTTACGATTGATCTTAGAATTGTTGAAGAATGAGCAACTGTACGCTAAATTCTCCAAGTGTGACTTTTGAATACGAGAAGTGCAATTTCTAGGTCATATTGTTAATGAGAAGGGAATACATGTTGATCCTGCTAAGATTGAGGCGATAAAGAATTGGGCTATACCCAAAACACCAAGTGAGATAAAGCAATTTCTAGGGTTAGCAGGGTATTACCGACGATTCATAGAGGGATTCTCTAAAATTGCACAACCTCTCACAGCCTTGACCCACAAAGGAACAACATACAAATGGGGTGAAAGTCAAGAGGCGGCTTTTCAACTATTAAAACATAAACTCTTTAGTGCACCGATATTGGCACTGCCAGAGGGAACAGATGATTTCATGATGTATTGTGACGCATCCATTCAAGGATTGGGTTATGTCCTGATCCAACGCCACAAAGTAATAGCTTACGCCTCGAGACAACTAAAAGTTCACGAAAAGAGCTATACCACCCATGACATGGAATTGGGTGTAGTAGTTTTTGCCTTAAAGATTTGGAGACATTACTTGTATGGTACCAAATGCACTATCTACACCGATCACAAGAGTCTTGAGCATATCTTTAAGCAAAAGGAGTTGAATATGAGGCAACGACGTTGGGTGGAGCTTCTGAACGATTATGATTGCGCTATAAAGTACCATCCGGGAAAGGCGAATGTGGTTGTCGATGCCTTAAGCAGGAAAGAAACAGCTAAACCCAGGCGGGTACGAACCTTGCAGCTTACAATTAGCACTCATCTGCCTGAACAAGTTAAGGAAGCACAGATAGAAGCCTTGAAAGAGGAAAATGTTAGTTCTGAGTCATTACGGGGAATGGATAAACAACTAGTGGTGAAAGAGGATGGAATTCGGTACTTCATGGATAGACTTTGGGTACCTGTCTATGGAAATCTGAGGGATTTAGTTATGAGTGAAGTACACAAGTCTAAGTACTCTATACATCCTAGATCCGACAAGATGTATCATGACCTAAAGGCGCACTACTGGTGGCCTAACATGAAGGCAGATGTAGCCACGTAAGTGAGCAAGTGTTTGACCTGCTCAAAAGTCAAGGTAGAATACCAAAAACCATCTGGACTGTTACAACAACCCGAGATACCAATGTGGAAATTGGAACAAATCTCCATGGATTTTATTACTAAACTACCCCGGACTAATACTAGTTGTGACACAATATGGGTCATTGTAGATCGGTTGAAAAAGTATGCCCACTTCCTTGCAATTAAGGAAACGGATAAGATGGAGAAATTAACCCGACTGTATCTTAAGGAAATCGTTTCGAGACACGGTGTACCGATCTCGATTATCTCTGACCGTGACGCTCGTTTCACATCACACTTCTGGCAATCACTACAAAAATCTCTTGGTACATGATTGGATATGAGTACTGCTTATCATCCACAAACTGACGGCCAGAGTGAGCGTACCATACATACTTTGGAGGATATGCTACGTGCTTGTGTGATTGATTTTGAGAACAACTAGGAAGTTCACCTACCATTGGTGGAATTTTCCTATAATAACAGTTATCACACTAGCATACAGGCATCTCCTTTTGAGGCTTTGTATGGGAGAAAATGTAGATCACCGGTTTGCTGGGCTAAAGTTGGTGATAGTCAACTAACGGGTCCCGAGCTAATACATGAGACAACTAAGAAGATTGTGCAGATATGGAACCGTATGGCTGCAGTGCGAGATAGACAGAAAAGTTACGCTGACAAACGATGGAAACCTTTAGAGTTTCAGATTGGTGACAAGGTCTTATTGAAAGTCTCACCATGGAAAGGTGTAGTTCGGTTTGGCAAGCGAGGAAAGCTAAATCCGAGGTATGTTGGACCATTTGAGATATTAGAAAGAATAGGTCCAGTGGCCTATCGACTAGCCTTACCTGATTCACTGAGTGGAGTCCATGATGTGTTCCATATTTCAAATCTAAAGAAGTGTCTATCTGACGAAACACTAATTGTGCCACTAGAGGACGTTCAAGTGGATGAACAATTACGCTTTATCGAAGAACCAGTTGAGGTGATGGACCGTGAGGTGAAAACACTTAAGCAAAGCAAGATACCCGTAGTCAAAGTTCGTTGGAACTCATGACGTGGACCGGAATTCATGTGGGAACATGAAGATCAAATGAAGCTTAAGTATCCTCAACTATTCGAAAAGACGATGCCTACAGACGAAGGTATTGATTTAAATTTCGGGATGAAATTTCTTTCAACATGGGGATGATGTGACAACTCGTCCAAAACTCACTAGATTTTGATTTATGTGTGCCAATGCAGTAGACCAGTGATGGAACACTCTCACCATGTAACACAATTTTCAGGATGAAAATTCTTTCAACATGGGGATAATATGACATCCGGTAATTTTCCGTTACCAAAACTCCGTTAGTTTCATTAAGTCTCGCATACATGTGTCGTAAGCACACACTAGTTGTCGTTTAACATTGGTGACCTAATAATAATTAATAATGTTAAATTAATGATAATCTAATTTATTTGATGATTATTGTGTTATGCTTAGGTATTTACGCAATTTAAATGTTAACGGTGAATTTTATCGCGTAACGTGGAAATGTGGATGTAAATTCGTATGTTGTGTGTTTTTATAAAGATAAAATATGTAATTGTTGTTATTAGTTTATATATTTATTAAGTGGTTAAAAAAACATTTAAAAAGTGTTTAAAAGAGAGCCTTCTTATAAAAACAAAATACAAGGGTTAAAGGGTAACTTTTGTAAATTAATTATAACAAAACAAACCCTAATCCCCTTCCCCACACCCCAAGAAAACATGAAATTGAATCGATTTCAAGGGTTGCAACAAATTAGAATCATCAAATACAAGCCATTACACGTTTAAAGGTTAGATTTTACAAGTTTTTGTGAGTCTTTTTGTTAGGGCTGAGCCCTAGTTCGTGAATGATGATTCATGGTGTCGAAATTGATGTTATTTGATAATGTTAGTATGTTAGTTGGATTGTATACATGTTGTTTAACATTGATTATGCATGAATGATACGTTTTTAATGGATGGATCAAGAACTTTGATTCTAGACAAACCCTAATTCGAAATTGATAAGATTATGTATGATTTATGATTGTTTGATGAATGTATGATGATTAGTAAGTTGTATGAATGCTAGGATACATTGATCTTGCAAGAAATTGATGAATTGAAGTTGGTATTCATAGGTTACTAATAATAGTAACTTTATTTCCATGACATGATGATCTAATGATGGATTGATGTTGTTGATGTGTTCGTGATGATAATTAGATGCTAGATTATTGATATGAATGCTAGAAATCTTAGAATGAATGTTGTTGTTCATATCTTACTAAAACTAGAAACTTTTGTGTATGACTTTTGGGAAATTGGATTTTTTGGTGATGATTATCATGTTAGAATTAATGTTATGAACTTGATTAGGTATGTAATTGATGAAATTATGGTTGTTATGGATGGTAGATCACTTCTGGGTATTACTTTCCTAAAAGGAAAACTTTATTTTTGATGAACTTTGGAAATGATGGTTCGGACATGTTCTTGATGATAGGATCATGCTAGAGTGTTTATTGTGGATATCTAATATGTTAGAATGTGTTATTGGAGTTGTATGAATGCTTAGTTGATCATGTGGGATTGATGAACCTTGATGATCATGTATGGTATTGAATGTTGATTAGTAACTAGGGCATCATGTTTGGGACTGGAAATTGATCATCTTGATGTATGTTGAATGTAATGGACATGTTGAATGTGTTGTGGCTAGTATGGATGATTAATTGGTAAATTATCTGTTTTGGCCTGTGTATGATAATTCATAGTTATAGGTCATATGAGTAGGTTATGCATGATTAACTTGTATGATATTTACATAGTATGTGATCTAAGCAATGCATTGGGAATGTAGCACCATATGTGATCCATTGGAATGTTAACCATGTATGATATATGCTCATGTCTGTTTAAATGGTTTACAACACATAATGTCACCAACGGGTCAAACGGGTCAACTGGGTCAAACATGTCTATCCTTCTAAAACCTTGAGTCTTTGGTTGTAGTGCACTTAGGGTTCCACATATTCTCTGTTTACACATACTCATGTACTTACATGGTCTAGGTAACCTCTGAGGGTTGACTGTCCACTCTTTCTTTCAAGTAAACTCTAAGTACTCAATACGCGTATCAGGTGAGTTCATGCCCCACTCTCTATTTAAATCTTTTTTGGGGGAGATAGCATACTGGTAATCTCGCAAATGCTTTATGTATTTAAGTTGTGTATAATATTAATATAGTGTTGTTTACCATGGAAAAGTCATCACACTTTCGAATTGTTAATATTGAATAGCGGGGAAACTTGGGTTGTACTACTGGGTCTGACGAGCCCTACCTGTGTGACTCGATGTCAACCGGGTGCAATTTGTCCTATGTACATTTTTCACGACAGGGTATATCGTGGCAGGAGGCAAAAACTATCACAGTCAGCTTCAATTGCGAAATCAATATGAATTAATATTTATTGTTAATAGACTAGCTATCTGTTACAATACACTGCTTATATATATCATAACTGTTAAACAGTTTATGTTTAAACGCACTCTCTTGAAGTCACCAACCATTGTATTGACATTTTAGTATGCTATTCTCAGGTCGATAACCCAGCTTGCCAGTAGGAGCACATCACGAGTCCAGCATGCATTCTAAGGATTTAAATTACAAACACAATTACTTGTCTTTTAGTCATGGTTCTCAAATATTTGGATGGTGCTTGTTTTGCCATATTATGCATTTATATACTTTGGGTTTGTCTTATTTTGCAAAACGCTTCCGCATGGTTTTAAAGTTTGAACTCTGGTTTGGTTTATATTAAATATGGCATATAGAGTCGTTCTGAGTAACTATTGACTGTGATCCTGGTTTGTTCACACGCCTCGCGGTAAAACTCCGCACGTGGATTTTGAGGGTGTGACAACTAATGACTGGGATCCTTGTTTGTCACACACCTCGCGTTAAAACCCTACACGTGGATTTTGAGGGTGTGAGATTTCGTAATTCAAGAAAGCTTGCCATTCAAAAATTTTGACAACGAACGTATGACTCGACTCATTCAACGAACTCGCCAACCACGTTCCACCAATGTAAGTCGTGCTACGCTTCGAAGAGATTGCTTAAAAATGTGAAAAAAGCTAAAAATTAATTAATATCTTATATTGAAAATTTATAAACCGGTGTTAACATAACTAGTGATGTTTGGTTGACTCCTCACGGTTCACCGGGCTTGTACATTTGTGTCATCGCCCGTTGGGTTGTACCCGATTCATGGCAATGATGAAACATATGATTGCGTTTGAATTGTTTGATATCCTCACACCGGCCAAAACATTTTTTTATCTTATTGATAAAGTTATTAAAATGTATAAATTAGAAAACAAAATATTTTCTATATCTTTTGATAATACTTTAAATAACACACTTGTGATAGATCATTTAAAATTAAAATATAAACCAATATGTGACGGTGTGTTTTTTCATAGTCGATGTTTTGCGCATGTCATAAACTTAGCCGTTGAGGACAGTTTAAGAATGATTGAAACAGTGAAAGATGGTTTTAAAAGAATGTTATGTGATATTTTTAGTAATAACCAAAGATATAATAGATATCACAAGATTTGTAAAAACACAAATTCTAAATGTTTATGTCCGAATTGGGACGTAACAACACGATGAAATTCCACGTGTATCATGTTTGAAAAGGCTATTAAACAAAAAGAAAGTTTATATATTATATATTTCACTTTCATTATATATCTCACCTTAAGACGTTAAGTCATATTGATTAACAAGTAACGTATGAACGTATGATAAAATAATTTAACGTTAAACAAAATAATGATATTAATAACCATAATAATCAGTTAATCACAACAAGTAACAACAATAATAATAATAAATACAACCACCACTACCATGATATTAATAACAATATTAATAACAAAAATTTTAAATTACATGTGATTTAATTAATAAATAGATTATATATTTTAACAATAATTTTAAATTTTCTTTGATTAATATAAATATGATTATATATTTTAACAAAATTTAATATAAATATGATTATACATTTTTCATATCTTAAAAATATTATATTATGAATTAAAAAAAACCAGTTTAGGCCCGAACCGGTTTCCAAACCAGCTCAAACTGGTTTAATAGGGTTGGGTTTTTCATACTAGAAACCGGTTTATAACCCGAACTGTTTCGGTGTCAAACCGGTTTCGACTTGAGTTGACCAAACCGGTTTCGGTTTGGACCCAAAACCGGTTTAGGAAAAACCCAGTTTGTACACCACTAGTATAGGGTAAGGTGGGATGCATGTGTGAGATGAGGATGAGTCAAGGTAATTTATTATTAAAGGATAACATGGTACTTTTACAGCTACGTAATGAAATATAAAATGTGAACAAATCTCAGAGACGATTCGTGTATTTACATGGAAATAAATTGTTTTGTATACCGGATTTGAATTTTTTTTTTATCAAAATCATGATAAAAATAGCTGGATGTAATAATATATTCTAATTTCTAGAAAATGCTAAATCTTAGATTTTCTTAATAAATAAATTAGATAACAAATAAATATTATAAATAAATAAATATATCATATCACATCTCTATTAATAGGTGCATATAAATTTTGAAAAACAACTTGTATATCAAAAGGTGTATTCTTTTTGAATTCTTGATAATTTTATATGTATTACTTATATAATTACATTAGGCTAGAAAGTTGTATGTTATACGGGTCAAATAATATAAATTACTTATGTTCTTACTTAATTAAGATTTTAGAGTTATAAAAAATATTTGATATAAGATATTATGTTAATTACTTATAAGTAAATACTATAGGTAATAAAATAATAATATTAAAAATCAAAAGTGAGTTAAAATTCATAACAACTAAAATATAAGTCTCATAAGAAAATATAAATGATAAACATTAAAACAATAACAAAGAATATATGACCTGTTAGAACTAATTTAGGTGCTGTTTGTTTTTTCTGCAAGAAAATGTCTGCAGTCTACGGACCACATTTGCAGACATCTGCAGTAGAAGAGGTGGACCAAACCTCTGCAGTCTGCAAGAAGAATACTGTCTGTTTTTAACGTCTACAGACTGATGAAACCTTAGAAAACTACCATGGACCGAGCCCCCGATAACATCTTCATCAACAGATTCGATCCACCACTACCACCACCGTCATCCACCAGCGCCGACAACCACCACCAACCGCCTTCTTGCACCAGTCTAGTTCGTATTGAAACCACCGCAATCAACCCACCAAAGAAGAAGGGCCACCACTCAAAGGTCAATGGAAGGGGTCAGAGAGTTAGGGTTCCGGCACTATGTGCAGCTCGCATATTCCAACTCATTCGAGAGCTCGATCACCAAACCGATGGTGAAACCATTGACTGGCTGCTGCACCATGTTGACCCATCGTTGTTTCCCTCTTCGCTCGCCAAAAAGATCCAGCACCGACACTACCCTTTTGTCCTCCGGCACCACCATCATGGGAGCACCTCCGGCATATCACTGTTGATGCAGGTTAAAGAAGATGAAATGAAGACCAAGGTGCAGAAAATTGAGGATGCTTGGAAGGTTTAGACTTTTAAGTGGAGGAGGTGGAGGAGGCCGGTGGTGTAGGAGGTGGAGGAGGCCGGCGGTGTAGAAGGTGGAGGTGGTCAGTGGTGGAGGAGGCCGGCGGTGGAGGAGGTCGGCAGGTGTGTGGGGCCTGTGAAGGGTTTGTTTATGTCTGAAGAGGTTGGAAGATCCAAGAAGAGGTGGGGTTGGGTCTTCTCCAAGAAGAAGACAGGAAGACATTTTTTAATGAAATATCTTTTGAAAAACAAAAAGTTTGCAACCTTAAATGTCTATCCATCATCTTCTTGGTGCAGACAAAAGAGCCTAAGAAGCTCTTTTCTGAAAAAGCAAACACCACCTTAGTGTTTGGTACGCAGGAATGAGAGGTGGAATATAATGAACCATTGAAGGTGAATGAATAAATAAATGTTTGGTTAGTGAATATAATAGAATGAACCATTACATAGGTTGATTTCATTCACTCAAATTGTAACACCCGAATATTTTTATAAATGAGGAAGAAATAATAAACATGAATAAAAAGGAGAAAAATATAATTTAACCCAAGTAGAGGGGTTAAAAGCGCCAAAAATGACAAAAGTATCAAAAGTTGGTACAAAAGTGGGCATGGCCGCCCACTCTAGCCTGCACACTTCATCCTCTTCGGTTTTAGAGTGAGAAACAACAGAGAATTCGAGTTTCTAGACAGAGGAAGAAGAGGAGTTCGAATTTAAGGTAAGAATTCATTGTTTTGAGTTGTTCTTGGTCGGCCTATGCCTCGGTTATATGCTTATGTATGTGTATGTGCGTTTGTGTGTGTGTTTTAGTGGGTTTTAGGTGTTAAAACGTCTGAGAAGCTCAAGTGAAGGGTTTAAACTCGAAAGCAGCTAAGGTGAGTTTCTAGAACCCCCTTTTTACATGTTTTCACTAGTATTGGAGATGGAAAAATACACGTGTGAATGTTTTTATGAAAATGGGTTTTCACTCGTATGAATATGTATGAATGTGTATGTGGGTGGGTGTAAATTTGGGATTTATATATGAATATGTTCGCATGATGATGCTTAGAATGTTACTACTAAGCTTAGATTATGATATAGGATGAAATGGGACTGATTTATGTTGATTTAGTGCAAGTTAGTTGCCCATGCGCCTATACAGTGGCCCGTGCGCCCAACGGTCAAAAACTGTCTAAGTGTGCCTAGCCGCCTAAATCCCATGCACCTGAATAGTAACCAAACGCCTGATGTTTTGCCCATAATGGCTAAGTGTCAGGCCCATGCGCGTTAATAGTGACCATGCGCCCAAAAGGCCCATGTGTGTAAGTGTTGATGACTAAGTGTAAGACCAGACGCCTGTGTAGTAGCAAAGCGCCTAAACAGGGCAGAAATGCCCAAATAGTTCCCAAGCGCCTAAACACTTAGAATTATTTCTGAAATTTTAGGAAAATAGAATTTGTAGGGTTTGACCTGATTTGACTTATGGGCTATGATTACCCATTCTAAGCATTATTATGGATGGTTTAAGGTTACAGTATGTGTGGATGATGTATGGTATGTATAATGTGCTATGTTTTAATAGTATGTAAACATATTTATATTATATTATAAAGTACGTTAAATATTATGTTATTATTTTACGTAGTATGACAAATGAAAGAAAGTACGTAAAGAATAACGTAACGAAGTGAAAGATAACAAAGATGAAAAGTAAAACGTAATGAATGAAAGAATGGCTTGCAAGCAAATAAAAGGAGGTGCACGACCATATTGTCGTTAGCTCAACTGTGATGCGGGTTAGCCACCCCAATGGATACACACAGGGTCAATCATTAAGATTGACATAGCCCTTTGGTATGCCCTAGGTGACTGGATCAGCTTCGGGCACAATGTTCGTGGTTTAATTACCACTGGTCCAGCATCAGCTTCGTGCACAATGTTCGGGGTATACCAATTGGTTTGAATGAATGGAGAGATGACTTGACCTAGGTGACTGGATCAGCTTCGGGCACAATGTTCATGATTTTATTACCACAGGTCTAGCATCAGCTTCGTGCATAATGTTGGGGGTATTGTTCATCGATCCATATGAAAGTAAAAGAATGACGTAACTTACAAAGGAAGAAAGTAAGAAAGTAAGAAAGTAAAAGAATGATGTAAAGTATGTTACGAAAGAATGAGAACGAAAGTAAGAGAATGTTAATGAAAAGCATGAAATGAAAGAATGCTATGAATATGATAGTGATTGAAAAAAAATGAATGATAATGAAAGCTAATAATAATATTCTCTATCTGTACGTATGATGCATGATCGCGTATGAAAGTAAAGAAAGGTTTTAACGAAACGAAGGTATTTTATTTATAAAACTAGAACTCACTCAGCAATGCTGACTTTTATGTATTTTCCAGTTGGCAGGCAAGAGTTGCTGAGGATGGCATGGGGCAGCTACTTGGCATTTTTGGGAGGGCATCCATTAGCATAACAATGACATTTTTGTGATGTAATGCAATTATAATATTTTGTAGCAGTTAACTATATTGTATTACTTTGCAAAAGTTGTCATTAAAATATATGAAATAGTTTTAATTAATTTCTACTGCGATGTTTTGAATAAATGTATGTTTTATGTGCGTTGAATGTCCAACTGTGAGGTGCCCGGGAACGGGGCCTTACAAGATGGTATCAGAGCAAAAGTTAAAGGGAAATGGGTAAATATTTTCAATAGAAATCTAAACTTAAACTGAGAATAGGACAAAGGAAAGGTATGTCAGTCCGAGTAGCTACGTGCCATCAGGTATTTTCTTTAATGTTAACCGGTATTATGTGCGCATGTTACTTGATCTGTTTGCCCTTAGTAGATTTAGATACTGATGTAGTCAGGATAAGAAATGCTTGGGATATGAAGAGTAAAGTAAGTGGCTAATCACAACTAGCCACTGTAATTAGGGACTTACTATACTTGACATAAACTAAGTTATTACCTTGAATGACCGTGTTAGTGTTTGAATCTTATAGTGTGTTAGAGGATGCATGGAGGTAGATCTTCTAAGGCTTCACGTGGCGGAGTACATGGTGGACGTGGTGCTGGACCACGGTCATGAGGGGAAGGCCAAGGGTTGAAAAGGTGACCTATGAGGAGCTCGAGACTCCTCATTTGGAGGGTGGTGATGAAAGTGCTAATTTGAGAGCCTCAATGAAAGAGGCCGTGGTGGAGGAGGTTCATCAGGTCATGCAGACGATCTTGCCGTCTGTAGTGACCGAAGTGATCAAGGCTGTTAAAGAAGGAGAGAGGAGGGATAGGAACAGGTCCTCGGAGGGAGAGAACAACCTGAGACCGAGACGGTTATCCCTACTGATTAGGAAGATAAGCATGAAGAACTTGTGCCTGAGGTAGCACGAGGCTGTAACTATGGGCCATTCCAAAGATGCAAGCCCCCTACCTTTAATGGTAACGACACTGCTTGTTAGGACCGTGTACGTATGGAGTACTAACGGATTCTATGTGAAACCAGATCAAATAACGCAAAATTCTATTTGATTGGTGATACAATCAGTGATAATGAATAACCCGATCGATCTAACGATGAAACAAACGTTTAGAATGAGTTGGAATCGATTAGGAACGAACTATGAACTTGGATTTGCGACTTGGGACACTCTAGACGACTAGAGTACGAAGTATTATGAAGTGTTTCTGACAGGATCTCAGCCTCTCGTTTAATCAATCAGATTGGTTTGCAGCGGATTTAGCACGTTAATTAGCAATTATAGCAAGAACATAAAAGATATTGCAAGTACAAGCATAAACATAGAGAGAGAAAAGAGTTCTGCGAAAAATTAATTGTTCTATTGCTTAACACGTTTCGGCAATGGTAAAACAGCATGACATCCTTTTACAAAAGTGTTCCTATCTTTTACAAGTACTGACAAAAGTAAACTATTGAAATCCTACAACGACTGAAGAACAAACTCTTCAATCGTTTTTAACTACTGATACTATAACAGCTGAAGAACAGGCTCTTCAGCTGTTGTACAGCTACTGAAACAAAACAAACTACTGAAAGGGAAAAACCATCACAACAACTGAAGAAGACTTCTTCAGCTGTTATGACAAACTCTGAGTCTTCAGCACTTATTCTTCAGACTTGGCTTCAGATGATGTAACAGCTGATGACTTCAGTAGATGTCATCAGCTGTTGTCTTCAGTCTTTGTCTTCAGACTTTGTGCTTCAGTAGAAGGTCTTCAGTTCTTCAGTTCTTTAGCTTTTGATTCTTCAGTACTTATCTTCAGTACTTGAAGTCTTCAGTACTTGTATGATCAGTACTTCAGACTTCAGTACTTGTCTTTAGTACTTTAGAGTCTTCAGCTGTTGTTCTTCAGTTCTTTGATCTTCATACTTTGATCTTCATACTTTGTCAAAACAGCTGATGGGAGTCTTCAGAAGTTGTTGCAGTTGCATGTGGGACTTAGAGGTTTTCCTGATCTTGGCTCATTGGTTCTTTTGGTCCAACAGTTTCCAAGTGTTATGTTTTTACACGAACTATGTGGTATTTATAGGTTATCAGTGTTCATTCGTACGACTGAACCATTAGCATGGTTCGGTCGTGCAACTGAATCATGCGATTGACTCATACGCACGACTGAAGGTTCAGTCGTGAGATTGAACCAATCTTATGTTCAATCATACGACTGATCCAGTCACCTGTTCAGTCGTGCGACTGGTCCATAAGCATGGTTCATTCATGCGTATGGGCCATAAGTATGGTCCATTAGCATGAATGTCCGCATGACTAAGTTAAAAACATTTCTAAGTTCTTATTGACTTAGAACTATGTAAAACTAACATCAAACCTATATATTTAGTTCATACATGTGAATCACATTTAATATAAAGATACATGACATAATCAATCACATATAAACATCATAATGCATTTAATATACCATTAAATCATTTTATTACATTAGATTACATAAGTGTAAGACATGAGAGACTTTTACATTTGAGAACATAAACTAGGTACATGAATATGTATCAACAAACTCCCCCTTGGGCCTAGTTTAGTCTAATGTCTAACATTCTTCATATGCTCCTGAAACTTCTTGTACTTCTCTTCTCTTGTGACTCCCGCGTGAATCTCAAACGCGAAGCAGAGTCGTATGATGTGTTGGAATTGAAGAACTTGTACAATGTCTTGCGATTCATAGAACAGTGGCCACTTGTAGAGAGTGTAAACATCTTTAGCCGGAAAAGTTAGTTAGCCACATTAGGTCAAATACCCTGATAGTCTCGATTTTGCTTTCTTTATGCAAAACTATGACTGCTTCTCCCGTCCGCCAGTCATAATACCACCACTTGAAGTGTGGAGTGAAGTCCTGGGGCATTTTCCATAATGGGATCTTCGACATTGTGCACGGAGGACTCCACTTCAACACTACTTTAGGCTTTTCAATGTGAGGATCAACTTCGGTCTTATTTATGAACCCTTTAGGCTGTTAAGGCCTGAAGTTGACCCACCTGGTGTGGTACTCCCTCTTTAACACCGTCTCGAACCACCCCGACATCTTTCGGGGGTTGGCGTACAAAAGGTCTAAACATGCAAGCATGTTTAGCTCAAAACCGGGAAGAGTCTTCAGATCATGAGGGAATCTGAAGTACTCTATCCCTTTCTCCCTCTTCATGGCATAGACATCCAAGTCTTCAAAATTAGTCCAACTATAATCTTGTCAGACACCTTCTGATGCTTCTTCACTCTGTAGATTTTGGTGTAGGCGTTAGACTTTGGCGGTAGTCGTTGGCTCTCATTTCTGCTAGACACACTGCCCACTCAGCCTTCTTGATATCGACGTCAGCGTCCGTAGCATGGGCTTTCCCTTCCGCTTTCTCTTTCTCTTTCTCCTTTGATGTGTTTGTTAGAACATAAAATTATAGTTTAACCTCTTAAACTTTTTGAAAAACGCAGCAGAAGTTTAGCATTATAACTTTGTTTATAAGCTGAAAATTATGTTCTTTAGGTGACCATATAAGTGTATAAAACAAACCCATTGTTGGATCATGATAAGGCTGGTGCAACCAAATTCACTTCATAGTCACTTTTGGTACTACATCAAAGGGCTTCCGAAGCCAAGCAAGAGATCTTCCGAGAGTCAAAGGAACAACAGCTGAAGACATCTTCCGAAGGCAAAAGCTGAAGTCAACTACTGAAGACAACAACTGAAGCCAACAGCTGAAGATATCTTCCAAAGACAAAGTCTGATGAAGGAGCTGTAGACAAAGTCTGAAAGCTTCCGAAGACAAAGTCTGATGAAAGAGCTGAAGACAAAGTCTGAAAGCTTCCGAAGACAAAGTCTGATGAAAGAGCTGAAGACAAAGTCTGCTTCCGAAGACAAAGAAGACTCCAAGCTTCGGAAGAAGCAGTCTTCCGAAGTATAAGTGCCTTCGGAAGAAGTTATCCTTCCGAAGCACTTTATCCTTCGGAAGACAATGCTATGTCCAGCAGATAAAGGTATGGTCCCTGTCAGTCCGCATGCAGACCTCTGACACCGCATGGGTGACACAGCATGGGTTCTTCCTAAAGGACCATGCTGTTGACCATACTTTATTCTACTGCTCACCTTTTGATGATAGTACATGTTACCAACTTTAGTTGGCAGCATGGGTAAGTCAGGGACATGTCCTGACTACCCACTCTCAGGCAAAATGTCTGAAAGACCTCACCTAGAGTCTTGTAGTATAGATGTAAGGTTAGAGGTGTCCAGCAAGAATCAAAGTATTCCCGGCTGTAGGTAGTATTATATATATCTTCTCCCTGTAACTCTTTAGAAAAGCGATTTGAGTCCAAGTGTCTTGTAATCCTTTGAGTTGAGAAGCAATATATAAAAGTACCTTGAAAATTACTTGCTGTGTTAATTTTCTTACTGCTTGTTACTTGTTATATTGTGATCAACTCTTCCTAAAGACTGCTTGCCGAGTGTTGATTCACAGTGAGTTGAGAGAGAAACCACCCGAAATCGATCCTGCAATTGGTATCAGAGCTCCAGGCTCTTGATTGTGAGATCTTACCATCCTAATCAACCTGTTTTTCACTCCTCACCACAATCCACTCACTCAAATGGCTGCTCTCTCCAAGGCTGATATGGAAACTGGTACCTTGACCAAGTCCCCCATGATCACCCCTGAAGACTTTGACACATGGTGTATCAGGATGGAAGGCTTCATCAAGTGTCAAGATTCAAGGATGTGGGACTCCATTGTCAATGGTCCTTTCATACCAAGCACTACATCTGCCACTGGTAATCGCATCATTCCAAAAGATGTTGATGATTACTCAGAGGAAGATAGGAAGAGAATAGAGCTAGATCAAAGGGCTATGACTTGTCTCCAAACTGCTCTCCCCAACTCCGTCTACAGACGCTTCAAGAAGTGCAAGACTGCTAAAGATTTATGGGAAGCTTTGAAGCTAATGTATGAGGGATCCAAGGAAACTCAAGAGAACAAGAAGGATCTCTTGAAGCAGCAGTTTGAGAACTTTACTTTCAAGGCTAGTGAGACCTTGACTCAACAATACTTCAGGTATGTTGAGCTAGTAGATACTCTGGCGGATATTGGAGTAGCTCTTGAAAACAGAGACATAGTTAGGAAGTTCATGTCTTCTCTTCCTAAACTATGGACTCACTACTGTGTTGTCATCAAGAGAACTTCGGACCTTAAGACTCTTTCTCTTACAGAGTTGTATGGTATCCTAAGTGCATTTCAGATGGAGATGAACATGCAGAACTCCTCTGATCATTCCAATAACCAACTGAGTTCAGCCCTTCATGTGGTTGAAAGGGAAAGTATAGAACCACAGCATCCCTTGCTATGCTACCCTGACAACTCACATAATGGACCCTTCATTACTCTACCTGAGACTCCAAAGTCTCAAAAGGTTCAACACAACTCCTTTCAGGATAGTTGTGCCTTTGTCTCTGGAAGTGGACACTCTGGTGATTTTCAATACTGCTTTGATGATCTTGAGTGCTTCAATCCAGATGATGTGGAGTACATGGACATTGTCCAGCAGATGGCTCTTTTAACTTACAGAGCGAAGAAGTTCTTCAAGAGAACTGGAAGGCAATTCCCTCAAAACCCAGTCAACAGCAAGTTTGGGTTTGATAAGAGCAAAGCAAGGTGCTACAACTGCAACCAACTTGGTCACTTTGCTAGGGAATGCAAGGCTCCCAAGAACAACCCGGGAACCCCACAGGCCTCCACACATCCCACTGCTCCCAAGCATGAAGAAAAGTCAACTGAAACAGCTGCTGTCGCTCAAGAAGTTGACTGGAGCTTCATGGTACAGGATGTGACTCCCGCTCAAGCACTCATGGCCGGAACAGATGATGATCAGGTATATGAACATCTTTGTACTGCTGCCTGTATTGCTAAAGTTAAACTATATAAGGATTACATTTCGGAAATCAGATCTGAGGTTGAGTCTTTAAATGTGCTAAAATCTGACTTTAAAAGAGCTGAATCTGACTATCAAAAGAAAATTGATGAGTTAGAGAAAACTGTGTCTCTTTTGAAACATGAAAAGACTAACTACAAGACTCAAATCAAAGATCTGATCTCCAAACTTTCTGAAGTTCAAGCCCAGTTAGTCACAGCTGAGGCTCAGGCCAGGAAGCAAGCTATTGCTGAGCAAAGCTTCCAAACTATTCTTGCATCAACCTCTCATTCCAAAATGTTTTATCAAAACAAAGAAGGGTTGGGAACCAGTGAAATAGCTCCACCACACTCTTATGAGTCTATAAGACTACCTAGATGTGGTACTGAAGAGCAAGAGGTTCCAACTGCTGACCCTTCTCCATTGGAACTAGAGGATGGAGCAAAAATAGTGGTCTCCACAGGGGAGAAACAGGAGGATACACCCATCTCCACCTGTGATGACCAAATCCTGACCACCAAGGCAAGAAGCAGCAGAGCTAAAGCTGCTAGAAGGACTGCTAAGAAGGTTGCAGAGTCCAAGCTTAAGTTTGACCCTAAGCAAAAGGGTGTCTTCATTTCTGCCGGATTTCAAGTGGTAGGTACTCCTGATTCAGGAAAGGAGTGTAGTACCAGCTCTCCTGTCCTACTGAAGGATCAGAAGTTGAAAGGGAAAGTTGCTGATGAAGAGAAGAAACCCAAGAAACAGCAACCTGCAAGTTCCCAGAAGACTAACATTGCATGCATAATGTGTGGTCTGCACAACCACATGGCTAAAGATTGTTACTACAATCCAGCAAGCACACATTATGCAAATAATGTTCGAAAAGAAGTAGTCAGAGAAGGTTTCTCAGTTGGACCACTTCAAAAGGTCCAAATGATGAAAAAGGGAAAGTTGGTCTCGAAAGCCAAGTTGCTTTCGGAAGAAACTGCTTCTTCCGAAGGGAAAGTGGCTTCGGAAGCCAAACCTTCTAAGGTTCGGAAGAACAAGAAGGCTCCCTTGAAACCATCTCAGAAGAAGACTACTTCGGAAGAAAAGGTGGTGAAGGCTTCTTCCGAAAAGAGAGAAGCTTCGGAAGAAGACCATGCTGCAAAAGCTTCAACAAGCTCATCCTCAAAGATCAACCAAAGGATGGATTGGAAGATCAAGGAAGATGCTGCAGCCCAGACCTCTTCTTCAACAATGACCTCTATTGAACCCCATTGCATATCTTTCGGTTCAATTATGTCACTATCTTTGGAAGAGCCCGAGACCTGTAAGGCTTGGGCTTCCAAACAAAACTAACCATCTCATCTTATGTGCAGGGACATCCATTTGACAAGAACAACAACATCTGGATTGTAGATAGTGGATGCTCCAGGCACATGACAGGGAACAGATCTCTCCTTCAACAATTCCAGAACTTTGATGGAGGGCCTGTCCAATTTGGAGGTGAGGCCGGAGGATATATTTCGGGCAGAGGAAGTATATCCAATGGCAGAATAAACATTGACAAAGTTCACTTTGTCAAACAGCTTGAACACAATCTGTTAAGTGTTTCTCAATTCTGTGACCAGAAGCATCAAATGCTTTTCACAGAACATGAGTGCATTATCCTCAGACCAGGGATGACAATTCCTCCGGAATTGGTGCTTCTCAGATCTCCCAGGAAAGGGGATATGTACAAGCTAGATATGAACAAGGCTTCTCCTATGGGTGAAGTATCATGCTTTCTTTCCAAAGCTGATAGTGATGAGTCAACACTATGGCATAAACGCATGTGTCATGTGAATTTTAAAACAATGAATAAATTGTCTAAAAATAACTTGGTACATGGTTTGCCTAAAAAGGAATTTTTCTGCAAAGATAACTGTGTTGCATGCCTGAAAGGGAAACAACACAGATCATCTCATAAATCCAAATGTGTTAACTCTATCACTACTCCATTACACTTATTGCACATGGATCTTTTTGGTCCCACAAGTATAATGAGCATTGGAAGGAAATCATACTGCCTTGTGATCGTTGATGATTTTACAAGATTTACATGGGTATTCTTTTTAAGAAGTAAAGATGAAACTGCTGAAACTTTAAAATCTTTTATTCTTAAAATAGAAAATCAAATTGATCACAAGGTTAAGATTATTAGAAGTGATCAAGGGACTGAGTTTAAGAACTTCGTTCTTGACTCATTCTGTGACTCAAAAGGGATTGCCAGACAATATAGTGCTCCCAGAACTCCTCAACAAAACGGTGTTGCTGAGAGGAGGAACAGGACACTTATTGAGGCTGCTCGGACCATGTTAGCTGATTCAAAGCTGCCTCTAACATTCTGGGCAGAGGCAGTCAGCACTGCATGCTATGTGCAGAACAGGGTTCTTGTAGTTAAGCCCCATGGAAAAACCCCTTATGAGTTATGGAACAAGAGGCCACCGTTCATTGGCTTTCTAAGGTCCTTTGGCTGCAGGTGTACCATACTTAACACAAAGGACAACTTGGCAAAGTTTGCTGAGAAGTCGGATGATGCTATCTTTATTGGATACTCTTCTAGCTCCAAAGCTTATAGAGTATACAATATTAAGAATCAACAATTTGAGGAGTCATCCAACATAGTTGTTAATGAGCACACTCCTTGTGTTAGGGGGAATGGACCTGAGTATATTTTTGATTTAGAATTGTTTCCAAACTATTCTAAACCATCTTGTGAGAATGTTTCAGCTGGAACAGGTGCTCAAACTGATGCAGGACAACTATATGAGCTTCCCAGACCTCTTCCAAATTCTCCAAGAGCTGAAAGGCAACAAGCTTCAACTATTCACAGATCTGACAGTGTAACTATCTCAAGAAATAGTGAAGCTTCAACAAGTGAATCACTTGATCAACCTCAAAGTTCTTCAGGTGATCCATTACAACACCAGGTTGAGGGAGGTGGTATTCTGAAGGAACAGGCAACTGTTAATACTACTTCACAACCAACCATTGATGATGTTTCTCAATCATTCAATCAGTCCTCATTGAATGACTCTGAAACAGCAGTTGGACAGAGTGATCCAGTTCCTGATCAGAATATGTCTAACTTGGACTTATCTCTGCAACTGGAAGTGATTCCTCGTCTTAGGATTCACAACACTCATCCAACTGAGAACATCATAGGGGATGTCTCTGAGGGTGTGAGAACAAGAAGACAGACTCATCATGGGAATGTCTGCTTGTACTCATGCTTCTTGTCTCAGATGGAACCAAAGAAGGTAGAAGATGCCTTAAAAGATAGTAGTTGGGTTGAATCGATGCAGGAGGAGCTGCTTCAATTCAGAAGACAAAAGGTCTGGAATCTATGCCCACTACCATCTGGTCAAGTACCCATAGGCACTAAATGGGTATTCAGGAACAAGAAAGATGATAGAGGCTTGATTATCAAGAACAAGGCAAGACTAGTAGTTCAAGGATACACCCAGGAGGAAGGAATCGATTATACTGATGTCTTTGCACCTGTTGCAAGACTTGAGGCAGTTAGGATCTTCCTTGCTTATGCTGCATCCAAGAACTTCACAGTCTACCAACTTGATGTCAAGTGTGCTTTTCTATATGGGGATATAGATAGGGAAATCTATGTGTGTCAACCTCCAGGATTTGAAGACCCACAGCACCCCAACTATGTGTGCAAGCTGGATAAAGCTCTATATGGGCTGCACCAAGCACCTAGGCTGTGGTATGAGACCTTGTCTCAGTTTCTCCTGAAGAATGGATACACTAGAGGTACCATTGACAAGACTCTTTTCATCAGAAAGAGTGGAGAAGACATTTTGCTTGTACAAGTCTATGTTGATGACATCATATTTGGTTCTTCAAACGACCAAATGTGCAAGGACTTTGAAAGCATTATGAAGCAGAAGTTTGAGATGAGTTCCATGGGAAAAATGGACTTTTTCCTTGGGATCCAGGTGAAACAGATGAAGGAAGGGTTCTTCATAAGTCAATCTAAGTATGTCTCTGACATCTTAGAAAGATTTGAAATGAAGGACTGTAAACCAGCCAAGACACCCATACCCAGAAACCATAATCTTTGCCCTGACCTTGAGGGGGAGGATACTGATCAACATCAGTATAGAGCAATTATTGGTTCTCTGATGTATCTTACTGCAAGTAGACCAGATATCATGTTTGCCACATGCATTTGTGCAAGATATCAGGCTGCTCCAAAGGTGTCTCACCTAGCTGCTGCAAAGAGAATCCTCAGATACCTCAAAGGAGCACCTAAACTAGGTCTCTGGTATCCAAGAAATAGTGATTTCAATCTCTATGGATACTCTGACAGTGACTATGGTGGCTGCAACATTGACAAGAAATCAACATCAGGAGGATGTCAATTTCTTGGTGGAAGGATTATCTCATGGCAATGCAAGAAACAATCCTGTGTCTCTACATCAACTGCTGAAGCTGAATACATCGCTGCTGCTAGCTGCTGTGCTCAACTGCTATGGATTCAAAATCAGATGTTAGACTATGGGTTCAACTTCATGACTACTCCTATCCATATTGACAACAACAGTGCTATCTCCATTACTGAGAATCCGGTGAAGCACTCCAAGACAAAACACATTGATATCAGGTATCATTTCATTAGAGATATTCATGAGAAACAGCTGATAAAGTTAATCAAAGTTGACTCAAATGAACAATATGCTGATTTGTTCACAAAGGCATTTGATGAACAAAGATTTAAGTATCTCATATCAGCAATTGGGATGATAAACATTGAATAACTACCTCTTTTGAAAACCTTTTTAAATGAGTAATGTCTTGTGTCAATACAATTTAAGCCCTGTTACAAAAGATCTTTAAATTATTCCAAGTGTAAATTCCTTCCGAAGAGGAATTAACTCTCGGAAGATATTCCTGAATATCTTCCGAAGCCAAATTCCTCAATGGAAATTTTCTTCTCGGAAGAGTTTGTGGTCTCGGAAGAAGCGATTGATTTTATATCAGATCTACTTCCGAAACTTATACAACTCTCCATTCGGAAAGACAACTTTACCTTAGGAAGCAATGCCTTGCTTCGGAAGATAAAGTTCCTTCAGAAGAAAATTACCTTCGGAAATGTTTTACCTTCGGAAGTTAAGATTTTACTTGTAACGGATATCTTTTGGGCCCCACTCTGTAAAAAGTAAAATTTTGTACTTGATGGTCAGATTATTTAAAATTATCCTTGCCGCCAACATCATTTCTCCGCAGTAAACCACCATACCACCCACAGTAACCACCACCATACCACTATTCACCCCTTTTAAATAATCTTGACTGATCAAATTCATCTTCTTTTACCACTTTACAGCCCTAACTATTCCCTTCACTGTAAAACCCTAAATTTCACTCAAAATTTCAAGCTTACCTTTTCTTCAATGGCGCTAAACCCTCAGCACAACCAAGTCGCGTTACTTGATTCGTCAAGGGATGCCGACTTTACCCAAATCATCACCTTTCTCACCGAATCCACCTATCTCACTGCACTAACAGTTAACCCCACCATATACTCCAACCATATGTCAGAATTTTGGAGCAATGGTGAAACTGCAGTACTGAATGGGGTTCGAATCCTGAGAACCCGAGTTTGTGGCCAAGAGTTGGTCATCAATGAACAGATCATCAGGGAGCATCTCGAGCTTCACGATGATGGGGCTCCTACTGAGTTCCCCAAGGAAGACTTGGAAGGCACCTATATCCTCATGGGATATGGAGGCGATGTCAGCAGATCTACGGTATACAAGTTCAACTTCTCTTACCATTGGAAGTTCTTGCTGCACATCGTTCTACACTGCCTCTCCAACAAATCAGGGGGTTGGGATCAAATCCCATATGAACTAGGATGCCTAGTTCATGGGTTGGTGAGAGGCCTCAGATTCAACTACTCACGATTTGTGTTGAATAACCTAATCGCCAATCTGAGCAGAGATACATTCTTCATGTATCCCCGATTTCTTCAACATATAATCAACTGTGAGATGGAACCAAGCAAGCTTGTCTGCGCAGCTGCTCTTCCTGTTCCACATATGAGGCCTACCATCTTCAAAATCCTGAAGAAGATGTCCACCAACTTCACTGGACGGTACACTCCATTACCTCCAGCGATGACTGAGCGCATAGCTCCTGGTGACATCCCTGTTATCCCCACAGGTGATGAACCCACACCAGCAACATCCACCACAATACCAAAACCTTCTTTACCCATCAAAGCCACCTATCAAAGACGCCCCAAACGAACCCTTGTTCAATCTACTCTGATTGAACAAGCTCCTCCTGTTCACACCGAAACGACTACAGTGGAATCATGGGCTCCCACTCAGTCGGAGGTCACACCATCCTTCACATTTGACCTCAATGTGGGTTTTGAGCTCCTCAGTCTCAAACCCCTGAGCCCGAACCCCAAGCCTTTAGCCCGCAGGGTGAGTCTCTACACTCCCCTGTGCAGCTTTCTAGGGACAGCCCCACCAAAGGCTCAATGCCTGTAGACATTGATCTAAGTCCCGGGTCAGTAGGACTAACCACCCTCTCTTTCACTGACCTTTTACTCCGTACTGATGAAGAGATTACATCTCTCTATGGCCATGAAGTTGATCTACAACACCCTCTGAAAGATCAACAGAGCCAGGAGGGATCCCTTGTCTCTAGCCCCCATCAGCAGCCTGCTACTGAGGTGAGTCCCACTGATGTGGAGGGGACTCATGTAGACTCAGCTGCCACTACTCAGAGTTTCTCACTGAGCTCTCAGGACAGTGGTAACATCATTAGGACTGAGTCTACGGCAACTTTGCCCATTGACATCTCTGAAAGAGATGACTCTGAGCAAAGGAAACCAGGGTGCCAAGAAACCACATCTGGTGGTGAGAGTGAGCATACTAGGTATGTTATCTCATCTCCCCGTGATTCTTCTTATGAAGATGAGGGTAGTATGCAACTAACACTTCAGTACTTGCTTTCTAAGGTCTCCAACCTGGAATCACAGGTGAGGATCTTAGAATCAAGGACTGCCACTCAGCAACTTGAGATTAACTCTCTCAAGGCTCAACTAGCTGAGAAACAGACGGAGAGGTCTGTTAGGCATGTACCAATTCAGGTCTCAATGACTTCTTCCTCTAGCTCATCTAGCTCTCAAGATGATGCTACCAAAAGGGGGAGAAAGTTCAGAGACAAACACCTATGGAACCACAGACCCAATTCATTTCCACCCAACTAATCACACTACCTGAGTCATCTCAATCCTTTCTGGAGATTGACTCAAGTATGCTTCAAGATCTCTACAGACTTTTCACAAAGTTTGTATTGAGATCATCCCTAGAACAGCCCAGCCCTGACACCACACTTGCTTACTTTGGGGCTGAGGAGCTTCAAAGACTGACTGCACCTTCTACCACTGTGGAAGAAGTTGGTCAACCTAAGGTCTTCATGGAACCTGAGATTAGCTTCGAAGGGGAAATGGGGACTGATGGCCCAGCAACTGAAACAGATGGGACAGAATTTGCAGCAGTCTCATCTTCCGAAGCTCAAACTGAAGCTTCCGAAGCCTATATGAAAGCCTCGGAAGAACAAGAAAATTCTTCCGAAGCCGAAATAGAAGCTGCGGAAGGCTTGTTTCAGATGTCCGAGGAGCTGACCATCACAGATGTCATTGCTGACATAGCATCCGAGGTGGGCAGGGAGGACACTTCTGAAACTCCTCCAATCCAAGCACCAGCTGAACTTCTATCTCAATCACAACCCTCCATTCAAGAACCACCACAGTCAAGCACCATCAAAGACAAAGGCAAAAGAAAACTGACTGTGGAAGAGCTTCAGGAGGAGGAAAGGATTGAGAAGGCTAAAAAGAAAGGGAGGTTTCCAATTGAAAAGGTGCTAGCTGCCAGCTCTAAGGCAGCTGCAGCCAATCAGGAAGAAATCAACCTGAAGAGAAGAACAGCACTCATTGACCAGCTCATCAGTCTTGGAGCTGTCAATGAGGAAATACTCCTGCTACCACTAGAGGAGTTGGTGACTTTGGAGAGGTCAACCAGGCTACAACAAGAAAGGGAAGCCAGGTTGGCCTTGGAGAAGGAAGAACAAGAGCAGAGGGAGGCAGCCCTGAAGCTGAGAGAGGCTAGAATCAAGTTCCTCCTCTCAAGAGGCTTCAGTCTTCCTGAACTGTCTCCACATGATGATGACATGATCCTGCTGCTCCACAACAAGGAGCAGGATCAAATGGAGAAGGAAAGGAAGAAGGCTGCTAGGGAGAAGCTGAAGGTGAAGAGGAAGAGGGAGGAAGAGAAGGAGGTCACTGCTGCCAAGAAGTCAACTGACAAAGCCTGGATGAAGGACTACCTTCGGGCTCATGGCTTCTCTGGTAGGCAGGTGGGACCTATGTCCGAAAGGACACTCCAGCGGATAGTCAGTGAAATAAAAGCTGACATCCGTTTGGGGAAAAGGAAGGAGATGTACAGAAGGATGAAGGGAATGGTCTTCACCCCAGCCACTCAATCACAGCCACAACCCACTCCAGAACCAACCCCTTTTTCCATCAAACCTGAACCCACTGATGAAACCTTCACCCCTCAACCCACAACTCTACCCAAACCTACCACATCACCTCAACCACCCAAACTACCCATCCTAAAACCCAAGACTCAACCCAAAACCACTAAACCTAAGCCTACCCAACAACAACCAAGACCATCCTCTCAGCCTCCTAAACATCTCTCCTTTGAGGAAATTAAGGAGTTCAAGACAAAGCTCATCAATTGCACTACTTTGAGCAGTATCTCCTGTGAGGGAGAGGTTATCAACATCACCTATGTTGATAACTCTTCAAGCTCTCTCACCCTAGGCCAATTTCTTGAATTGCCTAGAGAAACCTTGGGCCAGGCTGCAAGACTTCTTGGTCTCAACTCCGATACCCTCAATGCTGAGGAGAAGAGACTAAGAAGAAGACTGGTGACTCTACTGGATACCAGGAAAGAGGACAGGATTTCTGGTCAATCTCCTGGACCTAGAAATGCAATAATCCAGTGGAGGTTCGATGAACCTTCTCACAACTTTGTTGTGGAAAGGGAGAATGGTGAAACCAACAGGCTTAATGCCACTTCTCTACTGCATCTCAGCAGATTTGATCTTGCTGAGCTTGCAGAGAAGCCATTCTCCAATCCCTCCAACTCTGAGACTGCTGCACACACCAGAAATCACATCAGCGGTCTCCACTTGGCTGAACGAAGTAGAAGAGCCAAGATTGAAGAAGAGTTGAAGCTGAAAAGAGTGGAAGACAAGGAAAGATCAACCACCAAAGGCACAGCCTTTCTACAGATGGTGGAAGGTCCTGAATTGGAACCAATAGTTCGATGGGAATATGACTATACTTCCCATCAACTAACTCTTTTCAGAGGGCCACAACAGAAGGTACATATAATCCAAGGTGACAGAGTAGAGGTGCTGTCCACCAAAGATTTGTACAAGATTCTCAGCATCACAGCAGGAAAGAATGAAGATACTGATAAACACCTGCTTTCCTTGGTGCTGAGAACTTTGAGAAGAAGAAGGAAGTGAAGTTTTGGTAGCATCAGCCTAGGGGGAGTTTGTTGGATCATGATAAGGCTGGTGCAACCAAATTCACTTCATAGTCACTTTTGGTACTACATCAAAGGGCTTCCGAAGCCAAGCAAGAGATCTTCCGAGAGTCAAAGGAACAACAGCTGAAGACATCTTCCGAAGGCAAAAGCTGAAGTCAACTACTGAAGACAACAACTGAAGCCAACAGCTGAAGATATCTTCCAAAGACAAAGTCTGATGAAGGAGCTGTAGACAAAGTCTGAAAGCTTCCGAAGACAAAGTCTGATGAAAGAGCTGAAGACAAAGTCTGAAAGCTTCCGAAGACAAAGTCTGATGAAAGAGCTGAAGACAAAGTCTGCTTCCGAAGACAAAGAAGACTCCAAGCTTCGGAAGAAGCAGTCTTCCGAAGTATAAGTGCCTTCGGAAGAAGTTATCCTTCCGAAGCACTTTATCCTTCGGAAGACAATGCTATGTCCAGCAGATAAAGGTATGGTCCCTGTCAGTCCGCATGCAGACCTCTGACACCGCATGGGTGACACAGCATGGGTTCTTCCTAAAGGACCATGCTGTTGACCATACTTTATTCTACTGCTCACCTTTTGATGATAGTACATGTTACCAACTTTAGTTGGCAGCATGGGTAAGTCAGGGACATGTCCTGACTACCCACTCTCAGGCAAAATGTCTGAAAGACCTCACCTAGAGTCTTGTAGTATAGATGTAAGGTTAGAGGTGTCCAGCTGGAATCAAAGTATTCCCGGCTGTAGGTAGTATTATATATATCTTCTCCCTGTAACTCTTTAGAAAAGCGATTTGAGTCCAAGTGTCTTGTAATCCTTTGAGTTGAGAAGCAATATATAAAAGTACCTTGAAAATTACTTGCTGTGTTAATTTTCTTATTGCTTGTTACTTGTTATATTGTGATCAACTCTTCCTAAAGACTGCTTGCCGAGTGTTGATTCACAGTGAGTTGAGAGAGAAACCACCCGAAATCGATCCTGCACCCATTAATCAAAGGATCATTATATGAGAATAAACATGCTATGTGTACTTGAAAACAACACAATATGACAGCCACAAAGGGGCTGCCAAACTACCTTTCCAGTAGTAAGATTCGACCAAAGAAAGGTGGAGATGAGGCTGAAAATGTGGCCAAAACTTCAAGCTTAGAAATCCTCTAGTGTTCACTCCCACAAGGCTCTAAGTAAGCATCATAGTTCCTTGGATTTGGACACCAAAACTCCAAAAGGTAAGCTGCCAAAAAGCCTTCAGAACTGTGAACTTTCAGCAGCAATGTTGATGAGATGGGAGGATGAAATCGACCAAGATTCCAAGAGGAGGAACCCTCAAGTGTGTATACCCCAAGCTTATATGCAAACAAGTCTTGTTAGCGAGATAAGAACACCAAGAACAAACTAAAACTCTCTTTCTTTCAGCTGCAATTGCCGTGGATTAGAGAGAAGAAAGGAGAGAGTTTATGTTCAAAGTTGCATGTTATGAATTGTGAGAAAGAGAGAGCATCTTATGCACTAGTTAGTGGAGGAGACAAAACATGCATTTGTGTGTGTTTTCAAGAGAATATATTAGTGGAGCATGTGTGTCTCCCACTCAAATAAAGGGGGACGGTCACATGGGTAGAAAATAAGTAGTTTTCTTGTATTAATATCAAATATTAACACACACATATATTGTCTAGTCTTTTAACTAGTTTATGCAATTAACCATTTAATTGTATAAGAAGTATACTCTCATTATTATTTGCTGTTATACAACTAATTTAAATAACACTTCAAATAATATTATTGAACAAAATATACTAATAAGTCGTTCTTTCTCATACGCAACTTATTTAGAAAACCCATTTTCTAAATTGGTGTAAATATTTAATTGCATGATCATATCATCAATTAAATATTAATTGGTGTTTGCTAAGCTTGTTATTGGGTATAACCCGACTTGGATCATAACGTACTAACCACATCAATATTCTAAGTGTCTTGGGCACATAGAATCCTACATCCTTTGCATCAAGAGTTCCAAAGGTATCACTGCCAAATGTTTCACCCAGATCAGGGATAACATTTCCCTGTTGGTCAGTGTACTGAGGATACTCTTGTGTAGTGATATACTCGATATCAATCTCATTGATGTCTTGTAGCTCTTCATCACTGATGACATCAACCTTGGGAATATCCTTGACTAGCTCATCCAGGTTGAGTCTAAACATGTCGGCCAGCTGCTCATCTGTGAGATTATGAATGATCCCTCCCTCTTCGGGGGTGTAGCTCACAGATTGTCACACAATCCCTTGCAAATCAAGAATCATTATTAGCTGAGTCTTGATTTGCTGAAGGAGTGCGACATCGTAGTCGTCTGTTTCAATTACATTAGTGTAATACATAATTCAAGTACAAAAGTTTTTCAAATACATAGACATTTAATCATTACTTTTTCCTTTATCACTCGACTCTTCAGCTTAGGGAGCTGAGGAAGAGGTTCGTGGATCTTGATTCCTCTTAGTGTGCCTCTCCCAAGCCCATGGATTTGAGGCTAATGCAGATGCATCACCTTCATGCTCAGGCTCATCATCATCTCCCCCTTCTTTGTCTTTTCCACTTCCTTCAGCCACACCCACATCATCATCATCATCCGATTCATCATCAGATGAATCATCATCATCATCATCATCATCATCTCCGTCATCATCGTCACCCTTGATCTTTAAGGGCTCACGCTTCTTCCCTTTGAGTTTGAGAAGAAGCTTATTGTTCTTCTTCTCGACCTCCTCAATCCTCTTTACCGAGGCCATCAGCAGCTCATTTTGTACAGTGAGGGCACGATGAGGTCTGGCCAAGGCTCTCTCATGAGTAGCATCTCTCTCAGTCAAATGGGTGATCTGTTGACTCTGAGCTGCATCCCTTTCGGTCAGCGGGCTAGTTGCTTTGCCCTGTGCAGCGTTGACTGCCATCAACTGGTTCATCTGGTTAGCTCGGATGTCATCTGTAGTGAGCAGTTTGAGCACCAGACGGTTAAGGCTAGCCAGCTGCTCCTCTAGCCTAACAGTGGGCAGAGGAGATCCCTGTGGAGGGATTGATGATGTGGAAGGCCGGTTTGGGGTATGGTAGATGTGGTGGTGGATGTGGTGTATGATGGAGTAGGGATGAAGGTGAATGGGGATGGAATGGATGTGAGTATGGTATGTGTGGTGGTGGGAATAGTGGCGGCTGTGGTGGTTGCAGTAGTGATGGTTGTAGAGGTATGTGTGGTGGTAGTAGGAGTGGTGGTAGTGGTGGTGTGAGGGGTGGTAGGAGTGGTGGTAGTGGTGGCTGTGGTAGCTGTGGTGGTGGACGTGGTAATCAGTACAATCCTCCATCTCTTGCGCTTCTTGCCATGGGGTTGGGCCATTCTTTTCAGCCTTGACACCTTAGCAAGCTGGGCTCCCCCTGGGCTAGTTGGCTGGGGAGGTGTATAAGTGGGATCTGAAGGCTCAGCACCTTCAGCCCCAGCCTGGCGTCCTCTAACTGCCTCCTTGCCCCTTTCGGTAGCCGCTACACAGCTACCGACCGTCCTCGTGAGGGGCTCCTCGTCTGACTCATCCTCCTCCTCGTCAATCAAGAAGTCCCGGTGGATGGCAGCCTACGCCGATCCACCGGGAGTAGTGGTACTATTGTAGGGAGGTGGTGGAGATATGGTAGATGTGTTAGTGGCCCGTTATTGACTGGGGCCTGTATCTCCACCACCTTGACCATCATCATGGTCATCATCGTCGTCTTCATCAACAGGAGCCATAATAGGCTCGGCGTCGGAGTCACTGTCATCGTGACACCACTTCTTACAAGCTGGCGCCACATATCCCTCATTTGCCAGATGGCCAAAGAGTCTCCTCACCGGGGGCTTCACCTGCGTCCCCCGGTAGACCTTCATCCTTCCTAGGGTGGTATCATCCATCACCTCTAGGGTCACTGCATCGTCCTCCTCCTTAGGCAGCATAGGAAGCTTCTCGTCGATAATCATCTGCAAGAATCTTGGGTACATGCAGAAGCCTTCCTTGCCTTTGGCCTCAATGTTCTAAGTCAGGTAGGAGAAGAACATGCGTGAAAAACTGAACGGGTGGTTCAGCACCAGCGCAACGTATGCGTTCTGGATTTGATCTGATAGCTCATCAAATCCTCCTCTCCTGGAGGCTATGCATTTCAGGATCACATGTGCCAGATACTTGAATTGCCGGCACATGTTGCTCTTATTTAGCACGTCGGCATTGATGTCGCCGGCTTACTTGATCCTGAGAAAGCATCCCTGTACCGTTAGGGGATGCAGCTTGGTTGGGTGGGTTCCATCATCACCCATATCCAAGACTCGCCATAGGTCATCCTATCCGATCTGTATATCTTGATCGAAGATAGAACTCCGGATGCAGAATGGCTTAGTAGACCGGTCGACAATGGCATTCTCCCAGAATGCCTGCTGGATCAACCTATACGGTGTGCATGGAGTGGAAATAGCCTTGAAGATCCTCGATCTACGTAGGAAGGCTATAATCCCAGTGAACTCAGAAGCGTTCCGGGACGTGGTATCCAGATGAGCATATATGTTGTGTTTGGTGCTTATCGTCCATCTCTCAGCCATTTTTGCTGCAATACAAGAAACAAACACATTAGTTCCGTTCATAAGAGATAAACAATTGATTTGGAAGTACGACTGAGTTCAGTCGTACGATTGAGCCTACGACTGAACTTAGTCGTATGCTATACCAATACGGTTGAGTCAGTCATGTGACTGAGTCACTGATTGATTCAATCGTGCGATTGAATCATACGTCTGGCTCAATCGTGCGACCGAGTCATACGTATGGCTCAATCGTGCGACTGAAGTTCATCAGCCTGTCCATTCGTTTCTTGCACTGTTTGAACCATTAAATTTGAATCTTCATCAAAACCATAAACTAGACTTCGTGTTTTGATTCTTCAGGTTCGCAATGACTCGAAATAGCACTTAATGTCATTAAAATCAACTTTATTGTTCATTTAAGTGGCCTATTTTAGGTTATTTGTCCCGATTATTTGTTTTATCAATTACGATCATTTGAGGTTTTATTTAACTGTTTATTTCTCTCGATTTCGTCCGCAAAGTACCTGAAGATGAACACTAAGTGGTTAGAAATCTAATCGGAGTGTAGTCACAAAACAAGAAATTTTGGCAGAGTGTCTGGGTAATGGGCAGTTTTTGAGAATTTTTGAAGTGGTAGGGTTTACGACCGACTGAGTCCCCTTTCAAACTATTTTGGATTTCAGTCTTGCGACTGGACCCATGCGCATGCCTCAATCGTCCGACTAGACCCATGCGCACGACTCAATCGTGCGACTGGGGTTCAGTCGTGCGACTGACTCAGACTCCTTCATTCAGTCGTACGATTGGTTCATTCTTATGATCCAATCGCATGATTTCCCCCATACTCATGGTCCATTCGTCTGATTAGCTCATACTCATGGTCCATTCGTGTGATTTACTCATACTTATAGTCCAATCGTGCGACTGGTCCATACTTATGGTCCAATCATGCGATTGGTCCATACTTATGATTCAATCGTGCGATTGGCTCCTACTTATGAGTTTGACTTTATCCATTTCCACACACTCAAATTTAACTTTTGATAAATAAACGTTATACCCGATGATCATCTCAGACATGATCTTTTAACAGAAATACTTTGATCACCTCAGACGTGATCCTTTTAAATTAGAACCGATTGATCACCTCAAACGTGATCCTTTTAATTGAAATCGTTTGATCACCTCAGACGTGACCCTTTTAAATTTTCAAAACTTGATCATCTCAGACATGATACTTTTAAATTCACACCTGTTTGGTCACCTCAGACATGACCCTTTTAATGTATGATTCACAAAGTTCATCTATTTACATGGTCTGACATTGACACCTAATTGATAGATAAAATAGAAAAACACTTGAATTGAAATAAAACAGAACATATTTTTGTGGTTTTGTTTGAGATGGGCTGAAAACTTTTTAATTTTCCTCAAACGATTTCTCCCCCTAAACAGAACAGCATCAAGCATTTACATCTTATCTGGAAAGACTCTTATGGAATCATACAGGCATAAACATAATCATTTGGGACCCTTTAGCATATGTTTGTTTAACTTATTCTTATTTGTCTGAGAGTCCAAAGCCCTTACAGGAAATCATACTAGAACTGTAAGAAGCACATAATGATTTTGACTGTCGAGGATTGCTACCACGATGATTGTCTGTATATTTGTCCACTTAAATCCATACACAGACTTTTGACTCACATTGGTGATTAGTTAGATTTGTTATTTTAACAAGCATTTGTGGATCCCACGCTTATATGGTAATCAACATTCCTCTGGAGATTTTTGAGCAGTCTACGGGTTTAGACAAGAAGAGACTATTCTAAGAGCTTTAAAAGAGATGCCAAGCCTCAGGTCAGTGCCATCACACAGCAGAGAGGCGCAAACAATAATGAATTCTAGAATATTTAGGTTATGCTTATCCTCAGGTCAGTGCCATAGCACAGCAGCCTCAGGTCAGTGCCATCACACAGTAGAGAGGGGCAAACAACAATGAATTCGAGAATATTTAGGTTATGCTTATCCTCAGGTCAGTGCCATAGCACAGCAGAGAGGCACACAACCTATCTTCTTGTTTGACCACTTTTCTTTTACACATTACGCACCAATAACATTAGTCATTAGCTTGATTGCGTTTAACAATTTTTTCATGTGCTTTGCTCATTTTATGGTCATCCGCACACATTTGTGGTGTTTAATTTGCTCGTCACCCCTTATTGGAAATGCGTTGATTGTGTTAACCAGGGATAAGGTGGAAACCCACAGATAGTTGAACTATTTAGTTTTAATTTGTTTCACCAATAAGGTCTACTTGTCTATTGTGTTGAATCTACCGACACATCATATAATGGACTAGCAACCTCTAGGCCTACTTTCTCTATGTAACCTCAGTAACAGGCTAGTTTACTATCATTTTTCCTTTGTTTGGATTATCCTTCTCAAACTTGTAGTTTTAATGTAACAGTTTGAACCTTTAAGTCCTTTTGATGTCCTAAACAATTAGTTCCTTGTGTACTATCATATTCCATAGTTTTGAATCAATCTCACAGATTTAATGTCCTTGCTTTTCAGCTTTTCTGCCCGCCCTTGTTTTTTTTGAGTAATTTAATTACTAACTACTAAAACTAAACCTATTCTCCCCCTAAATTCTAAAACCAAAATCTTTTTGTGTTTTGGATTTTTTTTAAAGACAGGAAAATAAATTAAAGAAAAAATTAAAGAAATAAAACATAAAGACGGACTAAGTACTAGAATCTTCTGGAATCACATCACTTTTCTTTTTGACGCTATTTACCTCTAAAAGATATAAAAACCGAGGTTTATCAAATGCATTTGTGTACATATTAATTTTAACAACATCGATTAATTGTTTTTCAAAACAGTCACGTATAAAGTGATATTTAATACCAATGTGTTTTGTCTTTGGGTGTTGGACCGGATTTTTAGTGACAGCAATTGCTGCAGAATTATCAACATAAATAGAGGTGTTATAAAATTGCAAACCGTAGTCTCGCATTTGCTGTTGAATCCAGATGATTTGAGAACAGCAACTTGCAGCGGCAACATATTCGACTTCTCATGTCGATAGAGCTACCGACGTCTGCTTCTTACACTGCCAGGTGACTAAACGTCTTCCAAAGATTTGTCATCCCACTGACGTTGACTTGTAGTTCATCTTGCAACCACCGTAATCTGAGTCACTATACGCTATAAGCTCAAAGTCATCATCATGAGGATACCACAACCCAAGTGTTGGAGTACCCTTCAGATAATGAAAAATCCTCTTTACCCTAATTAGATGATTTACTTTAGGTTTTTCCTGATATCTGGAATAGAGACATGCGGCGTACATAATATCAGGACAAGAAGCTGTGAGGTACATGAGAGATGCGATCATTCCTCGATACATGGTGGCATCGACCAGATCACCATTTTCGTCAGGTGCCACATCGTGGTTCGTGGCAAGTGGAGTTCCAGTAACCGTTGCATTCTCCATGTCAAACCGACTAATAATATCTCCCACATATTTGGTCTGATGCAGGAAGATACCATTTGGTGTCTGATCTACTTGTAAACCGAGAAAGAACTTCATCTCTCCCATGGCGCTCATTTCGAACTCAGCTTTCATCACATACTCAAATTCTTTACACAATGCTTCATTCTTGGAACCGAAGATTATGTCATCCACGTATATCTGCACTTGTAGTAAATCACCGTCCTTTTCCTTGATAAATAGTGTGCAGTCAATGACCCCTCTGTGAAAACCATGTTTCAGCATGTGAGTAAAGAGTTTCTCGTACCAGGCTCGAGGGGCTTGATGTAGCCCGTACAAAGCCTTTTCCAGTTTGTACACTCTATCCCGATGATAAGGATCCTCAAATCCTTCAGGTTGACTGACGAACACTGTTTCCTAGATTTCACCATGAAGGAATGCACTTTTCACATCCAGTTGATAGACTTTAATCTGCATATAGGATGCATTGGCTAAGAAGATACGAATAGCTTCCATCCTTGCCACAAGTGCAAACACTTCATTGTAGTCAATGCCTTCGACTTGTCTAAACCCTTGAACGACAAGCCGAGCCTTGTTCCTGATTATGACCCCTTGGTCATCTTTCTTACACCGAAGAACCCATTTTGTGCCAATCACTTTTGCACCTTTTGGTCTGTCCACAAGTGTCCAGACTCCTAACTTCTTGAACTGAAGGAGTTCTTCTTACATAGCACTTACCCATGCTTCATCTTTTAAAGCCTCGCCGACATGCTTAGGCTCAACTTGAGAAACAAAGCATCGATTAGCACCGTCATGTAAGTAACCCTTTTCCATGACTATAGCATAATCAACTGAGTATAGCTGATTGTGTGTTTGAACTCCTAATAGAATATCCTCGATAATATTGTCCAGGGGATGATGTACATTAACTCGAGTTCCTGGAGTGGTAGGTACTGTGACTTCAGTATCCAGATTCTGAACTGTTGGAGTATGCGGTTCAGAAGTGTCAACATCATCATGATCAGAGACGGAAGTGCTTTCGGTAGTAGGAACCTGTTCTTCCTGTTCCATATTTGTGGTTTCAACATCCTCATCATCAGAGGAAGAATCACTTACCTCAAGCTCTCCCCCTGAAGGGCTAGAAGTATCATCTAATAGAACAGATGATGTCGAGTCTAGTGTGGGAGCCTTCAGAACATCATACATCATTTGTGCAGCTAAGTCATCATCAGAATGGGAAGGAGGTAGATTGAAGGATTTGAAAAATCCATCATAGTGGAAGAGTGCACATTTCCTATCGATCCGAGAGACGTATTCCTCTGAGAGACTTACGGATCTATTTATCAAAGAGATTGTAGCTCATCATGGTATGCCGATGTCTATTGTATCTGATCGTGACACTCGGTTTACATCTATGTTTTGGAAGAAATTCCACGATACGATGGGAACGAGGCTACACATCAGCACGACTTATCATTCTCAGACGGACGGTCAGTCTAAGAAGACGATCCAGACACTCGAGGACATGCTTCGAGCGTGCGTAATCTATTTTGGATGAAGTTAGGATGATCATTTGCCATTAGCAGAGTTCTCGTATGATAACAGTTATCATGCCAGCATTGGCATGCCACCATACGAGATGCTATACGGTAGGAGATGCAGGACACCCGTTTGTTGGGGCGACATTGGTCAGAAAGAGTTGGGAAGTATTGAGGTGATCGAAGCTACGACTGAGAAGTTGGAAAAGATCAAAGCCTTCATGAAGGCAGCCAAAGATAGGTAAAAGTCGTATGTTGATAAATGGCATAGACCGATTGAATTCCTGGTGGGTGATAGGGTTATGTTAAAAGTCTCACCTTGGAAGGGTATCATTCGGTTCAGAAAGCGGGGCATGTTGAGCCCGAGATACATAGGGCATTTCCAAATCATTGCTCGAGTAGGAGAGGTGGCCTATAAGTTGGAACTGCCCGATGAGTTGAGTGGAATTCACCCGACATTCGATGTATCTCATCTGCGGAAGTGTTTAGCAGACGAGGATATGATTGTACCACTGGAGGACATCGAAGTTGATGAACGGCTCAATTATGTGGAGCAACCAGTGGCAATCATTGATCGCAAAGAAAAAGGTTAAGGAGTAAAGTGGTTCCTCTTGTGCGTGTACAGTGGAAGCACAGGAAGGGATCCGAGTCTATGTGGGAGACTGAAGGCGAGATGAGGCGGCATTACCCTCATCTGTTTGAGGAATAACAGGTTTCGGGGACGAAACCTATATAAGGGGGGTGGACTTGTAACACCCAGATATTTTTTTATATACAAGAACGAAAGAATAAACGTTAGTAAAAGAAGGAGATGTCATTTAACCCAAGAAAAGGGGTTAAAGATGTCCAAAAGGACAAAACATTGGAAAAGTTGGTGAATAAAGCAACATGGGTGCCCATGTTGCCTGCTACACCTTATCATTTGGATTTTTTAGAGAGAGAGAGAGAGAAGAAAGAGTAGAGAACTTTCGGGTTTTGAAAGAAGAAGAAGAAAAAGGGTTGATTCAGGTTAAAAATTCGAATGTTTTAAGTTGGGTTTTGGTCTCGGTTATATGCTTATATGTGTTATGTACGTTTGTGTGTGTGTTTTGGTGGGTTTTTAGGCGTTTGAACTCATTACATTTGGGTTTGAGGAAGTCACACACGAAAGCAGCTAAGATGAGTTCTAGAACACCCTTTTTAACATGTTTTAAATAACTTTAGGGCTGGAAAATGCATGTGTGCATGTTTTTATAAAAATAAGTTTCTACCGGTATGTGTGTGCAAATATGTATGTGGGTGAGTGTATGTTTCGGGTGTAAATGATGTTATGGTTACGAATAAGAATGTGTTTTGTTGCTTAGAATGTAAGAACTAATATTAGAACATGTTAGATCCGGATTTAGGACTGAAAATGAGTTGATTAAGTAAAAGTTAGTTGCTCAAATGTCTGAATAGTAACGCATGCGTCCAACGGTTTAATTTTCTAAGTGTTCCCAACCGCCCAAAAGCCCAACCGCCTGAATAGTGCCCAACCGTCTAAATAGGCCCATGCGTCTAAGTGAAAAATAATTAAGTGTTAGGCCCAAAAGCCTGAATAGTTCCCATGCGCCCAAATAGGCCCATGCGTCTAAGTGAAAAATGATCAAGTGTAAGTCCAGACGTCTGCATAGTAGCAAAACACCTGAAAAGGGCAGAAGCGCCCAAATAGTGCCCATGCGTCTAGACACTTAGAATATTTTCTGAAATTTCAGGAAAAAGCAGAAAGTCTAGGGTTTGACCAAACTTGACTTACGAGAAATGATTACCCATTTTATGTACAATTATGGGATGTTTTAGGGTTATGAAGAGTATGAATGATGTATGGTATGTATAATGTGTTATCTTTCGATGGTATGAATACATATTTATTTTATGTTATGAAATACGTTAAATATTATGTTATTACTTTGCGTAGTAAGACAAACGAATGAAAGAACGTAAAGAATAACGTAATGAAATGAAAGATAACAATGATGAAAAGTAAAACGTAATGAACGAAAGAATGGCTTGCAAGCAAATGAAAGGAGGTGCACGACCATGTTGTCGTTAGCTTAACTGCGATGCTGTTTAGCTACCCTAAAGGATGACACAGGGTCAATCATTGAGATTGACAAGGCCCTTTGGTATGCCCTAGGTGACTGGATCAGCTTCGTGCATAATGTTCATGGTTTAAATACCACAGGTCCAGCATCAGCTTCATGCACAATGTTCGGGGTAGGACCAATTGGTTTGAATGAATGGGAGAGATGACTTGCCCTAGGTGACTAGATCAGCTTCGTACACAATGTTCATGGTTTAATTACCACAGGTCTAGCATCAACTTCATGCACAATGTTCGGGGTATTGTTCATCAATCCATATGAATGTAAAAGAATCACGTAACATACGAAAGAAAGAAAGTAAACAAGTACAAAAGAAAAAGAATGATAATAAGTACGTTACGAAAGAATGAGAATGAAAGTAAGAGAATGTTAACAAAAAGCATGAAATGAAAACATGCTATGAGTATGATGGTGAATAATGAATGTTAATGAAAGTTAAAAGTAATATTCTTTATCTGTACGTATGATGCATGAACGCAAGTGAAAGTAAAGAAAGTTTATATCAAAAGTAAAGCATTTTATTTATAAAACTAGAATTCACTCAGCAACGCTGACTTTTATGTATTTTCTAGTTGGCAGGTAAAAGTTGCTGTGGATGGCACGGGGCAGCTACTTGGCATTTTTGGGATGGCATCCATTCGTATAACAATGGCATTTTTGTGATGTAATGCAATTTATAATATTTTGTAATAGTTAACTGTATTGTATCACGTTGCAAAAGTTGTCATTAAAATATATGAAATGGATTTAATTAATTTCCGCTGTAATGTTTTAAATAATTGTATGATTGACGTGCGATGAATGACCAACTATGAGGTGCCCGGGAACGGGGCCTTATATGATTGATCTTCTTTCTCTTTCTTAGTTGGGTCTTCCTCTCTCACAGGTTCAGATTATGAGGGGTCAGATCCCTGTTGTGGATCAGAAGTGGAAGCTTGCTGAGGTTCAGCAAGAGATTCAGGTTGTGTTGTCTTGAATGGTTCAACCTTAATCCCCACTTCCTGAGGGACCTGACGTGGTGGGGAGTGTAAGTCAGCAAGTTCACTTCTTTGAATCTTCGGCTTGATTACCCTGATATGCTCGTCCATGGTGGACATAGACATAGGACCAAGTCTCCTTCCGGAGAATCCGTACAGCTTTAATAAGCTCATCATCTTCTGCCTATCAGCAGACTTCTTGATGTTTTTCTGGATGATGGCTCTTGACTTTGCAGCCTCTTCCCTTAACTTTCTTTTGGTGATCTTTCTTTCTTTGACTATATCAAGTTCAAGTTGTTTTAGGTACTCAAACTCAATTCTAATCAAAGGGTAATGGAAGAAGTGTATTAGCCTGGTAGAGGCCTGTGGCACTCATGTAGTTTATCATGTTGATCCTATCCTTCTCTTTGTCTACCTGAGGTTCTTATGGAACCACATCCTCTTGTACATGACTTTCTTGAACTGGGGAGAGAGTAGGCACATCTTGTAGAGTCTTTTCTGTCTTCTTTCTTCTTTGATTTTAAGATGTAATTCTGCATCCACTTCCTCTTTTCTCTCTTTTGACAATTCCATGTCAGCCAGTTCATTTAATTCATCTAACGGGAGGGAAATGATGTTATCAATGTCATAGTTCCTGGTCTGCAAGTAGTTGATCCTGACTACCCTTAACTCATCATCCTGAGTATTTGGTCTGGGGGTAGCCCTGATAGCAGTTTCCATGAGTCTTGCAGACCCAGTAGAGGAACTTTCTCCCCTTAGCTTCCTTTTCCTCTCTCTCTCTCTCTCTCCTCAATCTCCTCAGAAGTCAATTTTCTTTTCCCATTGTCACTAACAGACCTTTGCGACTCAGGGTGGAGAGAACTTTACCTTTCATTTTTTGGTGTAGCTTCTAAGCTCTGGCCAGAGAGAGGTTAAGATGCACCTTCACCAGCAGGTGTCTCATCAAGGGAATGAGCCTCTGCAGCAGTTGATAGTGAGCAGGGCTCTTAGGTTCTACCACTGGGCCTTCAGTCAAGGTTTCCCCTATGAAACTAATCTTAGGGTCTTCCTCAACATCCAGTTGACCAATGGTATTGCCTGATTGCCTTAGTCTTCTTCTGAAGCTGAACTCTGCAGTGATCATGTCTTGAATCCTTTGAGCCAACCTGTCAGCTTGTCTAGATTGGCTTTGGTTGACAAGTCGCATGTTGACAAGGTCAAGAGTTTCATAGTAGTTCAAGGTCTGAAAGTTGAAGACTTCTTGCTACCCTTGAACTCTTTGAAGAATGAGAGCTCTTCTATCAGCATCATACCTCCACCCAATAATGTGATTTGAAGTTGGTGGAGATGATATAGTCGTTGGAATGCCTTTCTCAATAAGACTCCTAATGACAGAGTCTATACTGTCCACATCAATGTGAACTTGAGGAAGTTGCTGAGTATGCATAATTGCAAGTGAGGATGGTCAGTCCTCAATGTCCATACTCCCTAAAGAACTCCCAAGTTCTGTGACTGTAATGACTTTCTCCCCCTTTTTGGTAGCATCACCCTCTTGCATAGGTGAGCTAGGAGTTAGGTCAATCACATTCACAGGTTCTTGTGTTCCAGGTTGAGCTCCCCTTAAAGGTCTCCCAGCTACTTTTTCCTTAAGATAAGATATATCAAGTTGCTGATTATTGACCCTGTTTTGTAAGGTAGTCACTTTAGATTCAAGATTACTAACCTTGGAGACTAGATAAGTGCATGTTTATGACAGCTTTTGCACCTTTAGTCTCAGATTCCCCTCATCATCATTAAAATAATTATTGGGGGATGAGAGAATTGGACCAAGGTCTTCTCTCTCACCACCAGCATGGTGTTCCTGGCTGTTGGATTTCCTCTGCTTAGTGACAGCTTCAGTTGAAGTGTCAATGAGCTGAGTTTCCGTGGTTGAGATCTAAATGATCTAATCACTTACTGAACTGAGAGCCTCTTCCATCTGGATATCTTGAACAGGTTCAGAAGTATCCACCTCAGTGATGGGTGACTGATGTGGGCTAGACCTAGGTGACTCAGGAGCACTCATCTCTCATTAAGGAATGGAGTAGTAGGGAGACTCATGATACTCACTGACACCTAAGTCTTCATTAGTATAGAAGTCAAGATTAGGAATGGGTTGGTTTAAGTCTAAAGGCTGCGGATGGTAGCTGTCCCCTGAAGGTTGTTCACTTGAGTGTTGAGACTCAGAGTGAAGGCTTAAGGCATTTAGGCTTGTGAGCTTATCAGGCTGAGCATGAGGAACCTCAGCACTAATCTTAGAAGTAATGGGTGTGGTTTGCTCCTTAGGAGAAATGGGAACTCCAGTATCCACTTCCTCCTGTACAGGTAAGTATATGGGGGCCTGCACAGACTCAATAGCCTGAGCAGGGGTTCGTTTGAGTTTTCCTTTGTAGGTGAGGGTGATTTGTGTTTGTTTTAGTGGTTGAGATATAGAAGGTGTGGGTTCAACACTAGCCTGTGTCACTAGGTTGTCACCTTGAGCAATGAGCTCTAACATTTTTAGGACAAGGGCTGGTAGAGAAGCCAACAGTTGGCTTCCTCAAATTTTAAAGATGCCGGGCTTCATCTGTCCCAATTTAAGAATATTAACTGTTTCCCTCAACTGTGAGCCCAGTTCACAGTTAAGAATGTATTGAACATATCTAGGAAACATGTAATACTCTAAGGAGTCCAAGTTTGAAAGCAGATTAGTATAAACAAATTGAGAGTACCTGAACTTGAGTCCCTGAACCATCCCATACACTATGAAGGAGAGGACTTCAGGAATCTGGTCCCACCCTCCATGCTTGTTGGACAAGCTATGGATAACCACATGAAGTAGGTATTTCCGCTGAGGTGAGACCTTCCCTTTCCTGGAGGTCTTTATAGAGAAATCTCCCTCATAGCCCATCTGCTCAAAAGAATGATTAACAGCTTCTTTTGGGAAGAACATCTCACCTTCTTCATCATCCAGCTGAAGATGATTGTTGATGATGGCTGGAGTGATGAAGATTGTTCTCCCCTGCACTGTGGCAGAGAGTGCCTTCTCCCCATCCATAATGACCTCTTGGCAGGTCTTCCAAAATTCAAGCAAATGATCCTCATACAAAATAGGATCAATGGTAAGGGAGGTGAAGTGATAGAGCCAAGAATTGGCACACCTCTGAGAAATGTGAATCTTTCTCAGAGTTTAACAAAGCAATCTGATTGTGTTACCTATGTAACTGCATGGAGAAATCTGGTTCATTTCTTCTGTTAAGGTTGGCCATTATAAGAAAGCTTAAAGGTGAAGGAAAGATGAACAAGGATGGTTTCAGAGAGAAATTTGGAATTTAGGTTTGGAGGAAAGATGAAGGTGATAGAAAGAGAGGGAACCGATTGGGTTTATATGTGAAAAGGATTTGAGACAAAGTTAATGAAAGAGGAAAAACTTTAAAATCCGGATGTCGATCCCACCTCTGAAAAAGTAGTTTGCTTTTTGCTAAAAGAGTAGTTTTCTTGGAAATCAAAAAGCTTCCAAAGGTAAATTGTCTTCGGAAGTTTTAATGAAAAAGCTTCCGAAGCCAAAATGACTTTGGAAGAATTTCCGAAGAGTTTTGACAAATTTGCTTTGAAAAAGAATTTAGACTTGGATGTTTTGTTCTACAGAACAAACCTTCCGAGAGTTAATTTTCTTCGGAAAAATCGTCCTTGAAAACATATAAGTGCCTAAGAGAGTTTTAAGCTTCGGACGAAATTTCAGAAATTTCTTCTGAAGGCAAAATTTACTTAGGCAGTTATTTGTCTTGAAGGTATATTTTCTTCCAAAGATAAAATCATATCTTCCGAAGGATCAAGAATTGTCAAAAATCTAAGAAAACTCTTCAAAAAGTTTTTATCCCTAGAAAACATGAGCTTATGAAGGTGATAAACTAGACAACATAGGACATGGATTTTAAGGAATAAAATGAATTAGTTTTAAGAAAAAGCTACTAAAAGTTAATCATCCTAATAGCTGATATAAGATACTTAAATCTTTGTTCATCAAAGGCTTTTATAAACAGATCAGCATATTGTTCATTTGTGTTAACTTTAATTAGTTTAATTAATCACTTTTCAAAGTTATCTCTAATTAAATGATACCTGATATTTATGTGTTTTGTCCTTTAGTGCTGTACAGGATTCTCTATGATGGAGATAGCACTGTTGTTGTCTATGTGAATAGGAATCTCCTTCAATTTTAAACCATAGTCAAGCATCTGATTCTGAATCCAAAGCACTTGAGCACAACAGTTTGCAACAGTAATGTATTCAGCTTCAGCAGTTGATGCAGAGACACAGGATTGTTTCTTACATTGCCATGAGACAACCTTTCCACCAAGGAACTGACATCCCCTAGATGTAGACTTTGCAGTCATATTGCAACCACCATAATCACTATCTATATATGCATACAGATTGAAGTCATAATTCTTGGGATACCAAAGACCAAGTGTTGAGGCACCTTTGAGGTATCTTAGAATTCTCTTAACAGTGGTGAGGAGAGACATTTATGGGTTGGCTTGATATCTTGCACAAATACATATGGCAAACATGATATCAGGCCTGCTAGTTGTAAGATACATAAGGGACCCAATCATAGCCCTATAAAGGTGCTCATCCACACACTCCCCCTCAAGATCAGGCCCAAAGGAGTGATTTCTTGCTATGGGTGTCTTAGCAATCTTACAATCAGTCATGTTGAATCTTTTGAGTATGTCCTGAACATACTTTGACTGACTTATGAAGATTCCATCAACTTGCTTCACTTGAATTCCCAGAAACAAATTGAGTTCCACCATGGCACTCATTTCAAATCTGTCCTTCATCAGCTTCTCAAAATCTTTGCAGAGCCTTGGATTAGTTGAACCAAAAATGATGTCATCTACATACACTTAAACTAGCATTAAGTCATTTCCTTATCCTTTGATGAAGAGAGTTCCATCTATAGTACCCCTTCTGTATCCATGCTTGTAGAGATATTGAGATAGAGTGTCATACCACTTTCTTAGTGCTTGGTGTAGCCCATAAAGTGCCTTTTCAAGATTGCAGACATAATCAGGATGATCAAGATCTGCAAATCCAGGTGGTTGTTTGACATACACCTATTCATCAATCACCCCATACAGAAAAGCACACTTGACATCAAGTTGATAGACCTTGAAGTTTTTGGATGTAGCAAATGCCAAGAATATCCTAACAGCTTCTAGTCTTGCTACAGGAGCAAAGACATCAGTGTAATCAATTCCTTCTTCTTGTGTGTATCCTTGAACAACTAGTCTAGCTTTGTTATTGATGACAATACCTCTATCATCTTTCTTATTCGTAAACACCCATTTGGTTCCCATAGTTGTCTTCCCATGAGGAAGAGGGCATAGGTTCCAAACCTTCTGTCTTTTGAATTGAAGCAGCTCCTCTTGCATGGCTTCAACCCAACTTCCATCCTTCAGAGCCTCATCAATTTTCTTAGGCTCTGTCTGGGACAAGAAACAGGAGTGAAGACAAACATCTGTTTCATGGGTTTGTCCTCTTGTTCTTCCCTAGTTTTAACATCTCCAATGATGTTTGTGGTAGGATGAGACTTGCAGATCCTTAGCTGAGGGATCACAGCAAGTTGCTGGGAGAGATCTAAATTAGAGAAACTTAGATCTGGCATTGATGCTTCTTCCACCATATCAACACACTTATCAAGAGAAACTTGATCCAATGAGTGTGTGACATCATTGATATGTTCATCTATGGAGTGGTTATCAGCATCAAGAAATTCTTGATCACTGTCACCACCACTATCATTTTCTTCTGCATTTGAAGTTTCTTTGTTTGGTTGTTGAGCTTCTGAGCTGGAACTTGAAGGCATCTAAGATGTATCAACTGAATTTATCATTGTTATGCTGATAGAAACCTCATTTGCTGAAGTACTTATAACTGGAGCTGAAGATGTGTAACTTGAAGGTCTTCTTAGCTCAAATCTTGGATCAGAATCACCTGGAGGTAAAATATCTGTAGATCCTGAAACATTCTCACAAGATTTGTTAAAACAGTTGGTAACTAAATCAAGATCAAATAGTCAATCCGGACTAGAGCCTTTCACACTAGGAGTGTGCTCATTGAAAGTCACACTGGCTGACTCCTCAACTACTCTAGTTCTGAGATTGTATACTCTATAAGCTTTAGCTTAAGAAGAATATCCAATAAAGTGTCCATCATCTGATTTCTCAGCAAACTTGGCAATTTGATCTTTGGTCTTCAAGATGCTGCATGGACATCCAAATGACCTGAGAAAACCAATGAAAGGTTTCCTCTTATGCCAAAGTTCATAAGGAGTCTTACCATGAGTCTTAACCACTAAAACTCTGTTTTACACATAGCATGTAGTGTTGACTGCCTCTGCCCAGAAGGTGATGGGCAGCTTAGAGTCAGATAACATGGTTCTTGCAGCTTCAATCAATGTCCTGTTCTCCTCTCAGCAAGACCATTTTACTGAGGAGTCCTGGGAGCACTGTATTGTCTTGTAATAACCTTTTCATCACAAAATGTATCAAGGATTTGGTTCTTAAATTTAGTTCCTTGATCACATTTTATGGTTTTGACCTTATGATCACATTGATTCTCAATCTTTAAGATGAAATTCTTCAAAATCTCAGGGGTCTTATCCTTAGTTCTAAGAAAGAAAACCCAAGTGAATCTTGTAAAGTCATCTGTGATCACCAGATAGTAAGAGGTCCTTCCTAGACTCATTACACTGGTGGGGCCAAAGAGATCCATATGTAACAAGTGTAGGGGTGTAGTGATGGAGTTTCTTTCCTTAGGCTTGTGAGATACCTTATGTTGCTTCCCTTTCAAGGATGCCACACAATGATCATCACTTGTAAACTCTTTCTTTGGCATTCCAGTTACCAATCATTCTTAATCAGCTTATTCATGTTTTTAAAGTTTACATGATACATTCTTTTATGCCAGAAAAAAGACTCATCACTATTAGCTTTAGATAGAAAGCATAAAACTTCTCCTGAGGGAGATGTTTCTTGCAAGTCCATCTTATACATGTTCTCTCTCCTGGGGGCTCTGAGAAGGATATGCTCATAAGGAATAATCACCCCGGGCTTGAGAACAATGCACTCATGCTCAGTAAAGAGCATGTTATGACTCTGATCACAAAATTAGGATACACTCAGAAGATTGTACCCAAGCTCCTTAACAAAGTTTACCTTCTCAATGCTGAGCTTACCATTCGTGACCTTGCCCCTTCTAGAAATGTAACCTCCTTCATCTCCTTCAAAAGCAACTAGTCCTCCATCAATTCTTTTAAAGTTTTGGAGTAGTGACGTATAGCCTGTCATGTGCCTGGAGCAGCCACTATCAACGATCCAGATATTTTTGTTTGTCTTGAACTGTTACTGCATAAAGAAAATGATTAGTTACATTTGGAAACCCAAGTCTTATTGGTCTTGGGCTCATCAAAAGAAGTAGAAGGCAATGAAATAGTAATTGATCCTATAGTTGTGCTTTAAGGATCTTTTGCTATTGTTGATGGAGAATTTTCAGTCACTTGGTCTTTCTTTGACTTCCACACCACTTTTGGAAGTTTGAACCTGACCATCAATACTTCGGAAGCTTTTGAGACTTCGGAAGTTTTGATGACTGGACCTTCGGAAGTTCCTTCTAACACTGCAGCAGACTTTAGTGCTTCGGAAGTGTTCCTTTCTACCGAGACCAAATTTTCTTCCGAAGGCAATTTTCCACTTGCTTTCTTCTTTACTTTGGAGCTTCCGAAGGAAACAGATTTTCCTTCCAAAGCTGAATTCTTCTTAGTGCTCTTGGAAGTCTTTCTTGGTCACATGAAGAGTACCTCTTGGATTGTATGGAAAATCCTTAGCAAGATGAGAAGTACTCTCACACATAACATATTTCATCTTTTTCCTCCCACGAGTTTTTTTCTGAGAACAAGGTTGACTTTGATCATTTCCCTTCTCCACCTTCATCTTTGCAGATGCTAAGATAGTCCTTTTGGGCTGAGGACTGTTCTTAGAGTTGGATGGTTCAGGCTGTGTAGCAGTGGTACACAACTGATCAGCCTTCTTCTCGATGCTAAAATGATTTGAACATGAACCAGAACTTTTAGTAGAGGAGTTGAGGTTGATGTCTTGAATCTTAACTATGTCAAACCCTGTAGAGATAAAGACTTTCAGTTAGGCCTGACATTCAGTTAACTTTTGCATGCAAGGATGAGGATATGATGTTCTTGAAGGTCTCTTCTTCAAGAACATATTTTTCTACACTGGCTTTGCTGATCATAAGCTAGGCCTGACATTCAGTTAACTTGGTTATGAGATCCTTGATCTGAGTCCAATAATTTGTATGGTCATGTCTTAGGACTGAAATGGTTTTCTTTAAGTCCTCTATCTTTAACTTATAATCATTTTTATCCTTTCTAAAATCAGATTTCAAGATGTTTAAGGACTCAAGATCAGATCTCATTTCTAAGTTATAGGACCTGTATCTGTTGACTTTAGCAATACAATTAGGAGTACAGAGATGTTCCAATACCTTGGTTTCATCATGGTCAGCCATTAATGCTTGGTTTGGAGATGCATCTTCCACCTGAAAGCTCCAGTCAAAGCCTCTTTCTTCAACAGCAACTGCAGCTTGCTACTTTGGCTTCTCATTCTTGGTAGCTTTATCAGTGTACTTTGGTCTGGATTGTGCTTCTCCATTATTTGTTCTTGGTGCCTTGCATTCCCTAGCAAAGTGACCCATTAAATTACAGTTGTAATACTTAACTTTTCTTTTATCCAACCTAAACTTTCCACTGGCTGTATTGCTGGAAAACTTTCTTCCTTTCCGCTTGTAGAACCTCTTGGCTCTATAAGTGAGAAGAGCCATTTGCTGGACTATCTCCATGTACTCCAGATCATCTGGATGGATACAGTCCAAGTCTTCAAGGATGAATAGAAAGCTGCCACAACTTTCATCAGAAGACACAAAGGCTTGAGAAGAACTTATCTCTGGGAATGGGCTTCCTTGAGTATATCTCCCTTGGTATCTCTGGGAAGGTGATGAAAGGGCCCTTTTATGAGATGTCAAGGTAGCATATGAGATGATGTTGGGGTTCTATGCTATCCTTTTCAGTCACATGAAGGGCTGAACCTATTTGATTGCTGGAGTTACCAGATGAACCTTGCATGTTCATCTCCATCTGATCTGGTACCCACTGAGAATGCCATACAACTCTGTCAAAGTGAGAGTCTTAAAGTTCTCAGTCCTCTTGATTACAACACAATAATGTGTCCATTGCCAAGGAAGAGTGGACATAAACTTCCTTACAATATCCCTGTTCTAAAGAGTTACTCTAACATCCACTAGACTATCCACAATCTCAACATACCTGAAGTATTTGAGTCATGGTCTCACCTGCTTTGAAGGTGAAATTTTCAAACTGCTGCTTCAGGAGATCCTTCTTGTTCTCCTTGGCTTTAGTGGAACCCTCATACATTAGTTTCAATGCATCCCACAGCTGCTTAGCTGTTTTGTATTTCTTGAAACCTCTGTATACAGAGTTTGGAAGAGCTGTCTAAAGGCCTGTCATAGCCTTTTGATCAATTTCTACTCTCTTTCTATCTTCATCTGAGTAGTCAGCCACAGCCTTGGGGATCATACCACCTCCAGCAGTAGCTGAAGAGCTGCTGGGTATGTAAGGTCCAGTGACAACAGATTCCCACATTCTTGAGTCTAGACACTTGATAAAGCCTTCCATTCTTTGGCACCAAGTTTCAAAGTCATCAAGAGTGATCAATGGGGACTTTGTCATGGTTCCAGTTTCCATATCATCTTTAGAGATATCTGCCATTTGAAGGGTTAAGTATTTTATATGTGTGAGGGATCTTAAGTTAGTGAAATTTTATATCAAGAGCCTATAATGCTCTAATACCAATTGCAGGACCGTTGAAGGGTATGCACTTACAACACAACAACACAAAGAGGAGAGTGTGCAATAACACTTAACAATTCAAATGGGGAACTAGAAAAGTCAGTTTTGAGAACTAAGAAACATAAGTGTATATGAGACAGAACAAGAACAACACAAGTAATTGGTTTTCAAGGTTGAAGTATATTGCTCTCTAGTTCCTTACAAGTGTTTTCAAAGTTGTTCAAATAAGATACAAGGACCATAGATACTTATACAACAACCTACAGCCGGCCATACTTTGAAGGCCAGCTGGATACATGATCTAGACAACAAAATCAATGTAGAGTCAAAAGGCAGATTGCCTTTTCACTAGTGACTATGACATGCCATAGCTCACATCCTAATGTATTACAAAAAGGATAAAGTACATAAAGTGTAAAGTTACAGACTCAAGACCTCAATGTATAGTTACCAAAAGCATGAACATTTTCACCAACTTATGTAAAGTTGGTGTCTTATCAGAGTTGCAGCAGAAAGGGGTCCAGCTTTATGTAAAAGGTACATCAGATAAAGCACGTGATCAAAAATCTTCGGAAGAAATCTATCTTCAATAGTTGGCTTCGGAAAACTTTGTCTTTGAAGCTTCGGAAGACTTCATCTTTGGCTTCGGAAGATGTTGGTCTTGGCTTCGGAAGATTTCACACTTAGAGTAATTTCTAAGGCAGTGTGTGAAACTTCCAAAGCATTCCACTTCAGTACACTTGTGCATGCATGCAGGAGAGACTTTGGGTGTTTGGGTTGCATCAGCCTTACAAATAAACCTTACACTAACACTACCCACCACAACAACCACCACCGCCATCAAGATCGTTCGTCATCGGCGACCACCACCAGGCACGACCACCGCCGTCGCCGCCAACCACCGGCCACCGCTGTCGCTGCAGGGCACCATCGATGCTGGTTATCGCTGCCACCGGGAACACCGCCGCCGGAAACAACCAAAGGCCACCACCGCCGTCAGAAACCACCACCTGTGGAAACCACCGCCGACCACACCACCTGCCACTACCGCCGCAGGAAACCACCACACGCCATCACCGCCATAACTACTTTATATTTAGTTGCTTTTTTTCATGTCTAAAAACAACATAAAGTAGTAATTCATTTATTCCTAAACGTAACTAAACACGACAATAAAATGTAATGATTGATTACATTCTTTCATCCACTATATTCACTTATTCATTCTAGTACTCCGTCCATTCCATCACTTAATACCAAACATATCCTGAAGATTTAACACTATATAGTGTCAATGTAATTTAATCAATTACTCTATATAAGCTTTATATATAACTAGCTTTAGTAAACCCGTGTATTACACGGGTTTAATAAATAAAATATTAATATAATAAAATTTATTAATTATAAAATGATATTCTAATATATGATATGACTGAAATTATGTATGAGAAATAACTATAACTAATAAAATAGTGATATAAACTTTTTATAATTTTGTTTTTAATTTTTTTGCAACAAAAACATTTTGTTCTAAAAAACCATATAAAAATGTCATTTTTAAAAATTTTCTTATTATAACTCTCAAATTTAATTATTTTTTGTTTTGAAAAAATGAATTTTTAAAAATACCAATTTTAAATTGTTTTGTATTTTTAAAAAAAATTTATGCTCTAAAAAAATTAATAATTTTATAAAACATTTATTTATTTAGAAATAACATTAATAAATAGATCTTTTTTTAATTTATTAAATATAAAAGAATATTAAATATTATTATTAAGAATTAAGGTCATTATTTAAGAGGAAAGGAAGGTTGGAAATTTTTGTTGATAATGATTGCGGTGCTGTCACGTGATATTTTAAGTGACTCTTTTATTATATTATGAAGATAAATAAAAGGGGCTTAACCACATGGCAAAAGTTGAAGTATGTGTTGCCGCGTGACATTTTCTTAACATATAATTGCCACATGTCATTATATTAGCAAATATGGTCAAAAAAAAGTTGTGGATGCTATTTAAATAGTATTAATAATTTTTAATTAAATAAGGTCCTAAAATTAGAATTTAAATGTAATGATTGAAATGTAAATTTAGAAACTTCAATTTTATATTTAATCTACTATTCAATTAGAAATTTTTTAAAAAATAACTAACTAAATTAGTTAGAATATAAAATTTAAAACTGACAATTGAATATTAAAATCAAGTTCTAATAATATCAATCAATCTAAAATTTTGGGCTATAAATTAAGATTTTAAAAATGTTCTATATTTAAAGAATATCGTATAATATTTACATGTATTATATACCATTATATAACTATTTACATGCATTAAAACCAGGTTTTTATTGTTCAACTAATCAAATTTTTATCCAGCCAGAGACCAATTCATCTATTCGTAAAAGTTATGAATTAATGATAGAACTGAATAGAAATTGAAAAAGTAAATATTCACCCGCGAAAAGTTTATTGTTTTGGCTTGTTAAAAGTGGGTCAATCCAATATGATAAAGAGTAAAACAAAAGAAAGATTTGTTTTGACATTCTAAAATACATATAAAAATAGTGAACAGTTATTTAATGTATATATTTTTGAAATTTAACTTATAAAATATGTATTTTTTAAATTTTAAATTTTTATTTTTGTAATACAGGAGAATATTCTAAAAAGATGATTTTTGAAAACTGAGAAATTGTTAACAAAATCTGATTAAAGATTTGTATAAAAAAATATTTTATAGATTGTATTCATTAATATTATTTTCCTATGTATTTAATTCTTTTTTGTAATTTACATGTATAGATATCTATTTAATATATCTTCACATGTGTATATGTTACAAATTATTAATAGTAATTGATAGTTTATGTTTTTATTTAAATTTATTTTAATTTTTTCAATCCATGTAATACGCGGATGGTTAAGCTAGTTATATATAAATGCTAAGTATAAGAAAGAATCATACTAAATTCTAGCACAGCTGCATTGTTTTCCATTTTCTTTTTTTTCGAAAAGTGTTAATTTTTCATAAATTTGAACCAATTTGTTATTTGTGTTTATAGAATGACACAGTACATTTAATGTCCTACGGTTGACCGCAGTTGGTTGCCACGTTTGATCATGTTATTAATTTAAATATTTTTCTTGGATTTCTTTGAAGGTCAACTAAAATTTATGAGTCACTTGATATGTAGGTAGAAAAAGAATGTTAAGTGGTTGTTTGTATAAGACTGAAGTGTGGAAAAACACCTATTTAAGAGCGCACGGGTGTCAATGTCCTATTAAGTTTTTTATTTATTATATACTATAGATTTGGTTAGTATTTAGAGGTGTATAGAAAACCGGTTACCAGGCGACGACATGACCAAACCGAACCGACTCCTCCACTGTGTCCATAAGAACCGATCATATTCACTGACGTATATTCTTGAATATATCAATAAGGTTTCATTAGTTTAAGTTACCTAGTGTAATTCAAATTGTTCACTTTAATAACTTTAAATAAATGTTTTAAGGGAGGAGGGGGCGGTGCCCCAAGGGGTATCGGGTATGTGGTACCGGGCGGTAACACCGTCACCACCCCCTCGGGTAGCCACCTGGGTTAGTTTAATCGGGTTACACTCGCTGATGCGGGCTAAGATAAAAAAATTTATTTTTACACTATAAATACTCATACACATACACAATATTATCTACACAAACTCAAACAAAATCATACAAACACAACAAACAAACACCATCAACTATGTCTGACGAGTATCCAGAATTGTACATTCCCGAAAATCTTTCAAGTTTAGGTCTAGAGTACCTTGATTCGGACGAGTAATAGGTTAATTTTAATATTTGTAATGTTTTAGTTTTAATTATGTACTATTTTATGTTTAATTATGTAATCTTTTATTTTTAAAAATGTAATGTTTTATTTTTAATTATTGTAATTATTATTTTTTAATAAAAGTGAAATATCTTTTGAATTATTTAATATTAAAAGAAAAGTTGCAGGGTAGTTCAGGGTAGCATTTTCAGATTTTTGGGTGTTTCAGGGTAGTTCATGGCACTTATGATGTGACATTGTGTGATTGATAGATTCCAGGTTAGTACAAGATAGTTTAGAGGATTTCCTCGTCCTCCCTAATGGATTAATTTCACTAAAAACTTTATTATTAAATTATGAGCATATATTTTTAGTTAGTGTAAGAGCATTCACAATCCATCCCCCATCTCCATTCTTATAGTTACACTAAAAACATCTATTTTTTCTCTCTCTTTTTCAATTAAATAATATTTTTTCATACTTTTATCATTACTTTTTCTCTCTGACTCGTTCACAACCAATATTAAAATATTAAAAAAATTATGGGGGTTATACCGTGATTCTCCAACTATGAGGAATCACGGTACAACCATCATAAATTTTATTTTTCTTTTAATCACAATCACTCACAATCATCCCTTATAATATATGATACTCACTCAAATAAAAAAGTGGTAGGGTCTGTGAATGCTCTAACAAAAAGTATTATATATTATCAAGTTTCTGTAAAGATACATATGTATTTTGATATATAAGTATTCAATGAATTACTTAAGTTTAGGAAAAATTACCAAATTGACCAATTGATCAAATAAAATTACCAAAATAACCAATCAAAATTGAAGTTTGAAAAAAACAATAGCAGTCTGATACGTATCAACCCTCGCTGACGTGGCAACGGATTATGGGAATCCATCGCCCGAAAAAACATGCCCGGCAAGTAACTAGCATAATCCCTCGCCCACGTGTATCTCCTCGCCTCGAAAATCATGTCCCTCGCTGAGTCAGCGAGGGATTATGAGAATCCTTTGTCCGTATTTACGAAAATACACCCCCTGCCAATAATTTAAAAAAATTATAATTTTTTAAACAAAAAAATTTGAGTTTTTGTAATTATTTATTATTTTTAAGTACTTAAAAGTTTAATTTAATTTTATTTTGCCATATATAATACAATGTTTACTCCTTAAAAAATTAAATTCTTCTTAACCCTCTTGGTAACTTCTATTTAAAATTCTCTAAAACTTTATAAAATGTCAATTAATATCTTACTATGCAAGTGGTGGTAAATGATATTTTGTAAACGATGTTGAAGAATATCTACCATTAAATGGTAAATGTTTTAATATGTTCTTTGTTTGTCTAGTAATATAACGTTTGATGAATTAAAGGATGTTATTTCTTCAAAACTGAGAACTCAAAGTTATATACGGCTATCGTATAATATATCTACTTATACTCATTTTATTGATATATCTGATGATAAAGATTTATTATATTTTATGAATGTTGTTCTTAATGGTCAAAACAAAATTTTTACGTTATTCATCAGTGAAGAATCCGGTGTTATAGCAGCCCTGCTGTCCACGAAAAAAGTTTAAATTTTTCAAAAGTAACTGAAAAGTTTATTTATGATTTGAGTATAAAGTGGTTAAATCATCAAAAGGTAGAATTGAGGTCTCATTTCGTAACGATGGTTGCGATTGGTGTATCCGTGCGCCTTGTTTTAAAAATAAAAGTATATTTCAAGTTAGATATTTTAAATCATTAGATACTTTTTTAAGAACACAAACATATCCCAATATTCGTCAAGCAAACAAAAAAATATTGGGCCGTATCATTAAAGATCATTAAAGATCATTAAAAGATAGCGGTCGAATTTACCGGAGTAAAGAAATTATGAATGATATTAAAGAGAGATTTAAAGTTAGCATATAGTACGCTCAAGCTTGGCGTGGCAAGGCCTACGCGCTCGAACTTTTAAAAGGATCTCCAGTAGAATCTTTTTCGCATTTTTCTATTTACTGCTACAACTTAAAGAAAGCAAACCCGGGTATAGTCACTAACATTGTTGTAGATGAAAAGGGACGTTTTGAAATGTTATTTGTCATGATTGGTGTAGCGGTAAATAAATATTTGAGTACGTTTTTTAATACTATTTTAATAATAATTTTAATAATATTTTAATAGTACTAACATTATTTATTTATTTAGATTCGAAGTTTTGTGCAATTTTTACGACTGTTAATTGTGATTAATTGAACACATTTAAAGGGAAAGTTTTTACGCACCATGTTTTTTACAGTAGGTATGGATGGAAATAATCAAATTTTACTAGTTGCAGGGTGTTGCTAAAATAGAGAACGAATAGTCTTCAAAAAGGTTTTTATCAAAAGTTAAAAATTGTATTGGTAATAATCCAAATTTGGCAACTATTTCTGATAGAGTTGTTTCAATTGATATGACAATCAGAACTGTGTTTCCACATGCATATCACGGGTTATGTTGTTGTCATTTGATGGTAAATCTGAGCTTAAAGTCAATGAAAGGAAAAAATACGAGTCATTGTGGAGGTGAACCTATAAAGCTTATAGAGTTTTCGATGTTGAAGAGCGATTTTATAGACTCACTGTGTACATCCACGCATTCAAAATACTTTAGGCAATGTCGGGTTTGAAAAATGGGCAAGAGCATACTATTCAGGAAGTTGTTATAACACCATGACATCGAATAGCGTTGAGTCTATCAATGCTTTGTCACGACATGCTAGAAAAGTACCAATTATTGGGCTCGTTGAATTGTTTTTTGAATATCTTCAAAATATTATTTTAATCGTAGACAGATTGCAGGTGATATTTTTATATAAAACTATCATATAATCTTTTATTCTTTTTATTAAAAATATTAACATATTTAATTTTGTAGGTGATTTGCCGCATAGTCTTACAAAATGGGCAGAAAATAAAATGACAAGAATAATTGCAAAAAGTGTGTGAGGTTTATATAAAGGTTGATGCAACCAAAACAACAAAAGGCTTCCTACATGCATGCACCATGTACTAAGCAAAAGAGTTGCGGAAGTTTTATACTTTGCATGAGAATTATGTTAAGTATAAAGTCTTCCGAAGCCAAAGACCAAATCTTCCGAAGCCAAAGATGAAGTCTTCCGTAGCTTCAGAGACAAAGTCTTGTGAAGCCAAATGAAGTGAAGATTGATTTCTTCCGAAGACTTTAAGAGCATGCTTTTCTCTGATGTACTTTTACATAAAGCTGACCAACTTTTCGCTGCAACTTTAAAGAATCACCAACTTGTAAGAGTTTGTGAAAAGGTTCATGCTTTTGCAACTATACATTGAGGTCTTGAGTCTGTAACTTTCTAATTTATGTAATTTTATCCTTTTTGTAATATATTAGGATGTGAGCTATGGCATGTCATAGTCATTAGTCAAAAGGCAATCCGCCTTTTGACTCTACATTGATTTTGTTGTCTTTCAATGTTCTAACTGGCTTTCCAAGTATAGCCGGTTGTAGGATGCAGTATAAAGTATCTCAAGGTCTTGTATTGTAAAAAAGAACTTATGCATTGTAACTCTTGTAACAGAACTTGAGATTAATAAATAACATTCTTGAAAACCTTATACATTGTTCTTGAGTTCTGTCTCATACTTACGTGCTTGTGTTCTTTGCATACTTGTTCCCAAACCTGGTTCCCTATTTGAACTGTTAAGTGCTTTAACACTCTCCTCATTGTGAGACTGATTGTATTGAACATCCCTTAACCGGTCCTGCAATTGGTGTCAGAGCATTCCAGGCTCTTGATCGTAAGATTTCACCATCTTAAATCTTCTTAGTTCTCACAAAACACTTAACATCTCAAATGGCAGCATCCAAGGCTGATATGGAAACCGATACCATGGTAAAGTCCCCATTGATCACTCTTGATGATTTTGATACTTGGTGCCTTAGAATGGAAGGCTTCATCAAGTCACAAGATAGCAGGATAGGGGAGTCTGTTACTGAAGAACCTTACATTCCATGCACCTCTTCAGCTGCTGCTGGAGGTGGCATTATTCCAAAGGAGGTGGCTGACTATTCTGAAGAAGATAGAAAAAGAATAGATATAGATAAGAAAGCCATGACTTCCCTTCAAACTGCTTTTCAAAATGCCATCTACAGAGGTTTTAAGAAATGCAAAACTGCTAAGAATCTCTGGATGCACTGAAGCTAATGCATGAAGGTTCTTCTTATGCCAAAGAAAACAAGAGGATTTTCTAAAGCAACAGTTTAAGAATTTCATCTACAAATCAGGTGAAACCATGACTCAACAATACGTCAAGTATGTTGAGATTGTGGATACTCTAGCGGATGCTGGAGTAAGACTTGAGAACAGGGATATTGTGAAAAGTGCATGTCCTCTCTTCCTAGACAATGTACACACTTAAGAGTACTGAAAATCTCAAGGCCCTCACTCTCACTGAGTTCTATGGCATACTCAGTGGTTACCAGATGGAGATGAACATGCAAAATTTATCTGGCAACTCTAGTAATCAACAGGGTTCTGCCCTTCATGTGGTTGAAAAGGATTGTAGAGAACCACAACACCATATCATCTCTTACCCTGACAACTCACCCAATGGCCCTTTTATCACCTTCCCTGAGACACCTAGGGAGAGCTACATCCACGGAAGACTATTCTAAGAGACAAGCTCATCACATGCCTTTGTGTCTTATGATGAAAGCACATGCAATTTTCTCTTCACCCTTAAAGATTTGGACTATATCCATCCTGATGACTTGGAGTATATGGAGATAGTTTAGAGGATGACTCTTCTCACTCATAGAGCCAAGAAGTTCTATAAGAGGATAGGGAGAAAGTTTCCTAGCAATATATCCAGTGGAAAATTTAGGTTGGATAAAAGCATTGTGAAGTGTTACAACTATAACCAAATGGGTCACTTTGTTAGGGAGCGCAAGACACCTAGGACAAATGGTGGCCAAGCACAACCCAAGCCAAACTAAACTGAGGGAGCTCCACACACCGAGAAGCCAAAGCAGCAAGCTGCTGTTGCTGTAAAAGAAGGAGGCTTTGATTGAAGCTTCCAGGTCAAAGATGTATCTCCAAACCAAGCACTAATGACAGATCTAGACGAAGCCAAGTTATTGGACCATCTCTGTACCCCAGAATGCATTGCTAAAGTAAATAGATATAGGTCCTATAACTTAGAGATGAGATCTGATCTTGAGTCCTTGAACATCTTAAAATTTGATTTCAAAAGAACTAAAAATGAGTATAAGTTAAAAATAGAAGACTTAAATAAAACTATTTCAACTCTTAAACATGAGCACACCAACTACAGGACTCAAATCAAAGATCTCATCACTATGTTAACTGAGTGTCAGGCTGAGCTAGTGATCAGCAAAGCCAAGGCAGGAAGCATGTTCTTGAAGAAGAGACCTTCAAACACATCATATCCTCATCCCTGCACTCCAAAGTGTATTATCAGAACAAACAGGGACTAGGATCTAGGGAGATGGCTCCTCCACACACACTATTATTTGTAAGATCTCTCAGGTGTGGAACTAGTCAAGATGAGCTGCCATCCATAGATCCTAGAGATGAAGAGGATGAATGGGAAGTAGTGAAGGATGGATCCGGGAAAAGTGAAGAGGAACATCTTAACAAGGGTCACTACTCTTCTGAGGAGAGGAAGAAGTCAGGGATGACTAAGTCCAAGAGGAAGAACTTGATCCGAGTAGCAAAGAGGAGATCAAAGAAAGCTCAGGAGATCAAGGCCACTTTCAACTACAAGCAGAAACAGGAATTTATCTTTACAGGTTTTGAAGTGTGTTAGGACCGTGTACGGATGGAGTACTAACAGATTCAACGTGTAACCTAATCAAATAGTATGGAATCCTATTTGACTGGCGATCCAATCAGTGAGATCGAAAAACCTGAATCAATCTAACAGTAGAACAACGTTAAGAATGATTAGAAAATGATGCGGGACGAACTATGAACTTGGATGGACGAGATAGAACTCTCTGGACGGCTAGGATATGAAAGAATTTGAAGTGTTTTATTTTTTCACGAATTATGTGGTATTTATAGGTTTCAGTATACAGTCGTACGACTGATCCATTAGCATGGTTTAGTCGTCCGACTGAGCCATTAGCATGGTTTAGTCGTACGACTGAGCCATACAATTTGTTCATGCACACGATTGAACCATACACTTGGTCCAATTGTGCGACTGAGCCAGTCTCATGACTCAGTCCTGCGACTAACCTAATCACCTGGTTCAGTCGTGCGACTGGTCCATAAGCATGGTCCATTAGCATGAATAACCATAAGACTAAGTCAAATACATTCCTGAATCATTATTAGCTCAGAACTGTGACTGACTATTACAAACCCATATATAATATTCATTCAAGCATGTAATTATAAATAATATAAGAAAAACTACATTCAGTAGCAAATATACATTCAACCACATATCATATTACCAAAACATCGATGTATCACACATATGTAAGATTGAAAGACATAAACATTGAAGTACAATGAACTAGGGATATTATGTATTAACAAACTCTCCTTTGGACTTACTTCACTCTATTGTCTAACATTCTTCACACAATCAGCAAACTTCTTCAGCTTTTCTTCTTTTATGACTCCAGCATGGATTTCGAATGTAAAGCACAGTCTGATGACATGCTGGAATTGAAGAGCTTGCACGATGTCCAGAGTATCATAGAATAGTGGCCACTTGTATAATGTGTAGACGTCATCCATAGACAAGTTAGTAAGCCACATTGGGTCAAACACCCTTGTAGTCTCATTCTTTCCCTGCCGATCCAATACAATCACTGCTTCACCTGTCCTCCAGTCATAATCCCACCATTTCAAGTGAGGCATGAAGTCTTGTGGCATTCTTCTTAATGGAATACTTGTCATAGTTCGAGGAGGTCTCCACTTCAGAAAAATCTTTGGTTTTCCTGAAGTGGGATCAATATCAGTTTTGCTCACGAACATCCTTGGTTGTTGAGGATTGAAGTTCACCCATTTAGTATGATATTCTTTCCTTAAATCCCTTTCAAACCATCCTAACATCTTTCTCGGGTCAGCATACAGTAGATCTAAACTTTCTAATCTATTTAGCTCAAAACGCGGTAAAGTCTTCAGATCATGAGGATGTCTGAAGTACTCTATTCCCTTTTCTCTTTTCACAGCGTACACATTTAGGTCCTCAAAGTAAGCCCCACTGATTATTTTCCTAGAAACCTTCTGATGCCTTTTGAATTTATACAACTTAGTTTAGGCATTCTGTTTCGGTGGTTCATGCTGGTTCCTCATTTTAGCTAGACAAGCAGCCCACTCAGCTTTTCTTTGCTCAACATCGGCATCCTCAGCTTGAGCTGTCTTCTCTGTTGACTCTTTCTCAGTGACCTTCTCATTTACTTTGTCAAAGGTTTCACCGTCAAACATCCCACCTAAATCAGGTAAGGCATCTCCATCTTTATTAGTATACTGAGGGTAGTAGTCAGATTGTAAGGCCCCGTTCCCGGGACGCTTACAGCTGGTCAACCGTCGCACATAAAACATACATTTACAGATATTTTAAATAAAAATTGCAGTGGAAACATTCAGAAGTGGCATCTCATTTCATCATAAAAGCTTTTGCAAAGTAATACATCGTTAATCAATTACAAAATAGTCATAAACAGTGACCCTTAGTAGTAAGAGGATTCCTTAGGTAATCCCGTTTATCCGAATCCTCTACAAACACCATTTTGTTTTAATAATACATGAAACATAATACATTTTAAAAATATTAACAAAGGAATGCCATCCCAAAAGAGCTGAGTAGCCGTCTCGTGCCATCCTCAGTAACACTACCTGCCAACTGGAACACATAAAAAGTCAGCGTTGTTGAGTGAGTTCTAGTTTTGTATAAAACATACCTTTCTTTACATACATACGGTCACACAACATACGTACACATAGATAATATTATTATTATCTTCATCATTCATTCATTCGCTTCCGTTCGTGTACCGTTCATCATTAGCATTCACATTCTTTCATACGTTCATTACATTCATTCGTACGTTCATTACTTTTGGTGACATGTACAATACCCCGAACATTACGCACGAGTACTGGTGCTGGACCTGTGATAATTAAATCACGAACATTGTGCATGAAGCTGATCCAGTCACCTAGGGCAAGTACATGCACCACTTATCTTCCTCTTTCATTCCGGATCAATGCCATGCGCTATACCCCGAACATTGTGCATGAAGCTGATGCTGGACCTGTGGTAATTAACCACGAACATTGTGCACGAAGCTGATCCAGTCACCTAGGGCAAGCGGTAAGGATCCCATACATATGGTCAATCACAAAGACTGAACCCCAATGTGCATCCTTCGGGGTAGCTAACCCGCATACCGTTGAGCTAACACCTTCAATGGGTGTGCACCTCCATAAATTTGCTTGCAAGCCTTTCTTTCGTTCACCAGAAATAAAACTCCTACTGGCACCCGAATCAAATAATACAGAGGCTATAGTTTGGTTCACCAGAAACGTACCGGACACAACATCAGGGTCCGTCCTAGCCTCCTCCTGTGTCATCGTGAATGCTCTGGCGTATGCCCTCGGTCCTTCCCCTCCAGTTCTCTTCACTCCAGAACCCTCAGCCCTTGGCTTCTTGCAATCCCTACTCATATGACCACCTTCCCCACAGTTGAAACACATCACACCCCCACAGTCTCTAGCCATATGACCAGGCTTCCCACACTTAAAGCAGACATTCAACCCCAGTCTACATTCCCTGCTATGCTCCTTCCCACATTTACCACACCTTTTCAGTCCCGTACCCGGTGTGGCTACACGACGGTCGTCCACCCATGCCTTCTTGTTGCTCGTCGAGGCATTACCCCGACCAAACCTCTTTCCATTCCAATTCCTGTGACCACCACCCTTCCTACTACCTTCAGCCACCACCACCACTGCCCTTTCATCGTACAGTCTCCCCGCCAAGTCCACCACCGACCTAAAGGTGCTCGGTCGGGCGGCGATCATATGCCTGCGAATATCCGCCGGCAAACCCTGAATATACCTCTTGATCTTTCTCGACAGAGGTGTCACCTGATCCGACACCAAACGTGCCATTTCGTTGAACTTTGTGGTGTACTATTGGTGGGTCATCGTTCCCGCCTCCAGCTGCAGGAACTCTCTCTCAACTTTATCCATCTCTCGATGAGGACAGAACTCCTCGATCACCAACCTTTTCAGCTCAGACCACTTCATTCTCCCAATGGACCTGCTACCCTCGGCTTGGAATATGTTGTCCCACCAGCATAGAGCCGAATCCTTGAAAGAGTGGGTAGTAAACTTCACCTTTTGGTCCTCCCGGCACTCGCTGATGTCGAGGACAGCCTCCATTTCTCTCACCCATCGGTGAGCAGCAGCAGCAGTGACATTACCGTCAAAAGTAGGGGGCTTGCACCTCATAAACGCCCAGTAATTACATGCTCATGCTGACTCATGCACAGGCTCCTCCTCCTCTTCCTCTTCATCATCAGAAAGAACCGTTTCCGGCTCTGGTTGCTCCTATCTTCCTGAGGACCTGTTCCTCTCTTTTCTTTCTCCTTCCCGGATAGCCTTTATCACTTCGGTCACCACAGACGGTAAGATCGTCTGCATGACCTGATGCACTTCTTCAAGCACTGCCTCTTTCATCGAGGCTCTCAGATTGGCGCTCTCGTCTACACCCTCCGGATGTGGGGTCTCAGGTTCTTCAGGAACCACTTTCTCCACCCTAGGTCTTCCTCTTGTGGTCCGTGGTTCAGCACCACATCCGCCACCACCTCCACCACGTGAAGCTTTGGATGATCTACCACCGGCCATCCCCTAACACTCAATGAAAGATTCAAACACCAACATGGTCATTCAAGGGAATAGCTCAGTTTATGTCAAGTATAGTAAGTCCCAAAGTACAGTGGCCAGTTGTGATTAGCCACTTACTTTACTCTTCGTACCCCTAGCATTACCTGTCCTGACTACATCAGTATCTAAATCTAACAGTAACACATAAACACATAACATGCGCGCATAATACTAGTTATTTTTAAGAAAATACCTGATGGCATGCAGCTACTCAGATTGGCATCCCTTCCCTTTTCGTCCCATTTTCAGTTTAAGTTTAGGCTTATTTTGAAAATTTACCCGTTTCACTTAAACTTTAGCTCTGATACCAACTTGTAAGGCCCCGCTCCCGGGACGCTTACAGCTGGTCAACAGTCACACATAAAACATACATTTACAGATATTTTAAATAAAAATTGCAGCGGAAACATTCAGAAGTGGCATCTCATTTCATCATAAAAGCTTTTGCACAGTAATACATCGTTAATTAATTACAAAATAGTCATAAACAGTGACCCTTAGTAGTAAGAGGATTCCTTAGGTAATCCTGTTTATCCGAATCCTCTACAAACTCCATTTTGTTTTAATAATACATGCAACATAATACATTGCAAAAATATTAACAAAGGAATGCCATCCCAAAAGAGCTGAGTAGCCGCCTCGTGCCATCCTCAGCAACACTACCTGCCAACTGAAAACACATAAAAAGTTAGCGTTGCTGAGTGAGTTCTAGTTTTGTAATAAAACATACTTTTCTTTACATACATACGGTCACACAACATACGTACACATAGATAATACTATTATTATCTTCGTCATTCATTCATTAGCTTCCTTTCGTGTACCGTTCATCATTAGCATTCACATTCTTTCATATGTTCATTACATTCCTTCGTATGTTCATTACTTTCGGTGACATGTACAATACCCCGAACATTGTGCACGAGTGCTGGTGCTGGACCTGTGATAATTAAATCACGAACATTGTGCACGAAGCTGATCCAGTTACTTAGGGTAAGTACATGCACCACTTATCTTCCTCTTTCATTCTGGATCAATGCCATGCGCTATACCCCGAACATTGTGCATGAAGCTGATGCTGGACCTGTGGTAATTAACCACGAACATTGTGCACGAAGCTGATCCAGTCACCTAGGGCAAGCGGCAAGGATCCCATACATATGGTCAATCACAAAGACTGAACCCCAATGTGCATCTTTCGGGGTAGCTAACCCGCACACCGTTGAGCTAACACCTTCATTGGGTGTGCACCTCCATACATTTGCTTGCAAGCCTTTCTTTTGTTCATTCGTTCATTAATGCATGCATTCATTCATTATATTCCTCTTTCATTATCTTTCACTTTACTTTACATATTACTTCATTCATTCATTATCATAACACGTAAAGTCATGGGAAAGATAAGCATACATTATCATAAGGAACATACACATATCATTCACACATCATCATGCAAGGCATCATACATACATAACATACATCATGTATAACCATGCAGCATCATCATCATCATTATGCATAAACATCAAGCACATATCATTACATGCCCATCATACCATCTATGACCCCAAAAGTCAACTTACATATCCCCCAAGAATCTCCTAGGTCAAAGCCTACATCACTCATTTTCCTAAAAGTTAGAATTTATTCCAAGTGTTTATCCGCATTTCCTTTTTTCTGTCCGCATTGGTTAATGCGGGTGAGCAAATGTCATCCGTATTTCTTTGACTGTCCGTATTAGTTAATGCGGCTGAGTAAATGCCTTAGCCGCATTTCATTATCTGTCCGCATTAGTTAATGCGGCGGAGTAGATGCCTTTGCCGCATTTCATTATCCATCCGCATTAGTTAATGCGGCTGAGTAAATGCCTTAGCCGCATTTCCTTATCCATCCTCGTTAGTTAATGCGGCTGAGTAAATGGACCTGCAACTTAACCTGTGCCATTTTCAGATCTCATTCATCATCTTAACCCATCCTTAGCACAGATCTACCATTCTACACACCTAGAATAAGCTTAAACATCATACACATGGAGGAAAACACCTAAAAACATACGGTAACAGTACCTAGTCGAACATCAAGCTGAAAATTTATAGTTTACCTTAAAAACCTTATGTACATAACAGCCCCAAACGAATCATACACTTACACATACATACATGAATGGGTTTTTCACCCAAATACTCGAAAATAGTTTGTAGATGTGTTCCAGCCCCAAAATCATTCAAATACGTGTAAAATAGGGGTCTTAGAACTCACCTTTGCAGCTCTTGAGTATGGCTTCTCCCAAACTCGTTTGCAATTGAGTTCAACCGTCTAGAAACCCACTAAAAACACACATCCGAGCACATACAACACACATAAGCATAGACCCGAGGATAAGACCAGTCAAGAACACTATAAAAGCATGAATTCTTACCTTGAATTCGAATTCTTTATTGTTCTTCCTTCAAAAACCCAAATTCTGCTCTTTCTCCCTCTAGAATCGAATGAAATGAAGTGTGCAGGAGATTATAGGCTGCCATATCTCCTTTATGCACCCACTTTTTATTATTTTTGTTCTTTTGGCACTTTTTACCCCTCAACTTGGGTAAAATATATTTTCTTTCTTTCTCTTCACTTTATTCTTTTTGTTAAAAATAACCGGGTGTTACACAGATGTAACATCTTCAATCTCCACCTCACCTACACCATGTAGTTCCTTATCGTTAATAACATCTACTTCAGGTGCATCTTTGACGATCTCATCGGGGTTTAGCCTGAACAATTTTCTACAATCTGTTCATCTGATTGGTCATGGATGATCCCCCCTCTTTTAGTGCATAACTCACTAATCTCCTGACAATCCCTTGCAAATCAAGAATCGTGGTAAACTGCGTCTTGATTTGCTAGAGAGGTGCAACATCGTGCTTATCGATCTGGTGAGATTTATCTGCTAGATAAAGTTATCAAGACAACAATGTTTAATAAACATCATTGCATTTCAAATAACTTGACATTCATTTTCATTAATTTAAATACATTTCAATACATATGATTTCAAATTACACAAACCAGCTGATCATTACTTGAATCCTTATCTTGACGATCTTTGTCTTGAGGAGCTGCGGATGAGGCTCCCTGATCTTTGTTCCTTTTTGTTCTTCTCTCCTTATCAGATTGCTGAGAAGTTGGAGCTTTGCCTTCACCCTCAAGTTGATCTTCATCTTCATTGTCATCCTTGTCCTTTTTCTCATTCGTCTAATTTACATCAACGTCATCATCATCATCATTAGACTCATCATCACTAGAGTCATCATCGTCGTCATCTCCATCACCTTTGATCTTCAAAGGATCATTCTTCCTTCCTTTCAGTCTCAGCATAATCTTCTTGTTCTTCTTCTCTAAATCCTCAATTTTTAGGTGGATGCTAGCACTAGCTGATTCTGAGTCTGAAGAGCCTTATGTACTCGAACCAAGGCACGCTTATGAGCATTATTGCTCTTAGTTAGCTTGGCAATCTATTGTCCTTGTGCTGCATTAACTGACATCAGTCGGTTGATCTGGGTGGACTTGAGATCATCCACAGCTAACAGCTTAAGTACCAACCTATTAAGGTCGTCCAGCTATTCCTCCAGGCCAACTGTAGGTAATGGGGAACTATTACGTAGGGGTACTGATGGGTTAAGGTGCCGGCTTGTGAGGTGGATGGGTTGGTTGTAGAGGTTGTGTAAACAGGTGTAGGAAAGGGTATGGTTTGAGGGATATTGGTTGAGGTTCTTTCGGGTGAGGTTGGTACGGTTTGTGTAGTGGTGAGTTGGATGGTGGTAGTAGGTAGAACTATGGTGGTAGCACCGGATGTAGCTGGAGAGGTTTGTGAGGGCAAGAATGAGCTCATGAGCACTAGCCTCAAGCGCTTACCCTTCTTATGGGCAGGCCTGGCCATTCTTTTCAATCTGCAGCCCAAGTGAGTCACAGGTTTCTTTCCCTTTAAGTTAGGCTGATCAGGTGTGTAGGATGGATCAGCCTCCTCTGTATCCATCCCAACTACTTTCCTCTATCACACACCCACTACCTCTTTACCTCTTTTGGTGGCGACCCATTTACCTCCTACCTCCTTACTAGGGGCTCCTCCTCCGAGTCTCCTTCCTCCTCTTCTAAATCAAAGTTCCCTATGTTCTCAATGATAGGGATGTCTTGGTTTATGGCAGTTTGCTCAGACCCTCCAGCAGCCGAAGAACCACCCTGCTGAGGAGGTGGTTCTGTAGTGAATGTCTCAGCAGATCGTGATTGGTGTGATCCTTCACCACCACCTTCTTGACCTTCATCATGGTCATCATCATCATCATCCTGATCATCATCAGGGATCACTACGTCCTCAATATCAGAATCAATATCTTCGTGACGCCATCTCTTTCCCTTTGGGGCAACATAGTCTGACCTCGCCAAATGCCTAAATAATCATCGAACTGGGGATTTCTATGACTTTCCCCTATAGACTTTCATCCTTCCCAGCGTAGTGTCATCCATCACATCGAGAATGATCTCGTCATCTTTGAGCTTTGGCAAGTTGGGATGCTTCTCATCGATAATCATCTGGAGGAAACGTGGATACATGCAGATGCTTTCTTTCCTTTTTATCTTGATGTTCTCCCTCAAGTAGTTGAAGAACATTTTAGAGAAGCTGAACGGATGGTTCAGAACTAGTGCCACAAATGCACTCTGGATTTGATCACTGAGCTCATCGAATCCACCTCGACGTGAAGCAATGCACTTGAGAATCACGTGGGCTAAGTACTTGAAGGGCAGGAACAGGTTGCTCTTGTTAAGTACTCCAGCATTGATATCACTGGAGTACTTAATCCTCAAAAAACATCCACGCACGACTAAGGGATTTTTTTTCGTCGAATGATCCTCATCGTCACCCAAGCCTAATACCCTACATATATCGTCTTCACCAATATCATTGGCCTCGCCAAAAATCGAGCTCCGGATGCGATAAGGCTCAATTGAGCAGTCTACCACAACATTCTCCCAGAATGCTTGCTGTAGGGATCTGTATGGTGTGCATGCTGTAGAGATAGCTCTATGAATCCTAGATCACTTTAGGAACTCAATAATTCCCATGAACTCAGCTACGTTCCTTGAGGTTGTGTTCAGGCAAGCACAGATGTTGTGCTTGGTGCTCACGGTCCACCGCTCTGCCATTTCACTATAACATAAGAGACAAACACCCAATCAACATGTTAGATCAGTTTAATACATAAGATTACTTGACTTTGAAACTAATCATATGCAGCTGGTTCAATCGTACGATAGACCAATATGAACGAACTCAGTTGTACGAATGAGCGTGCGACTAAGCTTAATCGCACATTTAGACATCCGATTGACTTGTTCGTGCGACTGAAATACCGATTGGTTCAATCATGCGATTGAATCGTGTGAACGGTTCAATCGCACGATTGAAGTTCATTTAGATGTCCAGTCGTGTATAGACGGTTAGTGTTCCTGAGATATTGATTTTGGTCAATTAGTCATCAAAACCGTGTGTTTTAAGTGTCTTTAGATGCGTCTCATCCCGACAAAGCACTGGGTATTGTTTAATTTGAGTTCGATACTTTTTTTGTGGTTATTTTGATGGATCCATTCTCGGTTTTTATAAAAATCACACAAGTTAGAGTAAGAACCGATTATGTACTCAATGTAACGTGATTTTATCCTCCAACTACCTGTAAACAAGCGGTGAAAAGTTAGCAAACGCGCAAGAAGTCTAGATCACACTGAAATTTTGAAAAAGATCGTTTGTCGGTATGTACAGAGATTTTAAAACAGGTGAATGGGTTGAGACCGACTGAGCCTCTATTTATACCCTCAGGGATTTCAGTCATACGACTGAACCTAATCGTATGTTCCATTCGTGCGACTGGTGTCAAGTCATGCGACTGGTTCATACTCATGCTTCTAATCATGTGATTGGGTCTTGCTATTGATCCAGTCGCGAGATTGGCCTATACTCCTGATCAATCATATGAATGGGCCATACTCATGGTTCAATCGTACGACTGGGCCATACTCATGGTTCAGTCGTGCGACTGGGCCATACTCATGAGTTTGACTTAGTCAAGCTTAGTTTTACATGTAGTTACTACAAATGTAACTTTCTTATCTATCAATCATCTTAGACATGACCTTTTTATCCTTTGATCACCTCAGACGTGATCCTTTTTATCCTTTGATCACCTCAGACGTGATCCTTTCTATTGAAAAACCATTGATCACCTCAGACGTGATCCTATTTTATCTTTCAGAAACACGCTTTTCACAGTTACGATTCGGTTCAATTTTGTGACTTTCACAGAGTTGAATCTTGTTACATAGTTCGACGTTGACACAACAAAAAAAACTTGAAACAAACTGAATTAAGACATAATTTTGTGATTTTTGTTTAAGGAGGGTTGAAGTTACTTTAACATCCCTTGAACAATTTCTCCCTCCGAGAAGAACAGGTTAAGGCATTTACTTCAATTTCAAGAAAGATTCATATGGAATCATATAGGCAAAAACTCAATTATTTGGAACCTTTTGTAGATATGTCTATGGCAGAAAACTTTTATGTACAATTCACAGAATCTCTTTCATTTAAGAGTCAACAACACCAACAGGAAATCATGCTAGAACAGTTATGTAGCACACTTTGATTTTGAACATTAAGAGATGCAGCCACTACAATTTTCAGTATGTTTGTCCACTTAAATTCACACATAGATTTTGACATACATACTTGATTTTTAGATGAATTAGATGTATAAATATTTGTGGATCCCACTGGTATATAGTAATCAATCTTCCTCAGGAGATTTTTGAGTGGTCTGGTGGTTAAGAAGAGATTTTTCTAAGAGCTTTCAAAGAGATGCAAAGCCTCAGGTCAGTGCCATCACACAATAGAGAGGCACAAACAACAATGAATTCTTAGAACATAACCACACAATAGAGAGGCACAAACAACAATGAATTCTTAGAACATATAGGTTATGCCGAGCCTCAGGTCAGTGCCATCGCACAACAGAGAGGCGAAATACCTATCTTCTCATTAGAGCAATACGATTTTTTATTTAATGCAGCAATGACATTTGTCATAGACTTGATTACATTTAGCACTTACTTTGATGCTTTATGACATCTGTCATATGCATTGTTCTATTTTGGGTCGTTTGCACACATTTAAGGCTTTCATTTGCTCCTCACCCCTTATTAGAACTTGATTGATTGGGCAGACCAGGGATACAATGGGAACCCACAACTTGTTGATTGATTTACTTTATATGAGTCACCAATGATGTCTACTAGTCTATTCTGTTGAATCTACCGACACATTGTAAATGGACTAGCAACCCCTTAGATCTACTTTCTCCATGTACCCATGATAACAGACTAGCTTACTATCATTTTTCAACTCGTCTGGCGTTGACATATCAGATTTATCACATTTTGTGATTTTAAATTTATCAGAAAAATGCAGAAAGGAAAATCTTTTTGGTGTCCCAAATAATTTAATGCATGTATACAATCATTTTCCATAGCATTGATTTGCTTTCTTAGAGTTGTTGTCTTTGCCTATCATCTTACCTTCCCTTTTCTCCCCCCCCCCCGTTTTTGGAAATTCTTCCCCTAAAATATTAAAATAAAAAATCTTTTTGTGATTTTAATATTTTCAGATGTGAGAAAAGAAAATAAAATAAAATAAAAAATTTAAAAAAGACTGAAGACACTATGTCGGACTACTAACTTGATTTCTCAGAAATCACATCTTCTTTCTTTTTGATGTCGTTAACCTCTAATAGATAATAAAATCTTGGTTTGTCAAATGGTTTTGTATAGAGGTTAGCGCGCTGAAAATCCGTGTTAATTTTAATCACATCGATTAAATGTTTTTCAAAACAGTCACGTATGAAGTGATACTTTATGCCGATGTGTTTAGTTTTAGGATGTTGTACAGGATTTTTAGTGACAGCTATGGCAGCAGAATTATCAACAAAAATTGGAGTGTTAGTAAATTGCAAACCATAGTCCCGTATTTCCTGTTGAATCCAAATGATTTAGGAATAGCATCTTGCAGCAGCAACATATTCAGCCTCACATGTTGACAAAGCAACCGAAGTTTGCTTCTTGCATTGCCATGTAACTAACCACCTTCCAAAGAATTGAGACCCCAAAGATGTTGACTTATAATTCATCTTACAACCTCCATAATCCGAGTCACTATATGCAGTAAGTTTAAAGTCATCATCATGAGGATACCACAAGCCTAGTGTAGGAGTACTCTTCAGATAACGAAAAATCCGTTTCACTCCAATGAGATGATTTACTTTTGGTTTTGACTGATATCTTGAGCAGAGACACGTGACATACATGATATCTGGACGAGAGGCTGTGAGATACATGAGAGATCCGATCATCCCATGATACATGGTGGCGTCCACCAAATCCCTATTTTCGTCAGGTGCCACATCATGGTTCGTGGCAAGAGGGGTACCAGCAACAGTGACATTTTCCACGTCAAACCGACTTAGAATATCTCCAACATACTTAGTCTGATGCAGAAAGATGCCAGTAGGTGTCTGATCCACCTGTAATCCTAGAAAGAACTTCATTTCTCCCATTGCACTCATTTCAAATTCGGCTTTCATTACTGCTTCAAATTCGGCTTTCATTACTGCTTCAAATTCTTTGCATAAGTCATCGTTTCTAGAACCGAAGATTATGTCATCCACATATATCTGAACCATTAGCAAATCACCATCCTTTTCGTTGATGAACAACATGCAGTCAATTACTCCCCTTCGAAAACCGTGTTTCAACATATGTGTGGGGAGTTTTTCATATCAAGCTTGCGGGGCTTGGTGTAAACCATACAAAGCTTTGTCTAATTTTTATACCCTGTCTCGATGATAAGGATCTTCAAATCCCTCAGGATGACTGACGTATACAGTTTCATGGATGTCACCATGAAAAAAACACTTTTCGCATCCAGCTGGTAGACTTTAATCTACATGTAGGATGCATAATCTAGGAAGATTCTGATTGCTTCCATCATTATTCGCTACAAAAGGATTTTTTTAATAGCCACTGGTGCAAAAACTTCATTGTAGTCCACACCTTCATCTTGTCTGAATCCTTGAACCACTAATTATGCTTTGTTTCTGATGATAACTCCTTGGTCATCTTTCTTACAGCGAAGAACCCATTTCATTCCAATAACTTTGGCACCCTTCGACCTGTCCACTAGCGTCCAAACGCCTACCTTCTTAAGCTGTAGAAGTTCTACTTGCATCGCATTAACCCATGCCTCATCTTTCAAGGCATCACTTACATACTTGGGCTCAACTTGAGAAACAAAACATTTATATGCCCCATAATGAACATATCCCTTTTCCATCACAACGGCATAATCAGCAGTGCAGAGTTGATTTATTGTCTGTACCCCGGAGAAAAGATCCCCGATGATGTTTTCCTGGGGATGATTTATACTTATCCTGGTCACAGGTGTTGTGGGAACAACTACTTCATTTTCGAAGTTTGTGATCATTGGTTCAACATCTGTGACTGTTTGTTGTCTTGCATTAGAGGATTCAGCCGAATCATTTTCAATTACGGTTGTACTATCACTTGGGCTGCCGTGCTCCACATTTGTTGCTTCCTCATCGTCTGAGGAGTGATCACTTACTTCTAGATCTATCCCTGTGGACGCAGAAGTATAATTAACTGGAGCTGTAGTGCTGGAGTTCAGATTTGGAGTGTTCAGAACATCATACATCATTTGAGCAGCGATCTCATTGTCAGAATATTCAGGCGGAATATTAAATGATTTGAAGAATCCATTATAATCAAAGAATGATGATGGACCTTTCCCAGCAAGGGGGGTGGTGTATCGTTGAATGTCTACATTGCACCACACTTCAACTTGACCTGTCGAGTTATTATAAACTCATTTGTCAGGGATATTGTTTCCAAGAAAAATGCCTTCATCTATTTTTTCATTAAACTTTCCAGTCTGAATTTTCTTCAGCAACATACAAGGAGCTCCAAACGGTTCGAGATACTCAAGATACGGTTTACGTTATTGAAGTAACTCATAACAGGTTTTTCCATGACGCTTGACCACCAAAACTCAATTTAGAGTGTAGCATGTATTAGCAACAGCTTCATTCCAGAATTGAACCATGCAGTTTTGAATCTGCCAACATCGTCCTTGCAGTTTCACTCTAGCTTTGATTTTTGCATTAAGCAACTCCGTTCATCTGTGGAGTATAAATAGAAGAGAATTGATGAACAATCCCCTTCTCTTTGAAAAAGGCATCCATCCACTGATTCTTGAATTCTATGCCATTGTCTGAATGAATCTTCCTCACTTTCAACTTATACAGAGACTCCAATGTAGTAACTAATACCTTAAATGAGTCAAATGTCTCAGATTTAGACCTAAGAAACATTACCCATGAGAATCTTGAATGATCATTTGTGACCATAAAACAGTACCAGTCTCCAGCTATGCTTTTAGTACTGACAGGACCAAATAGGTCCATGTGTAGGAGCTCCAGAGGCATCTCAATTGAATGACTTTCTTTGATTTGTGAGATTTCTTGGTCTGTTTCCCTTCCTTGCATGATATGCAGAAATCTGGAAGCTAAAATTTTTAACTGTAACTCCTTCAACCAGATGTTTTAAACCAAGTGATTCATCTTCCTTCAATGATATGTCCCATTCTCTTGTGCCAAGATATGGACTCCTTCTCTGTGGCTTTTGACAAGAAACACTGTGCAGCTGACTCCGTGGTAGAAGCTCTTGAAATGTCCAAGACATATAGATCGTTATATCTTGAAGCTGAAATTAAGATTTGCTTCTCAGGGATAACATATTCCTTCTTCAGAATGTAGCATTTCTTATCATCGAACATCTCTTTAAATCCCTTATCGCAGATTTAAGAAACGGAAAGTAAGTTGTTCTCCGGTTGTTGAACATAATTTACTTTATTAAAATTCACCTTCCCGTTTCCAACTTTACCTTGAGTTGTGATGTAGCCTCCTTTATTTCCACCAAAAGATACATGTCCCCCTTTGATTTGCTTGACAATGAAAAGGAGAGACAAATTCCCGATCATGTGCCTGGATGCCCCACCTATCAATAATCCAGGTGTTAGTGATAGCGCTGTAGCGGACAACCTGTACAAAAACAGAAATGATTAGTTTAGGTATGGGACCCAAGCCTTTATAGGCTTGGGTTTCCTAGAGGCATCACATATTAACAAACTCTACCCATTGTCCTTTTGAAGCTAGAGAGACAACATGCTTCATATTATCCTCACTTTTAGACACATCTGATGATTTGGCTTTCCACAGACCAGTTTTGTGTAAGGATTGTTTGTGATAAATAGACGATTGGTTTATTGTTTGAACCCGTGGTTTGCTTTCATCAACTTGTTTTACCTCAGTCATCACAGCTTTGCCAATGGCTTGTCTGTGTTGCCTGTGGTGTTTTAGAGGGGTATTTGATCTTGATTTAGTGAACCTTGGTTTATTATCTTGAAAAAGTTCAACCTTTCATCTTGGTGTCTGATAGTAGAGACAATTTGGAGATATATGTCCTCATTCTCCACATCTAAAACAGAATCTCCATTCTACAGGACTGAGCGATCTTTTATATGGTGGGGAGTATGGTCTTGGATTGGTCTCACTTTTTTCAACCTTAGGTTTCTCACCTTCTTTGACAAACTTAATTTGTTTGACATTTTGATTACAATTTCCTTTCTTTTTGTTGAGATTAAGATGATGAACAGTTTTAGACTGCGTTGATGCTAAAATTTTAGGTTTTGAAACAGAAACTTTTGAACCCAATCTAGGAGTAGCATTGTCATCCTCTTCTACCCAATTTTCAATTTTAATCTTATCTTTTATGCCAGATGTAGTTGCTTTCAGGTTAGTTACCGGTGATATAGGTTTAACAGTGGTATCCGGATCACTGACTAGAGGTGTTGTCACTACATGATCCTTTATTGGGTTATTATTTATGGGATCACTGACTAGAGGTGTTGTCACCATATTTTGTGTTTAAAAGGATCACATGTGGTGGTGGCACAACCTGATAACCAATCTCCTACCCCCCCCCCCTTTCTTTCTTTAACCAAATTCTTAACAATGTGAGAGGAACTAGCAAGACTACGAAGTTTCTGATTTAAAGACTCAATTTCACCTTGAAGAATTGCCTTTTCTTTCTTCGTTTCCTATATTGTTGTTAGATAGAATTTAATATCATTTCCTTGATTAAAGGCAATAACCTCGGTTTCCTAAGTTGCTTTCCTAACAATTCAATCTTTTCTTTAAAACTGCTATCATTTTGTTTTAAGACCCTGTTTGCTTTAGTGCATAATTCTAAATCATTTACTAAACTATCATTGTGATCTAACAGTCTAGAAAATTTTAAATCTATGCTTTTACGTAATTTATCACATTCTACACAGGCATGTTTATTAAAAAGTTCATCTTTAGATTCTACCTACGATGTGCCGGAGGTGTCAGCCATGAAAGCAACCTGAGTTTCCTTGTTAGTTTGAGATTCTATGCTCGCAGCAGCCAGTTTGTCTTCAATCAAGTGTTCAACTGCATCTATAGCTTCCTCGGTGTTTGAATTGGCATTATCAGCTAAGTTATATCCTTCACTTGCTGAATCATCATTAAGATCTTCCACCAACGCCACATTAGCATCACCACCAGAGATAAACCGAAATGTCCACTCCTGTCCTTCATCTCCTTGAGCAACCATAGCTTTGGAATCTTGGCTGGATGAAGTCAGGTTCTTTTCTTTGTCCTGGCGGTTGTTTGATGTAAAAGGGTTTCCGTTTCCAGTCCTCTTTGGTTTCATGCACTCTTGTTTGAAGTATCCTTTTTCACCATAGTTAAAGCATGTGACTTTTTTTTTATCAAAACCAAAGGTTTTGTCTTTAGTAGCAATCAGGTTTTGACCAGTTTTTTCACAAACTTTTTAGCTCTTCTAACTGCACTAGCCAGAGCCCACATTATATCCATTCTTTCTAATTCAGCCTTGTCAACCTATTCATAGTCTTCATCAGCAAGATGACAATTTCCAATTTTTCCAGCAACTAAACCATCATAAGAGTGCACAACAACAACAAGAAGATCCATGTGTTCCTTACCTACTTCAACAGTAATATTTCTTAGATTCTCAGTCTTTAGCACTATTGTATTTGCTTCTGGGATATTGTACTGAGCACCCGATGATCCTGACATTTCACTTCCAGATGACCCACTCTGGGAATTTCCAGATGTGTTGGATACGAACACTGTTTGAAGAGGTGCTCTTGAGGAAGTAGGTATGGGAACAACGTTATACAGTGATGGATTCTGCATATATGACCCTTTCTTTGACTTGTATTTTAGCCTCAGTTCCTCTTCCCTTAGCTTCAAGATAAAATCATTGATGTCTAGAGTGGCTAAAGTATCATTCTGTCTTAGATTAGAAGCAAAGGATCCCATGTATCCGGCAATCCATCTGAAAGAATTGATCTGCCCAAGATACATATTAAATTGATGTGGCTAGTGTGATATGATCCAAGTCGGGTCATACCCAATAACAAGCCAAACAAACACCGATAAATATTTATTTGTTGGTAAGATCACACAAATAAATATTAGCACCAATTTAGAAACCGGCTTTTCTAAATTCATTGCTTTTGTAAATGAACAAGATTATATATATATATATATATATATTGATAATTTGTTCATGACATATTATTTGTTTCATTGCTTAAATAAGTTAAACAATGACATATAATAATGTGTGTGTGTAAAATCTATAAAATTAAAATGGTTTGATTTTATAAAAATTAGAATGCAAGAGTTTATATTTTATAAACTTTATAAAATATGAGAAAGGAGGGAAAGACAAATGGGAGCCTTAATTTCGGCCGCCCCATTGTCTTGAGAAGGGGTTTTACTTTGTTCCAAGACATGCATTCAATATATTCCTTCTTCTTGCATTCAAGATATTCCTTACGCACACACAAACCAAAAGCAAATTATCTCTTCCTTCTCTCTTCACCTCACGGTTTTTGGGCAGAAACAAAGGGGAATTTTCAGCCTTCATAAGCTTGTTTTGAAGCTGAAAATTGGTGTGCAAGAATCCTAGCATTCAAAGGGTGTTTGAAGAGGCTTGGGGTATGCTATCTTGAGAGCTTCTACATTGAAGTTTAGCCACAAGAACACATCCATTTCAGCCTTTTAAATCTCGGATTTTCAAGCTCCAAAGGTTGTAGTTCTTTCATCTTATTATTGTATGCATTGTATATGTAGATCCATGGCTTGGGGTTATTATAAAATGGGTTTTATAATCAGATCTAAACATGTTTTAAACCTTATATTCCGCTGCGTTTTTCATATAATCAAGTTGTATGAAGCTTTGATAAACATGTTAAACCCCAACAATGGCATCAAGAGCCACTTATACATATGCATACATGTATTACACTTTATATTTCTTTTGGACAGCACCAAACCGTGGGTTTAAGGGGCTGTTTTGGTGCCCTCTTTTGATGTTTTAAAGACGCTATATTATGCATATTAGGATCTTTAAAACTCTAGTTTATAAGATAATTATTTGCATGGACTAAACCCATTAGTTCTTGGTTTATGTTGGCCAAAAACATGGGTTTAAGGGGCTGCCAAAAATCGACCTCTCATGTATGTTTGAATATGTTGTTGTTGATTATGCATAACAAAGCCTAGACCATTTGGATTGAATGATTGGTTGTCATGTGATATTCATTTGGGCATGTAATAATTTATTTTTGTTTCAAGTCTAGTCTTGTAATTTATTTATTCATATGGTTTGTAATAAATAGATTAGGAGTTTATCTTTACTAGAAAAATGTATTAGGATACATATCTTGTAAGGAAGCTCAAGATCAAGACTTGAAGAAAAGATGGACAAAGAGGATTCTTGAAGATATGGTTTCAAGTGGGAGTCTCTTTGGTCAACCATGTGTCATGATTCTAAACCCTTAGGATATGACCATTTGACACACTTGTTTTGGCTAAACAAGTGTGATCAACTTAGTATGCTTTGTTATGCATATATGACTTGTTTTGTTTATGTTTGGTTGAATGCATATGATGATGTTTGTTTTGAATATTTGGATGTGATTAACAAACCTCAACTAAAACAAACAACAAACAAGTAATTGGTTCTCAAATCATTAAGCATAAGTAGAATGGTTCTATAAAAGGAATTAATGGTTTACAAAATAAAATGGGTTTTATTTAAAAGAACCAATAGGGTACCATATGGTTGAATGCATACAATCATATGGTACATAGACTTTTCTAAACAAGAATTGTCAAATTATAAATCCCTTTTGAAAAACAAGTTAAACACCATCCTTTTACACAACACTTAGGTTACTTGCTAACTCTTAGTGGGATAAAGGTCACCTAACCACTTTGAGGGAACTTGTAACTTGAGGTGAGAATACCATGTTTGTAGGATAAAGGTCACCTAACCACTTATATAGTAAACTCACACGTGTGTGTAAGTAGGACGACTTGATTTGTAAAATATATTGAATGGATCACCTAAAATATATTTTATAAAAGGTGTTGATGGGATAAACATGCCGTTATAAACATGAGATGTTCAAACGATCCCATACCACTAGAAGTTACAATAGGTTGTAATTGTCATTTATGACTACCTTGTTTATTTAAATAATGGGATAAAGGTCACCTAACCAATATTTAAATATAACGTTGGATTCTAAAATTTTATTTATTAATGGTCTATGAGACATAAAGGGTATTAATAAATGAAATATAATTATATCAACGATTACTAACTGAACTTTGTAAAATCTTGTAGATGGCCGACAACAACAACGCTAATAATGATGTACCAAACCAAAACAACCAATCCCTAAGGGCGATCCTTCAAAGGGATCGTCTAACACCTAACAATTTCATGGATTGGTACCGCAACTTGAGAATTGTTCTCAAACAAGAAAAGCGGGCCTACATCCTTGATGACCCCATCCCCGATGAACCAAACGAGGAAGATGTGGAAGCATATAATGATTGGGTTAGATATGTGGAAGACTCCGTCCAAGTCTCTTGCCTAATGTTAGCAAGTATGACACCCGAACTCCAAAAGGAGTATGAGCTCCATGCAGCTTATGACATGATCACTCAGTTGCGGGAAACGTTCCAGCAACAAGCTAGAGTGGAGCGCTACGAAACGGTTCAAGCGCTTAATGCATGTCGGATGGAGGAATCCCAATCAGTTTCATCTTATGTTCTTAAGATGAAAAGCCACATCGACCGCCTTGAAAGGCTGAACTGTCCCGTCTCAAAAGAGTTGGCCACGGATTTGATCCTTAATGGCCTAACTAAAAGGTTTGAGGCATTCGTCATGAACTACAACATGAACGGATGGGACAAGAGCATAAATGAACTTCATTCTATGCTCAAATCAGCTGAGGCGGGAATGGGTAAGAGAGTTTTACCCGTTCTCACCATAAATGAAGGTGGGAAGAAGAGAAAGTCTCTACCCCCTCCTAAGGCGACTGGTGCTAAAGGAAAGGGGCAAGTTTGGGGAAAGGGGAAGAAGGCTGTTAGGGCGCAACCTCCAAAGCCTAAGGAGAAGAAGCAAAAGGTTGCCGTGAACGACCCATGCTTCAAATGTGGTGAGATAGGGCATTGGATGAGAAATTGTCCAGTCTATCTCAAAGAGTTGAGAAAAAAGAGGGATGCGGGGCAAACTTCAGGTATAATTTACATGATACATGTTGAGCTGAATGTTATTTCTTCTAACACATGGGTATTAGATACCGGATGTGGAACTCACATTTGTAATTTGTTGCAGGGGTTCAGAAGAAATGAGCATTATGCTAAAGGGGAAATAAGTCTCTTCATGGGCAATGGTGCAAAGGTTCATGTGGAAGCCCAAGGAGACTACATTTTGAAGCTTCCAAGTGGTTTGGAAGTTATTTTAAGTAATGTATTATATGCTCCTAGCTTGACTAGGAACATAATTTCTGTTTCCCGTTTAAGACAATATGATTATGATTTCAAGTTTGTTGACAATGATATTCATGTTTCTTTAAATCGTGTATTTTATTTTAAAGCTATACCTTGTAATGGCATTTATGAATTGGTTCATGAAAACGCAACGAATGATAACTCTATATACCAAGCAACCACCAAAAGACTCAAATTAGATTTGAGTGATACCTACCTTTGGCATTGCCGTCTTGGTCATATGAACAAGAAACGTATACAAACGCTTCAAAAGAATGGTCTTTTAAAAACAAATGAATGTGATTCATTTGATGAATGTGAATCTTGTTTACAAGGAAAAATGACTAAGGCACCCTTTAGTGGAACTAACGAAAGGGCGAAAGATTTATTAGGTATCATACATTCGGATGTATGTGGTCCTTTTAAGCCAATAACTAGGAATGGTGAAAAATACTTCATTACCTTTACCGACGATTATAGTCGCTATGGGTATGTGTACTTGTTAAGGCACAAAGATGAAGCTTTTGAAATGTTCAAAATCTTCAAGAATGAAGTAGAAAATCAACTCAACAAATCAATTAAAGTTCTCCGTACCGATAGAGGCGGTGAATACCTAAGTGATGTTTTTCAAGATCATCTTAGGAGTTGTGGGATTGTCTCACAACTCACTCCACCTGGAACACCACAACATAATGGTGTGCCTGAGAGGAGGAATCGAACCCTATTGGATATGGTTCGATCTATGATGGCTAGAAGCACATTGCCTCTATCATTTTGGGGTTTCGCTTTGCTCTCCGCGGCCCGTATTTTGAATATGGCCCCAACCAAAAAGGTGGAAAAGACACCTTTTGAGATATGGCATGGAAGAGTTCCATCCCTATCATACTTAAGGGTCTGGGGTTGTGAGGCTTATGTTAAGACTCCCACCCCAAACAAATTAGATGTCCGATCCACCAAGTGTATCTTTGTTGGATATCCTAGAGATTCTATGGGATATTATTTCTATGATCCACTGGAACAAAAGGTATTTGTTGCCAGAAAGGGCGAGTTCTTAGAAACAAAGTTCCTTATGGAAGGAACTAGCAGTAGAACAGTGGATCTTGAGGAGGATCAAGATTCACAGCCCGATGCACGTTTGGTTGAAACTAGCACTCAACATGAGGATGTTGAGAATGATCAAGCGGTTGATCAATACACACAAAACGTTCGCAGAAGTGGTAGAACTAGTAATCCACCTGAAAGATACGGATTTTTCATGGATGGATGCTACGTGGTAGATTCAGATGAACCAACCACATATCATGATGCAGTGTCCAATTTGGATTGTGACAAATGGCTTGAAGCCATGAACGTTGAGATGCAATCCATGTATGACAATCAAGTTTGGGAACTTGTCGTACCACCTCTTAATTCCAAAGTAGTTGGAAGTAAGTGGGTTTTCAAGAAGAAAATCGATATGCATGGAAACTTGGATACTTACAAAGCTAGACTTGTAGCAAAGGGTTTCACTCAAACTCAAGGGGTTGATTATGATGAAACCTTCTCACCTGTTGCAATGCTAAAGTCTATAAGGATACTGTTTGCCATAGCTGCTCATTATGACTATGAGATTTGGCAAATGGATGTCAAAACCGCTTTCCTAAATGGATATCTTGAGGAAGATGTCTATATGGTTCAGCCTGAAGGTTTTGTCGATCCAAAACATCCTGATAAAGTATGCAAGTTAAAGAAATCAATCTATGGATTGAAGCAAGCATCGAGAAGCTGGAATCACCGTTTTGATGAGGAGATAAAGAAATTTGGCTTCATCAAAAACGCTGATGAGGCTTGTGTGTATAAGAAGGCTAGTGGGAGCATAATAACCTTCCTAGTATTGTATGTTGATGACATACTACTATTTGGAAATGACATCCCAACCTTGGAAGGTGTAAAAACCTGGCTTGGAAGTTGTTTTTCCATCAAGGATCTTGGTGAAGCTGCCTATATTCTGGGAATAAAGATCTATAGGGATAGATCAAGGCGGCTGATTGGTTTGAATCAAAGTGCATACATTGACAAAATCTTGAAAAGGTTCAAGATGGAAAACTCTAAGAAAGGTAGTGTACCTATTCAAAGAGGGACAATATTGAGTACGACTCAATGTCCAAGCTCAAAGGAGGAGCAAAATAAAATGAAGGCAATCCCATATGCATCTGCTATAGGATCCATAATGTATGCAATGATATGCACTAGACCAGACGTGTCATGCGCTTTAAGCATGACAAGTAGATACCAGCAAAATCCTGGTGATAGTCATTGGATGGCTGTCAAGAACATTCTGAAGTACCTAAGGAGGACCAAGGATATGTTCTTGATCTACGGGTCTGGTGAAGAGGAACTCGTAGTAAAAGGTTACACAGACGCGAGTTTCCAAACCGATCGAGATGATTCACGATCTCAATCAGGGTACATCTTTATTCTGAATGGCGGAGCTGTTTCTTGGAAAAGCTCAAAGCAAGAAGTCGTAGCATTGTCCACTACAGAGTCTGAATACGTCGCCGCTTCAATGGCAGCACAGGAAGCTGCATGGCTGAAGAAATTCATAGCCGATCTAGGGGTAGTCCCTTCCATTCAGGATCCCCTAGAGATCTTTTGTGACAACGAGGGTGCGATTGCTCAAATCAAGGAACCTCGTGCTCATCAAAAGACTCGGCACATTGAACGGAGATTCAACTACATAAGGGATGAAGTTGAAAAAGGAAAGATATGTATTCGCAAAGTCCACACTGATAAAAACATTGCGGATCCACTCACAAAGCTCCTTGAAAGGGCAAAGCATGAAAGCCATACTTGTGCCATGGGACTTAGATATTCAAGTGACTGGGTTTGATGTTGTATTTTATATTTAGATATTAGAACTTATGTTATCTGACTTAATTATATGGTTATAATTTTCATTTGTTCTTCTATTTTAGCATGTTTAAATCCGTGAATAAATAAGTTATTCTAAACGTCCGTAGTCGATCATACTTGTGGGAACAATTATGAATGTAAGACTATAATGAAATTGGATTGGTTGATATTCATAAGGTATGAATATAAAGCAAGAGGTTGCTACCAAGGTTCATTGATATCTATGGGATATAGATATTGGACTGACCCGCTCTCAATTATTTCTGCATGGAATCTTTGTGATTAGTCATAAGAGATATTGAGTAAAGGCGAATATCATTGTATCCTCAGACCTGAGATACATATTGGGTCTTGATATTCACCAAGTATTGTACTTTGGCTTAGTACTTTGCTGTTCTGAAAAATTGGCAGTACATAAGGCTGAGTTCAGGTATGATATGAGGTGATTGTGAGAGACGTATGTAGTCAAGATGGAATTTGTTCCTCTTATTCGTTGAGAGTAAGATGTCTAAGGCCTGTTAAAGTTAAATCATCAGAGAATGACAATTCTGTGTCTCTTGGATTTAACATGACATCTGTAACAAAAGGATAGATGATTGATTCACCTAAATCATATTCAAGTAAGGTACTTGGAAGGGATGATGTTATTGAATGGCACTTAGTCATATACATTAGGGGTAGCAAACCGTTGCTAGGCGTTATTTGCTGCTTGCATCAATTTTCTATGAATCTTGTGCAAGTGGGAGATTGAAAGAATTGATCTGCCCAAGATACATATTAAATTGATGTGGCTAGTGTGATATGATCCAAGTCGGGTCATACCCAATAACAAGCCAAACAAACACCGATAAATATTTATTTGTTGGTAAGATCACACAAATAAATATTAGCACCAATTTAGAAACCGGCTTTTCTAAATTCATTGCTTTTGTAAATGAACAAGATTATATATATATATATATATATATTGATAATTTGTTCATGACATATTATTTGTTTCATTGCTTAAATAAGTTAAACAATGACATATAATAATGTGTGTGTGTAAAATCTATAAAATTAAAATGGTTTGATTTTATAAAAATTAGAATGCAAGAGTTTATATTTTATAAACTTTATAAAATATGAGAAAGGAGGGAAAGACAAATGGGAGCCTTAATTTCGGCCGCCCCATTGTCTTGAGAAGGGGTTTTACTTTGTTCCAAGACATGCATTCAATATATTCCTTCTTCTTGCATTCAAGATATTCCTTACGCACACACAAACCAAAAGCAAATTCTCTCTTCCTTCTCTCTTCACCTCACGGTTTTTGGGCAGAAACAAAGGGGAATTTTCAGCCTTCATAAGCTTGTTTTGAAGCTGAAAATTGGTGTGCAAGAATCCTAGCATTCAAAGGGTGTTTGAAGAGGCTTGGGGTATGCTATCTTGAGAGCTTCTACATTGAAGTTTAGCCACAAGAACACATCCATTTCAGCCTTTTAAATCTCGGATTTTCAAGCTCCAAAGGTTGTAGTTCTTTCATCTTATTATTGTATGCATTGTATATGTAGATCCATGGCTTGGGGTTATTATAAAATGGGTTTTATAATCAGATCTAAACATGTTTTAAACCTTATATTCCGCTGCGTTTTTCATATAATCAAGTTGTATGAAGCTTTGATAAACATGTTAAACCCCAACACCATCAGCAAAGCTTGCAACTTTATCTTCCATTGATGTAGTTACCCCATGTGTGTGCAACTCACTCATAAGATGATAAAATCTCTCTATAATGTCATCCAAGAATTCATTTCCAATGGATGAGAAGTTTTTAAATTCCTTCTTGAGGAATTTGGCCTTTAGTGCCTTTAATGTGGCATTACCATCGTACCGCTTTTCCAAAGCAGACCGCAGCTTCTTGGACTGTTTATGTTCTGAAAATTGATGGAAAATGTCTTTAGGAATCGACTGTGTCAGTAAGGAATAAGCTTTCTTCTCGGAATTGTGAGCAACCTTTTGAACTTCATTCATCCCACTCGAAGACAGTTTAACACCATTAGCTCGAACCGGTGTAGAGTAACCAGTTTCAATAGCAATCCATAAATTTGGGTCTACACCATTAAGATAAATCTCAAACCATTGTTTCCATTATGGGTATTCATCCAAAGTCAATAGTTTTGGAGGTTTGTTATGATTTCCAATTTCATTTTCCAGCAGTAATAGGTTTTGGATTCATGAGTCCTTTCCAGCAGTAAATGCAGTGTTTTGATCGTCCATTTTATCAAAACTTGAGCAACCTTATGTGACTGAATCAATCGTGCGATTGAGAATGCGAATGAGTTAAATCGAACGAATGGAGAGTGCGAATGGATTCAATTGTACAATTCAAGTCAATCGTGTTATTAAGTAAACGACTGATTCAATCGTGCCATTGAATTGTGCGATTGGGGTTCAGTCGTGTGATTGAGCCAATCGTGCGACTGAGGCTGCTAAATTTGAAAAAATTCGAGATTTTGAACACACTTAGACTCAAAACGATTTTGCACAAACCCTAAACTGTTGTAAGTCAAAAAGTTCAAAGCTTTTGAATAATGCACACGTCAAAAACTAGTTTTGTATCAAAAACAAAGAATTTTGTGAATAAAAACGTTAACTTTAACCAAAACGCCGATCGAATCCATGAAGAATCAAGAGCCAAGGCTCTGATACCACTAGTTAGGACCGTGTACGGACAGAGTACTAATAGATTCAACGTGTAACCTAATCAAATAATGTGGAATCCTATTTTATTGGCGATCCAATCAGTGAGAACGAAAAACACAAATCAATCTAACAACAGAACAACGTTAAGAATAATTAGAAAATGATCCGGGACGAACTATGAACTTGGATGGATAAGATAGAACTTTTTGGACGGCTATGGTATGAAATAATTCGAAGTTTTTTGTTTTTCGACGAATTATGTGGTATTTATATGTTTCAGTATACAGGTTTAACTATGGTATCCGGATCACTGACTAGAGGTGTTGTCACTACATGATCCTTTATTGGGTTATTATTTAAGGGATCAATGACTAGAGGCGTTGTCACCACATTTTGTGTTTAAAAGGATCGCATGTGGTGGTGGCACAACCTGATAACCAATCCCCTACCCCCCCCCATTTCTTTCTTTAACCAAATTCTTAACAATGTGAGAGGAACTAGCAAGACTATGAAGTTTCTGATTTAAAGACTCAATTTCAACTTGAAGAATTGCCTTTTCTTTCTTCGTGTCCTCTATTGTTATTAGATAGAATTTAATATCATTTGCTTGATTAAAGGCAACAACCTCGGTTTCCTAAGTTGCTTTCCTAACAATTCAATCTTTTATTTAAAACTGCTATCATTTTGTTTTAACACCCTGTTAGCTTTAGTGCATAATTTTAAATCATTTACTAAACTATCATTGTGATCTAACAATGTAGAAAATTTTAAATCTATGCTTTTACGTAATTTATCACATTCTACACAGGCATGTTTATTAAAAAGTTCATCTTTAGATTCTACCTGTGATGTGCCAGAGGTGTCAACCATGAAAGCAACCTGAGTTTCCTCGTTAGTTTGAGATTCTATGCTCGCAGCAGCCAGTTTGTCTTCAATCAAGTGTTCAACTGCATCTATAGCTTCCTCGGTGTTTAAATTGGCATTATCAGCTAAGTTATATCCTTTACTTGCTGAATCATCGTTAAGATCTTCCACCAACGCCACATTAGCGTCACCACCAGAGATAAACCGAAATGTCCACTCCTGTCCTTCATCTCCTTGAGCGACCATAGCTTTGGAATCTTGGCTGGATGAAGTCAGGTTCCTTTCTTTGTCCTGGCGGTTGTTTGACGTAAAAGGGTTTCCGTTTCCAGTCTTCTTTGGTTTCATGCACTCTTGTTTGAAGTATCCTTTTTCACCACAGTTAAAGCATGTGACTTTTGTTTTATCAAAACCAAAGGTTGTGTCTTTAGTAGCAATCAGGTATTGACCAGTTTTTTCACAAACTTTTTAGCTCTTCTAACTGCACTAGCCAGAGCCCACATTATATCCATTCTTTCTAATTCAGCCTCGTCAACCTATTCATAGTCTTCATCAGCAAGATGACAATTTCCAATTTTTCCAGCAACTAAACCATCATAAGAGTGCACAACAACAGCAAGAAGATCCATGTGTTCCTTAGCTACTTCAACAGTAACATTTCCTAGATTCTCAGTCTTTAGCTCTATAGTATTTGCTTCTGGGATATTGTACTGAGCACCCGATGATCCTGACATTTCACTTCCAGATGACCCACTCTGGGAATTTCCAGATGTGTTGGATACGAACACTGTTTGAAGAGGTGCTCCTGAGGAAGTAGGTATGGGAACAACGTTATACAGTGATGGATTCTGCGTATATGACCCTTTCTTTGACTTGTATTTTAGCCTCAGTTCCTCCTCCCTTAGCTTCAAGATAAAATCATTGATGTCTAGAGTGGCTAAAGTATCATTCCGTCTTAGATTAGAAACAAAGGATCCCATGTATCCGGCAATCCATCAGCAAAGCTTGCAACTTTATCTTCCATTGATGTAGTTACCCCATGTGTGTGCAACTTACTCATAAGATGATAAAATCTCTCTATAATGTCATCCAAGAATTCATTTCCAATGGATGAGAAGTTTATAAATTCCTTCTTGAGGGATTTGGCCTTAAGTGCCTTTAACATGGCAATACGATCGTACCGCTTTTCCAAAGCAGACCACAGCTTCTTGGACTGTTTATGTTCTGAAAATTGATGGAAAATGTCTTTAGGAATCGACTGTGTCAGTAAGGCATAAGCTTTCTTCTCGGAATTGTGAGCAACATTTTGAACTTCATTCATCCCACTCGAAGACAGTTTAACACCATTAGCTCCAACCGGTGTAGAGTAACCAGTTTTAATAGCAATCCACAAGTTTGGGTCTACACCATTAAGATAAATCTCAAACCATTGTTTCCATTATGGGTATTCATCCAAAGTCAATAGTTTTGGAGGTTTGTTATGATTTCCAATTTCATTTTCTAGCAGTAATAGGTTTTGGATTCGTGAGTCCTTTCCAGCAGTAAATGCGGTGTTTTGATCGTCCATTTTATCAAAACTTGAGCAACCTTATGTGACTGAATCAATCGTGCGATTGAGAATGCGAATGAGTTCAATCGAACGAATGGAGAGTGCGAATGGATTCAATCGTACAATTCAAGTCAATCGTGTGATTAAGTAAATGACTGATTCAATCGTGCCATTGAATTGTGCGATTGGGGTTCAGTTGTGTGATTGAGCCAATCGTGCGACTGAGACTGCTAAATTTGAAAAAATTCAAGATTTTGAACACGCTTAGACTCAAAACGATTTTGCACAAACCCTAAACTGTTGTAAGTCAAAAAGTTCAAAGCTTTTGAATAACGCACACGTCAAAAACTAGTTTTGTATCAAAAACAAAGAATTTTGTGAATAAAAACGTTAACTTTAACCAAAACGCCGATCGAATCCACGAAGAATCAAGAGCCAAGGCTCTGATACCACTAGTTAGGACCGTGTACGGACAGAGTACTAACGATTTCAACGTGTAACCTAATCAAATAGTGTGGAATCCTATTTTATTGGCGATCAAATCAGTGAGAACGAAAAACCCAAATCAATCTAACAATAGAACAATGTTAAGAATGATTAGAAAATGATTCGGGACGAACTATGAACTTGGATGGATGAGATAGAACTTTTTGGACGGATAGGGTATGAAATAATTCGAAGTTTTTTGTTTTTCGACGAATTATGTGGTATTTATATGTTTCAGTATATAGTCGTACGACTAAGCCATTAGCATGGTTCAGTCGTGCGACTGAGCCATATGATTTTTTCATGCGTATGATTGAACCATACACTTGGTCCAATTGTGCAACTGAGCCAGTCTCATGACTCAGTCGTGCGACTGACCGAATCACCTGGTTCAGTCGTGCGACTGGTCCAAAAGCATGGTCCATTAGCATGAATAACCAAAAGACTAAGTCAAATACATTCCTGAATCATTATTAACTCAGAACTATGGCTGACTATTACAAACCCATGTATAATATTCATGTAATTATAAATGATATAAGAATAAACTACATTCAGTAGCAAATATACATTCAACCATATGTCATATTACCAAAACATCCATGTATTACACATATGTAAGATTGAAAGACATAAACATTAAAGTACAATGAACTAGGGACATTATGTATCAACAAAGCTGTAGAGACTATGAACATAACTTTGAACTCTAATACCAAGAGTTCAAGTACATGTTCAACTCATCCCTGTGAAGGAATGAAGACTAATCAGCTGTGCAACATTGCTGCACAGCATGAACTATCCACCTCCAAAGGAAAGCTTCACCCTAGGAAGCCTGTCACAACATTTGCAAAGATGGGGATGGAGATCAAAAGTGATCAAACTCAGTCTTTCACTCACAAGAAGACTCTTAGAAGGAAGCACATGGATTGCATTACGTGTGGCAGTACTTCTCATCTTGCTAAGGATTGCATCTACAATCCCAAGAGTACTGTCAACATAACAAGGAAGAAGACTTCTGAACAAGAAGTGAAAGTTGCAGAGGAAATCTATGTTTCTTTCTGGAGTTCCGAAATAAAAATGAAGACAAGTGAAAATTTGCCTTCGAAAGAAATTTTGGTCTCGGAAGAAAGGAATGCTTTCGAAGAACTGAAGCTTGCTGCAGTGAAAGCAAGATATTCTGAAGGGTTAGTCTTTAAAGCTTCCAAAGTTGTTAAAACTTCTGAAGCATTGAAGTTCAAGTCTACTCTTCCAAACATGGTGTGGAAGATAAAGGAAGACCATATGATTGAAAATTCTTCACTCACAACAACAAGTGATCCTCATAGTCTTAGTATAGGATCAATCATGTTGCATTGTCTTCAGTTTATTTTGAAGAGCCCAAGACCAATGAGGCTTGGGTTTCCAAATGTAAATAATTCTCCTTTTATTATGTACGAATAGCTGAAGACCAAAAGAAATGTATGGATCATTCATAGTGGTTGTTCTAGGCACATGACAGGCAATGGCTCTTTGCTTCTGAACTTTGAGAAAATTGATGGAGGGCTAGTTGCGTTTAGAGGAGATGCTGGTGGTTACATTACAGGAAGGGGCAGGGTCATAAATGGTAAGTTCAGTATTGAGAAGTTAAACTATGTTAAGGATCTTGAGTACAATTTACTAAGTTTATCCTAATTTTGTGACCAGAGACATAACATGCTCTTTACTGAGCATGAGTGCATTGTTCTCAAGCCCGGAGTGGTTATTCCTCAAGAGCATATGCTGCTTAGAGCACAGCGGAAAGAGAACATGTACAAGATGGATTTGCAGGAAACATCCACTTCAGGAGAAGTTTCTTGCTTCCTGTCTAAGGCCAATAATGATGAGTCTTTCCTTTGGCATAAAAGAATATGCCATGTAAACTTTAAGAACATGAACCAGTTAATTAAGAAAGATTTGGTAACTGGAATGCGAAAGAAAGATTTTAAAGTGATGATCATTGTGTTGCTTGCCTGAAAGGGAAACAACACTTGGTGTCTCACAAGCCAAAGGAAAAGAACTCAATCACTACTCCCTTACACCTATTACACATGGATCTCTTTGGCCCCACCAGTTAATGAGTCTAGGAAGGACCTCATACTGTTTGGTGATCATAGATGATTTCTCAAGATTCACTTAGGTTTTCTTCCTTAGAACTAAGGATGAAACTCCTGAGATCTTGAAGAACTTCATTCTAAAAATTGAGAGTCAAAGTGATCACAAAGTGAAGACCATAAGATGTGATCAAGGAACTGAAATCAATAACCAAATCCTTGACATATTTTGATATAATGCTCCCAGGACTCCTCAGCAAAACGGTGTTGCTGAGAGGAGAAACAGGATACTTATTGAAGCTGCAAGAACCATGTTGTCTGACTCTAAACTGCCAACCACCACCTGGGTAGAGGTAGTCAACAATGTCTGCTATGTGCAAAATAGAGTTTTAGTAGTTAAGACTGACGGTAAGACTCCTTATAAACTGTGGCACAAAAGAAGACCTTTCAATGGTTTTCTCTGGTCATTTGGATGTCCCTCCACCATCTTGAATACCAAAGATCAAGTAGCCAAATTTGCTGAGAAATCAGTTGATGGACACCTAATTGGATACTCTTCCTAAGCTAAAGCTTATAGAGTATACAATCTCAAAACTAGAGTAATTAAAGAATCAGCCAATGTGATATTCAATGAGCACACACCCTGTGTGAAAGGTTCTGGTCCTGATTGACTATTTGATCTTGATTTAGTTACAAACTGTTTTAATAAATCTCGTGCAGATGTTTCAAGATCTACAGGTAATACTTCAACAAAAGATCCTTATCCAAGATTTGAGCTGAGAAGACCAAGCAAGACTACTACTTCAGGTCCAGTTGTAACTAACCCTGCAGGTGAGGGTCCTATCAATACAACATTCACAAATGAAGCCAATACATCTGAAGTGCCTAAAAATTCCAGCTTAGAGGCACAAATTACAATGGAAGGAACTTCAAATGTAGGAGGAAATGGCAGTGGTGATAGCGATCAAGAATTTCTTGATGCTGATAACCACTTCATTGAGGACAACATCAATGATGTCACACACTCATTGGATCAAGATTCTCTTAATAAGTGTGCTGATGTGATGGGAGACACTTCATTACTAGATCTAAACTTTTCAAATTTAGATCTTTGTAAACAACTTACTGTGATCCCTCAACTTAGGATCCACAAGTCGTACCCAACCACAAAAATCCATGGAAATGTTGACAAGGGGGTGAGAACCAGAGGACAAACCCATGAAAAAATGTTTGTCAATACTCTTGTTTCTTGTCCTAGATAGAGCCAAAGGAAGTGGATGAGGCGTTGAAGGATGGAAGGTGGATTGAAGCAATGCAAGAGGAGTTGCTTTAATTCAAAAGGCAAAAGGTTTGGAGTCTATGTCCTCTTCCATAAGGGAAGACTGTCATAGGAACCAAATAAGTGTATAGGAGTAAGAAGGATGATATAGGACTTGTCATCAAGAACAAGGCAAGACTAGTTGTTCAAGGATACACACAAGAAGAAGGAATTGACTACGCTGATATTTTTGCTCCAGTAGCAAGACTTCAAGCTGTTAGGATATTCCTGGCGTTTGCTGCATCCAAGAACTTCAAGGTCTACTAACTTGATTTCAAGTGTGCATTTTTATATGGGGTGATTGATGAAGAAGTACATGTCAAAAAGTCACCTGGCTTTGCAAACCCAGATCATCCTGATTATGTCTGCAAGCTTGATAAAGCTCTTTGTGGGCTGCACCAAGCTCCAAGAAAGTGGTATGAGACACTATCTCAGTATCTCTGGTAGTATGGCTACAAGAGAGGTACTATAGATAGAACTCTCTTCATCAAAGGAATAGGGAATGACTTGATGCTGGTTCAAGTATATGTTGATGACATTATTTTTGGTTCAACTAATCTAAAGTTTTATATAGCCTTTAAGAAGCTGATGAAGAATAGATTTGAAATGAGTGCAATGGGAGAACTCAATTTCTTTCTAGGAATTCAAGTGAAGCAAGTTGAAAATGGCATCTTTATAAGTCAGTCAAAGTATGTGCAGGACATAGTCACAGATTCAACATGACTGAATATAAGATAGCAAAGACACCTATAGCCAGAAACCACTCCCTTGGACCTGATATTAAGGGGGAGTGTGTAGATGAACATCTTTGCAAGGATATGATTGGGTCTCTCATGTATCTTACAGCCAGCATGCCTGATATCATGTTTGCTACATGTCTGATATCATGTTTGCTACATGCATATGTGCAAGATATCAAGCTAACCCCAAGATGTCACACCTAGCTGCTGTCAAAAGTATTCTTAGATATCTCAAAGGTGATCCTGAGCTTGGCCTTTGGTATCCAAAGAATTCTGAGTTTAATCTATATGCATATATAGATAGTGACTATGGTGGTTACAACATGACTGCAAAGTCCACATCTAGGGGATGTCAATTCCTTGGTGGAAGGATAGTCTTATGGCAATGCAAGAAACAATCCTGTGTATCTGCATCAACTGCTAAAGCTGAATACATTGTTGCTACAAGCTGCTGTGCTCAAGTACTTTGGATTCAAAATCAGATGTTGGACTATGGATACAACTTAAAAGAGACTCCCATCCACATAGACAACAATAGTGCCATCTCTATGACAGAGAATCTTGTGCAGCACTCAAGGACAAAGCACATTAACATAAGGTATCATCTAATTAGAGATAATCATGAAAAAGGGTTGATAAAACTAATCAAGGTTAATACAAATGAACAATATGTTGATCTGTTCATAAAAGCTTTTGATGAACAGAGATTTAAATATCTTGTATCAACTATTGGGATGATCAACTTTGAATAGGTTTTCTTAAAACTTAATCAATATTATTTCTAAAAGGAATTGTGTGTCCTAAGTTTTCTAAATTATCACCTACATAAGCTCGGTTTATCTTGGAAGAAAATCTCTTTTTCAAATGATATTCATTAGCATTTTGAATATTACAAATGTATTTTCTTTCGGAAGAAACTAACATTGTCTTCGGAAAATTTTAAGTCTTCAAATCCCATAACTCCTTAAAAGAAATTTACCTTCGAAAGAAATGCTAAATTTCTTCTGAAGCCCTATATGCTTCTAAGTACTTATATAAATTTAAAGAACAAATTTCTTCCGAAAGCAATTATGCTTCAGAAGTTTTATTCTCTTTAAGAATAGAACTTTCAAATTTTAATATCGTCCGGAACCAAATACTCTTAGGAAGATAAAATACTCTAAGTAATTTTTCATCCAAAGCTAAATTTTCATTATGCTAAGAAATATCTTCCGAAGCAAAATTTGGCTTCGAAAGTTTTTCACAAAGCTTCTGTAGATAAAACTACCTTCGAAAGAGTTTCAACTTCCAAGAAAACTACCTTTGTGGGCACCTTTTTAGAGGTGGGCCGATATTCGGACTTCAAAGTTTATTGTTTTGCATTAACTTTGTCTCCAGTCCATTTCATATAAATATACCCAACGGTTCCCCCCTCATTCACTTTCTTCTTTATCTGCAAACTTCTTTAACCTAAAATTCACCCTCACCGCCTTTGTTCTTATCTTCCTTAACCACAAAGCTACCTTAAATGGCCAACATTGACCATAGAAACTTACTAGATTTTTCCATGTAACTTCACAGGTAACATAATAAAGTTGCTTTGTTAAACTCTGAGAAAGATCCAAGTTTCACAGAGGTTTGTCATTTTCTTTCTCTATCAAACTACTTCACCTCCCTCACCATTGATCCTCCACTCTGTGAGAATCAACTGTTGGATTTTAGGAGGACCTGCTAAGAGGTCACCATGGATAAGGAGAAGGCACTGTCTGCTACAGTGCACGAGAGGACATTGTTCATCACTCCAGCCTCCATTAAGTCACACCTACAGCTAAATGATGAAGAAGGTAAAAAGTGTCATTTCCAAAATCTTCTGTAAACTACTCCTTTGAGCAGATGGGCTATGAAGGTGACTTCTTAGTCAGAACCTTCAGGAAAGGGAAGGTCTCTCCTCAATGGAAATACCTCCTTCATGTTATTATCCACAGTCTATCTAACAAACATGAAGGTTGGGACCAGATTCCAGAAGATCTATCTTTTATAGTCCATGGGATGGTTCATGAGGTCAAGTTCAGGCATTCATAATTTGTGTATTATAATTTTCTTACAAACTCGGACTCTTTAGAATATTATATCTTTCCTAGATATGTCCAGTACATCCTCAACTGTGAACTGGGCTCACAGTTGAGGGGTACAGGTAATGTTCTAATATTGGGACAAATGAATCTCGGCATCTTCAAAATAATAAGAAAGCCAACTGTTGGCTTCTCAGGAGTAGAAACAGTCCTAGTCGCAAAGATATTAGAGCTCATTGCTTAGGGTCACAATCTAGCAGCACCAACTAGTGTTGAACCCCTACCGTTTACTTCAAAACAACCCACACAGCCATAAATAACCATCACCTACCATAGAAATTCAAACAAACCCCTACTTAGGTTATTCAACCTGTGCAGGCCCCCATATCACCACCCATACAGAAAGAAGTGGACACTGGAGCTCCCACTTCTCCTGAGGAGCAAACCACTCCTATCTCACAAATGTTTAGTCATTAGGTTCCTCATGCTCAGACTGAAGACCTCATCACCCGACAAGCCGTAAGCTTTCACTCAGAGTCTCAACACTCTAGTGAACAACCTTTAGGACAAAGTTACCATCCCCAGCCTTTAGACTTAAATCAACCAATACCCAGCCTAGAATTCTACGATGATGAAGATATAGCACTCAGTGACTACCATAAGTCTCTCTTCTCCTCCCCTATTCAAAGAGAGATGAATACTCCTGTGTCCCCTGTATCTAGCCCACATCATCCACCCCCAACTGAGGTAGATCTCCCTGAACCTGTTCAGGAGGTCGATATGGAAGAGGTTCTCACTTCTGCAAGTGATTACATTATTAAGACCTTAACCATGGCTACCCAACCCACTAACACTTCAACTGAGGCTGTCAGTGAGCAAGGAAAAACCAGCAGCCAGCAACACCAAGCTGGTGAAGAGGAAGAAGACTTGGGTCAAATTCTTTCATCCCTCAATGATTCTTCTACTGAAGATGAGGGGAATCTGAGACTAAAGGTGCAATAACTATCTAAAACATGCACCTATTTAGTCTCCAAGGTTAGTCACTTGGAATCTCAAGTGAATACCTTGCAAAGAAGGGTCAATGATCAGCAACATGAGAATTCTGGTCTCAAGGAGCAACTAGCTAGGAAACCCTTCAGAAGGATTCAACCAGGAACATAAGAACCTGAGGATGTAATTGACTTAACCTCTAGCTCACCTATGCAAGTGGGTGATGCTACCAAAAAGGGGGAGGAAGTTGTTACAATCACAGAACCTGGGAGTTCTTCTCAGAGTATGGACACTAAGGATTCACCACCCTCACTTGCAATTGTCCAAACTCAACAACCTCCTCAAACTTATATTGATGTAGACTCACTCATTCAGAGTCTATTTGAGGAGGGTATACCAAGGGCAATGTCATTCCCACCCTATGGTGCTGTAAATGAAATACATGGGTGGAGGTATGATGCTGAAAGAAGAGCCCTCATACTGCATAGAGTTCAAGGACAGAAAGAGGTCTTCAACTTTCAGACCTTGAACTACTATGACAGTCTTTCTTTCGTTAACATGTCACTTGTCAACCCAAATAAACACAGGCAAGCTGACATATTGGCTGAGAGAATTTAAGACAGGATCATAGAAGAACTCAGACATAGAAGAAGACAATTGCAAGCAGGCAATGTCATTGGTCAACTAGATGTTGAGGTGGACCCTAAGATTAGCTTCAAAGGGGAAGCCTTGACTGAAGGCCCAGTGACTGAACCTATGAGCATTGTCACAGAGTCGGTCACTTCAACAACATCCTGTACCCTCAGTGAGGCACCAATTGGTGAAGGTGCTTCACAACCTCTCTCTGACTAGAGCCTGATTGCTGAATTAGACAATAAAGGCCAAAGCTCTCTCCACCCAAAGTCACCAAGGCCTGTGAGAGATAAATGGAAAAAGAAACTGACTCCTGAGGAGATTAAGGAGGAGGAAAGAGAGAGTAAGAGGAAGCTAAGAGGAAAGAGTTCAGCTGGTTCCTCAGGCTTTATGGAAGCTGCAATCAGGGCAGCTCCCAGGACAAACACTCAAGATGATGAGTTAAGAGCTGCCAGATTGAACTATCTGGGAACCAGGAACTACAAAATAGATGAACTCATCTCTCTTCCTTTAGAGGATTTAAATGAACTTGTAGACTTAAAGCTAACCAAAGAGAAGAAGGAAGCAGAGGATGTAGAATAGCTCCTAAGAGTCAAAGAAGAAAGAAGACAAAAGAGACTATACAAGAATGTTCCTTCTCTCTCTCCAGTTCATGAAAGCCCTAAGAGAGAGGATGTGGCAACTGAATCACCTCAGGTAGACAAAGAAGTTGACAGACAAAACATGATTAACTACCTGACTGCCATAGGCCTCTATCAGGCATCTGCACTTCTTCCCCTCTCTTATGAATACATTGAATTTGAGTACCTTAAGCAGCTTGAACAGTAGTTCTTACATGAACAAAAAGCTGCTAAGAGAAAGAAGAGGGAAAAAGCTGCAAAGTAAAGAGCCATCATACAAAAGAGCCAAAAGAAGTCTGCTGACAGACAAAGGATGATGAGCTTCTTGAAGCTATATGGATTCTTCAAAAAGAGGCTTGGTCCAATGTCTCTATCCACTATGGATGAGCACATTAGAGTGATCAAGCAGAAGATTAAGAAGGGAAAGCTTGTGGACTTGCATACTCCACCAAACCAATTTCCTCCTGAGGTTAAGGTTAAGGTTGAACCACAGACAACATAACCTGGACCTTCAGCTATTATACAGCCAACCTCATCTTCTGATCCATAGCAGGGTTCCAATTCCTTTCCATCTAAACCTGTGAGGGAAGAGGACCCAAGTAAGAGAGGCACAATAGAACAACCTGGTACTCAAGACCAGCCCTCTCAGTTAAATACTCCTAAGAGGAAGAAAAGGATGGCCCTGAAGAAAGCATATAAGAATTAAAAGACATCCACTTCCAAACCGCAGGATGAGTCAGAGCATCCTGAGGAAGTGAAACAAGAGGCTGCTCAACCAACTCCTACTCAAGCACAACCTCTTGCAACTAGAAGACCCATCCTGTCTTGGACCATTGCTGCTAACCCAGACAAATGGTATGTCATCAGAGATCAAGGTGGTCAAAATGTCTACTTCTTGCAAGACATGCTTGATCTACCTCTGCATGATCTCCATGACATAAGAAGGTATTATAAGAGTCTGAAGGATCCTGACCAAATAATAAAGAAGGGAATGGTCTTGATCCTAATAAGGACTATCAATTGCTGAAGAAATTTCTCTATTTTGGTAGCATCAGCCTAGGGGGAGTTTTATGGTTTATATAAAGGCTGATGTAACCAAAGCAACCAAAAGTCTTCCTGCATGCATGCACCAAGCACTAAGTAGAACTGCTGCGGAAGTTTCATACTTTTCATGAGAATTACGCTAAGTATAAAGTCTTCTGAAGCCAAAGACCAAATCTTCAGAATCCAAATATGAAGTCTTCCGTAGCTTCAAAGAGAAAGTCTTCTGAAGCCAAATGAGGTGAAGACTAATTTCTTTCAAAGACTTAGAAGAGCATGCTTTTCTCTGATGTACTTTTACATAAAGCTGACCAACTTTTCGATGCAACCCTGAAGACTCACCAACTTGCAAGAGTTGGTAAAAAGGTCCATGCTTTTGCAACAGTACATTGAGGTCTTGAGTCTGTAACTTTCTACTTTATGTACTTTTATCCTTTTTGTAATATATTAGGATGTAAGCTATAGCATGTCATAGTCACTAGTCAAAAGGCAATCTGCCTTTTGACTCTACATTGATTTTGTTGTCTTTTAATGTTCCAACTGGATTTTCGAGTATAGCTGGTTGTAGGATGTAGTATAAAGTATCTCAAGGTCTTGTATTGTAAAAAAGAACTTATGCATTGTAACTCTTGTAAGAGAACTTAAGTTTAATATACAATATTCTTGAAACCTTATATATTGTTCTTGAGTCCTGTCTCGTACTTACTTTCTTGTGTTCTTTGCATACTTGTTCCTAAACCTGGTTCCCTATTTGAACTATTAATTGCTCTAACACTCTCCTCATTATGAGACTGATTATAGTGACCATCCCTTAACCGGTCCTGCAAAGTGCGACATGGACAGTGACCAGAATCGATGATCACACTTTTAAGGTTGCAAACGGAGGCAAAAAAGGTTTGGTTGATTTATGGACAAGACATGTAGTTATAGACAATAGGAACTCTCTAGTTTACCTTGTGCTCATACGATTGTTGTTTCAAGGTTCTTAAATATAACAGATTATAGTCACTAGGATTTAAAGTGGTTTAGTAAAGATATATATAAGGCTACATATGAGGAGTCAATAAATCCTTCACCAGCATAATCTGATTGGGAGATGCCTTCTGATTTGTGCATGTGCTGCCACCGTTGATGGATAAAAGACAAGCTAGGAGACCGCGATAAAATAAACGCATACCATCGCGTGGGGAGGTAGTAAAAGAAGTTGTATGTAGTAGATGTTGTACATAGAGTCATAACCGTGACCAATATAGAGCCTTACTACCATCATAGGTTTCATCAAAATCAAGATGATATGAAAGCAATAATCCATATCAACCAACAACATATGTCAACCCAGAAGATTTTCATGAATACATTTTTAACGCAACTAGCCAACCATCATAAATGTGGGATTTTGATTTGAATGAGCATTAGTGATGAAATGATTTTGATTTTTATTAAAAAAATGTTTGTATTAACGTTTTATGTTGGTCTTAAAATTATTAGAATTAAACATTCATATTTGGTTCTACTGTCATGCCAATGTATCTATAAATAGGGCAATGTATGTATCTCACCAACAAGACATTCCAACCTACATTATCTATCTTCATATTCATCCTACCTTTATCTCCAACCTACATTATCTATCTTCATATTCATCCTACCTTTATCTATCTTCATTCAACAACAACTAATTTTTTCTTCATCCTACCATTATCTATCATCATTAAAAAAATATTATTCGTCTTTCACATACGTCCTCCTCCAAAACCTTCCTACACATTGCACAACCAATATTATCTTATCTACATAATACTGATCAAAATAGTTCTACTGTCTTGTTTATATTCTTCTTATCTACATAACATTGATCACGCGATAAGAAGTATTAAAACTGACAGTAAGAGCTTCTACATTAAAGTGGGTAAGATGTGTACTACAACTTACATCTTACTTGGGCCAATGCAGTCGGCAAGCTCTGATTACGGGTTGCCTGCTCACTATTGATAGAAGACATTATACGTTTACATGAAATAATAAAGACATGTTACTGTTATATACATATACACACACACACACATATATATACACACACATATATATATACATATACATATACACACACACACAGACACACACACACATACATATATATACATATATATAATATGTATGTATGATGTTTAATAAATAAATATTAAATTAATAATTGAAATATAGTGTTACATGTTATATGCTATAACACTCCATCGTAACAAATTTAATGTTACCAAAACCTAATGTTCTAACGCAACGTTCATTGAAATGTATAGCTGTAATAAACATCCCGAATAGGTGGATACAATTGTTCAAAACCGTCTGCGTATGAAGATAATTTTTAATCTCAAATAAATATATTGTAATTGTTGGAGCTGTAAAAGATAAGGGTTGTTTGATTGTGCTGACTGAGTAAGATCTGACTGAGTCAGAAGCTGACCCAGTAAGAAGTTCTGACTGAGTCATGTCTTACAAAAACTTGGCTGTTTGATTATGTATCTGACTGAATTTACACCCAAAACAAACAATCTAGCAGTCATATCAATTCACCACAATTTACACCCAAAATCACTATCAATTTACACCCAAAACAAACAATCAAGCAATCCTACCAATTCACACCCAAAATCCTATCAATTCACCAAATTTACACCCAAAATTCACCAACAATTTACAACAAAACAAACAATCAACTGGTCGCAACTACGGGAGGTGTCTCGGTCAGGCAGGGAGCTACGGGAGGTGTCTCAATCGCAACAGGTCGCGCAGGGAGGGAGGGAGTCCGGTCGCAACTGGTCGCGCAGGGAGGAGCTACGGGGGTGTCTCGGTCAGGCAGGGAGCTACGGGAGGTGTCTCGGTCGCAACTGGTCGCACAGGGAGGGAGGGGGTCCGGTCGCAACTGCTGGCGTAGGGAGGGAGGGACCGGTCGCGACCGACTGTCGCGCAGGGAGGGAAGGATAGGAGCTGCGGGTTTGGGGTCGCGCAGGGAGGGAGGGGGGGTGCGAAGGAGATGAGGAAGAATGAATGGGTCAGCAATGTTTTTTTTAGGTTTGGGTCAGATGGATTGACCCGGTCAGCACTTAACACTTACGTATCAAACGGGCTGACCCGCTGACCGAGTCAGCCGGGTCAGCCGGGTCAGCCCGGTCAGATGAAAGCAAACAGCCCCACAGTCTATATTATCAACATAGTGAAAGTCAACAAAAGTCAACGTCAAGGTCAAAGTCAACAAAAGTCAAAACTGACACGTTCGAGACGTGGAACCGAGACAAGACGTTGAAGATTTAAATAACTAGGAATTTTATTGTAATAAATATATGTTGTGTGAACAAAATATATTTTCTCTTGTTTTTAGTCATTTTTATGCTTAATATGTAATTTTGTATTAATTAGCCTATATCTAGGGGGTTAAGTGCAATTAGTGAATATTAGTCTAGACTATAAATAGGTTAATTGTCATTAGTGTTGGTTAATGGTTGAATGACCAATTGATTGGGGTTTCCACTTTGTACAAATCATATGCAATTAATATAGATCAAAGGGGTTTTATTGTGATTATCATTGTTTGATCTTACAAATCTTCTTAATATTTGATTCAAGTGATTATCCTAGAGTAACAGTAATCCATGGAGGATAAGCACACCATGGTGTATTTATTAGTCTATAACGTAATAAGTAGTTCACCCATGCCCATATATGCTGAAAAGTAGTAATATATAATTGAATTAGTTGACCCCAGTTAGTAAGATTTTCTAGCGTGATATTTAAAAAAAATATTTTTCCTGGGGGAGAATTATATTTTTTTTGAAAAAATATTTTTGGAGCATTTAATTGTTTAAACAGAATAAAAATAAAAATGGCTTTTGCAGAACTGATTAAATCCTTCGAATCTGATGATCTCACAATTGCACAATGTCGGTTTGATAATTTTGCAGCTTTAAAGAATGAAAGGATGTCTGATTTTGTTGATCATTTTCTGTTGGTGGCAAGCAATCTGAAGAAGTTTGATGCTCAATTGGGAAATCATGAACAAGTTCTAAGATTGCTGGATTCCCTCCCACCAGAATGGAGTTCACACGGTAAGTCGATTAAACGAGATAGAAATTTTCAGGATTACAAACTGATGGAGGTGGTCAATAAACTGAAACAAATTGAGTTGGATATTAAAAGTTGTGAGTACTATGATGTGACATATCTAACTCCAACGATCACTTCAAACTCCAAAGAGAAACCAGAAGAGAGATCAGATTCTAGTACCAATTCCGACGGTTTACCGAAATCTAGAACTGAAGAGGTACAAGAGGAGCTTAAGCAGACATCAATGGGTAAAGGTGGAGCTGAGTTGAATGCTGAAGTTTGTGATGCTGAGAAGGAAGAGGAATGGAAGCGAAATACCAGAGTTTGCAACTATGAAAAGTCTCTTACTGCTGAAAGATTCATTCTGGATCTTCCATACGAGACAGTTCAGGATATGTGTTCTTCTGCTTGTAAAATTCGTTTATTTGGTGTGTATAAAGCTAATAGGTTACTTTTAGATAACCAAAAGGAGTTAACCACCATAAACGCAGAACTTAAAAAGAATGAAGCCAAGTATTTCATAAAATTAAATGAAGCTTTAAAAGAAAATGATCATTTAAAACGAACTCTTCTTGAAAGAAATGTTGAAATTAATCTTTTAAACGAAAGAGTCACTTTGGCTGAATTTGAAACAAGCAAGCTTAAAACAAAGCTTGATAGATGGACCATATCCAGAATGAAACAGGAAGAGCTACTGTGTAAACAGAGGGGAGCTAGGATTAAAACGGGAGTGGGTTGTGGTGAAAATCTATATGTCTATCCTCCTCTAGCACCCATTGTTACTCTCCTATGCCTCAACCTTGTCCATCTAATGATTTGATTGAAGCTGCAAAAACTAATAGTTTAAATGCAGGTTTAAGCAATGTTAATCTTAAAGAGGTTAGAGATGTGCAGGATTCTTCTGTAGGTTTAAGATCTCTCAGGCAAGGGTCTGATAAGAAGATTAATGACGATTCTACCTCTGATGCTCCAAAATCAATATCAGTTGCTTCTCCAACCTTCTTTAATAAATTCAAAACAGGTAACATTCCTTTGTTTGTTCCTGTCAGGTTTGTCAAAGAAGGAACAGTTGTTGAATCGTCAGGAAATCAAAATCCTATAACCGAAGCCGACACAATAGGAGGTGTCAATCAAGATCCTTTAGAAGCAGATTTGTGTATACGAGACTGGATAAGCTCTGATGATGAATCAAACACAGAGGAGCGTGTTGGTTCCTCACTGATCAATATATCTTCCAACATTGTCAAGTCTTAAAAGCTTCCAAAAGTTGAATTAAGACTAATACAGATCTCGTCTCCAATTGCAAAGCATCCCACTCAATCAGTCAAGATCTCATTTCCTGTTCAGCATAGCAAATGCCAAAACAAGCAAGAATCTGCTACAAGCTCAAAGTAATCCTCATCCCCACCTGCATCACTCGGTTCAGTCAAGCATCAAAAGCCATTCAAGGCTTGTTTTGAGTGTGGAAAAGAAGGTCATGTGGTAAAGAAATGTCCTCAAAGGCTTACTACGAATGGTAAAGGCAAAACAAATTGCTTCTCCGAATGTAAGTCTAAAAAGAATGTGCCAGACGGTAAAGGCAACACGGGTTGCTTCTCTGGATCAAGAGGTAAACAACACACATCTTTGAATGGTTGGATAAAAGACCCTCCATCCAAACCTTTTCATGTGAAGCCCGTTTCACTTGATACAAAGATGAAAATGACCAAAGCTTCAAAACCAAATTCTTTTCCTTCTAGTCTTAAACAGAAAATGATTTCTAAATTTAATTCATTCAAATCCAAGTTAATTGAACCAAAACAAATTTGGCAAATTAAAAAGAAGGATACTGTCACACCCTCAAAATCCATGTGCGGAGTTTTACCGGGAGGCGTGTGAACAAACCAGGATCACAGTCAATAGTTACTCGGAACGACTCTATATGCCACATTTAAAATAAAACAAACCACAGTTCAAACTTTAAAATCGTGCGGAAGCATTTTGTAAACAAGACAAACCCAAAGTATGTAAATGTATCATATGGCAAAACATGTGCCAATCAAATATTTTGAAAACCATAACTAAAAGACGAGTAATTGTGTTTGTAGTTTAAATCCTTAGAATGCATGCTGACTCGTGCTGTGCTCCTACCGGCAAGCTGGATTATCGACCTGAGAATAGCATACTAAAAAGTCAACACAATGGTTGGTGAGTTCAAGAGTTTGCGTTTAAACATAACAGTTTAACAGTTGTGACATATAAGCATGCAACAGATTGCTAGTCTATTAACAATAGATCATAGTGATTTCGCACATATGTTTGCCTCCTGTCACGACTACATACAAATGTTCATAGGACAAATTGCACCCGGTTGTCGAGACACAGGTTACCAGTAGTGTTTCCCCGCTATTCAATATTAACCGAAAGTGTGAGGACTTTATCATGGTAAAGACTATATCAATATCATACACAACTTAAATACATAAAGCGTTTGTAGAGTTACCAGTATGCTAAAAAAGAGATTAAGTAAACAGTGGGGCATGAACTCACCTGATACGCGTATTGAGTACTTAGAGTTTTACTTGAAAGAAAAGTGGACAGTCACCCCTCAGAGGTTACCAAGATCATGTAAGTACATGAGTATATGTAAACAGAGAATGTGTGAAACCCTAAGTGCGCTACAGCCAAAGACTTAAGGTTTTAGAAGAATAGACATGTTTGACCCAGTTGACCCGTTTGACCCGTTGGTGACATTATGTGTTGTAAGCCATTTAAACAGACATGATCATATATTATACATGGTTAACATATCAATGAATCACATATGATGCTACATTCCTAATGTATTGCTTAGATCATTATACCGTGTAAATACCATAGAAGTTAGGTAATTCCTTAATATCAAGCATGCTCAGTGTATCCATAACTCAACTAGTGTATCATATAAAAGGTCAGATCATGCATAACCTACTTATATGACCTATAACCATGAATTAGCATATACGGGTCAAAACAGATAATTTACCAATAATCATCCATACTAACCACAACACATTCAACATGTCCATTACATACACATACATCAATATGATCGATTTCCAGTCCCAAACATGATGTCCTAGTTACTAATCAACATTCAATACCATACATGATCATCAAAGTGCATAAACCACACATAACCAAATAAACATTCCATACAACCTAACTAACAAGTTCTATCACGTTAAGCATCCACAACAATCATTCTAGCATGATCCTAGTGTCATGAACATGTCCAATTCCTAATATCCAATGTCCATCCAAAATAAAGTTTCCCTTTTGGGAAAGTACATCCCAAAATCTACTAAACACCCAATGTATACATAATTCATCAATAACATACTATTTCAAGTTCATAGTAACCCCTAAACATGATCAACAACATCAAACTAACATAATTCCTCAATTCATATCTAAAAAGTTACTATCTTTAGTAATGCATGGTGTCTAGCATGTAATCTTGAATTACCAATGTTAATAGCAACAATCTAACATCCAATTATCATCATAAACACATCTATAACATCAATTCATCAACAATTCAACATTCTAAGCAAAATAAAGTTACCATTATTAGTAACCTAAGAACAACACCTCAAATTCACCAATTTCTTGCAAAATCAATGTAATCTAACATTCATATCATCTCATTAACATCATACAACCATCATACAACCATCAAACAACATCAAATTGATCAATCATGAATTTTCCCCAAATCAAGTTCCTAGTTTGACCTAATTTGGCTAAAACATCAAAATCCATAGCAAAATATGAAATTGCACCTAATCTAGCACTAATACAATCATACTAACATAGATTAACCATCAATTCCATATCATCATCATCAATTTCGGATTTGGGCTCCTCAAGAACACTAAAATTCGCTAAACATCATAATACCTACCTTTAGATGAGTTTAGATGATGATTAACACTTGGAATCCGCTTGTAACACTTGATCAACACTTGAATTCTATTTGTTCTTTGTCTAATGGCTGAATTTCGCAAGGAATGAGGGTGTGAGGATGGTTTGCGGCCGAATGGGGGGTTTGGGGAGAGTTTAGGGTTGCAATTTTGGTAAGTTATTAGTTTTAGGTAATTACTCTTAACCCCTTTTGTTTGTATTTTATAAAAACTAAGCTTTTAAAACTTTTAAATAATTTTCAACTACAAAACATAAGTATTATTAACCAATAATCATAATCATAAACATTTACAATAAGTCACACAACACATAATATATATATACAACACGTAGTCACGTTATCGCGTAAAATCTACAAAATAAATATTTAAAATCTATAAAATCATGAATCACATAATCACAACTAATAATGAACATTATTAATTAGATTATGATTGTTTATCATAGATTATTATTATTAAGTCACCAACCTTCAACGGCAACTAGTGTGTGTTTACGACGCGTGTATGCAAGACTTAACTGAACTAATGGAGTTTTGTAATGGAAAATTACCGGATGTCACATTATCCCCACGTTGAAAGAATTTTCGTCCCAAAAATTGCGTTACATGGTGAGAGTGTTCCATCACACGATGAGAGTGTTCCATCACTGGTCTACTGCATTGGCACACAGAAATAGAAATCTAGTGAGTTTTGGATGAGTTGTCACATCATCCCCATGTTGAAAGAAATTTCGTCCTGAAATTTAAATCAATACCTTTGTCTGCAGGCATCGTCTCGAATAGTTGAGGATACTTAAGCTTCATTTGATCTTCACGTTCCCACGTGAATTCCAGTCCACGTCCGAGTTCCAACGAACTTTGACTATGGGTATCTTGCTTTGCTTAAACGTTTTCACCTCACGATCCATCACCTCGACTGGTTCTTCGATAAAGCGTAATTGTTCATCCACTTGAACATCCTCTAGTGGTACAATTAGTGTCTCGTCAGATAGACACTTTTTCAGGTTTGAAACGTGAAACACATCGTGGACTCCACTCAGTGAATCAGGTAAGGCTAGACGATAGGCCACTGGACCTATCTTTTCCAATATCTCAAATGGTCCAACATACCTCGGATTTAGCTTTCCTCGCTTGCCAAACCGAACTACGCCTTTCCACGGTGAGACTTTCAATAAGACCTTGTCACCAATTTGAAACTCTAGAGGTTTCCGTCTCTTGTCAGCATAACTTTTCTGTCTATCTCGTGCTGCAGCCATACGGTTCCGTATCTGCATAATCTTCCCAGTTGTTTCATGAATTAGATCGGGACCCGTTAGTTGACTATCATCAATTTCAGCCCAACAAACCGGTGATCGATACTTTCTTCCATACAGAGCCTCGAAAGGTGCTGCCTGTATGCTAGTGTGATAACTGTTATTTTAGGAAAATTCCACCAATGACAGGTGAACTTCCCAGTTGTTCCCGAAATCAATCACACAAGCGCGAAGCATAACCTCCAAAGTTTGTATGGTACGCTCACTCTGGCCGTCGGTTTGTGGATGATAAGCAGTACTCATATCCAATCGTGTACCCAGAGATTTTTGTAGTGATTGCCAGAAGTGTGATGTGAAACGAGCATCACGGTCAGAAATAATCGAGATCGGTACACCGTGTCTCGAAACGATTTCCTTCAGGTACAGGCGGGTTAATTTCTCCATCTTATCCGTTTCCTTAATTGCAAGGAAGTGAGCAGACTTGGTCAACCGGTCCATAATAACCCATATTGTGTCACAACCAGTATTAGTCCAGGGTAACATAGTGATAAAATCCATGGAGATTTGTTCCCATTTCCACATTGGTATCTCGGGTTGTTGTAACAGTCCGGATGGTTTTTGGTATTCCACCTTTACCTTCGAGCAGGTCAAACACTTGCTCACATACGTAGCTACATCCGCCTTCATATTAGGGCACCAATAGTGCGCCTTTAGGTCATGATACATCTTGTCAGATCCAGGATGTATGGAGTATTTAGACTTGTGTGCCTTACTCATCACTAAATCCCTCAGATTTCCATAGATAGGCACCCAAAGTCTATCCATAAAATACCAAATTCCATCCTCTTTCACTACCAACTGCTTATCCATTCCCCATAATGACTCAGAACCAATATGTTCCTCTTTCAAGGCTTCTATCTATGCTTCCTTAACTTGTTCGGGCAGATGGGTACTAATTGTAAGTTGTAAGGCTCGCACCCGCCTGGGTTTAGCTGTTTCTTTTCGGCTTAGGGCATCGGCAACTACGTTCGCCTTTCCAGGATGGTACTTGATGGCTCAATCATAATCGTTCAGAAGTTCCACCCAACGTCGTTGCCTCATATTCAACTCCTTTTGCTCAAAGATATGTTGAAGACTCTTGTGATCGGTGTAGATAGTGCATTTGGTACCGTACAAGTAATGTCTCCAAATCTTTAAGGTAAAAACCACTGCACCCAATTCAAAGTCGTGGGTGGTATAGTTCTTCTCGTGAACCTTCAGTTGTCTCGAGCCGTAAGCTATCACTTTGTCGCGTTGCATCAGGACACAACCCAATCCTTGAATGGATGCGTCACAATACACCATGAAATCATCTGTTCCCTCTAGCAGTGCCAATATCGGTGCACTACAGAGTTTCTGTTTTAATAGCTGAAAAGCCGCCTCTTGACTTTCACCCCATTTGTATGTCGTTCCCTTGTGGGTCAAGGCTGTGAGAGGTTATGCAATCTTAGAGAATCCCTCTATGAATCGTCGGTAATACCCTGCTAATCCCAGAAATTGCCTTATCTCACTCGGCTTTTTGGGTATAGCCCAATTCTTTATCGCCACAATCTTGGCAGGATCAACATGTATACCCTTCTCATTAACAATGTGACCTAGAAATTGCACTTCGCGTATCCAAAAGTCACACTTGGAGAATTTAGCGTACAGTTGCTCATTCTTTAATAGTTCCAAGATTAATCGTAAGTGCTCTTCATGGTCCTCCTTGGTCCTAGAGTATATCAGTATATCATCGATAAACACGATGACGAACTGATCAAGATAGGGTTTGCACACGCGATTCATGAGGTCCATGAGCACCGCAGGTGCATTAGTCAACCCAAAAGGCATGACCAAAAACTCGTAATGACCATAGCGAGTACGAAACACAGTTTTGGAGATGTCTTCTTCACGGACTATAAGTTGATGATAACCTGATCTCAAATCAATCTTCGAATCATAGCTTGATCCCTGAAGCTGATCAAACAAATCGTTGATACGAGGTAAAGGGTATCGGTTCTTGACTGTGACTTTTTTTAACTCCCTATAATCGATGCACATTCGAAACGTGCCATCTTTCTTCTTAACAAAGAGGACAGGGGCTCCCCAAGGTGATGTGCTAGGTCGTATAAAGCCCTTATCTTAAAGCTCCTGAAGTTATGATGACAACTCCTGTAGTTCGTTCGGTGCTAATCGATAAGGTGCTCTAGCAATCGGGGTTGCGCCGGGAGTTAGTTCGATTTGGAATTCCACTTGACGATGAGGTGTTAGTCTAGGAAGATCCTCTGGAAACACCTCTGGAAAGTCTCGTACCACGGGGATGTCCTCTATTTTTCTTTCCTCTGGTTGTTTATCGGTGACGAGTGCCATAATAGCAAACGACCTTTTCGTAATAACTTTTGTGCTTTCAATAAGAATTACATATTAGTTCAAACATGATTCCCAGTTAGACCTTAGAAGTCTTCCATAAGTGAAAAACTGTACAATCATATCATGCAAAGTGTAATAAGCACTGAATGTTCCAAGTGATGGTGTATATGCCTGTCTGATTCCACGAGAGTCCATTCCGGATAAACTGTTAATGCTAACAAGCTATACAAGCCTGCCCCAACAAAAATCACAAAAATAGGTCTTTCTATTCATAGGTTAAGATTTGTTTAGTCTTAGTATAATGTGTCATGTCGGACTGTGTATACTGTTATCTGCTAAATGTCACTGAAGGTGCTTAATGTTTATCTAAACTTATTGTTTCTGAAAGGGTAAAAGGATCACGTCTGAGGTGATCGGGTGGATAAATGGATCACGTCTGAGGTGATCGGGGGTTAAATGGATCATGTCTGAGATGATCAATTACACATAATGTTTTATTAATTGTTTAAGGAAAACTATGTGTCAGCAAACGAAATGACTAATATGGCACAAGTATAGCCCAATCGCACTACTTAATCATGATTATGCTTAGTCATGCGAATGGGCTATACGATTGAACTCAATCGTAAGATTGGACCATAAGTATGAGCCCAATCGGCCGATTGAAAGGGTCGATTAGGTCAAACGTGCGAATGGAGATCAGTTGATCGAATGAAGCAGGTCGATTGAATGAATCGTACGACCCAGTTCCAATCGATCGAATGAAACATGCGATTGGACTCGATCGTACGTGTTGATTTTGAATCGGCCGAATGAAAGGTACGATTGAGTCAGTCGGCCGATTGAGCTGAGTCTGTCTATAAATAGACCCCTCAGTCGATCGCAGACATCATTCGCCCTAAAATATTCCTATTCGCACCGTTACTCTGCAAAATTTTCGTTTGATCTTTAAACCTTTTGATATACACTTTCTGACGATTTGCACTTGTTACACAGGTAATACGCAACACAAGGATGCATCAGAATGTAAAAATTGATGGTTAATCAGTTCACATTTGCCCTAAATGTTGATTCGTAACAAATCGGCCAAATAAACTGCTTTAATCACATGAAATGTTAAAATCAATGATCGAAGTAGTCTAAGTACATGATTGCGAGTCTAACAAGCCTGAACTTAACCTCTAATTTCGTAAAAAATTATAAAACCAAGTTTGAAATGGAACAGGGGTCTGTGATACGACTGGTCTCCCCGATGAACTTCAATCGACCGATTGAAAGAGGAGACTCGTTCATTCGGCCGAATGGAGGATGCGAATGGGTTGAGTCTGCCATACTATTGGTTGCCCCGAATGAACGTCAATCGCACGATTGAAGGAAGTGATTCATTCAATCGGCCGACTAGGTCATTCGAATGAGTTCATTTGGTCGGACAACTCAATCGCAGAATTACATCATTTGACTAAACCCAGTCGCACACTTCATTCGCTCGAGTGAACTGCACTGATTTCTGACTTAGTCAAACTCTGTTGTTCAAGTTTCTAACATACGTTTGTTATTGTTACAGGAAGATGGCTAACCGTTGGCAAATTAATCCAAAGCACAATATCTGTGCTAATCTGGATTCCACCTCAAGAAATGGTGGTGATTTTGTTGGTATTATTGACTTCCTGAGAAGATCTCGGATCTTCAAAGCCATATCTACTCCATGTACACCATATCAGTCTATCCATCAAGCATTTTGGGCAGGAGCTTCGGTAGACCGATCTGTGGAACCCTACCGCATCCTAAGTACCATCTTTGGTAGGGCAATTGAGATCACAGCTGGAGATATTAGAAGAGTTTTGGACTTTGGAGATGATGATTCACATCCAGTCAGGATTCACCCTCTTACAGTTCGTGGATGCTTTCTGCGAATTGGGTACTGTGGAGACATTAGCTCAGGTGTGCTGAACAAGAGCAACCTGAGCCCACAGTACAAGTATTTAGCTCATGTGATTCTAAAGTGCATTGCTGCAAGAAGGGGTGGGTTCGATGACTTATCGGACCAAATTCAGAATGCTTATGTGGCATTGGTCCTTAACCACCCTTTCAGCTTCTCCAACATGATCTTTAATTATCTGATTGAGAACTTGGAGGCTAAGGGAAAAGAAGGTTTCTGTATGTATCCACGCTTTCTTCAGCTCATTTTTAATGAGAAACTGCCTGATTTGCCCAAAGAGAGGAGTGATGCAGTGGTGTTAGAGATTATGGATGACACTACTCTGGGAAGAATGAAAGTGTATAGGGGCAAGCAGGTGAAGCCCGTGTTCAAGAGGTTGATAGGGCATCTGGCCCGGGAAGACTACATGGCGCCAAGGAGGCGAAAATGGCGTCATGACGATAGCGATTCTGATACTGAGGTGATTACTGTATCATTGGTTGACTCAGATGATGATGATGATCTTGATGGAGAAAATGTACCAATTTCTTCTGAGGGACCATCTACTTCTACAGCTCAGCCGTTATCACCACACACAGACACGGCAACTGCAGGGTTTGTTCCTGACTTCTGCCCACCCGATGATGAGGAAGAAAGTGATGAAGAAGGTTTGACCAGGAGAGTTGGCAGCAAAGTGGTTGCCACCGAGAAAGGACTGAGAGATGTTGGTGGACAGTCTGGTACATCAGGGGACACACGCATTGAGTCTGATCCCTCGTATGCCCCTGATGATTCTAGCAACAGAGGGGGAGCACCTTTGTCAACGGGCAAAAGGAAGAAAACCATGGCGCGTCCGCATGGTAAGAAAGGAAAGCGACTAAGGTTCACCACAGCTACCACCTCTACATCATCCCAAACATCTCCATCCACCACTACTATCCCTTCACCTCACACTGTCACATCCACCACCACCACCACTGTACCGACTACCACCTCATTCACTCCCTCTCCCATACACACCACTTCCACCACTGTACAGCCTACCACATCATTCATCCCCTCCCCTATATTCACCACAGCCACCTCCACGACCACTACTCAACAAACAGGTCCCTCACCGGTCCCATCCAGCTCATTCATCCCACCAATTTCTGTAGTAGATCAGCTTGCTGCTCTCAACAGCATGGTACTTCAGCTGTTAGCCTCCGATAAGGCTAAGACAGCCCAGATCCTTCAACTGCAAGAACAAAATTCTTCACAGGCAGCTGAGATTGAAAGATTGAGGGAGATAACATCCTCACAAGCCCAAGTGATCACTTCGCAGACCGATCAGATCACAGGCTTGTTACAACATGAGGCTGAAACGGATGAGAGAATGGGAAAGCTAGAGGCGGCTCATAAGACTCTTGTGCTAAAACTGAAAGGTACTCAAAGTGAGCCCCTCAAGATTGGAGAAGGTGATGGTGATGAAAATGATGATGATAGTGAGGATGAGGAAGACGATGATGAAGATGATGAGGATGATGACGATGATGATGGTGGTGAAGAAAGTAATGATGATGATGAGAAGAAAGAAGATGATGAAGGTGAAGGGGGAGAAACTGCCGGAGATCAAAGCGATAATGTTGCAGGCGAAAGGCGTACTAAACGCCGACATGATCAAGGCCCCTCTTCGTCTACTCCAACTGAAGATCCACCGGAGATACAAGGCAAAGTTCAAGACTAGACGTTTATTTATTTTGCTAAAACTTTGTACTTGAAATTATGTATTCTAGTCTGTTATATATAAAATTTTGTGGATATAAATCATCTTTGGTTATGTGATCAAGGTATACTTACTTGCAATATATTTGATTTTGTAACAGGATCAACCACACAAGTCGATGAGCATGATGTTATGCCCCTTCGTCAGATTGAGACCAAGTTGACTATGATTCTTGATCTTCAAGGGATAGTGCAACGGTCTGTGGGTTACTCAGCTGAAGAAGGGGAAATCATTCACGACTTGACAGATGAACAGATTGCAGAACTGTTCAGTCTGAATCCGGATGAGTTGGTAAAAGATGCTCCCGAAGTCGATGTAGTCAGCGATGAAGAACTTCAAGATGTCGACGAGGTGGAGATTGAGGACGTAACGGCTGATCATTATCCCCAATACACTAACGCCAAAGGCGAAGTGCTTCCAGATGTGGGGGAAACTTTTGACAGCAATATATTTGATAAAGTGGAAGAGATGACAGCAGCTAAGGCAGCTGCAGAAGAGATTCCTCAGGCAGATGAAGCTGATCGTGCAACCAAGAAGGAGGAATGGATTGCCTGCCTTGAGGAAATGAAGAAACAGCGTGGGCCTCCAAAGTCAAATGCCTACACCAAGCTTTACAAGATTAAAAAGCATCAGAAGGTGTCAGGAAAGATTATTAGCTGGGCATACTTTGATGATCTCAAAGTATATGCAGTAAAGAGAGAGAAGGGAATCGAATATTTCAGATTTCCTCATGATCTGAAAACTCTCCCAGGGTTTGAGCTTAATCGTCTAGCCAACTTGAACCTCCTATATGCGGTTCCAGGAAAGATATCAGGATGGTTTGAACAGGCACTAAAGAAAGAGTACCATACTAGGTGGGTCAACTTTAAACCTCAACAGCCAAGAAGGTTATTTCATAGGACTGAGGTTGACCCCACCTCAGGAAGACCAAAAGTGGTCTTGAGATGGCACCCTCCGCGCACGATGTCGCGTATTCCATTGAGAGAGATGCCTCAGGATTTTGCACCCCATTTCAAATGGTGGTATTATGACTGGCGAACTGGTGAAGCCGTCATAGTTTTGGAGAAAGAAGGAACGGTCGAGACGATAAGAGTGTTTGATCCGATGTGGCTAACTAACTTGTCTGAGTCTGATGTCTATATCTTATTCAAGTGGCCACTGTTCTTTGATACACAGGATATTGTGCAAGCACTGCAATTCCAACATGTTATACGTATCTGCTTCGCATTAAATATTCATTCTGGGATCTCAAGAGAGGAAAGGGTGAAACGATATGAAGAGTTCAAGAAAGAAGTAAAAGTCTAGATAGAACTAGGTCCAAGGGGGAGTTTGTTGGTACACATGTCCCCAGTTCTAGTCTAGTGAGCTGAAATGTAATAAACTTCTATCTTGTTACACATATGTAATGTTAAATCAATCTAATGAGAATCTCTTCTTTATATGGTTGTTGATTATATAATGTTATATCTACTTATTTTATTAGTTGTTACACGCTTAATATGACCATGTTATATAGGTTTACAGTTGTGAGACACAGTTCTGAATCATTAAAGGTTCATGAATGTGTTTGACTAAACATCTCTTTCAGTCGCCCGACTGGACCATGCGAATGGTCCAATCGCACGGTTGAACTAAGAGGCTGAGTCAATCGGACGGTTGAGTCATCAGTCTGACTCAAGCGTACGAATGAATCAGTCGTATTACTCAATCGCACGACTGAGTCAGTCGCAAGACTCAGTCGCACGAATGAGATCTGTAACCTATAAATACCACTTAATTCGTGGAAAAACGTGACACTTCGAATACTAGAAACCCTAATCGACCCAGAACGTGCTGTTCGACCATTCCAACTTCATAGAGTGTTTCAGATCATTCCGAGTCAATTAATAACGTTTTCTAATCGTTAGGATTGATCCTGATTACGTTCTCACTGATTGGATCGCCAATCAAATAGGATTCCGCACTATTTGATCTGGTACAACGAAGAATCGGTTAGTACTCCGTACGTACACGGTCCTAACATCACCATACTTTGAATCCTGGGCACCAATCCCCGAATGTAGTGCTCCACCCGTTTGTGCATCTCGTTCACCATTCCTGGGCATAGCGTGGCCAATTCATGGGTTCGAGTGGTATAGGCCTCAATTTCTGAACCTTGCATTTTCAGTTGCCAGAATTCCATTTCTAGCTTTTGTACTTCACTTCGAGGACAGTACTCCTCGGTCATCATTTGCTTGAATTCCTCCCAGGGAAGCTCATTTGCCATAACTTGCCCAAGCATTTGTACCTGTGCATTCCACCAGGACAACGCGGCACCTTCCAGAGTTCCAGTAGCATATTTCACCTGATTGACAGGTGGACAGTTACACTTTGAGAAAACGGACACCGTCTTCTCGAACCAGCGTACTAGCCCTACAGCTCCCTCAGTACCGCTGTAGGTGTGTGGCTTACAGTCCATAAAGGACTTATAAGTACACACGGGTGGTCCTGTTTTAACATTTTAAACATTGATTAGATATCCTATACAATTAACTATGGCATTGGATTTAACTTCCTATTATCGTTTAGCTGCTGGCTGTCCCACTTGGGCAGTAGCTACCGCTGCCTGAACTTGTTCATTTATCAGGGTAGCTAGTTCAGCAGGGGTTATGTTGATATTACCGCCGCCATGATTACCGGCGCCACGTCCACGTCCGCGCCCGTGCCCTCGAACACGTCCACGTCCATGGGCGTCCATTATTCACTTTACATTCACAAATACAATAATGAGCAACATCAAACACATTTATCTCATTGAAGTACATTAAACATGAAGAAATAATGAATTCATCACCACCACAACATTTATAACAAAAATTATAACCAAAGGTAAATAAATTGCAAATGAGGCACAAAATATTTATCAATGTCAAAATTTGAGTTTCTCGTTCGGGTGGGGAAACAACCCTTCCCACATAGGTTTCAAAATAAACGCTATGCAGTCAAAGTTATAAGAGTAAAGAGAATCAATCGAACAAAGCTGATCCATCACTGTTTCCACCGTCCGGAGCTTCTTCTGGTTCTTCCTCAGGGTCTTCATCGAAGTCTTCAACGGGTGCAGGGTTTTCCTCGATTTGTAATGTTGCGAGCTGTGCTTCTAATCCAGTTAGTCTGCTCTCGACGCCCACATTATGGAGATCCTGTTCGCCCATACGCTCAGTAAGATCCATCACACTACCAGCCATTTTAAAATTTCCTAGGATGACGCTCAGTCTCAAGTGTCACGGTCAATGCCGCCACGACTTGATTAAGGGGTACATCTAGAGATGGGAGGGTGGGTGTCGCAGGGGTAGTTGCTGACCTAGTCCTAGATCCAGTAGTGGCCGGCTTCGGAACACGCTCCCTACAAGTCATGCGATCTATACAAGTCGGGTAATAAATCCAATCTCATGGAGGGTCGCGTTCAGGTGGCACAAACGGTTGATCCCAGTCTATCTCACCACAGGGGTAAGGATGTCGCAGCCAGTCATATACTCGGTGAGGTACAGGTGGAGGGGATCCAGAACGAGCACGTCTTTTTCCAAAAACTCGTGATGATGATGCCATGCTACAGAGTGTGAGGTGTATGCCAATGAGTATACAGTAGAGAAATCAGGAACACGTAACTAACTAACTGTGTGCGGTTATAGTCTAGTGTGTATGCAACCTAGTTCTCTATAACCAATGGCTCTGATACCAATCTGTCACACCCTCAAAATCCATGTGCGGAGTTTTACCGCGGGGCGTGTGAACAAACCAGGATCATAGTCAATAGTTACTCGGAACGACTCTATATGCCACATTTAAAATAAAACAAACCACAGTTCAAACTTTAAAATCGTGCGGAAGCGTTTTGTAAACAAGACAAACCCAAAGTATGTAAATGTATCATATGGCAAAACATGTGCCAACCAAATATTTAAAAACCATAACTAAAAGACGAGTAATTGTGTTTGTAGTTTAAATCCTTAGAATGCATGCTGACTCGTGCTGTGCTCCTACCGGCAAGCTGGATTATCGACCTGAGAATAGCATACTAAAAATTCAACACAATGGTTGGTGAGTTCAAGAGTTTGCATTTAAACATAACAGTTTAACAGTTGTGATATATAAGCATGTGTACTGTAACGGATAGCTAGTCTATTAACAATAGATATTAATACATAGTGATTTCGCAATTGAAGTTGACTGTGATATGTTTGCCTCCTGTCACGACTAACCAGGTCATGACAAATGTTCATAGGACAATGTGCACCCGGTTGACCTCGAGTCACACAGGTGGGGCTCGTCAGACCCAGTAGTACTACCCAAGTTTCCCCGCTATTCAATATTAACAATTCGAAAGTGTGAGGACTTTATCATGGTAAACAACACTATATCAATATCATACACAACTTAAATACATAAAGCGTTTGTAGAGTTACCAGTATGCTATCTCCCCCAAAAAGAGATTAAGTAAACAGTGGGGCATGAATTCACCTGATACGCATATTGAGTGAGAGTTTTACTTGAAAGAAAAGTGGACAGTCACCCCTCAGAGGTTACCTAGATCATGTAGTACATGAGTATGTGTAAACAAAGAATGTGTGAAACCCTAAGTGCGCTACAACCAAAGACTTAAGGTTTTAGAAGAATAGACATGTTTGACCTAGTTGACCCGTTTGACCCGTTAGTGACATTATGTGTTGTAAGCCATTTAAACAGACATGATCATATATTATACATGGTTAACATTTTAATGAATCACATATGATGCTACATTCCCAATGTATTGCTTAGATCATCATACCATGTAAATACCATACAAGTTAGGTAATTCCTTAATATCTAGCATGCTCAGTGTATCCATAACTCAACAAGTGTATCATATAAAAGGTCAAATCATGCATAACCTACTTATATGACCTATAACCATGAAATAGCATATACGGGTCAAAACAGATAATTTACCAAATAATCATCCATACTAACCACAACACATTCAACATGTCCATTACGTACACATACATCAATATGATCGATTTCCAGTCCCAAACATGATGTCCTAGTTACTAATCAACATTCAATACCATACATGATCATCAAAGTGCATAAACCACACATAACCAAATAAACATTCCATACAACCTAATTGACAAGTTCTATCACGTTAAGCATCCACAATAATCATTCTAGCATGATCCTAGTGTCATGAACATGTCCAATTCCCAATATCCAATGTCCATCCAAAATAAAGTTTCCCTTTTGGGAAAGTACATCCCAAAATCTACTAAACACCCAATGTATACATAATTCATCAATAATATACTATTTCAAGTTCATAGTAACCCCTAAACATGATCAACAACATCAAACTAACATAATTCCTTAATTCATATCTAAAAGTTACTATCTTTAGTAAGGCATGGAGTCTAGCATGTAATCTTGAATTACCAATGTTAATAGCAACAATCTAACATCTAATTATCATCATAAACATATCTATAACATCAATTCATCAACAATTCAACATTCTAAGCAAAATAAAGTTACTATTATTAGTAACCTATGAACAACACATCAAATTCACCAATTTCTTGCAAAATCAATGTAATCTAACATTCATATCATCTCATTAACATCATAAAACCATCATACAACCATCAAACAACATCAAATTGATCAATCATGAATTTTCCCCAAATCAAGTTCCTAGTTTGACCTAATCTGGCTAAAACATCAAAATCCATAGCAAAACATGAAATTGACACCTAATCTAGCATTAATACAATCATACTAACATATATTAACCATCAATTCCATATCATCATCATAAATTTCGGATTTGGGCTCCTCAAGAACACTAAAATTCACAAAACATCATAATACCTACCTTTAGATGAGTTTAGATGATGATTAACACTTGGAATCCGCTTGTAACACTTGATCAACACTTGAATTAGATTTTTTCTTGGTCTAATGGCTGAATTTCGCAAGGAATGAGGGTGTGAGGATGGTTTGCGGCCGAATGGGGGGTTTGGGGAGGGTTTAGGGTTGCAATTTTGGTAAGTTATTAGTTTTAGGTAATTACTCTTAACCCCTTTTGTTTGTATTTTATAAAAACTAAGCTTTTAAAAACTTTTTAAATAATTTTCAACTACAAAACATAAGTATTATTAACTAATAATCATAATCATAAACATTTACAATAAGTCACACAACACATAATATATATACACAACACGTAGTCACGTTATCGCGTAAAATCTACAAAATAAATATTTAAATTCTTTAAAATCATGAATTACATAATCGCAACTAATAATCAAAATTATTAATTAGATTATGATTGTTTATCATAGATTATTATTATTAAGTCACCAACGTTCAACGACAACTAGTGTGTGTTTACGACGTGTGTATGCAAGACTTAACGGAACTAACGGAGTTTTGTAACGGAAAATTATCGGATGTCACAGATACAGCAATCCCCGATTGTTTAAACGGTTGTGTACAGAAGCTTGTTACTTATCTTGATGAAAAGGGACCTTCCAGACTACGATGGCCTAGCTTCCTCTTTCTGACTAATCTGTTTATGAGTGCAGGAACAATTCAGTAGGACTGTTAGTAATCCGGTTTACTGACAGGGATTGTTCCTAATTCAAATTTGAGGCGGAACAAACAAGTTAAGGTCATGGTATTATATCCACAATCTGGTTTTTTATCTGCATCATCACAGTTCTCACTTCACAGTCACTGCATATTTCTTGATAATTCATTTCTTATCTTGATAATCGGTGTAGTTTGGAAGACCTTCTTTGATAAATTTTTATTTTTGTACAATTTTATAAAAAATTAAAAATTAAAAAATTAAACAAATAAAAAATATAAAAAAATAAATAAAAAAAATAAGTTTGCAAAAATAAAAATTTAGGGGGAGGGTATAAGTAAATAAAAATGAAAAGAGAACTGGGAACTTGATTCGAGATGATTGAGAAATGATTGTATATCTTCTTGACATGCTTGTTTTTGCATGACTTGCGTTTTTAAAATGAGAAATGATAGTAACTGATGCTGTTATCTGATTTACATCTTATTTTTAAGTACAAATAATAGAAAAACAAACAGATGCTTTAGTGATATGCTTGGTAGACTCAACCTGAAGAATAAAGTAGACAGCAGTATCATGATTTCAATTAAAATATATGCTTAAGGATGTGTGGATTTACGCAATCATTTTGGCCTGCACGAAAACTGAGTCCGACAAAAATTGGATTGCGAATTGATCTTTCACCCACCATGATACAAATCATTTAAGCCATATCTTTGAGCCATGATTAGTGTATTTATGTGTCTTGTGTTTGTGCTAATCTCCTCTGTTGTACGGTAGTATTGACCTGGAGTGATAATCTCCTCTGCTGTATGGTAGTAGTGACCTGGAGCTCTCATTGGCACATGATTAAATGGTCATCTCCTTTGTTATACGTGAGTATAGACCTGGAGCTCTTATCATTTTAATCTATGTTGTGTCAGATCATCTAAATGATGAATTCATCACAGAATGCAATATTCTGTTGATAATCACTTACACACTCATGCACAATCCTTGTTCTATAAAGATCATAACAAAATTCAAGAAATCTTGAGGTTGGGTGAGGGTTTTTGCCAAATGATTGTGGGGTCCTAGCATTCTAAAGAGCTTAATCTAACCTTAACAAATCATCTGATGCTTGTTGAAAAAGATAGGGCATGGGTTTAAGTGGACAAACATATCAGCAATCGTTATTGATCTGTTTGAGAATTTCAAAATCATTCAAAGACTGTGATTAGATTCAGTTATCAGTATGATCTCATTGCTTGTCGATGATTAATTTCATCTTTATGCTAAAGTATATTTTAAGGATGTGATCTCATGATCGATTCAGTTCTCAGTTATAAAAATTAATAGATATATAAAATTAAAAAAATTAAAAAAAATTAAAAAATATAATGAAATATAATAAATTTTCATTTCAAAATTCTTTTAGGTCTTCCATATTATGCTGTTACAATTTTATCATTTTTCATGCATTTCATAGAAATTGCGCACAAACGAACACGTGTTCGCTTGTTTTTCACACACAGATAAACACGGGTTTATTTTGTTAAAATGAAATGATCTAATTACAAATGTCGAGATTGTGTTTGTGAATGTGTTTCAGATTTTTGCTATAAGTGATGGCCGATCATCAGTTGCGCAATGTACCTGATCAGAGAACCTATTCCTTAAGCTTGGAGAAGATACCGAGCTAGGAATCCTCCTCCTATATCTTTTAAAGCACTCGAGATTAGAGAGTTGGGAAAGCTTTTAAATATCTTCATAAATGATGCACTGGAAAAGGGGAGCATATAAATAGGGGGAGCTTATGAGATGAATAATCTTTCTCATCAGATTCAGAAAACTTCAATTGAAAGTTCTTTTTTCTGTTGACTTCTCGGTGCTTATTTCGTTTGAAAACGTTGATAATGATAGACTAAGGGGAGTATTGTTGAAGCTGTAAAAGATAGTCTATACTATCAACACAGTGAAAGTCAACAAAAGTCAACATCACGGTCAAAGTCAACAAAAGTCAAACCCGACATGTTCGAGACGTGGAACCGAGACAAGACGTTGAAGATTTAAATGACTAGGAGTTTTATTGTAATAAATATATTTTGTGTGAACAAAATATATTTTGTGACAACTCATCCAAAACTAACTAGATTTTGATTTCTGTGTGCCAATGCAGTAGACCAGTGATGGAACACTCTCACCATGTAACACAATTTTTGGGACAAAAATTCTTTCAACATGGGGATAATGTGACATCCGGTAATTTTCCGTTACCAAACTCCGTTAGTTCCGTTAAGTCTTGCATACACATGTCATGAGCACACACTAGTTGTCGTTTAACGTTGGTGACCTAATAATAATTAATAATGTTAAATTAATGATAATTTAACTGGTTATATGATTATTGCATTATTCTTATGTGTTGGCGCGATTTAAATATTAATTGTGAATTTTATCGCGTAACGTGGAAACATGCGTATTAATTTGTACGTGTTGTTTTTTATAAAGATGAAATATATAATTGATGCCGTGAGGTTATATGCTTAATAACTTAGCTAGAAACCTTTTTAAAAAGAGTTTAGAGACTAGTTTTTAAAAATTTACAAAATATAACGGTTTAAAGGGTAAGCATGATTAATTAATTAAAACAAAACAAAACCAACCCTAATCCCACCCATTTGCTGCCGCGACTTCAACCCACACACACACACCATTCGATTTCAGCCCTAGAACATCAACAAGACATCGATTTTGGTTGATCTCAAGCGCTACAACAAGTTAGAATCATTAATTGCAAGCCATAACACGTCTAGAAGGTTAGTTTTTGGTGTTCTTTGCATGAAACTCAATATGGCCAAAGCCATGGGTTCGAAAATCTGAAATTGGTGATGAATGTTGAATGTTGTTGTTGTTTGATGATGTTGATAGGTTAGTTTGATAGTTTACATGTTGTTTAACGTCGATTATGCAAGAATGATACGTTTTTATGAATTGTTTATGGACTTTGATTCAAGATGAACCCTTATTCAAAATTGATATTGATTATATGAAATTGATGGTTGTTTGATGATGTTATGACATTAGTTTGGTTGGATGAATACTAGAACACATTGATCTTGCAGGAAATTGGTTAATTGAAGGTTTTGTTCATATGTTACTAATAATAGTAACTTTATTTTGCTTGATATGATGATTTGATGAGGAATTGGTGTTGTTGATGGGTTTAGGATGACATATGTATACTAGATTGATGATATGTATGCTAGAAAACCAAGAATGGATAATGTAGTTCATAGATTTCCAAAAGTAGTAACTTTTTAGATATGGGATCGATGAATTATGACATGTGGATGTTGTTGATCTTGCTTAGATGTTATTATGAACTTGATATGGCATACTATTGATGAATGCATGTATACATTAGGTGTATGATAGATTTTGGGATGTACTTTCCTAAAAGGGAAACTTTATTTGCACAAAGTTTGAATGATGATAGTTTGAGCATGTTTAGGACATTAGGAGCATGTTAGTATGTCCATGGATGATTTCTAAAGTGATAGAACCTGTTAAATAGGTTGTATGGAATGTCTATTTCGTTATGTATGATTTATGTACTTTGATGATCATGTATGATGTTGAATGTGGATTAGCAACTAGGACATCATGTTTGGGACTGGAAATTGATCATCTTGGTGTATGTGGAATGTAATGGACATGTTAAATGTATTGTTGGTTAGTATGGATGATTAATTGATACATTATCTGTTTTAGCCTGTTTATGATAATTCATAGTTATGGGTCATATGAGTAGGTTATGCATGATTTGACCTTGTATGATGCATGATTATGTCTGTTTAAATGGTTTACAACACATAATGTCACCAACGGGTCAAACGGGTCAACTGGGTCAAACATGTCTATCCTTCTAAAACATTGAGTCTTTGGTTGTAGTGTACTTAGGGTTCCACATATTCTTTGTTTACACGTACTCATATACTTACGTGATCTAGGTAACCTCTGAGGGTTGACTGTCCACTTTTCTTTCAAGTAAACTCTAAGTACTCATTACGCATATCAGGTGAGTTCTGTTGGGTTTGTTGGACCTTTATCAAACTTGTTTAACCATTTAAACTATGAAAACGCAAAGGAAGTGAACATTATAACATGGTTTATAAGCTGAAATTTCAGGTTTTATATTGATGTTATAAGTTATAAACAAACCCAAGAACAAATGGATCATAATATGTGAATGATGCTAGCTATGATAACACAAAACACAACTTATGGACAGCCATAAACAAGCTGCCATAGACTACCTTTCAACAGCAAAAACAAGGTCGAAAATGGATGAAGATGATGATATTTTGAGTGGCTAGCCTTCAAAGGAGAAGACCTCAAACCGTGATTCCCACAAGCTCTTCAAACACCTTGCTTGTTAGGATGCAACACCAACTTCCTTCTTCTCTTGAAGATCCAAATCTTGTTGAACCAAGGCTGAATTTTCAGCTTCAAAACCCAATTTTCAGCCAAGGAAGAAGAGAGAAAAGGGAGTTTCTTGTGTGTGTGTGAGAGAGTGTGAGAGAGTCTAATGACAGAAGAGTGTTGGAATGGTTAAGACTGCATAGAAACAAGACATGACGTGGATGTTTCCAAGGCCTTGGGCGGCCGAATTTTTGGTCTTCAAATGGGTTTCCCACCCATTTGATTTTTATAAAATCACACACTCTTCAAATCATTAAAATTACACACTCTTCAAAATTTATAAAATTTAAGCCTAGTTTAATTTTATAACATAACACATTTTATATGTCATTATTTAACCAACTTAAATAATGAAACAAATAAAATTATCTCATGAACAAATTATCCACATATAATTTTGTTCTATCACACAAGTAATATTTAGAAAACAATTTTCTAAATAGGTGTTAACATTTATTGTATGATCTTATCAACAAATAAATGTTTATTTGGTGTTTGTTCGACTTGTTATTAGGTATGACCTGACTTGGATCATAACGTACTAACCACATCAATCTTATATGTGTCTTGGGAATATAAGATCCAACAATCTCCCACTTGCACAAGATTCATAGAAGGTTGATGCTAGCAGTAAATACCGCCTAACAACGGTTTACTACCCTTAATACGTATGACTAAGTGCCATTCAATAACATCATCCTCTTCAAGTACCATACTTGAAATGTTTTAGGTGAATCAATCATCTATCCTTTTGTCACAGATGTCATGTTAAACCCTAGAGACACAGAGTGATCATTCTCCTTTGATTTAACTTTATCAGGCCTTAGACATCTTACTCTCAATGAATAAGATGGACAAATCCCATCTTGACTACATACGTCTCTCACAATTACCTTATATCATACCTGAACTCAGACTTATGTACTGCCATATTTCAGAACAGCGAAGAACTGAGCCAAAGTGTGATATTTGGTAAATATCAAGACCCAATATGTGTCTCAGGTCAGAGGATACCAAATGATGTTCGCCTTTACTCAAATTTACTTATGATCAATCAGGAAGATTCCATGTAGTAATATTTGAGATGTAGGTCAGTGCAATATTTGCATCCCACAAATATCTATAAACTTTGGCATAACCAATTGCTCTATATTCATCCTTATGAATATCCACCAATCCAAATTCATAATAGTCTTACCCTCATACTTGTTCCCACAAGTATGAACGACTACGGACATTTAGAGTAAGCAATTTACCCATGGATTAAACATGCTAAATTGGAACATTCATTGAAATATTATAACCAAATAATTTTATTCAAGTAATAAGAGAGTTCCAAATATCCAAATACGAAATTACAAATCAAATCCAATCACTAGAATATCGAAGTCCCATGGCACAGGTATGACCTTCATGCTTTGCCTTTTCTAGGAGCTTCGTGAGAGGATCCATAATATTTTGATTCGTGTGAACTTTGTGAATACATATCTTCCTTTTTCAACTTCATCATGTATGTAGTTGAATCTCCGCTCAATGTGCCTAGTCTTTTGATGAGCACGAGGTTCCTTGATTTGAGCAATCGCACCCTCGTTATCATAAAAGATCTCTAGGGGGTCCTGAATGGAAGGGACAACCCCTAGATCGGCAATGAATTTCTTCAACCATGCAGTTTCTTGAGCTGCTAATGAGGTGGCAATGTATTCAGATTTTGTAGTTGATAAGGCCACCACATCCTGTTTAGAGCTCTTCCAAGAGACCGCTCCTCCATTCAGAATGAAAATGTATCCCGATTGTTATCATGAATCATCATGATCGGTTTGGAAACTCGCATCCGTGTAACCTTTTACAATGAGTTCCTCATCACTAGATCCATAGATTAGGAACACATCTTTAGTCCTCCTTAGGTACTTAAGTATGTTCTTAACAGCCATCCAATGACTATTTCCAAGATTTTGCTGGTATCGGCTTGTCATGCTTAAGGCGCATGAAACATTCGGCCGAGTGCATATCATTGCATACATGATGGATCCAATAGCAGATGCGTATGGGATTGCCTTCATCTTATCTTGCTCATCCTTTGAGCTAGGACATTGAGTCGTACTCAATATCGTTCCTCTTTGAATAGGTACCGTACCTTTCTTAGAGTTCTCCATCTTGAACCTTTTCAAGATTTTATCAATGTATGCACTTTGATTTAAACCAATCAACTGCCTTGATCTATCCCTATAGATCTTTATTCCCAGAATATAGGTGGCTTCACCAAGATCCTTGATGTAAAAACAACTTCCAAGCCAAGTTTTTACACCTTCCAAGGTTGGAATGTCATTTCCAAATAGTAGTATGTCATCAACATACAATACTAGGAAAGTGATGATGCTCCCACTAGCTTTCTTATATACACAAGCTTCATCAGCGTTCTTGATGAATCCAAATTTAATTATTTCTTCATCAAAACGGTGATTCCAACTTCTCGATGCTTGTTTCAATCCATAGATTGATTTCTTTAACTTGCATACTTTGTTAGGATGTTTTGGATCGATAAAACCTTCAGGCTGAACCATATAGACATCTTCCTCAAGATATCCATTTAGGAAAGCGGTTTTGACATCTATTTGCCAAATCTCATAATCATAATGAGCAGCTATGGCAAACAATACCCTAATAGATTTTAGCATCGCAACAGGTGAAAAAGTTTCATCATAGTAAAGTCCTTGAGTTTGAGTGAAACCTTTTGCTACAAGTCTAGCTTTATAGGTATCCAAGTTTCCATGCATATCGGTTTTCTTCTTGAAAACCCACTTACTTCCAACTACTTTGGAGTTAAGAGGTGGTACAACCAAGTCCCATACTTGATTGTCATACATGGATTGCATCTCAACTTTCATGGCTTCAAGCCATTTGTCACAATCTAAATTGGACATTGCATCATGATAGGTGGTTGGTTCATCGGAATCTACCACATAGCATCCATCTACGAAAAAACCATATCTTTCAGGTGGTTTACTAATTCTACCAGATCTGCGAATGTTTTGTGTGTTTTGATCAACCACTTGATCATTCTCAACATTCTCATGTTGAGTGCCAGTGTCAACCAAACGTGTATCGGTTTGTGGTTCTTGATCCTCCTCAAGATCCACAGTTCTGCTGTTAGTTCCTTCTGTAAGGAACTTAGCTTCTAAGAACTCAGCTTTCTTGACAACAAACTCCTTTTGTTCCAATGGATCATAGAAATAGTATCCCAAAGAATCTCTAGGATATCCAATGAAGATACACTTAGTGGAACAGCTTTCTAGCTTGTTTGAGGTGGGAGTCTTAACATAAGCCTCACAACCCCATACTTTTAAAAATGAAAGCGATGGAACCCTTCCATGCCATATTTCAAAAGGTGTCGTTTCCACTTTCTTGGTTGGGGCCATATTTAAAATACGGGCCGCAGAGAGCAGAGCAAAACCCTAAAATGACAGAGGTAATGAGCTTCTAGCCATCATAGATCAAACCATATCCAATAGAGTTCGATTTCTCTGCTCAGACACGCCATTATGTTGTGGTGTTCCCGGTGGAGATAGTTGTGAGACAATCCCACAACTTCTAAGATGGTGCCTAAAAGGATCATTCAGGTATTCACCTCCTCTATCGGTGCGAAGAATTTTAATTGACTTATTGAGTTGATGTTGTACTTCATTTTCAAGGATCTTGAACATTTCAAAAGCTTCATCTTTATGTCTTAACAAGTACACATACCCATATCGACTATAGTCGTCAGTAAAGGTAATGAAGTATCTCTCATTGTACCTTGTCATAGGTTTAAAAGGACCACATACATCCGAATGTATGATACCTAATAAATCCTTTGCCCTTTCGCCTTTGCCTCTAAAAGGTGCCTTGGTCATTTTACCTTGTAAACAAGACTCACATACATCAAATGAATCACATTCAATTATTTTTAAAAGACCATTCTTTTGTAGTGTTTGTATACTTTTCTTGTTTATATGACCAAGACGGCAATGCCAAAGGTAAATGTCACTCAAATCCGATTTGAGCTTCTTGGTATTAGTTTGGTACAATAAGCTATCATTCAATGTATTTTCACGAACCAATTCATAGATACCATTGACGGGAATAGCTTTAAAATAAAACATGTCATTCATAGTAACATGGATTTCATTTCCAATAAATGATAATACATATCCAAATTGTTTTAATAGGGCTACAGAAATAATGTTCCTAGTCAAGCTAGGAGCATACAAAACATTGTACAAAATTACTTCCAAACCATTTGGAAGTTTTAAGATGTAGTCACCACGGGCTTCAACTTTAACTTTAGCCCCATTGCCCATGTAGAGGCTAACATCCCCTTTATTGAAGTTGCTACTTCTTTTGAACCCCTGCAACAAATTGCAAATGTGAGTTCCACATCCGGTATCTAATACCCATGTGTTAGAGGATATTAAGTTTAAATTAATATGGATCATGTATATTATACCTGAGGTCTGCCCGGCATCCCTCTTTGCTTTCAACTCTTGGAGATGGATAGGACAATTTCTTGCCCAATGTCCAATCTCCCCACACTTGAAGCATGGGTCATTTGTAGCAACCTTTTGCTTCTTCTCTTGTGGTTTGGGTGGCACCCTTGCCACCCCTTTCTCCTTTCTCCATACTGGTCCCTTACCCTTGGCAACTTTTGCCTTGGGTGCAAGATGAGGCCTTTTCTTGTTCCCACCTTCATTGATGGTGAGAACGGGTAAAACCCTTTTACCCATGGCCGCCTCTACCGTTTTGAGCATTGAGTGAAGCTCACCAATGCTTTTGTCCCAATCATTCATGTTGTAGTTCAACACGAACGTCTCGAACTTCTTGGTAAGGCCATTGAGGATCAAATCCGTGGCCAATTCCTTCAAGACGGACAATTAAGCCTTTCAAGGCGATCAATGTGGCTTTTCATTTTAAGTACATAAGATGAAACCGATTGGTTGTCATCCATACGACATGCATGGAGTGCTCGAACCGTTTCGAAGCGCTCAACCCTCGCTTGCTGTTGGAACGTTTCCTTCAGCTAGGTTATCATGTCATAAGCTCTGTGATGTTCATACTCCTTTTGGAGATCCGGAGTCATGCTTGGCAGCATGAGGCAAGACACTTGGACGGAGTCCTCAGTGTACTTCAGCCAATCGTTATAGGCCTCCTCATCATCCTCAGTAGGTTGATCGGGGATAGGGTCGTCTAAAACATATGATCGTCTCTCTTGCTTGAGAACGATTCTCAAGTTTCGATACCAATCAATGAAATTGTTATGATTTAGACGTTCCTTTTGGAGAATCGCTCGTAATGATTGGGCGGACGTGGATGAGTTATCATGATCATCATTATTGGTGACCATCTACAAAATTTAACAAAGATCTATTTTAGTATTTTTGATATTGTTATTTTTAATAATTAATTAATGCCTTTTAAGGTCATTTTCATATTAAAATCTAGAACCCAACATTACATTTAAATTGTGGTTAGGTGACCTTTATCCCACGATTTAAATTAATAAGGTGGTCAACGATTGACGGTTGCAACCATTTACAACTTCTAGAGGTATGGGATCGACTTTAAACATCATATGTAAAGTCGGCATGTTAATCCCATCAACACCATTTGGAAACCACATCGTAGGTGATCCATTTGACATGATTTGCAAATCAAGACATCCTACTTACACACACGTGTGAGTTTGCCAAAATAAGTGGTTAGGTGACCTTTATCCCACGAATATTGCATTCTTACCTCAAGTCATAAGTTCCCTCAAAATGGTTAGGTGACCATTATCCCACTAAGAGTTCCCGGGTGACTCAAGTGTTGTGTAAAAGGACGGTGTTGATCTTATTTTAAAATATTTAGAGAATTCATGATTCTAGTTAAGAAAACTCTATGTATCCATATTTGCATGCTTTCAAATATAAGATACCCTATGGTACATTGATTAAAACCTTTTAATCTTTAAACTCATTAAACAATATTAATAACCTTTTGTTATCTTTTAATGATTAAGGACCATGAAAATTCAGCTTGTTATGATCATTTATTAAGATTATTAAGCATATCCACATATCAAACAATCAACCAAAATGATAAACAACCAAGCATATACAAAACAACCACATGTGCATAACCATAGCCACTATGTTGACAACACTTGTTTGCCATCACAAGTGTTGTCATTTGGTCTTTCCTAAGGGTTGAATACAACACAAAGATGAGATCTTCATAGACCCCCACTTAAACTTGCATCCATATGCTTCAAGTCCTTCTCTTTATGTCTTCCTCTTGTGCTTCCATCTTGTGCATCTTCATTTGCAAAATTTATATCCTAATACAAATTTCTAATAAAGAAAACACACTTAATCTATCTATTACATTACAAATGAATGAATAAATAAATTACATCCCAAAATTAGCACAAAAGAATAATATTACAACCCAAATGAAAACAACCAAAACAAACATCCATTCCAAACCAAATCAACACAAGGTCAAGGCTAGGATATGCACCAACATGTACAATGATCATATCAATCAAAGTAATAATGAATCCCCACTAAAACCACGATATTTCAGCCAACACAAACTGAAATTTTGGGTTTTATTTTTGTCCAAACAAACAAACAATACAACATTCATGTCTTTCAAAGTTTAATCACAAGCATGTGTGATATAACTTTGAAAGTTTGGGGATTCATAATATAAGAACATAGAAGCACCTAAAGGGGTTTTAATGTCCATAAAACAAATTTTTTAAAAGACAAAAACAAGCTAGCTATCCACATAACCGGCTCTAGATGCCAATGTTAGGTTTGTTGGACCTTTATCAAACTAGTTTAACCATTTAAACTATGAAAATGCAGCGGAAGTGAACATTATAACATGGTTTATAAACTGAAATTTCAGGTTTTATATTGATGTTATAAGTTATAAACAAACCCAAGAACAAAAGGATCTTTAATATGTGAATGATGCTAGCTATGATAACACAAAACACAACTTATGGACAGCCATAAACAAGCTGCCATAAACTACCTTTCAGCAGCAAAAACAAGGTCGAAAATGGATGAAGATGATGATGTTTTGAGTGGCTAGCCTTCAAAGGAGAAGACCTCAAAACCGTGATACCCACACGCTCTTCAAACACCTTGCTTGTTAGGATGCAACACCAACTTCCTTCTTCTCTTGAAGATCCGAATCTTGTTGAACCAAGGCTGAATTTTCAGCTTCAAAACCCCAATTTTCAGCCAAGGAAGAAGAGGGAAAAGGGAGTTCTTGTGTGTGTGAGAGAGAGTGTGAGAGAGTCTAATGATAGAAGAGTGTTGGAATGGTTAAGACTTGCAAGAAACAAGACATGATGTGGATGTTTCCAAGGCCTTGGGCTGCCGAATTTTTGGTCTTCAAATGGGTTTCCCACCCATTTGATTTTATAAAATCACACACTCTCCAAATCACTAAAATTATAAAATTTAAGCCTAGTTTAATTTTATAACATAACATATTTTATATGTCATTATTTAACCAACATAAATAATGAAACAAATAAAATTATCTCATGAACAAATTATCCACATATAATTTTGTTCTATCACACAAGTAATATTTAGAAAACAATTTTCTAAATAGGTGTCAACATTTATTGTATGATCTTATCAACAAATAAATGTTTATTTGGTGTTTGTTTGGCTTGGTGTTTGTTCGGCTGTTTATTGGGTATGACCTGACTTGGATCATAACGTACTAACCACATCAATCTTATATGTGTCTTGGGCATATAAGATCCAACAAGTTCATGCCCCACTATTTGTTTAATCTCTTTTGGAGGAGATAGCATACTGGTAATTTCATAAACGCTTATTGTATTTAAGTTGTGTATAATATGAATATAGTGTTGTTTACCATGGAAAAGTCTTCACACTTCGAATTATTAATATTGAATAGCGGGGAAACTTGGGTAGTACTACTGGGTCTGATGAGCCCCACCTGTGTGACTCGAGGTCAACCGGGTGCAATTTGTCCTATGAACATTTGTCACGACCTGGTAAATCGTGGTAGGAGGCAAAAACTATCTTCAATTGTGAAGTCACTCTGAATTAATATTTGTTGTTAATATCCTAGCTATCTGTTACAATACACTGCTTATATATATCACAACTGTTAAACTGTTTATGTTTAAACGCCAACTCTTGAACTCACCAACCTTTGTGTTGACATTTTAGTATGCTATTCTCAGGTCGATAATCCAGCTTGCCAGTAGGAGCACATCACGAGTCAGCATGCATTTAAGGATTTAAATTATAAACGCAATTACTTGTCTTTTAATTATGGGTTTCAAATATTTGGGTGGCGCATGTTTTGCCATATTATGCATTTATATACTTTGGGTTTGTCTTATTTTACAAAACGCTTCCGCATGGTTTTAAAGTTGAACTTTGGTTTGTTTTATGTTAAACATGGCATGTAGAGTCATTCTGAGTAACTATTGACTGTGATCCTAGTTTGTTCACACGCCTCGCGGTAAAACCCCGCACGTGGATTTTGAGGGTGTTATAGATTGGTATCAGAGCCATTGGTTATAGAGAACTAGGTTGCATACACACTAGACTATAACCGCACACAGTTAGTTAGTTACTTGTTTCTGATTTCTCTACTGTATACTCATTGGCATACACATCACACTCTCTGCAGCATGGCATCATCGTCTAGAGCTCCTGGTAAGCAACCGGCATCACCTACCCGATCCGAGTCCCCACCTCCCGGACCAGTACCCAACAATTGACATGACTGGCCCCGTTTAGACTACCCACGTGGAGAGTTTGACTGGGATCAACCTTTTGCCCTGATGGAGCGTGACCCTCCGCGAGACTGGAGTTTCTATCCCGAGTTCGTGGACCATATCATGTATAGGGAGCGTGTACCTATCCCAAGACCTAGAACTAGAAATAACACTGATCAACCAATACCTTCACTCCCACGGACGGTGCAGTCCAATGAGCAAGTGATTGCAGCATTGGTGGCCGCACTGGATACAGAGCAGCACCGAGTTAGGCGACTCACGAGTGACGTTTGTACACTATAGCACGAGGTGTACAAACTACGACACCAGCTGGCTGAGTGCACTTGAGGAACGACATGGTAAGACCTTGGAGGGGTGTCACCACATGGAGGGTGGTTATCTGGCACTTAGAGGACGCATGACTGCTCGAGAATAGCGGGACGAAGCAGCCGAAAATAGAATTGCTACCTTAGAAGCCCAGTTAGCGGCGCTTCAGATTGCCGTAGCTCCTACTCCTACAGAGGCCCCCGAGGAGGAGGAGGAACCCGAAGAGGAACCCGAGGAGGAACCTGAAGAAGAACCCGAGGAGATGGAAGATGACATCGACGGATCGGATATCGTTGATTGATTTTCTTTTTCTTTAAATGACTTTGACTATGTAGTGTTTCTTCCTTTTGAAACCTATGTGGGAAGGGTTATTTCCCCACCTAAATGACAAACTAAAATTTTGACATTGGTGAATACATTGTGGCTCATTTACAATTTATTTATCTTGGTTATCATTTTTGTTATGAATGTTGTGGTTGTGATGATTTATTATTTTCTTATTGTTTAATATACTTCAATGAGATAAATATGTTTGATGTAACTCATTAATGTATTTATGAATGTAAAGTAAAAAAATGGACGCCCGAGGACGTGGACGTGGTCGTGGGCGTGGGCGTGGAAGTGGACGTGGCACCTGTGATCAAGGCGGCGGTGCTATCAACATGACCCCTGCTGAATTAGCTGCCCTGATAAATGAACACGTTCAGGCAGCGGTAGCTGCTGCCCAACCGGGACAGCCAGCAGGTAAACGATAATAGAAGGTTAAATCAAATGCCATAGTTAATCGTATAGGATATCTGATCAATGTTTATCGTGTTAAAGCAGGACCACCAGTGTGTACTTATAAGTCCTTTATGGACTGTAAGCCACATACCTACAGTGGGACTGAGGGAGCTGTAGGGCTGGTACGATGGTTTGAGAAGACGGGATCTATTTTCTCCAAGTGCAACTGCCCACCTGTCGACCAGGTGAAATATGCCACTGGAACTTTGGAAGGTGCCGCTTTGTCCTGGTGGAATGCGCAAGTACAAATGCTAGGGCAAGCTATGGCAGATGAACTTCCCTGGAATGAATTTAAGGAGATGATGACCGAGGAGTACTGTCCTCGAAGTGAAGTGCAAAAGCTAGAGATGGAGTTCTGGCAACTTAAAATGCAGGGCTTGGAAATCGAGGCCTATACTACCAGAACTCATGAATTAGCCACTCTATGCCCGGGAATGGTGAATGAGATGCATAAGCAGGTTGAGCACTACATTCGGGGGTTGGTGCCCGAGATTCGGAGCATGGTGACTGCCTCCAACCCTGCTACAATTCAGCAAGCTATTCGTTTAGCTCATAAGTTGACCGATGAAGTAGTAGAGCAAGGATGTTTACCGAAACGGGGCGCTGTGGCGAGCGTGCCCGATAACAAGAGGAAATGGGATGCTTCCAACAACAATAAATCATCATCATCAAGCGGTCAACATCAACCTCAGCAACAACAGCCGATTTAGCAACAACAACAGAGGTTCGATAACAACCGTAACTTCAACCAGATAGCTTCAAACAATCAAGGACCAAGCGGTTATGGTGGTAAACAACCAAGGTGCACGCGGTGTAACTACCACCATGTGGGAAGGTGTGACAACTTCAAGTGTCAGCACTGCGGTAAGATGGGACACACAGCCAAGGACTGTCATGGTGAGTTGGTAAGGAAGCCACAACAACCTCAGCAGACTCCCAAGGGTTGCTTTGAATGTGGGAAGGAAGGACATTACAGGCGAAACTGCCGCAACTAAGGAAAAATGGTAATGGCAATAATGGCAATGGGCAAAATAACAACAACCAAGGCAATAACAATAATGATGGCAATGGCAATGGTAATGGTGTCAAAAACAATGGAGCCAAAGGGAGAGCCTTCGTCATTGGCTCAGGTGAGGCTCTAAACGACCCTACGACTGTTACTGGTAGGTTTTCTGTCAATGGATGTTTTGCTACAGTACTGTTTAATACTGGAGCCGATAGGTGTTTCATATCCTTAAAGTTCTGTAGTCATCTATGTGATATTCCCTCAGCCTTAGAATCTAAATACACCGTAGAATTGGCCGACGGTAAACAGATCCATGTAACATATATTCTTAGAGATTGTAAGATAGAGCTTGCTGGTCATACTTTTGCTATAGATCTTATGCCTGTTACACTGGGAAGTTTCGACGTTGTGATAGGCATGGATTGGCTCTCTAATAAGCAAGCGGAAGTCGTATGTCATGAGAAAATCATACGAATTCCTGTTGGTGACGAAATCCTTACGGTCAGAGCCGATAGGAGTGGTGCAGTGATAGGCATCATCTCTAACATGAAAGCACAAAAGTTGTTACGAAAAGGTCGTTTGGCTATTTTGGCACTCGTCACCGATAAGCAACCGGAGGAAAGGAGAATGAAGGACATACCTGTGGTACGAGACTTTCCAGAGGTGTTTCCAGAGGATCTTCTCGGACTACCACCTCATCGCCAGGTGGAATTCCAAATCAAACTGACTCCCGGTGCACCCCCGATTGCTAGGGCACCTTATCGATTAGCGTCGAACGAACTACAGGAGTTGTCATCACAACTTCAGGAGCTTTTAGATAAGGGCTTTATTCGACCTAGCACTTCACCTTGGGGAGCCCCTGTCCTCTTTGTTAAGAAGAAAGATGGCACGTTTCGAATGTGCATCAATTATAGGGAGTTAAACAAAGTCACAGTCAAGAACCGATACCCTTTACCTCGTATCGACGATTTGTTTGATCAACTTCAGGGATCAAGCTATTATTCGAAGATTGATTTGAGATCTGGTTATCATCAACTTAGATTCCGAGAAGAAGACATCTCCAAAACTGCGTTCCGTACTTGTTATGGTCATTACGAGTTCTTGGTCATGCCTTTTGGGTTGACTAATGCACCTGTGGTGTTCATGGACCTCATGAATCACGTGTGTAAACCCTATCTCGATCAGTTTGTCATTATGTTCATCGATGACATACTGATATACTCTATGACCAAGAAGGACCATGAGGAGCATTTATGATTGATCTTAGAACTATTGAAGAATGAGCAACTGTATGCTAAATTCTCCAAGTGTGACTTTTGGATACGAGAAGTGCCATTTCTAGGTCACATTGTTAATGAGAAGGGTATACATGTTGATCCTGCCAAGATTGAGGCAATAAAGAATTGGGCTACACCCAAAACACCGAGCGAGATAAGGCAATTTCTAGGGTTAGCATGGTATTACTGACGATTCATAGAGGGATTCTCTAAGATCGCACAACCTCTCACAGCCTTGACCCACAAAGGAACGGCATACAAATGGGGTGAAAGTCAAGAGGCGGCTTTTCAGCTATTACAACAGAAACTCTGTAGTGCACCAATATTGGCACTGCCAGAGGGAACAGATGATTTCGTGGTGTATTGTGACGCATCCATTCAAGGATTGGGTTATGTCCTGGTGCAACGTGACAAAGTAATAGCTTACGCCTCAAGACAACTAAAAGTTCATGAGAAGAACTATACCACCCATGACCTGGAATTGGGTGCTGTAGTTTTTGCCTTAAAGATTTGGAGACATTACTTGTACGGTACCAAATGCACTATCTACACCGATCACAAGAGTCTTCAACACATCTTTGTGGAAAAGGAGTTGAATGTGAGGCAACGACGTTGGGTGGAGCTTTTGAACGATTATGATTGCGCTATCAAGTACCATCCTGGAAAGGCGAATGTGGTTGCCAATGCCTTAAGCAGGAAAGAAACAGCTAAACCCAGGCGGGTGAGAGCCTTATTGCTTACAATCAGTACTCATCTACCTGAGCAAGTTAGGAAAGCACATATAGAAGCCTTAAAAGAGGAAAATGTTAGTTCTGAGTCATTACGGGGAATGGATAAACAATTGGTAGTGAAAGAGGATGGAATTCGATACTTCATGGATAGACTTTGGGTGCATGTCTATGGAAAGCTAAGGGATTTAGTTATGGATGAGGCACACAAGTCTAAGTATTCTATACATCCTGGATCTGACAAGATGTATCATGACTTAAAGGCACACTACTGGTGGCCTAACATGAAGGCGGATGTAGCCACGTATGTGAGCAAGTGTTTGACCTGCTCAAAAGTCAAGGTAGAATACCAAAAACCATCTAGACTATTACAACAACCCGAGATACCAATGTGGAAATGGGAACAAATCTCCATGGATTTTATTACCAAACTACCCCGGACTAATACTGGTTGTGACACAATATGGGTTATTGTGGATCGGTTGACAAAGTCTGCTCACTTCTTACAATTAAGGAAACGGATAAGATGGAGAAACTAACCCGACTGTACCTTAAGGAAATCGTTTCGAGACACGGTGTACCGATCTCAATTATTTCTGACCGCGATGCTCGTTTCACGTCACACTTCTAGCAATCACTACAGAAATCATTGGGTACATAATTGGATATGAGTACTTCTTATCATCCACAAACTGACGGCCAGAGTGAGCGTACCATACAGACGTTGGAAGATATGCTACGTGCTTGTGTGATTGATTTCGGAAATAACTGGGAAGTTCACCTGCCATTGGTGGAATTTTTCTATAATAACAGTTATCACACTAGTATACAGGCAGCACCTTTCGAGGCTTTGTATGGGAGAAAATGTAGATCACCGGTTTGCTGGGCTGAAATCGGTGATAGTCAACTAACAGGTCCCGAGCTAATACATGAGACAACTGAGAAGATTGTGCAGATACGGAACCGTATGGCTGCAACGCAAGATAGACAGAAAAGTGATGCTGATAAGAGACGGAAACCTTTAGAGCTTCAGATTGGCGACAAGGTCTTATTGAAGGTCTCACCATGGAAAGGCGTAGTTCGGTTTGGCAAATGAGGAAAGCTAAATCCGAGGTATGTTGGACCAATATAGATATTCGAAAGAATAGGTCCAGTGGCCTATCGACTAGCCTTACCTGATTCGCTGAGTGGAGTCCATGATGTGTTCCATGTTTCAAATCTGAAGAAGTGTCTATCTGACGAAACACTAATTGTACCACTAGAGGACGTTCAAGTGGATGAACAATTATGCTTTATCAAAGAACCAGTTGAGGTGATGGACCATGAGGTGAAAACACTTAAGCAAAGCAAGATACCCATAGTCAAAGTTCGTTGGAACTCATCCAAAACTCACTAGATTTTGATTTCTGTGTACCAATGCAGTAGACCAGTGATGGAACACTCTCACCATGTAACGCAATTTTCGGGACGAAAATTCTTTTAACATGGGGATAATGTGACATCCGGTGTAACGCCCGGAAAATTTTCTGATCGGGTCAGATGATAGTGATGGGCTCGGATAAAGACCATTTAATGAATATAGAGTGGTTGCGGGTATTACACCGAGTTAACCCTTCGGGTCACGAGTTTAACGAGTTTGGGGTCCCGGGAACGCCTGGCATATAAATAGATGGATCAGCTGAGCAACTCTCATTTTCACTCAAACGTCATTCTAGAGAGAGAAAGTGTAGAGAGAGAAAGTGCCGGATCGAAGCTCGGGTGGTCAAGAATCGAAGGCTGGTGTTTGTGGACTCCGAAACTACAAGAATCAAGGTAAGAAACGTATCTAAATTGCCACATTTGGTGAAAAACCCGGGTTTGGGGTTTTTGGGGTTTCTAGTGGCAAAAATCGCCCAAAACACACGTTTTAGGGTAATTAAACATGTAAGAAGCTTAGATATAGCTTCCTGGATGATAATGCAAGGGTTTGGGTGGAAAGGATTGGATTTTTGGGCTAAAACGAGCTGATTCGTAAATTTCAGCTCGTTCTGCGAAATTAAGGTCTCGTCCAGCGAAACTGTAAGTTCGTCCAGCGAAACTGGAGGAACCTACAGCGAAGTTACAGTTTCGCTTAAGCGAAACTATATATTCGCCCGAGCGAAACTATGGTTTCGCTGATGACTATGCCAATGTCCAAGTTGACCTTAGGTATTGCGAAACTAGGGAATTCCAACGAAAGTTGGGCGCTTGAGGTAGCGAATCTGTCCAGCAAAACTGGCGGATTGCTGCCCAGCGAAATTAGCAGCGAAACTGCTAATTCGCCGGGCGAAATTACCGGCGAAACTACTGGCGAATTTACGGGCGAAACTACCTGCGAAATTAGTAGCGAAATTAGGCAGAAATTAACTCTTTTGAGTGTTAACTTATCTGCAGGCAGTGTAGTGCGACCCGCGTCTTAAAGGCTTGATTGAGAGGCTGCTTGTCAAGCACAGGTGAGTTTCTAGGACCTCTCATTTACTTGTTTTAAATGGTTTTGGGGCTGAAACACATATAAACTGGTTTAATGATGTATGTATGTATGACCCATTTGGGAATGATGTTGTGTTAGATGTTTAAAGTATGATTGGGGACTAGATATGTTATATAGGGTCCTAGTATGAGTCCCAAATGTCTTGATGGGACACTTAGTGCTTTGACACTTACGATGACGCCTAGCAAGCCCCGGATTCGGGAAGGATACGGGGGATAAGTGCCTAGTAATGTTTGAGGATGTAGACGATGAATATACGAGGTAATGTATGATGAGGTATGACGATGTACGTAAGACGTTATGTATGACGATGTATGTATGATGAATGAATGTATGATGAATGTATGATGACGAATGTACGATGGTGTATGTATGATGATGAATGTATGGTGTGTGTGTGTTCCTATAATAATAAATGAATATCTTTCCATGACTTTACGTATTAACGAACGAACGAAGTATTATGTAACGTAAAGTGAAAGATAACGAAAGAGGAACACGATGATGAATGCATGTATTAACGAATGAACGAATGAATGAATGATGATGAATACATGCATTAATGAACGAAAGAATTATGTCTTGCAAGCATTGAATAACGCGATTGGTCCTTCTATGTGATTGACCATGGTCATGGTACCTCTACCGCTCACCTCTAGTACCGTGGCATACGTTTTGTTGTTCATATGTTGACTTCGGCCCGGTAGCTAATAACGTTCGGGGTGTAGCATATGGTATTGGTACAATTCACCTTTCAATGTGCGCAAGTAAGCATGAATGGGATTCTTGTCATTCGACCACCGTAATCATAGCCAAGTGCTATGAAGTGGGTAAAGCCTGACAGAATCCATACGAGAAGTTAAAGATGATGATGTATAACGAATGATGAAGATAATAATAAATATTATCTCTGTGTACGTATGATGTTTGAACGCATGCACGAAAGGATACTTTTAAATAGGTAAAAGTATGTTTTATTATAAAACTAGAACTCACTCAGCAACGCTGACTTTTTATGTGTTTCCAGTTGGCAGGTAGTGTTGCTGGGGATGGCACGAGGCGGCTACTCAGCTCTTTTGGGATGGCATTCTCCATTTTATAATGATGCAATGTCATGCGTTGTGGGTCCATAACGCGCGCAACTCATCACGTTGCATGCTACCATGAGATTTCTTGAGTAATCCCCTAAAAGGGATTATTTAAGGAATCTTCTTTACATTTTGATAAGTTCGCCACGCATTGGAAGCGTGTGCGTAGCACATGCAACGAAATATGTTGCATGTGTGTGTCAAGAGTATTCTGTCAGGGTTCCGATGTACGGAATTACCTAAGGAATATTCTTTAGTATAAAAATTATAAACTTCAAATGTTTGAGCTTAATATCTCCTCTAGAGGTCGCTGTATGATCTTATGAGGAGAGACAAAGTAGAGAAAGCTTCATTTTGTAATCGAGTCAATGATGTAATGACTATTATTAATGAATGAGAATGTATATATTTTATCATTTCCGCTGCGTTGATTTTTGATTATATACATTATGTACGTTATATGTGCGATGAAGAACCAACAGTAGGGCGCCCGGCGAGCGGGGCCATACAAGTTGGTATCAGAGCAAAAGTTTAAGTAAAATGGGTAAAATTTTCATAATAAACCTAAACTTAAACTGAGAATGGGACAGGGAGAATGAGAATGCCATCTGAGTAGCTGCGTGCCATCAGGTATTTTCTTAAAGTTAATTAAAGTATGTGCGTGTGAAATGTGGTTATGTGTACTGTTGGATTTAGATACCGGTGTAGTCAGGAAGGGTAATGCTTGGGGTACGAAAAGTGGAGTAAGTGACTAATCACAACTGGCCACTGTAATTAGTAACTTACTGTACTTGACATAAACTGAGCTATTTCCTTGAATGACCGTGTTGGTATTTGAACCTTTCAGTGTGAGATAGAAGATGGTCGGTGGTAGATCATCTAAAGCCCCACTTGGTGGAGGCAGTGGCAGAAGTGGTATGGAACCACGAGCCACAAGAGGAAGACCTAGACAAGAGCAGAAGGTTCCTGAAGAACCTAATACCACTCCCTCGGGGGGAGGGATGAGAGTGATGATTTTAGGGCCTCAGTGAAAGAGGCAGTTGTCGAGGAGGTGCACCAGGTTATGCAGACGATCTTACCGTCTGTAATGACAGAAGTGTTAAAGGCAGTACGTGAGGATGAGAGACGGGGGAGAAATCAGTCCTCCGGTGGACAACAACAGGCAGGGCAGAAACGGTATTGTCCGATGATGAGGAGGAAGAACAGGTACGGGAGACAGCCCGGGGCTGTGATTACGGGAAATTCATGAGGTGCAAGCCCCAACTTTCGATGGGTCTGGTACTGCTACTGATGCTCACCAATGGGTGATGGAAATGGAGGCTGTCCTCGATATTAGTGATTGCCAGGAGGACAAGAAGGTGAAGTTTGCCACCCACTCTTTTACAGGGTCGGCTTTATGCTGGTGGAAAAATATAGTCCAAGCCGAGGGTAGCAGGGCTATAGGGAAGATGAAGTGGGCTGAGTTGAAAAGGCTGGTGATCGAGGAATTCAGTCCTCGACGGGAAATGGATAGGATAGAGAGAGAGTTCCTGCAGTTGGAGGCGGGGACGATGACCCACCAACAATATACCACCAAGTTTAATGAGTTGGCGCTGTTGGTGCCAGAGCAGGTGACGCCGGTGTCTCGAAAGATCAACCGGTATATTCAAGGGTTGCCAGCCGAAATTCGTTGGCATTTGATTTCTGCTCGACCAAGCACTTTCAGGTCGGCGGTGGATTTGGCGGGGAGGTTGTACGATGAGAGAGCCGCGTTGGTGAAAGCTGAGGGTGGAAAGAAGGCAGGTGGAGAGAAGGGTTGGTAGGGAAAGAGGTTTGGTCGAGGTGATACCTCGACAAGTAACAAGAAGGCAAGGGTAGACGACCGCCGAGTGGTCGCGAAGGGAGCTGGGATGAGGAAGTGTGGACAGTGTGGGAAAGAGCACTCGGGGGAGTGTAAGTGGGGATCCAACCTCTGCTTCAAGTGTGGGAAGACGGGACATATATCAAGGGATTGCCGGATGGGCAAGTGTTTTAACTGTGGGGAAAGTGGTCATATGAGCAGAGATTGTAAGAAGCCGAGGGCTGAGGGCTCAGGGGAGAAGAAGACGGGAGGAGAAGCACCGAGGGCAAAGGCTAGGGCGTTCACCATGACGCAGGAGGAGGCTAGAACGGACCCTGATGTTGTGTCCGGTACGTTCCTAATAGACCAAATTTTAGCCTCTGTGTTATTTGATTCGGGTGCAAGTAGGAGTTTTATTTCTACTACCTTCTGTGCTAAACTGCCTGTTAGGAGGAAATGCCTTGATGAGTCCTTTGACGTAGAAACCGCTATTGGTAAGTCCACTAGGGTTACGGATGTGATTGAGGGCTGTACTATAGAATTAGAGGGCCATAGGTTTGCTGCCATGTTACATGTGATGCCTCTAGGAGGATTCGATGTAGTGTTAGGAATGGGCTGGTTAGCAACCTACGAAGCGAATATCGAGTGCCGAAGGAAGATGATTAGACTGACGGCGACCGACGGAAGTCCGGTGACAATATATGGCAATCGAGTTACGACGATTCCAAAGGTAATCTCGATGGCGGTGGCGGGAAAGTGCATGAGGCGCGGATGTAGCGCCTACTTATGTCATGTAAAGAACGTAGAGACGCCAACACCACAGCTATGCGATGTACCAGTGGTGTGTGACTTTCCAGATGTGTTTCCCGAAGACTTATCGGGTTTGCCACCAGACCGAGAGATCGAGTCCCAGATCGACCTGATACCGGGTGCCCAACCTGTCGCAAAAGCACCGTATCGCTTGGCTCCAACGGAAATGAAAGAGTTGATGGAGCAGTTGTAGGAGCTGCTGGATAAGGGGTTTATCCGACCGAGTATCTCACCTTGGGGTGCTCCGGTTCTGTTCGTGAAAAAGAAGGACGGTAGTATGAGAATGTGCATTGACTACCGCGAGCTGAATAAGCTGACGGTGAAGAACAGATACCCCTTACCAAGGATCGATGACTTGTTTGATCAACTTCAGGGTGCCAGTTGGTTTTCAAGGATAGATCTTCGATCGGGCTACCATCAACTGAAGGTGAGGGAGCAGGATATCCCTAAAACAGCCTTTCGTACGCGCTACGGTCACTATGAGTTTCTGGTCATGTCTTTTGGGTTGACCAATGCGCCGGCTGCTTTTATGGATTTGATGAACCGAGTGTGTCGGCCAATGTTAGATAAATCAGTGATTGTGTTCATCGATGATATCCTGATTTATTCGAGAAGCGAAGAAGAGCATGCCGGTCACATTCGGGAAGTACTGGAAACGTTGAGAAGGGAGAAATTGTACGCCAAGTTCTCCAAGTGCGCCTTTTGGTTACGCGAGGTGCAATTTCTGGGTCACGTAGTGAATGCAGAAGGAATAATGGTGGACCCAGCAAAGGTTGAGGCTGTGATGCAATGGAAATCACCAAAGACGCCATCCGAGATTCGTAGCTTCTTGGGATTGGCGGGCTATTATAGAAGATTTATTCAAGACTTTTCAAAGATAGCCTCACCTTTGACAAAATTGACTCGTAAGGACGTGAAATTCGTGTGGGGTCGAGAACAGGAGACGGCTTTTGAGGAGTTGAAGGCAAGACTAACACAAGCTCCTGTCTTGACTTTGCCTGAGGGAAATGAAGACTTAGTGGTCTATTCGGATGCATCTTATTCTGGGCTAGGTTGTGTGTTGATGCAATGTGGAAAGGTGATAGCCTACGCATCTCGACAGCTGAAAACCCACGAAGTCAACTATCCCACGCACGACCTAGAACTAGCTGCGATGGTTTTCGCGTTGAAGATTTGGCGGCACTATCTATACGGGACAAAGTGCACCATCTTCACGGACCACAAGAGCTTGAAGTACTTCTTCGAGCAGAAAGATCTAAACATGCGGCAGAGGCGGTGGTTGGAGCTGATAAAAGATTATGATTGTGAAATCCATTACCACCCGGGTAAGGCCAACGTGGTGGCTGATGCCCTTAGCCGGAAGGAAAGGCCCGAACCGATTCGGGTGAAGGCTTGCCAGCTGATTATGACCTCAGACGTGATGACGCAGGTTAAGGAGTTCCAAGACGAGGCTTTGAAGGAAGATCGTCTAAACTCCGAAAGGATGAGAGGTCTAGTTACAGAATTGGGTGAGAACACTCTAGGTGTTAAGACCCGATTTGGGCGAGTGTGGATTCCTCGGTATGGGGATCTACGTGGAAGGATCATGGATGAGGCTCATAAGACTCGATATTCCATTCACCCCGGTGCTACCAAGATGTACCAAGACATGAAGAAAGACTATTGGTGGCCAGGCATGAAGCGTGATGTGGTGGAATATGTGAGTAAGTGCCTGACTTGTTCACAGGTGAAGGCCGAGCACCAGAAACCGTACGGGAAGATCCAACCATTGGATATACCCGAGTGGAAGTGGGAGCACATCACCATGGACTTTATTACGAAGCTACCACGTACCCCGAAAGGGTATGATGCTATATGGGTGGTAGTTGACCGATTGACGAAGAGTGCCCACTTTCTACCGATCCGCGAGACGTATTCATCTGAAAGATTGGCGGATCTATTCATCAAAGAAATTGTAGCTCGTCATGGCGTACCGGTGTCTATTGTGTCTGACCGTGACACCCGGTTTACCTCCAAGTTTTGGAAGAGATTCCATGATGCGATGGGAACGAGGCTACATATCAGCACAGCATATCATCCTCAGACAGACGGTCAGTCTGAGAGGACGATCCAAACACTCGAAGACATGCTTCGGGCGTGCGTGATCGATTTTGGAGGAAGTTGGGACGATCACCTGCCGTTAGCAGAATTCTCATACAATAACAGTTACCATGCCAGTATTGGCATGCCACCCTACGAGATGTTGTACGGCAGGAAATGTAGGACGCCTGTATGTTGGGGAGATATTGGCCAGAAGGAACTGGGAGGCGTCGAGGTAGTGGAAGCAACGACTGAAAAGTTAGAAAAGATCAAAGCCTTCATGAAGGCGGCGAAAGACAGACAAAAGTCGTATGCTGACAAGAGGCGAAGACCGATAGAGTTCAAGGTCGGTGATCGAGTCATGTTAAAGGTTTCGCCTTGGAAGGGAATCATTAGGTTCCGAAAGCGGGGAAAACTGAGCCCGCGGTATATAGGCCCTTTCCGAATTATCGCCCGTGTGGGGGAGGTGGCCTATAGGTTGGAGCTACCAGATGAGCTGAGTGGAATTCACCCGACCTTCCATGTATCTCATCTGAGGAAATGTTTAGCCGATGAAGATATGGTCGTTCCGCTGGAAGATATCGAAGTAGACGAACGGCTCAACTATGTGGAGCAACCAGTGGCGATCATTGATAGAAAAGAGAAACGTCTAAGAAACAAAGTGGTTCCTCTTGTGCGCGTACAGTGGAAGCAAAGGAAGGGATCGGAGTCTACGTGGGAGACTGAAGAAGAGATGAGACAGCATTACCCACATTTGTTCGAAGAGTGACAGGTTTCGGGGACGAAACCTAAATAAGGGGGGTGGACTTGTAACGCCCGGAAAATTTTCTGATCGGGTCAGATGATAGTGATGGGCTCGGATAAAGACCATTTAATGAATATAGAGTGGTTGCGGGTATTACACCGAGTTAACCCTTCGGGTCACGAGTTTAACGAGTTTGGGGTCCCGGGAACGCCTGGCATATAAATAGATGGATCAGCTGAGCAACTCTCATTTTCACTCAAACGTCATTCTAGAGAGAGAAAGTGTAGAGAGAGAAAGTGCCGGATCGAAGCTCGGGTGGTCAAGAATCGAAGGCTGGTGTTTGTGGACTCCGAAACTACAAGAATCAAGGTAAGAAACGTATCTAAATTGCCACATTTGGTGAAAAACCCGGGTTTGGGGTTTTTGGGGTTTCTAGTGGCAAAAATCGCCCAAAACACACGTTTTAGGGTAATTAAACGTGTAAGAAGCTTAGATATAGCTTCCTGGATGATAATGCAAGGGTTTGGGTGGAAAGGATTGGATTTTTGGGCTAAAACGAGCTGATTCGTAAATTTCAGCTCGTTCTGCGAAATTAAGGTCTCGTCCAGCGAAACTGTAAGTTCGTCCAGCGAAACTGGAGGAACCTACAGCGAAGTTACAGTTTCGCTTAAGCGAAACTATATATTCGCCCGAGCGAAACTATGGTTTCGCTGATGACTATGCCAATGTCCAAGTTGACCTTAGGTATTGCGAAACTAGGGAATTCCAACGAAAGTTGGGCGCTTGAGGTAGCGAATCTGTCCAGCAAAACTGGCGGATTGCTGCCCAGCGAAATTAGCAGCGAAACTGCTAATTCGCCGGGCGAAATTACCGGCGAAACTACTGGCGAATTTACGGGCGAAACTACCTGCGAAATTAGTAGCGAAATTAGGCAGAAATTAACTCTTTTGAGTGTTAACTTATCTGCAGGCAGTGTAGTGCGACCCGCGTCTTAAAGGCTTGATTGAGAGGCTGCTTGTCAAGCACAGGTGAGTTTCTAGGACCCCTCATTTACTTGTTTTAAATGGTTTTGGGGCTGGAACACATATAAACTGGTTTAATGATGTATGTATGTATGACCCATTTGGGAATGATGTTGTGTTAGATGTTTAAAGTATGATTGGGGACTAGATATGTTATATAGGGTCCTAGTATGAGTCCCAAATGTCTTGATGGGACACTTAGTGCTTTGACACTTACGATGACGCCTAGCAAGCCCCGGATTCGGGAAGGATACGGGGATAAGTGCCTAGTAATGTTTGAGGATGTAGACGATGAATATACGAGGTAATGTATGATGAGGTATGACGATGTACGTAAGACGTTATGTATGACGATGTATGTATGATGAATGAATGTATGATGAATGTATGATGACGAATGTACGATGGTGTATGTATGATGATGAATGTATGGTGTGTGTGTGTTCCTATAATAATAAATGAATATCTTTCCATGACTTTACGTATTAACGAACGAACGAAGTATTATGTAACGTAAAGTGAAAGATAACGAAAGAGGAACACGATGATGAATGCATGTATTAACGAATGAACGAATGAATGAATGATGATGAATACATGCATTAATGAACGAAAGAATTATGTCTTGCAAGCATTGAATAACGCGATTGGTCCTTCTATGTGATTGACCATGGTCATGGTACCTCTACCGCTCACCTCTAGTACCGTGGCATACGTTTTGTTGTTCATATGTTGACTTCGGCCCGGTAGCTAATAACGTTCGGGGTGTAGCATATGGTATTGGTACAATTCACCTTTCAATGTGCGCAAGTAAGCATGAATGGGATTCTTGTCATTCGACCACCGTAATCATAGCCAAGTGCTATGAAGTGGGTAAAGCCTGACAGAATCCATACGAGAAGTTAAAGATGATGATGTATAACGAATGATGAAGATAATAATAATATTATCTCTGTGTACGTATGATGTTTGAACGCATGCACGAAAGGATACTTTTAATAGGTAAAAGTATGTTTTATTATAAAACTAGAACTCACTCAGCAACGCTGACTTTTTATGTGTTTCCAGTTGGCAGGTAGTGTTGCTGGGGATGGCACGAGGCGGCTACTCAGCTCTTTTGGGATGGCATTCTCCATTTTATAATGATGCAATGTCATGCGTTGTGGGTCCATAACGCGCGCAACTCATCACGTTGCACGCTACCATGAGATTTCTTGAGTAATCCCCTAAAAGGGATTATTTAAGGAATCTTCTTTACATTTTGATAAGTTCGCCACGCATTGGAAGCGTGTGCGTAGCACATGCAACGAAATATGTTGCATGTGTGTGTCAAGAGTATTCTGTCAGGGTTCCGATGTACGGAATTACCTAAGGAATATTCTTTAGTATAAAAATTATAAACTTTAAATGTTTGAGCTTAATATCTCCTCTAGAGGTCGCTGTATGATCTTATGAGGAGAGACAAAGTAGAGAAAGCTTCATTTTGTAATCGAGTCAATGATGTAATGACTATTATTAATGAATGAGAATGTATATATTTTATCATTTCCGCTGCGTTGATTTTTGATTATATACATTATGTACGTTATATGTGCGATGAAGAACCAACAGTAGGGCGCCCGGCGAGCGGGGCCTTACATCCGGTAATTTTACGTTACCAAACTCCGTTAGTTCCGTTAAGTCTTGCATACACGTGTTATGAGCACACACTAGTTGTCGTTTAACGTTGGTGACCTAATAATAATTAATAATGTTAAATTAATGATAATTTAACTGGTTATATGATTATTGCATTATTCTTATGTGTTGGCGCAATTTAAATATTAATTGTGAATTTTATCGCGTAACGTGGAAACATGCGTATTAATTTGTATGTGTTGTGTTTTATAAAGATGAAATATATAATTGATGCCGTGAGGTTATATGCTTGATAACTTAGCTAGAAACCTTTTTAAAAAGAGTTTAGAGACTAGTTTTTATAAAAATACAACATATAAGGGTTTAAAGGGTAACCATGATTAATTAATTAAAACAAAACAAAACCAACCCTAATCCCACCCATTTACGGCCGCGGCTTCAACCCATACGCACACACCATTCGATTTCAGCCCTAGAACATCAACAAGACATCGATTTTGGTTGATCTCAAGCACTACAACAAGTTAGAATCATTGATTGCAAGCCATTACACGTCTAGAAGGTTAGTTTTTGGTGTTCTTTGCATGAAACTCAATATGGCCAAAGCCTTGGGTTCGAAAATCTGAAATTGGTGATGAATGTCGAATGTTGTTGTTGTTTGATGATGTTGATAGGTTAGTTGTTAGTATATATGTTGTTTAACGTCGGTTATGCAAGAATGATACGTTTTTGTGAATTGTTTATGGACTTTGATTCAAGATGAACCCTAATTCGAAATTGATGTTGATTATATGAAATTGATGGTTGTTTGATGATGTTATGACATTAGTTTGGTTGGATGAATGCTAGAATACATTAATCTTGCAAGAAATTGGTTAATTGAAGATTTTGTTCATATGTTACTAATAATAGTACCTTTATTTTGCTTGATATGATGATTTGATGAGGAATTGGTGTTGTTGATGGGTTTAGGATGACATATGTATACTAGATTGATGATATGTATGCTAGAAAACCTAGAATGGATAATGTAGTTCATAGATTTCTAAAAGTAGTAACTTTTTAGATATGGGATTGATGAATTATGACATGTGGATGTTGTTGATCTTGCTTAGATGTTATTATGAACTTGATATGGCATACTATTGATGAATGCATGTATACATTAGGTGTATGATAGATTTTGGGATGTACTTTCCCAAAAGGGAAATTTTATTTGCACAAAGTGTGAATGATGATAGTTTGAGCATGTTTGGGACATTAGGAGCATGTTAGTATGTCCATGAATGATTTCTAAAGTGATAGAACCTGTTAAATAGGTTGTATGGAATGTCTATTTGGTTATGTGTGATTTATGTACTTTGATGATCATGTATGATGTTGAATGTGGATTAGCAACTAGGACATCATGTTTGGGACTGGAAATTGATCATCTTGGTGTATGTGGAATGTAATGGACATGTTGAACGTATTGTTGGTTAGTATGGATGATTAATTGATACATTATCTGTTTTGGCCTGTTTATGATAATTCATAGTTATGGGTCATATGAGTAGGTTATGCGATTATGTCTGTTTAAATGGTTTACAACACATAATGTCACCAACGGGTCAAACGGGTCAACTGGGTCAAACATGTCTATCCTTCTAAAACATTGAGTCTTTGGTTGTAGTGTACTTAGGGTTCCACATATTCTCTGTTTACACGTACTCATATACTTACGTGATCTATGTAACCTCTGAGGGTTGACTGCCCACTTTTCTTTCAAGTAAACTCTAAGTACTCATTACGCATATCAGGTAAGTTCATGTCCCACTATTTATTTAATCTCTTTTGGGGAAATAGCATACTGATAATTTCACAAACGCTTATTGTATTTAAGTTGTGTATAATATTAATATAGTGTTGTTTACCATGGAAAAGTCCTCACACTTTCGAATTGTTAATATTGAATAGCGGGGAAACTTGGGTAGTACTACTGGATCTGACGAGCCCCACCTGTGTGACTCGAGGTCAACCGGGTGCAATTTTTCCTATGAACATTTGTCACGACCTGGTAAGTCGTGGCAGGAGGCAAAAACTATCACAGTCAGCTTCAATTGCGAAATCACTATGAATTAATATTTATTGTTAATAGACTAGCTATCTGTTACAATACACTGCTTATATATATCACAATTTTTAAATTGTTTATGTTTAAACGCCAACTCTTGAACTCACCAACCTTTGTGTTGACATTTTAGTATGCTATTCTCAGGTCGATAATCCAGCTTGCTAGTAGGAGCACATCACGAGTCAGCATGCATTCTAAGAATTTAAATTATAAACACAATTACTTGTCTTTTAATTATAGGTTTCAAATATTTGGATGGCGCATGTTTTGCCATATTATGCATTTATATACTTTGGGTTTGTCTTATTATACAAAACGCTTCCGCATGGTTTTAAAGTTGAACTTTGGTTTGTTTTATGTTAAACATGGCATGTAGAGTCGTTCTGAGTAACTATTGACTGTGATCCTGGTTTGTTCACACGCCTCGCGGTAAAACCCCGCACGTGGATTTTGAGGGTGTGACATATTTTATCTTGTTTTTAGTCATTTTTATGCTTAATATGTAATTTTGTATTAATTAGCCTAAGTCTAGGGGGTTAAGTGCAATTAGTGAATATTAGTCTAGACTATAAATAGGTTAATTGTCATTAGTGTTGGTTAATGGTTGAATGGCCAATTGATTGGGGTTTCCACTTTGTTCAAATCATATGCAATCAATATTGATCAAAGGGGTTTTATTGTGATTATCATTGTTTGATCTTACAAATCTTCTTAATATTTGATTCAAGTGATTATCCTGGAGTAACAGTAATCCATGGCCGATAAGCATACCATCGTGTATTTATTAGTCTATAACGTAATAAATAGTTCACCCATGCCCATATATGCTGAAAAGTAGTAATATATAATTGAATTAGGTAAATCAAATTATGAATAACAAAAATAAGCTTTTAAAAAGAATACTTACATCCGATTCAAGCCAACCATTTGTATATCCAATTTGAAGTAAATCACCCAAAAATGATGATATGTGATCAGAATCCCCAGTAAGAGAAGTAGTGAAATGATCACCACTAGTGAATAATTCTAAAATATTACTTTGATCGGTATTTTTGTTTTCCTTTTTTAAAAACAAAAAAAGGTGAACTAACGGCTGCCGATGGTTTAATTTCACGTTTCTGTTTTCTTAACGCAATCGGAACTGTCTATTAGTAAAAAAAAACATTAAATAATAAGAACAAGTAATAAATTAAGTAATATTAAATAAAATATGACAAAAAAATTAAATACTACCTTTTCTATAGTACGCGTCCCAGAAATAGGAGACAATGCGATCTAAATCAAAAAATAATTACATGTGTGTTATTTAATATAAATTATGAAATAATAAATATTATTAAAAATAATATAAACACCAAAATACCTTCTCCATACTAGGCCTACTAGAAAAAGGAGATCCAAACATCTGAGGTGGATAATTTACAAATTGACTAGTATTAAACTAGAACACAAAAAATATATAAGTTACGTTTAAATATCAGGATTATATATCAATTATTAATAAATTTAAATAATATTTTGTATAGTTACTTCTTCTAAATTGTAACGCCCGGAAAATTTCTGATCGAGTCGGATGATAGCGATGGGCTCGGATGAAAACCATTTAATGAATATAGAGTGGTTGCGGGTATTACACCAAGTTAACCCTCCGGGTCACGAGTTTAACGAGTTTGGGGTCCCGGGGACGCCTGGCATATAAATAGATGGATCAGCCGAGCAACTCTCATTTTCACTCAAACGCCATTCTAGAGAGAGAAAGTGTAGAGAGAGAAAGTGCCGGATCGGAGCTCGGGTGGTCAAGAATCGAAGGCTAGTGTTTGTGGACTCCAAAACTACAAGAATCAAGGTAAGAAACGTATCTAAATTGCCACATTTGGTGAAAAACCCGGGTTTGGGGTTTTTGGGGTTTCTAGTGGCAAAAATCGCCCAAAACACACGTTTTAGGGTATTAAAACGTGTAAGAAGCTTAGATATAGCTTCCTGGATGATAATGCAAGGGTTTGGGTGGAAAGGATTGGATTTTTGGGCTAAAACGAGCTGATTCGTGAATTTCAGCTCGTTCTGCGAAATTAAGGTCTCGTCCAGCGAAACTGTAAGTTCGTCCAGCGAAACTGGAGGAACTTACAGCGAAGTTACAGTTTCGCTGTAGCGAAACTACATATTCGCCTGAGCGAAACTACGGTTTCGCTGATGACTATGCCAATGTCCAAGTTGACCTTAGATATTGCGAAACTAGGGAATTCCAACGAAAGTTGGGCGCTCGAGGTAGCGAATCTGTCCAGCGAAACTGGCGGATTTCTGCCCAGCGAAATTAGCAGCGAAACTGCTAATTCGCCGGGCGAAATTACAGGCGAAACTACCTGCGAAATTAGTAGCGAAATTAGGCAGAAATTAACTCTTTTGAGTGCTAACTTATCTGCAGGCAGTGTAGTGTTACCCGCGTCCTAAAGGCTTGATTTAAAGGCTGCTTGTCAAGCACAGGTGAGTTTTAGGACCCCTCATTTACTGATTTTAAATGATTTTGGGGCTGGAACACATATAAACTTATTTACTGATGTATGTATGTATGACCCATTTGGGTATAATGTGGTGTTATACGTCTAAGGTATGATTGTGGGCTCGACATGTTATGTACGGTCCTAGTATGAGTCCCCACGGTCTTGGAAGGACAGTTAGTGCTACTGCACCAGGATGACACATAGTAAGTGCCTAGTGATGAATGATGACGTAGGCTATGTATGTACGAGGTTACGTATGACGATGATGACGATGTATGTATGACGATGATGACGATGTATGTATGATGATGATGATGATGTATGTACGATGCTATGTATGACGATGTATGTATGGTGTGTGTGTGTTCCTATAATAATGATGTATGAATATCTTTCCATGACTTTACGTATGAACGAACGAACGAAGTATTATGTAACGTAAAGTGAAAGATAACGAAAGAGGAACACGATGATGAATGCATGTATTAATGAATGAACGAATGAATGAATGATGATGAATACATGCATTAATGAACGAACGAATTATGTCTTGCAAGCATTGAATAACGCGATTGGTCCTTCTATGTGATTGACCATGGTCATGGTACCTCTACCGCTTACCCCTAGTACCGGGCATACGCTCCCGTCATATGTTGATTACGGCCCGGTAGCTAAGACTGATTGGGGTATAGCATATGGTATTGGTACAATTCACCTTTCAATGTGCGCAAGTAAGTATGAACGGGATTCTTGTCATTCGACCACCGTAATCATAGCCAAGTGCTATGAAGTGGGTAAAGCCTGACAGAATCCATACGAGAAGTTAAAAATGATGATATATAACGAATGATGAAGATAATAATGAATATTATCTCTGTGTACGTATGATGTTTGAACGCATGCACGAAAGGATACTTTTAAATGTTTTATTATAAAACTAGAACTCACTCAGCAACGCTGACTTTTTATGTGTTTCCAGTTGGCAGGTAGCGTTGCTGGGGATGGCACGAGGCGGCTACTCAGCTCTTTTGGGATGGCATTCTCCATTTAATAATGATGCAACGTCATGCGTTGTGTGTCTATAACGCACGCAACTCATCACGTTGCATGCCATTATGAGATTTCTTGAGTATTCCCCTGGAAGGGATTATTTAAGAAATCTTCTTTAGATTTTGATAAGTTCGCCACGCATAGGTGCGTGCGCGTAGCACATGCAACGAAATATGTTGCATGTGTGTCTCAAGAATATTCCGTCAGAGTTCCGATGTACGGAATTACTTAAGGAATATTCTTTAGTATAAAAATTATAAACTTTAAATGTTTGCACTTGATACCCCCTCTAGAGGTCGCTGTATGATCTTAGGAGGAGGGACAAAGTAGAGAAAGCTTCATTTTGTAATCGAGTCAACGATGTAATGACTATTATTAATGAATGAGAATGTATATATATTTATCATTTCCGCTGCGTTATTTTATGATGATATACATTATGTGTGTTTTATGTGCGATGAACCACCAACAGTAGGGCGCTCGGGAGCGGGGCCTTACATAAATTTTCTTCAAACGCATCTTTCGGAGTATACGCTCCTGGATTGTCTTTTTTAAAATAATTATCCTTTAAAAAATATTTAATCAACTCATTTTATATGATATATGTATGAAAAGTAAAAATAATTGATATGATGAATAATTACAAGTAATTTGTGAACTATATCCTCTATGCTTTTCGGGTCATAACAGGAAGTATTATTCTGTTTTTGTGGCTACTCAGAATACATATATTGCATTCTAAAACACTCATCAACGTGTGGCACGTTATTTCTCTTTGCGTCAGCATGTTCAAATAATATTTTTCTTCTCAGGTGAAATTTCACCCCAGTAAAGACAGCTTATTCGGTATGATTGCAGTGACTGATCAAACAGTGTTAAAACAATATTTGATGGTAAATACTGACCCTGGATTTTTTTAAAGAATTATTGTTAAAATAATAATATAATATTACTATAATTTATTAAAAACAATAACTTACATCTTTTGAATTGTTTAAAATAGATAAAGTTTGTTCCCACGTTATTAAACTCATACGAGGCTAATCAATAACTTTTGGAACGTATCCACGTCGTTTCCCGTAATTATTTATAATCCGAAACAATTCAAAATCCAAATCTATGACAAATAAAATTTTTTAATCCAATATATAATAAAAAATAATCAATATAAGTAGAATTATCAAATTTAAAACTTACCTTAAATTCCCAAACTAATCCTTTAATGTTGTATCTTAGCTTTTTCTTTCTTTTTTCTTTCTTTTTTCTCTTTTATTTTTATAAAAAAACATTATACATATGTGGATAAGTATGATTTCAAATATATATACCCCACGAAAATTCATATACATATGTGGGTAAGTATGATTCCAAATATATATACCCCACGAAAATTCATTCCATACCCCTAAATCATTAACTAAATCTAAAGTTGACAGTATAAAACTTATTTCCTTTTAATCCTATAAAACTTTGTTGAACAAGTAATAATAAACAAACTTTTGTTATAGTTGTATCATCTAACCTATGTAACCTGATATAAAAAAACGTCTCTTAAATCATCTAACGTAGGTTTCATTATTCCATTTTATGAAAAACGAAATCGAGAAAATTTATTCTTGTAGGAATAATTTGACGTGTCATATCACCAAATTTAAACCCGGTTATGATACAAAATTTATTACTCCCAAATCAAAGATTTTTTCCATTAATTGCAACGTTGATACCGTTCTCCGGATTTTCGGTATGACTTGTGTTTGTAATGTTAAATGAATAAGTGAATGTGTCATTACTAATGCATTCACATAGTAACCATTTTACAAAACATGTGTTTTTAGATGTTTAAAAACCATGCATAAAAATAATAAACATCTACATTACATCTAATAGTAATACTATTAGATGTATAAAAACCATGTATAAAAATAGTAAACATCTTCAATAAAATAAAAGCAATAAAGAATAAAAAATAACAGTGAAAGTAGAAAGTAATAAACAAAAACTAACCTTGTGCTCTATTACCATGATTTTTTAAAATTGGAAGATTCTCAACACAATTTTTAAAAAAAATTAGACAATTTTCTAAACAAACTTGTAGAAGTTTAAAAATTTCGGAGTCCCACATGGACCCCACCCCTCCTATAAATACTCATCATCAACCATTAATGACCCTCGCTTCGAATTGCGTGTCCTCGCTGACGTGGCGAGGGGGATGTCACATTCCTCGCCGGTTTTGACTACTCCCTCGCCTGGTTTGTCGTGGGATATGACAATCGCATGGTTTGACTCGGCGAAGATTATGTCACATCCCTCGCCTAGGTTCCTGCGCCCCTCGCTGACTAGCATCATTTAGGCTGACATGGACGAGGAAAGGGTCCAATCCCTCGCCTAGGGAGAAGGAATCCTGCTGACATGGGTGAGGATGGGGTCCAATCCCTCGCCTCGAGGAACGAACCCTCACTGACATGGCGAGGTGCGGTCAAATCCCTCGCGGTCCTCTCGCCGAGATTTTTTTTAAACACACATTTACACGTGAGCGAGGAATTAATACACGTGGGTGAGGGTTTGTGAGTTTTCCTCGCCAACTGAGAGTTTGAAGTCAAATTTCTTTTTTCGTATTTTAAATAGTCAATGGTTACTTTCGTAATTCGATTTGGTCAATTGGTCAATTTCATAATTTTCGCTTAAATTTATCACTTTCAAATAACTATCACTTCCTGAAAATACCCGTAGGTTCTTACCTTGTTCCACTTATCGATGAGACAACTGGTTTCAAACTGGAGCTGGTTCCGACCTGAGACAGAGAAAAAACATAAGTTCCTGCTCGGTTCCAACCATTAAAAATGGTTGAACTCCTGAAGCCTATAGCCGACTTTTTACTATTTGGGATCATTTATATGTTTGTTACAGACCATACTACCCCCTCTAAGTTAGTATAAATAGATGCAACATATATTGTTTGATTTTAACACTTGAAAACGCAAATAAGAACTCAAAAAGCATAAACAGTACTTTCTATACAAACGCTTTGACTTTTGAAAGTGCTCAATCGCATTCTTCCATTGGTGTTAGTTACTCAACCAAGCTCACCGTTATGAGGATTTTACCTAACATGAGGAACCAAGACGTTTGCATGAATTTTCATTTGTGTAAGGTGTCGTTCAAGTCTATAAAGAGTCGTTGCATATTTTACCATACTTTTTTCGCTCAACATTGGAATTTAACTTCGAAGAAACACATTTTAGATACAACAATGCAAAGAGAGAAAATTCCGATTCCTATCAAACAACAATTAGTGGTGCCAGGGGAATATTTACTTATGACATGAATACGGTTCATAATCGAACATGCAAAGTTCGTGATTTTTATTGTTCGACCACTTTGACAAAAAGCAACGGCCCAACAGAGAGTTTAGGAGGTGCAGTGGAAGCGAGTTTACATCTGCTATGGATCCCGAAGACTTTTTTTGTTTCATTCACTTGCTTTGTTGAAAGAAAAGAATCTTAATTTCTAGGCTAATCGCTCTAGCGGTTGAATTTCTAACTATCCAATCTTCTACGATAGCTTCAGAATCTATGTTTTTCTCTTAGTGGTAGAATCTGATCGATACGAATAACAGATCTCACTCTAGCGTCCGTGGAAATATGTATATGTATAGATGATCACTTGGATGCAGCAGAACGTATACAACATGTTTCATCTCTCGAACATGGACTACAAATTGAAAAACAGATGCACGGCAAAAAGATGCCAACCGAAATTACGTTCCCCTTTTCCAATGAAACACTTGCATATGATATAACGGTTCGCATAGGCAACAATAGTTCCAATGAAAAATAAAAAAAAACTACTAGACTCGAGTAAGACTACTCAGAACCACAATAAAATAAAATAAAATGATTTAGCTTGTAACTATATTGTTTTTTCAGTGATTCTTTCTTGTTTTGTTTGTAAAGCTTTCAAAAGTAAATAAAAGATGGATTACATGTTCTTTATATAACATTAGTGGAAATGCCCACGCGTTGCAGCGAGTGCGGCTGGTTTAGAAATCAAATAAAAATAAAGTTGAATTAAAATAGTTCATTTAATCTGAATTGTCAGTGTTCTTATGGAGTCGCACTTCTTATTTTCACACCTTCAAGTTATGTAAGACATATGTTGACTTTTTTAAGTCATGTGTAGTCTAATTGGCTAATTACAAAAGATAAAATAAAAAACAAGAGTCAAGATCAAATTAAACGTATGTTCGCATAAAATATAGACATTTTGCACCAAAATCCTTAACAATGAGCCTTGAAAATTCATTTAAAAGTTCAGCAACCTGAGAATCATCCAACAGTGTTACTTTCCTGAATTGAGTTTATGCAGCAACCAGTTACGGGTCAAACAACTTTTCATTCAAGGCATATTGGTTATATATACGCAAAATATCAACCTTGCTGAAGCGTGTCTAGATATAAAATTTTAAAAAGTCATAGTCTATTGTTTTAAAATAAAGCACTTTTTCCTTGTTAACTCTATATATAGTTTAATTTATATCAGCTTCTGCATCAGTTCCTTCAAAACTTCATGTTGCATTTTTTTTCTTGTCAAGTAATTCATCTATTGATCTGCACATCTGTGCATTTTTGTTCACCTGGAATATAAACCCATTAGACAGTTACTTAATAATGTCTAACATGATGTTTAGGAAGTTTTTGGTTAATCAAACTAAAGGGAAAAAAAGGCAAACAAGCTTTAACTGTGTTATGTCATCACCATATTCTTACTTTTTATGTTCTGCTATATGCTTTTCAATAAAAAAGATGTGGTACTTTCTTTTCTTTGATAATCTCTTGAAATTTACCTATTTGGACATGAACAATCATTATAAGATACTAAGATCAGTTCTGGGCCACAAGCTTTCTTGACAGTGCTACTTGCTAAGTAAATATAAAGCAAATGTACACATCAATTAAAGGGGTTGCTTGTATTTTGCCAAATTTGTGCAAACTGTCAAATTTTCAAAGGCATAAACTTTCATAATTCTGAAAAAAGTGGAACTTTTGATCTTTGAATTTCACTATGACAACATTTTACCATATAAACTATAATTGGAATACTTCCTGAAATATAAAGCTAGAACAATCTTGAGATTAGAAAAAATAGAATGATACATACCTATCACCAAATTTACAACTAAATAATTCTACAATCAAAGAAATAATGAGGATTAGATTTGTTAAGTACCTGAGAAGACAAATCAGCAACAGGTAATTCAGTAGCTACACTTTACATTCAGTATACAGAACATACTTTTTTAGCGCATATGAATGTTGAAAAAACATACAAAGCTAAAAGTAAAGTTCACAAATAGTACGGACAAATCTATGAATCATATCCATTTGAAGGAAGCAGGTTCATTAAACAACAAACAACATACAAAAGGCAAACGAAAGGAAAATATTAAATTCCTACCTGTAGAACTACAAAGTTCTCTTACTCTTAAACTTGCATTGTTATGCAGGTATGTTCACATATAATCAGCAAAATAAAGATTGCAGCACTAAATTTGTTTGTGCTAACAGGTTAAGAGAAGTTCAATACTCTATTTATATCATTCGCGTTATCTTCCGTTCCAAAAGCGCCTCAAGGAGAGTATATAAAAGAAAAAATAACACAGGTTGCGAATCAAGGTATTTTTAATACTGCCTCTCATTGTCACAATTGGATTTCAATTTGAGATGTTACTTGTTGCTTTAAAACATTGTACCAAATTTGCATATGCGAACCAACCATTTGCACCCATATTCTTCAAAATTATGGTATATGGTGATGGTCGAAGAAACCCTAGTTACACCAATCTTGTGAATGCTGTTGCTAAGAATGTTAGTTCTTGTTTGACTTTTTTATGGCAAACAGTTGAAAGCAGAGTTTATATGAAATCTTTCTTGTTTTGAGAATAACTGCAATTATTTAGTTAGATTAGAACTTATAATAATCTATTAACAGTTGAAAACAAGCTTCATAGATTTGTGATAAGAATGTGTTGAATTTTTTGTTTAAAAGCATAACATTGGACTTATGTAAGTGAAAGATGTACCTGGTACTCCTAATAGAATCTAGACATATAGTGACTACAAACTACTTGTGGAAACCTATATATACATGGAAGATGCATTCATAACACCCAAATCCACCACATTTTAGAATGACCATTACATACAAACACAAATCGCCATAACATCCAATGTCAAACAACAATAAGGACAAAAACTAAACATAACAGTCAATTTCAGATTACAGCAAAGACACATCACAATAACAAACGACCTAAATTCCGACCGGTTTGACCGCGAATCGATGGCTGGTCCGGTCCGGTCGAGGGTGATTCGTTTTTGGTCATTTGAACAGGCCGGTCCGAACCGAACCGGCGAACCAGCCCGGTTCCGACCGGTTTTCTGATTTTTTTTTAGTGGGTAAAAACGGGGTGTTAAACCATAAATTAGTACGTAGGATATACAAATATAGTTAAGTTTCATATATAACTATAAAATATATGTATAAATCATATATAAATTACTTATATTTAATTACATATATAAATATAATTAAAATAGTAAGGAGTCCGGTTCGACGTCCGATCCGGTTCTGAAAACATTGCTTTACCTTAGAAAACAGAATCTAGAATCTCGATCATTAAATCAACAAAATCCGTGTTTCCCCTAATTGACAATGGCAAACCACAATCAGAGCCGATCACACCATTACCAGTAAATCATATGAAAAAGAGTCAAAATCAAGAAATCACACCACTACCAGCAAATCATATAAAAAAGAGTCGAAATCAAGAAATTAAATCAAGACAAAGAAACTTAAGACGAAGATCGAAACAAACGTAAGAGTGAATCGAAATGTCACCTTGAAATCGGTAGTAATGGTCGGCCGCCGGTGAACTCCAAGGGTGGACGGCCGGTGAACTCCATATGGATTGGTGTACATATAGATGCGGGTACCGAGAAAGCGTCGTTGTTTCTTGCATTGAAGACCCAATAGTGAATGCCATTGAATTCAGGACAGAGGAAAGGTCGGATGTCTCCCCACTGGGAGTAATGGGACCGATGGTGAATAACTAAAGAGGCTCCGATGGTGAACGACCAAAGTGGCTTAAGGGGCAGGGGCAACTCAAAATCAATTACTACCACATTCAATGGTGGCACCTCAATGAAGTGTAACGGCAGGGCCGGCTTAACGTTTTTTGAGGCCCAAAGCGAACAAAAAATATGAGGCCTCAAAAGATTATTTATATAAACCCTCCTCCTTTATCCGGACTTGGGACCGGCAAAAATAAACTAAGAAGTTTACAATTGGTGGAGTTAAAAAATTTTTTTTAAGTTATTTATTGTGCTTGTATAATCATATTTAGATTAAGTTTATTTTTCTAGCTTTTTTTAATGCAAAATCTTTAATAAATTCGTCGTAATTAAATTCTTTTAAAAATTCTTTTTCAATCGACAAAAGAGCTAAACCGTTTAATCTTTCTTGTGACATAGTAGATCGCAAATAATTTTTTATAAGTTTTAATTTGGAAAAGCTACGTTCCGCAGAAGCAACAGTTACGGGAATTGTTAAAATAACTCGGTAGACAACAAATGCATTTGAAAAAGAGTTAAAGTTTTTAATATAATTTAGTATATCAATCATTGTGTCAAATTCTAAGTGTATAATTTCTCTTAACATTTTTAATTATTGAAATAGATCCACACCATCAACATCTACATTATCATTATGTTTCAAGGTATTTTCAAGAAAAATACATTTCTTTTTTAAATTTTCTTCATCAGCGGATTTTAACTTTTTTATACTAAACAAAAAACCAAACGTAGATTCGAACTCTTTAAATTGTTCAAATCTACTTTTAAGTGAAGAACTAGCTTGATCTACTATGTATATGAAGTAATCGGTTCTAAAACTTTCAATTGGTGTTTTTATGGTTTCATTATCAACATTTTCATCAAATTTTTTATTTCTACGAATAAGTCGTTTATCACGAAAAACAGGTTCTACATTCATCTCTAAAGCAATTTCTTTAGCTACAATCATAGCTTTTTCAAATCCCTCATCTCTATACTTCTTAAAAAAACAAATAAGCCCATCTAGTTGATTTATAGCATCATCAATACGCATGTCTTTTGCTTGTAAGGTTTTATAACAATGTTAATAGCATACAAAATGTCATACCAAATAACCATTCCTAATAAAAATCCAAAACTATCAAACTCATTCATAATTAAGGTCTTAACCTCACTTTGAAGTCCAGCATCATTAATCTCATCATATAAGTCCAATAAAGCTTCTCTTAATTGAGGAGCTTGAAATCGAATTGCTTTAACACTTTCTATTCGACTTTCCCAACGTGTTTGAGATAATGCTTTTAGAGTTAGCTTAGGTATATGATTTTGTAATATATCCCACCTTTTAGTGGATGATGAGAACATATTATAAATACGTTGTGTTATTCCAAAAAAATCCTTAGCATATCTACAACAACTAGCCATATCACTAATTACTAAATTTAAACTATGACAACCACATGGTGTGTAAAAGGCTCTAGGGTTAATATCCAATAATCGTTGTTGCACTCCTTGGTGTTTTCCTTTCATATTTGATCCATTATCATAACCTTGTCCTCTAATGTCATCTACATCAAGTCCTATCTTATTAATTTCTTCAATAATAACATCAAAAAGACCCTTACCGGTTGTATCATTTACTATTAAAAATTCTAGAAAGTATTCTTTAACTTGTATTGGGGTGGTTGACATATCTAAACATCGTAAGATAATGGACATTTGTTCTTTGTGACTTGTATCGGGAGTGCAATCTAATATAATCGAAAAATATTTAGCTCCCTTAACTTTACTAATAATTTTTCTTTTGATTTCATTTGCTAATAAGCTAATTAGTTCATTTTGCATATTATGTCCAAGGTAATGATTATGAATTTCATTATTTTTTATACGTCGAATATGTTCTTGTATTACCGGATCAAATTCTGCAATGATCTCAATATCACCTAAAAAGTTACCATTGTTTTCTTCAAAAGTTTTTCTTTACTCCCACGAAATGATTTATTTTTCTTACCAAGTTTCTTCATAATGACAATAATTCTTTTTAGTACATTTTTCCAATGTTCCTTATCTTTATTTATTTGATCTTGAATATTTTTATCAATTGTCGTATTTTTTGCCAATCTTATCTCTAGATCCATCCATGTCCTCATATTCATAATATGTATATTACTTCTTTCATGTTCTTTTAGTTTAGAATAAAAATTTCTCCAATCGTTACTACCTTCATTTGCTAACTTACTTGTACATTGATTTACGTTAAATAACTTACAACAAAAACAAAATGCTCTATCAAGCTCTATAGAATAAATCAACCATTTTCTTTCATATTTTTCTCCATTAGGTAATTTTTGCATATAAAAAGAATTATTAAAGCTTCTTGAAAATTCATCTCTTGGAAATTTATCATTAAAAATTTTAACCGGACCTTTTTCTACAAGTAGATCTCTAAAATTATTACTAATATTATTCCATTGACTAGGATCAACATAATTTAGAGGTTTTTTAGTATGATTCTCATTTGTAAGTTCATCACTATGTGTAGGTTCATTTTCATCAAGATTTTCAAAGTTTTCATCATTAGTTGTTGGTTTATCAAGGTTTTCATCAAGATTTTCAAAGTTTTCATCATTAGTCGTTGGTTTATCAAGGTTTTTATCAAGGTTTTCATCTAAGTTTTCATCAAGATTTTCAAAGTTTTCATCATTATTTGTAGCTTTATCAAGGTTTTCATTATTATTAGACATTGTGCTAGTTAGAAATTTTAACATTGATCCTTTAATTGATTCATTTAAACCTTCTCTTTTGGCCTTTTTATCTCTTTTTGATGCACCAGATTCAAACTTACGGATTCGGTTTGACATTGTTATAAGCAGATCTATACAAATCAATTCTAAGCAATTCTAAGCAGATTTAAATCAATTCTATATAAATCAATTCAAACTATATAGATTCAAATTCTAAGCAATTCTAAGCAGATTCAAATCAATTCTATACAAATCAATTCAAACTTACCAGATTCAAATCAATTGTATATATTCTAAGCAGATTCAAATCAATTCTATACAAATCAATTCTAAGCAATTCTAAGCAGATTCAGATCTATACAAATCAATTCTAAGCAATTCTAAGCAGATTCAAATCAATTCTATACAAATCAATTCAAACTATACAGATTCAAATTCTAAGCAATTCTAAGCAGATTCAAATCAATTCTATACAAATCAATTCAAACTTACCAGATTCAAATCAATTGTATATATTCTAAGCAGATTCAAATCAATTCTATACAAATCAATTCTAAGCAATTCTAAGCAGATTCAGATCTATACAAATCAATTCAAACTTAGCATATTCAAATCAATTCTAAGCAGCCAATGAACCAGATCTATACAACCAATGATTCAATGAACCAATCAATAAGAAACAAAAAGAAGTAGAAAACTAACCTGATGAGTGATGAATGGGACCTGTTACCTGTGATTGTTCTCGAATTGATTTGAAACCTGCTCTCAAAACCCGACGGGCATAAGTAGAAAACTAACCTGAACAGGCTGAAACTCGAGGCCTCGGGCACTGCCCTGCTCTCGAAACCCAACGGGCAGAAGGGGGAACCTGGCCGGCTGGCCCTGCTCTCGAAATCGCAGTAAGAATCGGCGAATCGCAGAAAGGGGGAAATCGATGCCTCTGATGGGGAAATCGCAGTAGGATTGTAGGAATCACAGAAGGGGAATCGCAGAAAGGGGAAATGAATGAAGATGAAGTGGAAGATCGATGCCTCGATGGTCTCGATGGGGAAAGCCGGAAGATCGCAGAAAGGGGGAAATCGTGAAGATCGATGCCTCGATGGTCTCCATTTTCTGAGCGGCAATGAATGAAGATGAAGTGGAAACGTCATGGTTGTGGCAATGAATGAAGATCAGAAGAATAGAAGATCGATGGTTTTTTGCCTCTTTGGAAGAAGATGAAGACAGAAGTGGAAACCGGTATAAAAATGGAGGCCCTTTACCAAAGGGAGGCCCAAAGCCCTGGCATTGGGCCAGGATGCTATTGGGCCGGCCCTGTGTAACGGACGCTGATGAAGACAAGAAGAGATAGAGGGTGAGGGAGAAGTGAGGGAGGCGGAGGGTGAACGGGGTATGGAAAGGGCGCGTCTTACGAAGATGTGAATTTCCAATTGTGCCCTACGTTTATGTATTATATTGGTAGTATAGGTACTTTTTAAAAAGTAAAATTAAAGAAATATTCCTTTAATAGAACCGTTTCAAAGAGGATCATAGACTGACCCAAACCGACTAGTACCAGATGGAGTTTTCCTTGGATGAAAGCCATAGCAGTTCAAACCCGGTTTCTTACCCAAACACATTTTAGCTTTTTTGACCATGCTAAAACTAGTTATCAACCCGAATCAGTTCCAAAATAAACCAATTTTGTGCCCTAGGTGGACAATAAAACTGATTCAGAAAACAAAAGCACAAAAAAAACAGGTCCGGTTTGAAAAAAAATACAGTTTTGGCTGAACCGGTTCCAGTCTAATTCGAACCGTCGGTTTATATACCTGTTTGACAGCCAGACATCCAAAACCGGTTAAAAAAACGATTTTGTTTAAAAAAACCCCGGTCTAAGCCGGTTTGAGAGGTTTGAGTGTTCAGTTTGGAAAACCGGTTTGATCTCATAACAAAAATATCAAATCCGGATTAAAAATCGAACTGGTTTGAAAGAAAAAAAACGCTTTGCACACCTCTAGTTGGTATTACGATGATTATTTAGGTCGTTGAAAAGTTGTAGCATTTGATATAAACAGATCCGTTTGGACACTAAAGCATAAATTCTTTAAGCCCATTTAGGATAATTTTAAGATTAAATTTGTCTCAATAAATGTCTCTCGGTTTCATATCAATTTCTGATTTTCTTTCTATTAATTATATTAAAATTATTATTTTTTCCATTTACTTTTTAATTAAATAATACTTGTATACATTTATCATTAATTTTTTCCTCTTCTCCATTCACAATCGCTTTCAAAAATATTAGAAAAATTATAAAAATTATACTCTGTTTCCCCAAAGATAATGATAAACAATGACATTTTTTCTATAATCCATTCAAAATTATCACCTATAAAACAGGGCATGCATTCATATAAAAATGAGGAACGGGGTGTGAATGCTCTCACATCCCATTCTTCATCCCCATCCTTATAATTACACTAAAAATCACTATATTTTCAATTAAATAGTATTTCTTTACACATTTATCATCATCTTTTTTCTCTCCCTCACTCACAAGCACTTTAAAAAATATTAATAAATTCATGAGGTTTATACCGTATTTCTCCAAATATGGGTAAGGACATTAATATTTTTTTTATTCATTTACAACCACTCACAACTATCTCCTATAATATAGGACACACACTCATATAAAAATAAGTAAAGGGGTGTGAATTCTCTTAGGCACCATCTCTATAGTACAAGTATCTAAGAGCATTCACAACCCGTGCCCTATAATCATGTGAGTGTGTTTGGTATATTATATGGAATGATTTTGAGTGGTTGTGAGTGAAGGAGAGAGAAAATGTTATTGTGGATTGGTATATTTGAAGAATCACTGTACAATCCTTATAAATTTTTTAATATTTTTGAAAGTGGTTGTGAGTGAAGGAGAGAGAAAAGGTAATGAAAAAGGTATAAAAATATTATTTAATTGAAAGGAGAGAGAAGAAGTAGTGATTTTTAGTGTAATTATATGGATAAAGATAAGGAATGGACTGTGAATGCTCTAAAAGCATTCATAGTAAAGTCCTTAAAAATATGTGTGTGTGTTTGGTATATTATATGGAATGATTTGAGTGGTTGTGAGTGAAGGAGAGAGAAAATGTTATTGTGGATTGGTATATTTGAAGAATCACTGTACAATCCTTATAAATTTTTTAATATTTTTTAAAGTGGTTGTGAGTGAATGAGAGAAAAAAAAGTAATGATAGGGATATAAAAAGTATTATTTAATTGAAAAGGAGAGAGAAAATGTAGTGATTTTTGATGTAATTATACGGAAAAAATAATGAATCCACTGTGGATGCTCTAAACTAATAATTTTAAGGCCGTTGCAATTTGAAAAATATTACTTTATCTATATTTTTAGCTGAAATATATAGGATTTTTCATTAATTTTAATGTTTCGAGAGAAAACTAAGAAGAGATGTCAATTTAATTAAAAGTCAACTTTATGAGATTTTTTTTTAGATTAAAGAGTTTTTTTTAAGGGAGACTAGTTATATATTACCTAATATGAATTTACCAAGTTGTGATGAATAGTACTATTCATCGATGAATAGTACTATTCATCTTATCCTCAAATCCCTCATCCTCTCCCTCTTCCTCCTTTTCATCGGCCTCGCCCTCCTCCACCTCCTCCTCGATAAATAGTACTATTCATCGATGAATAGTACTAGTTATATATAATATGAAACAACCAAATTGAGGAATAGTTGGGATTTGGTGTTGTGTGATTTGGGCTCATGAGTTTCTTTTTTTGGCAATTTACCTCTCAACCATGTTTAAGAACAGACAAATGTTATTTTGCATTTTTGATTTGGGAATTGATCCCTTGTATACTATTGATGGGAAAGATAATATGATTACATGTATTGATTCGTGCTTCAGATAGATGCTTTTTGATTTTTCTATATTATAAATAAAAAGTTATTTTCTTTCATAAAAAAGTTATTGATATCATAGTTTGGCTTAAGCCTAAAATGTGTTGAGCCGCCCTGGTATTAGGATCAAGATGTATTTTAACTTGTTATTCTATGTTAAAGTAAAGTCTAAAGTGAAATATAATAAAATCATATTTAGTTTGTATTAGTAGACTCTTATTTTTAATTTGTTTGGATAATGTTGTATTAACTAGGTTTAAGGCACCCGTGTTGCGCCAGGTGCGTAAAACGTGAAAGAAAACTAAAGTCAACATGTGGCCGCGAATCCACGCGTTGATGAGGGTGTAAAATCGTAAAAAAAAACAAACTTTGAAATGTTGCCGCAAACTGGCTATTGAAGATGTCATTTTATAACACACATAGGTTCATATAAGACAACCAAAACTTAGACGTAATTGAAAACATTTAGAATTTATATAAAAAATAAACTATCATAGTCCCGTGCGTTGCAAATAGACACGCATGTTCAAAGGATTATATAATAAAACTTGAAAGCGTTAAGAAATTTTTACATAGGAACGTTAATGAAAATAAGCACGTTAAAATGACAAATAATTGAACCGTTAAAAATACTAACTCTAGTAATATGAGCATGTCGTAACGACAAATTTGGATTTCAGAATACATCAATAAGCACGTTACAATGGTTTAGAATAGGATTTCAAAATACATCAATAACCACGGTGCAATCAAAATTTTACAAATATTACTAGATATATTAAGAGTTGGGATATGCTACAAAGCATATAATGCCTAAAAAGTGTGAGAAGTGGTTCCGGCCGTTGGATCATCTAATTAAATTAGATCAACGGTTCAAAAAACGCGGTGACAAACTTGTAAATAAGTGGAAAACTGCTAACAGGTGGAGGGGCAAAAATGTAATTTGACAATAAACCATCTTCGACGAAAACGTCTTCAAAGCCTATTGAAAACCATCTCCGACGAAAACTTCCATCATCGTCTTTTCAATTCGCCAACCTCGAAAACCATCTCCGACGAAATCCTAAAACCTAAGCATGCATCCCGTACAGTCGAAAACGTCTTCAATGTCTAATGAACATTCGACAACCTCCAAAACCACAAGCATAAACTCAGAAACACTACGAATAAGTCCAGAGTAAGAACAAACAGGTAAAACCTAATCAAGCATTATTGTGTCAAATATAACTATGCATTGTGTCATGATCTAGGGGTTTCATTGTGGAATTTCAACCGAGCATTATTGTGTCAAAAATCTATCTTTGTGTCATGTCTTTGCGAAGCTTCATTGTGTCATGGTTTGAGGATTCATTGTGTCATGATTCCTGCTAATAATGTCTTTGTGAAGGTTCATTGTGTCATGATTGGGGATTCATTGTGTCATATTTTGGGGATTCTTTGTGTCATGAAAGCTGCTTATAATGTGTCTTTTATGAATGTTCATTGTGTCATGATTGGGGATTCATTGTGTCACGATTCCTGTTAATAATGTCTTTGTGAAGGTTCATTGTGTCATGATTAGGGATTCATTGTGTCATGCTTTGGGGATTCATTGTGTCATGATTCCTGCTTATAATGTCTTTGTGAAGGTTCATTGTGTCATTATTGGGGATTCATTATGTCATGGTTTGGGGATTCATTGTCATATGATTCCTGCTAATAATGTCTTTCTGAAGGTTCATTGTTTCATGATTAGGGATTCATTGTGTCATGCTTTGGGGATTCATTGTGTCACGATTCCTGCTAATAATGTCTTTGTGAAAGTTCATTGTTTCATGATTGGGGATTCATTGTGTCATGGTTTAGGGATTCATTGTGTCACGATTCCTGCTAATAATGTCTTTGTGAAAGTTCATTGTTTCATGATTGGGGATTCATTGTGTCATGCTTTTGGGATTCATTGTGTCACGATTCCTGCTAATAATGTCTTTGTGAAAGTTCATTGTTTCATGATTGGGGTTTCATTGTGTCATGCTTTGGGGATTCATTGTGTCACGATTCCTGCTAATAATGTCTTTGTGAAGGTTCATTGTTTCATGATTGGGGATTCATTGTGTCATGCTTTGGGGATTCATTGTGTCACGATTCCTGCTAATAATGTCTTTGTGAAAGTTCATTGTTTCATGATTGGGGATTCATTGTGTCATGCTTTTGGGGATTCATTGTGTCATGATTCCTGCTAATAATGTCTTTGTGAAGGTTCATTGTTTTATGATTGGAGATTCATTGTGTCATGGTTTGGGGATTCATTGTGTCATGATTCCTGCTAATAATGTCTTTGTGAAAGCTCATTGTTTCATGATTGAGGATTCATTGTGTCATGATTCCTGCTAATAAGGCTCATTGTGTCATGATTAGGGTTTCATTGTGTCATGGTTTGGGGATTCACTGTGTCATGATTCCTGCTAATAATGTCTTTGTGAAGGTTCATTGTGTCATGATTAGGGATTCATTGTGTCATGCTTTTGGGGATTCATTGTGTCATGATTCCTGCTAATAATGTCTTTGTGAAAGCTCATTGTTTCATGATTGGGGATTCATTGTGTCATGGTTTGAGGATTCATTGTGTCATGATTCATGCTAATAATGTCTTTGTGAAGGTTGATTGTGTCATGATTAGGGATTCATTGTGTCATGCTTTGGGGATTCATTGTGTCATGAAAACATGCTTGGGGGCTTTCAAAAGAGCATGATTGTGTCATGATTTGGGATCCATTGTGTCATGATTTGTGATCCATTGTGTCATGATTTGGGATCCATTGTGTTATGATTGAGGATTCATTGTGTCATGATTGGGGGGATTTCAACCGAGCATGATTGTGTCAAAAACTATATTTGTGTCATGTCTTTGTGAAGGTTCATTGTGTCATGATTGGGGATTCATTATGTCATAGTTTGGGATTCATTGTGTCATGAAAACTGCTAATAATGTGTCTTTGTGAAGGTCCAAGACGTAAAAGAAAAAGTGAAAGAATAGCAAAGAAGTATTTCAGTAAATTCAAAAATGACAAGTCAAACCCTTTAATCAATGATAGTCCTGAAGACGATTATGAAAGTTAGTGTCTACCATAATTCTTCTATTGAAATCTTACTTCCTTTACTAAGTTATATGATATGTTGTCTCATTCATTGTTTTGTAGATGTGCAAGATAGCATGCTGTTAAGAGATTTTGTGGTTGATATTTGGGACAAAAAACAAGCTGAAAGAGAAAATGAATTAAGCAAGAGAAAATCAACCACTGATCATGTAAGAAAAGAGAAACGTGTCAAGGTTGCTAAATACCCAACAAAAGCGAGCTTTTTTGCATACAATGGACGAAAAGTTAACTTGAGATGTTCACTTAACAACCTCGTCAGTTTTTTGGGAGAATTAACAAAAAAGCAGAAAAAGGTTGTTAAAGAAATGGGTTTTGGACCAGCTCTACTGTTGAACTTGCACACAATTCCAACATCTTTTGGTTATTGGATTTTGAAAAACTACGATGCCAAGACAAATATATTCAACAATGGTACACGCCAATTTAAAGTAACACCACGTTTAATTCATGAAGTATTTGGAATACCTATTGGTGGTGTAAAAGTTGATGAACAAGCTAAGCCTAATACTAATGATCCAGTAATAAAGGAGTGGAGAAGTCAGTTTGGAGAATCTGGGAGGATCTTCATCAGAAATTTTGTTGAGCATGTATCTAAAAGAAAAAATGACACAAGCAGAACGTTTCAACTAAATTTTTTGGTAATTTTTTTCACTGCGTTGGGAGAGGCTATGAAAAGCAACACAGTCAACCAAAGATTTTTACCGTCATTAACAAAAGAAACCCAAATTCAGGAAGTGGATTGGTGTGATTACATATTCAACTGCTTGAAAAAGCAGAAACAAATATGGGAAGCTGATGAAAAGGGCTTATTCTGTGGTCCTCTTTTGGTGCTTGCGGTAAGAGTATATGGTCTCTAAAATTAATATTACCAAATTGAATATGACACAATGGAATATGACATAATTACTGTTATTATTAATTGCAGATTTTATATGCTTATGAGTTTGAGATTGTAAAGAGTTCATCTTCAATAAGCCTTGAAGTGTTCAATTTTGAAATGTTTTTGGATATTGAAAGAAGACTTGATGAGACAATGCTTGTGGATGACACAAGTTCTGAAAAAGACACAATGGCATTGGAAAAGAAAACTCAAAGGAAGGAGAAACCAAGCCTGAAAGTCAAAATCAAGAAAAGTATGTATTTACATATGACACAATGATCATTGTATCATTGTGTCAAATCCTATTGTGTCATTCTATTTAAACATTGTGTCATAATAATTTATATTAATTTTGTTTTCATTAGGTGTGGAAGAAGTAAGGGAAGTTGATGTCGGACAAAATGTTGAGGATATGATGGCTGAAACAGAAGAGGTATGACGTTTAATTATTATAATACGCTTTCAATAATTTACTTGAAAGATCATCAACAGTTATTGTTTATATAACAGGAAAGGGTAAAAGAGATTGAAAAAGAGCTCGAGCTGTTTGATGACCTTGTAATATGGGTAATGTCATTATTAGAGAAGTCAATCAAAGATTTCCCTGGAAGCACAACAATTGAAAAGAAACAAAAAGAATGGGAATGTTTGGTAAACTCATATAATCCAAAATCAAAGAATGACACAATTGAAGCTGAAGTTGAAGGAGCTGGAGAGGCAGTTGAATCTGGAGCTGCAGCTGGAGAGGCAGTTGGATCTGGAGCTGTAGAGTTAGGAGGTTTAGAGACAGGAGCTTGTTTAGAACAGAATGAGAAAGATGACACAATGGAAAAGGATGACACAGTGGAAAAGGATGACACAGTGAATGTGAATGACACAATGGCAAAAGATGACACAATGGAAAGGATGACACAGTGGAAAAGGATGACACAGTGAATGTGAATGACACCATGGCAAAGGATGAGACAATGGTTGAATGCCAAGACCAAAAAACCATTAACATTATGAAAATTGTTACAAATTTGAAAACATTGAATAGACAGCATCATATTGACACAATGGGAATTGCTGATGACACAATGAATAATGATGACTTTGATAGACCAAACTTTCGTCTATTGACTCCAACACAAGAAGAAGATAATGTTAACAAAGAAAGCGAGGTGGCAAATAAAATTGTTGATGTTAACAAAAAGTTGGATGATGTCTTTGATAGACCAAACTTTCGTCTATTGACTCCAACACCAGAAGAAGATAATGTTGATGCTGTTAGTAAGAAGGTAGAAGTGGGAAAGGAAAATGATGATGTCTGCAAGGAGTTGCAGGTACAAAACAAGGAGTTGGAGGATGACACAATGGTTCAAATTGAGAATGTTATGGATGTGGAGAATCTTGTGGACTCTGTTGCTGAGCACACAAAGGATGACACAATGGGAAAGGATGACACAATGAAGGGAGATACAGTCATCTTTCAGGGAGTACTAGAAAAAGCAGATTCTTTTAAAACTCCTGCTTCAAAAACGGTGCTTGATGTTGATCCTATTTTCACATGCACCACCAATTACATGTCCGAAACAAGATGACTTAAACATCAAAAAGAGACCAGAGAGAAAAAAGTTTCCAGCAAAAGCTTTATGCTCACCATTCATACAACGACAAGTTGTAATGGCCGAAAGAAGAACGGTTTCAGAAAATAACACATCAAGTTGTCTATTTGCAGGAAATGAAAAACCATGGTAAAATAACTTCTATGAATAAATTTAAATTTTAATTAGTTTACTAACATTTCTTTTTGTTTCTTTTGCAGGGATCTTTTATTTGTATCTAAAGATTACATGACGGTGCCAAGGGTGGAATTGGAGAGTCTAAGGCCAGAAATTGAAGTTCATATTGATGTTATTGCTATATGGGCACATATATTGAATGTCGAAGAAAAGAAGAAGGCAAGAGAGTCTTATTACAGGCTTTTTTGCAATCCTCAAATGATTGTAAGTAAACTAAATGATGCAATGATATTATTACACAGTGTATATGACTCGTTAACACCATGACACAATGAATCTTATGACACAACGAATCTTATCGCACAATGATATATATGACACACTAACACCATGACACAATAGTCTTATGACACAAGAAATCTTTTGACACAATGAATACATGACATAATAGTTTTAAAACTGCTGATGCATAACTACTGATGAACAATTGCTTTCAGCTGTTTAAAGCTGCTGATGCACAACTACTGATGAACAGCTGCTTTCAGCTATTTAAAACTACTGATCACATCAGCTGTTTTCAAAACATCTGATGAGCAATTGCTTTCAGCTGTTTAAAACTACTGATCCACATTAGTTGTTTTCAGATTATGACACAATGAATACATGACACAATGAAACTTATGACAAAATGAATATATGACACAATGAATATATGACACAATGAATATATGACACAATGAATCGAGTTTTATGACACGATGCTATATGACACAAGAAATCTTATGACACAATGAATACATGACACAATGAAACTTATGACAAAATGAATATATGACACAATGAATATATGACACAATGAATCGAGTTTTATGACACGATGCTATATATGACACAATGAATCTTATGACATAATGATATCATTGTGTCAAGTCTTATTTAACTTATTTTATCTTATATTGTTTGATTTACAGAACTCTAATACTTACATGAGAGATTATGAGGTTGTTCTTAAGGACTTCACAGAAAACATGAACAACCATTTAAAAAATGAGAAGTTGGGGAAAGATATAAAGAAGTTTGATATGGTGATGCTACCAATCCTTCAAATGGGTCATTATTACCTTATTTGTTTCAATCTAAAAGACACAAGGACAATCTTGATTGACAACAGTGCATCTGGTGAATATGAAGCAAAGTACCTTGGTCTACCCGAGAGAGCAGTAAGTACTTAAAACCCATATAATTAATATAGCACAACGTATGCTATTTAAATATAACACAATGTTGATTTTTTTCCATAGAGAGATGTTTTTGCAGATTACCTTGCAAGTATTTCACATAGAAAAGCAAAAAAAAATGAAGGAAACATCAATTGAACGGTTAAAAATGACATGAGAACATCCAAAAATGGAATTGATTGTGAAGTATTTCTCATGCGACACATGGAGATGTACCTGGGAGAAGATGTGAAGTTCTGGGATTGTGGATTCACTGATGAAAAAGATAATAAGCAGGCGGCAGAATTGAAAGATTTGCGCCGAAAGTATGCTACAAAAATTCTATTGCATGACATAAATGAAGCAAGGGATTTGGTAATAAAAGATGTGAAGAACTACATGGAGTTACCTGGTCTTAAAAAAATCAGCCTCCAAAAAACATCAAAAGACAGAATCTTTAAAAGGCTGACATTTGGAATGGCGTAGTTCAAAACAATGGTTCTTTGAAACAATGGTGATTTGACACAGTAGTTGTTTGACTGAATGGTTGTTTGAAACAATGTTAATTTGACATAATGGTAGTTGACACAATGCTTGTTTGAAACAATGGTAGTTTGACACAAGTGGTAGTTTGACTGAATGGTTGTTTGAAACAATGTTAATTTGACATAATGGTAGTTGACACAATGCTTGTTTGAAACAATGGTAGTTTGACACAAGTGGTAGTTTGACACAATCATAGTTTGACACAATAGTAATTTGGTATGTTGACATGTTGTTATATTTTGCTTTGTGTTGGCATGTTAGTATTTATTGCTATATGTTGCTTTACATTACACAATATTATTTTGGTAACATGTTTTTATCGTCAAAATCAAACATAAACAAAACTCTTCAAATATGACACAATGAGTATAATGACACAATGAGTCTAATGACACAATGAGTCTAATGACACAATGAATATGATGACACAATGAATATGATGACACAATGAATATTATGACACAATGAATATAATGACACAATGAGTATTTGACACAATGAATCTTATGACAATGAATCCTATTCTTGAATAGGCATAGAATCAGTTGTTGAGCTGCTTGAAGCTTGTTTATCTTTAATGCTTTGAAGATATAAACTGCAATTGCGTTTAATGTGACCAGGTTGTTTGCAAAACCCACAATGTCGCAACTTTTTTCCTGCTTGTTCGATGGCTAACTCACGAGCAGACTTCATTTTTTTCGGCCTACCTTTTGTCTTTTGCTTAACCGGTACACGGAATTTTGCTTCATTTCTTTCGCTTCCTCCAGTTAACTCTGCAAACCTATCTCTCCTACTTGGAGGTGGGGCGACCATTTCAACTTCATCAGCCTTAGACTTGTAACTATTCAAATAATCACGATAAAAACACAACTCGTCTTTGTTCGTAACCAATTTATTAACAATATAATCATTGGCACTCCTAATATCACAAACCACATCTTCTATAAAATGCCAGTTGTTGTCACAACCAAGAAATATAAAATCAGATCTGAGAGAAGTATTTGGCACAACTTCCCTTGTCCAACGCTTAAGAACATACTTTTTTGGATAATCTCTAATGTCACAAAGCCGAAGAACATAGAAAATATGACTACATATCAACCCAAACTGTTCAAACCTATTGCAACTGCATGATATGGTCAAATCTTCCTTTCGAAACATAACCTACAACAAAATACACAATTACATTTAACGTGACACAATGAACCTCAACAAAAGACATATTATAAGCAGCTTTCATGACACAATGAATCCCCAATAATGACACAATGAACCTTCACAAAAGACACATTATAAGCAGCTTTCATGACACAATGAATCCCCAAACCATGACACAATGAATCCCAAATCATGACACAATGAACCTTCACAAAAGACACATTATAAGCAGCTTTCATGACATAATGAATCCCCAAACATGACACAATGAACCTTCACAAAGAGATGACATAAAGATAGATTTTGACACAATCATGCTTGGTTGACACAATGAACCTCTAAACCTGACACAATGATATAGTAAAACACATATCAAGTAAAATATTACACAATATATAAACAAGAACAAAAAAGAATTGATACCTTAAAATAATCAGTGCATGGTTGCCTGAAATCTTTGATTTCAAACTTTGCAAAATCATCAACTGTTTCAATGCTCACAGATGCACAACTATTGATTGCATTATTTATCTCCAACTGCTGATCCAAAAAAATAGTTCGCGTAAAAATCTGTGCAGCTTGTTTTTCAAGAACAAATGAACTGCACAACTCCACATTAGCAAATCGAGTGTCATGATCATTCTTCCTATGCTCATACCTCTGAGCCTCCATAGCAGATTCAAAATGACTATTAAACTCCAATAAAGTTGATCTTGGGTTACAAAACTGATTAAAAAAATGGTTTTCACTTTCACATCTCGACGTTGTATGCATCAGCCCAGAAAAATTCTCATTTTGATAATATGCAGGAATCCAATCTCCTCTGATATTAAAAATTTCACACAACCATGGATGAGTAGTTAAACCAAACTCAGATAGAATTACATCCCATTCTTTTTCAAATTCAGCAGGAGTAATAGATTCTGCCCATACAATAGCAGCCAATCTCTTTTTAAAATCTGTAGTGTTACACAAAACTGGTCACACCTACAAATATGAGCGCAAAGAAATATCAGATAATATAAAAACACAATGACTGAAAAAGGAATAGCAGAATATCAAATGACACAATGAGTAAAAAAGAAAAAGACACAATGAGTAAATTAGAAAAAGACACAATGAGTAAACACTTGATACCTTAGATGTCACTTTGTCCCATATATGCCACATACATAACCTATGCCGGGAAGTTGGTAAAACATCTAGTATAGCCCTCTTCATTGCAGGATCTTGATCACTAACAATAACTTTAGGTGGATTACCAAAAGCTTTGACATAGTTACGCAATAACCACCTATATGAATCTGCAGTTTCAGATCCAAGAAGAGCAGCACCAAGAGTAACATTTCTGTTGTGGTTATCTATACCAGTGAAAGGTACAAAAACCATATCATACCTATCATATACGACACAATAACTATAATTAGACACAATGAATATATGACATAATGAATCTTATGACACAATGAATCTTATGACATAATGATATATATGACACATTAACACCATGACACAATGAGTCTTATGACACAATGATATATATGACACAATGATATATATGACACAATGATATACATGACACAATGAATAATGTAAGTAATAACACAATGGAAAAAAGACACAATGAAAATATGGCACAATGAAGAGATTAGAATCATACTTGTTAGATCTATAAGTAGCATCAAATCCAACAACATCACCAAAGATCAAGTAATTATTCTTCATAACATCATCAGCCCAAAATAAACCACCTAATGTTCCATCTTCTTTAACAATATATTCACAAGTAAAATTCGTCAAGTGACCCTTTTTCTTCATAAGAATTTGAACAAGCATATCAACATCATATTCACCAATATATTTATTTAAATCCCTCTTATAATTCTTGAAATCATTTTTCGTCGCACCGACTTCCGCATAACCACCACACAAAGTTCTCAATATATGAAAAGCTCGAACGGGACCAATATTTATACTAGACAAAGCTTGAATTGCACCTTATTTTACATGATCAACCTTTCTAGCAGCAGGTAAAAGATGCACATCATCTTGATCAACCAACAAGTGGTTGTGCTCTTCCTTGAAATAATAAACAGAGTACTTACTATTAACTAAACGTAGCTTAAGAATCGCTTCACACCCAACTCTCTTAGATGGTTTACTACGCTTCCACTTACATTTATCGTCCTCATCATTTGAAGAATCAAATACTTTTCCCTTTTTAAACCCTTGCTTCGAACAAACAAAATACTTCAAAAGTACTTTACCAACTTGTAAATATTCTGTATGCTTCCTAGCTTCAAAACCACAAGAAAGAGCATACCTTTGGGAAAATGCAAACGCATGCTCAATAGAAACAAACTCCATTCCTACAACAGGTTTAATTGAACTCTTTGCAAAAGGTATATAAGATACTCTTCCAGAACCTGGGGATACACATTGTTGGCCAACATCTTTGTAATTTTCAGCATCTATATGAATAAAAACAGCATGTCATAAAAACAGCATGTCATAAAAAGACACAATGAATCCCCAATCATGACACAATAAACCTTTACAAAAGACACATTATAAGCATCTTTCATGACACAATGAACCTTCACAAAAGACACATTATAAGCAGCTTTCATGATACAATGAATCCCTAAACATGACATAATGAACCTTCACAAAGAGATGACACAAAGATAGATTTTGACACAATCATGCTTGGTTGACACAATGAACCTCTAAACCTGACACAATCAGTATAAATAGTATCATATAACTCACCTAACATTTATAAAATATGTTCAACAACAAATTGATAATGTCCAGAGTAATCTAACAGTATAGACACAATGACGATACAAAAGACACAATGATGATACCTATGACACAATGATGATACCTATGACACAATGATGATACCTATGACACAATGATGATGTCAATCAATAACAAAATTCACAGAAAATCATACAGTATGGACAGAACGATGATCAAAATGACAAAATTACGATGCCAAAATTAACATACTATTTCAATTGCAGTATATAATCGTCCTCATACGTACCAAACTGGTCATCTCTCGTCGACATCGCTGAAGTAATTGATGTAAAGCAATCTTCAACGATTGAAATTGAAAATTCGATTGTTTGAATCTTCAACGATTGATCAATTGAAAATTTCAACGATTCGATTGTTTGAATCTTTAACGATAAAGTGAAAAATCTGTTGAAAACCTCAATCGTACAGTGTAATGGTCGACATCGCTGAAGTATTGAAAATTATGTTAATAAATTACACTTCCTAAAATACCCCTCCTTCTATTTTTAAAAATATACCACATGTCAATCCCTGATTGCTTCTCACACTTTTTACATAATATTGACTTTGTATTTGAACCCTACACATATATTAATATTGTAGGTCGGTTTCTAGTAGCGAAAACATTTTTATTGCCAAAAGTTTCCTAATTTAAATAACTAAATTTGATCACGTATACAAACTTGTGGGCTAGATGATTTGGTTGTCTTTGTCGAGTGACACAAGGTAGCTAGGTTCAAAACCCACTGCAACGTTAGCTTTTTTTTTTCTATTTATTACCTAATACGAATTTACCAAGTTGCGATGAATAGTACTATTCATCGATGAATAGTACTATTCATCTTATCCTCAAATCCCTCATCCTCTCCCTCTTCCTCCTCTTCATCGGCCTCGCCCTCCTCCACCTCCTCCTCGCCGGCTCCTTCCTCCACCGCCTCGGCCGCCGCCTCCTCCGCTGCCTCCTCTCACCACCCTCCTCCTCCCTCTCCTTCCACGACATCCACACCCAAATCCCCCCCGTCCAATTCCAAACCCTAATATTCAGAGCAAGAAGCCCGAGAGTGTAAGCGTCCGACGGAATCGTGAACTCCGGCGTCACCATGACCACCAATTTCTAATCCATCCCTCTCATCGGTAACTTTCTCTCCTTTACTTACTTTTACCTAATATGAATTTACCAAGTTATGATGAATAGTACTATTCATCGATGAATATTCTCAAATCCCTCATCCTCTCCCTCTTCCTCCTCTTCATTGGCCTCGCCCTCCTCCACCTCCTCCTCGCTGGCTCCTTCCTCCACCGCCTCGGCCGCCGCCTCCTCCACTGCCTCCTCTCACCACCTTCCTCCTCCCTCTCCTTCCACGACATCCACACCCAAATCTCCCCCGTCCAATTCCAAACCCTAATATTCAGAGCAAGAAGCCCGAGAGTGTAAGCGTCCGACGGAATCGTGAACTCCGGCGTCACCATGACCACCAATTTCCAATCCATCCCTCTCATCGATAACTTTCTCTCCTTTACTTACTTCAATTCAAAACCCTAACATCTTAATTATGATCATAGAGTTTCTCGGATTTGTAGAACATATCACTAATAAATCGATCGACTTATCTGGACAAAAAGTCCAATAATCTAAGCTTGAAGGAGCCTCAGTAATGTATTATTCCTACTGATTTAGATCCATAGTTCATCTTCTTAACCAACACTTTTCAATTCTTCAGAATAATCATGACGCTACTGCTAATTTCATGTTTGCATAGCACTTCCTTATTGTACATTTTGGAATATTTTGGAGAATGTAGATTCAGATTCGCCATCTCGAAGTCAACGATACAGAATCAGGATGTCAATTAACGTCATTTTGAACAAGAACACATATAATTTCTGATGAGAAATCGTATAGTTGCAGAGAATTGATGATTGAATTAGCAATTAATAAACTTCGATTTGGAGCCAAGTAGTTTTCGGATTCAGGAGGCATTAAGTTTAATGTTTTGTTTAATCTTTGGGCGATTTTTTTTTGTTTATTATTATTATTATTATTATTATTATTATTATTATTATTATTATTATTATTATTTATGTGACAGATATCAGTCCTCTGGTATCTAAGTGTGATGATCCAAATCCCATGGAGGACAAAGATGTTGCAGAAGTTGTTAGGCTTCTAGATAAGGCTTGCAGGGATGCTGGATTCTTTTATGTGGTAATTTCTTACCTGTGTTTGTTATGCTTCCTGATCATTAATAAATGGATAATTAGGAATTGCAATATGTTTTGGCTTTCAGTATCTTGCTTGGAAAATTATTTGCAACTTGCTAATAAATATTATATGAATAGAAAGGTCATGGTATTCCTGATTCTCTAATCAAAGAGATTAGAGATATAACACGGAAGTTCTTTGATCTACCTTATGTGGAGAAACTCAAGCTCAAACTATCTGCTGAAACTGGATACAGGTTTTTCCCCAGTTATATTAATATCTTCACTTGATTAGAGTTGTGGAAAATACTTTTACAATCATCCGAGGTTTAAAGTGCAGGGGATACCAGCGAGTTGGTGAGAATATAACTAAAGGCATACTTGATAGGCACAAAGCTATTGATGTAAGCTTTATATTGCTGCCTTACACTTCATACTTTATAATGTGCTCATATATGGCATATATATCTCAAGTTCCATTTTTTGGTTATGTGCTTAAATTGATATGAATGCAATTCATGGTTTTTTAAGCCTAAGCTTGCTTGGGTAGTCGCACATATGACATTTATCCACCGGATGTAGTAGAATTTGATTCCGTCAACTTATAATTGCTTTTTGTAACAATGTTATAGAGAATTACATAAAGGGATGTATGGAGATCTTGGCGACCCATTAGTTGGTCCCAACAAATGGTATGTGAAATTTTGAACTCCCATATTCATAATACATATCACAACTTGGGATTGTTATTATCTATAAAACTAGCTTTTAGAGTCCTTGTAGATTCATTTAAGCCTACTTGAGGGGCCTATACACAGGTTAAGCTTATTGGAAATATGACCTTTTGTATTTCCAGGCCAATGGACCCTCCTAACTTTAAAGAACTCATGGAGGAGTATCTTGGCCTCGGCATTAGTATATAATTTATTAATCTATATGCATGATACTTACAATTCATGGGATAAATATTGACAGTTGACGTGTCATCAGAAATTATTTAAACTGAGGTTATTACTTGATTGAGTAGATATCATTCTACTGATGCATATTGCTTTCACTGCAATTAGATTATTTAGGATCAAACCAACCCTCATTGTGAGTAGTTGATGCTTTCACAAAGATTTTAGAGTTGTGCTGCTTATGGTCTCATATCAACGAAATTAATTAGGAGTATGAAGTCCTCTATACACTTGTATGTGAATACATGCCTATATATAGACAGAGAGGATTATGTTGATACACATGCGGAGGACTGCATCTATGGATAATTTGTGGCAATTAAATATTATCATTTAAATTGATGATACTGCATTTAGCTGTAGAAACAAGTGTTATTTGTTGATTTGTATATTTATACTATTTTGCCTAATCATTCTGGCCAATTAGTTCAGCCAATTGAAGATGTGCTACATAAACTGATTGTTACATAAAAGAAGGGCAACAAAAAGTGATGTTTTACTAAAAAAGAACCCAATAGGCAGCACACATAAGTTAGCCTAATAGATCAAGGCTACCTTCATCATTTATCTTTGCTTAAAAGAAGCTGTAAGCATTATATGATAAGATTACCAAGTTTTTATGATTTTGCAATATTCTTTTGTCCTTATTTAAAAAATTTGATAAACAGAATATGCATAGAGTTATAAAAGTGTCATCACTGTTATTGTTCCCGCTCTTTCACTAATACGAACAGGTTTTTCTAATTGTTTTCAATTGTATTCAATGCAGGTCCATAAAATATTTAGGCAGCCAACGATTTACATGGGGTTAAATCTTTAAATGCTAAACTTTAAAACAACAATATATGACAATTCTGCCTTATGTGTGGTGGAGGGATTTGGTACTTTTGACTACGAAGATTGCTTACGTCAAAGGTTGACCTGATAACATGGTTTTTTAGCACAATTTACTTGCAGTCAGATAGATCTAAATAGCAAAACCTCCACTATAAAGCATGTGGTTATGTTGTTTCGTGTGTACTTTGATTTGTGGGATCACACATTGTTCGTTTACATAAGGTGGTTAATTGGCTGGGTGTGATGATCCAACCTCAAACAGGTTGTTGACCTGGCATGGCAACCATGCGTAGATGGTTTGCAGCCCGAGACAATTACCGGGTCTGAGTCAAAGCAATGTTACATCGTCTTCTTATATTCACCTACATGAAGTGAAATGAGAAGTAGGTTTTGTTATGGTGTGATTTTGCTGGTTTGTGACTGGTAATGGAATGACTGATGATTTCGGAAAAAAAATTGTTGTCTTGGCATGAATCATGTTTCGTTTGAAGCCACAACAAGAAAGTGGATGTAAGCCAAGGTTGAAGCTACAGTTATTAGGATTGATGTGTATGTTATCGATAATTATCGAACAAAATCGTGTCAATTACTGTGATTTTATATGATTTAGAAGATTGATGTGTATGTTAAAGATAATTATCGTACAAAATCGTCTCAACTACTGCGATTTTATATTATTTAGAATACTCGCGCAACGCGCGAGATTGAATCTTCCTAGTATGCTTAATTTAATACAATAATAAGGCACTCAATTTCACGTAGATTTAGTTGGTCATCTTGCAAAATCAACATTGTCATTCCTACCTTTATACTTTCAAGGTTTCACATAACACGCTTATTATTGTTATTTTCGTTTAATAAAAACTTCGTAACTAAGAAAGTTGGAAAATTGTGCCGTTGAAAAATATTTCATTTTAATAATCTATTACTTGCATTATTATTATTATTATTATTATTATTATTATTATTATTATTATTATTATTATTATTATTATTATTATTATTATTATTATTATTATTTATCACAGCTGCAATTCTATATTTTTCTAATTTAAATTTTCTATGAATTTTTTACATTATTGTGTTTCCCTTATGCCCAATACTTAATAGGTTTGCTAAATACATCGTTTGCGTCTCTTTAAATTACATTTTGTTTTCCTTAGTATTACTTCACTACAAGATAGTATTTTGTGCTTATAGATCGTGATAGATTTACTTTTAGAGTAGTATTTGTATTCCATAACATTTATTTCGCACAGTGACATGAATTTTCAAGCTTATCATTCTGACATGTTTATTTTTATTCACGTTTACATATCCCGTGACGGAGCGCGAGTGTTTAAATCTAGTCATATTTTAAATGTTGTAAAGGAAAAAAATAATTATAATAATTATAATATGATCATAATAACATTTAAAAAGAATACATTTTTTACAGAAATACAAAATGTTACTTCTAATCTCTATTCTAATCTAATAATTTAATTCTAATAAATAAATATTTTTTGTCACTTATCCAACTTTTTAATTCGTTTTTATCATGTATCATTTTGTTTGTCTTCCATCAAATTCTTAGGCTACTTTTATTAGTAAAGTTTGACTTTTTATAAAAATCAATAATCATTTATCATGTTTGATAACAAACTTTCTTATTTATAAAATATTAGTTTTGTGTAAGGCCCCGTTCCCGGCACGCTTACAGCTGGTCATTCATCGCACTTAAAACATACAATTATTTAAAATATCGTAGCGGAATAACTTTTCATTCAATTTAAATGATTTTGCAAGTTAATACAACATTCATTACAAAACATTGTTTGTTCGTATTACAGTACAAAAACATTATACAAAAGAATGTCATCCAAAAGAGCTGAGTAGTCGCCCCGTGCCATCCTCAACAACATACATGCCAACTGGAAACACATCAAAGTCAGCGTTGCTGAGTGAATTCTAGTTTTATAATAAAACATACATTTTTTTCGTTAAAACCGTTCTTTACTTTCTTTCAAATCATATTATACTTTCATACATGATCGCACATCATACGTACATATAGATAATATAATTATCATCTTCATCATTACGTTCGTTAACTTTCATTCATTCAACGTACATCGTTATCTTTCACTTCTTTCTAGATCCGGTCAGAATTTACCCTCTTCGTGGCACTCAGCCACGATTACTGAGGTCGAATGACAAGGATCCGTATCGTTCATTATTATGATCACTCATAAATGTTCATTTCATACATATCGCACGTTCGCACATTTCATACTTTTATTATCATTAATTTCTCATCTAGATCCTGTCAAGCTTTACCCTCTTCATGACACTCAACCATGATTACTGAGGTCGAATGACAAGGATCCCGTTTCGTACTTTCCTGTTATCTTTCACTGAATCTAGATCCTGTCAAGCTTTACCCTCTTCATGGCACGTAGCCACGATTACTGAGGTCGAATGACAAGGATCCCATATCACACGTATGGAACAGTCACTAAGACTGATCCCCCTATGTGTGTGAGAACTCTTGGGGTTTAGCCAAAATCGCACGCCATCTCATGGGTTAGCCAAAATCGCACGCTACATAATCCATATGAGGTAGGCCAAAATCGCACGCTACATAGCACACAGTAAATACCACATCGCACGTATCGGAGCAGTTACCAAAACTAAACTCCCACTGTGTCTATGTCCCCTTATGAATTAGCCAAGATCGCACGCTATAATACACACACAGTTGAGCGAACAACTCTCAATGAGTCGTGAACCCCCTTCCCTTATGCTTGCAAGCCATTCTTACTCTCATTCATCTGGATCCTGTCTCCTGCAATACCGGAGTACGTGACAAGGACCTCTTTCGAGTCTGTTGCGAAACAGAGTCGCTCACCTCCTAAATTTGCTTGCAAGCCTTTTATCAGTTCATTCATTAATGTATGCATTCATTTGTTACGTTCCTCTTTCATTATCTTCCACTTTACGTTATATAATACTTTTAATTCATTCATTAACGTTCAACGCAAAGCCAGAGAAAGATAAACATACGTAATATTAATAAGGAACATAATAACATACAACATCAGTCACACAGGGCAACATCGCACACCCATAACGTACATCATGCATAGCATACAACATGCACAAGCACACGGCATCAACATCACACGAATCACGTCATATAACCATACGGCATCACACAACATCATGCGTCACCTCATCATCATCATCAGCTCGTCATCGTACGTCATCTTATACCATCCATGTCCATTATATCATCAAGGACATCCATTTTGACCATCACCTCTTAAAGTCCTTCAAAACTCCTGGGCGCATAAACCCTATTCGGGCGCACCAACACTTAGGCGTATGGAGCTCCAGTCACATGACCTCCATGCGTATGAACGCTCCAGTCGCATGATCTCCATGCGTATGAACTCTCCAGTAGCATGACTTTAGGCGTATGAGGACTGTTTAGGCGCACCATCTCTTGGGCGCATGGGAACACTTAGTCGCATGCATTCTAGGCGCATGACCTCCAATCGCATACTTCCATGCGTATGGACCTCAATCGCATGACATCTGGGCGTATGGACCTCAGTCGCATGACCTTCATGCGAATGGCCCTCAGTCGCATACCTTTCATGCGTATGGGACTCAATCGCATGACTCACAAGCATATGGACTCCAGTCGCGTGTCCTTCAGTCGCATGGTCTTCATCCGCATTAGCTTCAGTCGCCTAGCCTCCATGCGTATGACCCTCAGTCGCACCACTTTCATGTGAATGAACCTCAGTCGCCTTCCTTTTGTATGTATGAACCCAATAGCCTTCCAATCGGTCGCCTGGACCTCCAGTCGGTCGCCTAGCCCTAACTGATGCAGAACGCAGTTCATCCCGAACTGCAGCCGTGCCTTTCGACCTCCAAACCCTTCCAAACCTCGTTTGAGCTCAAATCAACCCTTCTAATCCTTAGGGAAACATATCACGACCTCATACAAGCATAACCAAGCCCGAAATCAAGCCCCAAACGAATCACACACATCCACATACATACATAAACAGGTTAAACACCCAAAAACCTGAAATAGTTTTCAGATGTGTTCCAGTCCTAAAATCATTCAAAAACGTGTAAAAGAGGGGTCCTAGAACTCACACAAGCAATCCCGTCGAGTAGAGCTTCGATTTGACCCGCCACACTTCGATTTTCACGCTCGAATCCACCCGAACCAAGCTTTTCTCCTCTTTTCTCTCCTCTCCTCTTCTCCTCTCTTCCTTGGCTGATTTTGGCAAGAATGGGGAGGGTGTGAGCTTCCCTCCACTTTTATACCCCCACTCACCAAGTTTCTCTCGGTGGCGAGTTTGGTCCCTCGACTTTAAACTTTATTTCTTTTCTTCTTTCGTCGGCTTCAAACAAAATTTCCGGTTGTTACATTTTGTCCTCTAACTTATATATTATTTGATATATAATGATCTTTTTGATAAATTAATTAATAAATATTTTATTAAATTTACATTATTTATAATTTTAGCATCTTTGATTTAATAAATTTGAAAAATTAAAATTTCATAATATTATAACTTTATAATTAATAGCCGTGAGAAATGAATAGAGAATTTTTCTCTATTACTGTTTTAACCACTAAACTTTTAATTTATATGTTTAGCCTCTAAACATTAATATATATATATATGTGTGTGAGTACTTTAACAGACGCGTAAAAGATAGTTCTTAATACTTTAACATATGTTTCTTAGTACTTAACACATATGTAAAAGATAGTTTGAATATTTTAACATGAGTAAAAATTAAAAAAAAACATGTGTAATAATCAATTAAACATGAATTGAATACATTTACACAAATCAATATAGAATTAAAATCTAAAATAAAAAAATCTTTACGCTATTAGAAAAATAATATCAACATGACCCTTTTGTTGATTTTGTGATATTCAGATCTCAAATATGAACTATTTAACATGTTTTGAAGAAAAAAAACCAGGATTTAACATGAATTAGCAACAATTTAAAGTATAGAAATATGAATTTGAAGAAAAATTAATGAAAAGTTTACATATGTGTATATTTAGTTTACAAATGTGTAGTTAAACATGTGCAAATTTAATTTACACATATGTAAAACTCAGTTTACACAAGTGCAAAACTCACTTTACACATAATTATATCCAAAAAACTTAAAAAAGAAATTTAACAAAAATATATATATAATTAAGCATATTTTATATAAGAATATGTATACATGTGTATACTGAGTTTACATATGTGTAAAACTCATTATACATATGCATAATGATCTAAATACAAACTTTAAAAGCATATTTCAAATAAGAATGTTTGAATAGTTTTCTACAAAACATCAACAACTACACACGTGTAAAACTGATGTGTGTAAATATAAGTTTATATTAGAAAGGCTGATGCAATAAAAGTAACCAAAGATCTTTCAGCATGCACGCACTGATGAACAAGGTAGAAGTTACTTCCGAAGTTTTACACTCTTCATAGAAAAATATTATAAGTGTAAAATCTTCCAAAGTCAAAAACCAAATCTTTTGAAGCCAAAGATGAAGTCTTCTGAAGCTTCAAAGACAAAATCTTCCGAAGCCAATGATGTAAAGACTGATTTCTTTCGAAGACAGAGAAAACATACTTTCTCTAATCAACTTTTGCATAAAGCTAACCCACTCTCTGTTGCAACTCTGAAGACTCACTATAAAGGCTGATATGGAAACCGGTACCATGGAAAAGTCTCCACTGATCATTCTTGATGATTTTGATGATTTTGATACTTGGTGTCAAAGGATGGAAGGCTTCATCAAGTCTCAAGACAACATGATGTGGGGGTCTGTTATTTCTGGTCCTCCTATACCATGCACCTTTTCAGCTGTTGTTGGAGGTGGTATGATACCAAAGGAAGTGGCTGACTACTCTTAAGAAGACTGGAAGAAAATAGATGTACATAAGAAAGCCATCACCACCCTCAAAAATGCTCTTCCAAACTCCATATACAAAGGCTTCAAAAAGTGCAAGACTGCTAAACAAATACGGGATGCATCGAAGCTCATGTATGAGGGGTCCACTAAAGCAAAGGAGAATAAGAAGGACCTCTTGAAGCATCATTTTGAAAATTTCACCTTCAAGACAGGTGAAACCATGACTCAATAATACTTCAGGTATGTTGAGATTATCGATACTCTAATGGATGTTGGAGTAACTCTTGAAAACAGGGAAATTATGAGGAAGTGTTGATACATATTCATGTACCTAGTTTATGTTCTGAAATGTAAAAGTCTTTCATGTCTTACACTTATGTAATCAAATGTAATGAAATGATTAAATGATATATAAAATGCATTGTGATGTTTATATGTGATTGATTTTGTCATGTTATATTTATATTGAGTGTGATTCATATATATGAACTAACTATATAGGTTTGATGTTTGTTTTACATAGTTCTAAGTCATTAAGAACTTAGAAATGTGTTTAACTTAGTCATATGGACATTCATGCTAATGGACCATACTTATGGCCCATACACATGAATGAACCATTCTTATGGACCAGTCACACGACTGAACCAGGTGACTGGATCAGTCGTATGATTGAGACATAAGATTGGTTCAATCGTACGACTGAACCTTCAGTCATGCGTATGAGTCAATCGCACGCTTCAGTCGCACGACTGAACCATGCTAATGGTTCAGTCATACGAATGAACACTGATAACCTATAAATACCACATAATTTGTGTAAAAACATAACACTTCGAATTACTTCATAATCTTCGTACCCTAGCCATTCCCAAGTCGCAAATCCAAGTTCATAGATCGTTCCTGATTGATTTCAATCCGTTCTTAACGTAGAATTCCTCGCTCTTTGATCTGGTTTCACGCAGAATCCGTTAGTACTCCGTACGTATATGGTCCTAGATCTATGAAATTCTACAAGAGGACAGGAAGAAAGTTTCCTAGTAATGTATCCAGTGGAAAGTTTGGACTGGACAAAAGCAAAGTGAAGTGTTACAACTGTAGCCAGACGTGACACTTTGCTAGGGAGTACAAGGCACAAAGGACAAATAGTGGCCAAGCACAACACAGATCAAACTACACTAAGAGAGCTCCACATACTGAGAAGCCCAAGCAGCAAGCTATAGTTGCTATTGAAGAAGGAGGCTTTGATTGGAGTTTCTAGGTTAAAGATGTATCTCCAAACCAAGCACTAATGGCTAATAATGAAGAAGCCAAGGTATTGGAACATCTTTGTACCCCAGAATGCATTGCTAAAGTTAACAGATTTAGGTCCTATAACTTAGAGATGAGATATGATCTTGAATGCTTAAACATCTTAAAAGCTGATTTCAAAAGAGCTAAAAATGACTACAAACTTAAAATAGAAGATTTAGAGAAAACCATTTCCACTCTTAAGCATGAACATACAAACTACAGGACTCAGATCAAAGACCTCATCACTAAGTTAACTGAATGCCAGGCAGAGCTTGTGATTAGCAAAGCCAGGGCAGAGAAATGTGTTCTGGAAGAAGAGACCTTCAAGAACATGATATCCTCATCCTTTCATGCAAAAGTGTGTTATCAGAACAAGCAGGGACTGGGATCTACTGAGATAGCTCCTCCACACACTATACTATCCGTAAGATCTCTTAGGTGTGGAACTTATCAAGATGAGCTTCCTTTCATAGACCCTATTGAAGAAAAGGATGAAGAGAAGATAGTAAAGGATGAATCTGAGATGAGTGAAGAAATAAGGGATGACAAAGTCTAAGAGGAAGAACTTGATTAGAGCAGCCAAAAGAAGATCAAAGAAGGCTCAAGTGATCAAGGCCACCTTTAACTCCAAGCAGAAACAAATCTTTATCTCTACAGAGTTTGAAGTAGTGAAGACTAAGGGCTCAACTCTGAACTCTAGTATCAAGAGTTCATAATGTCCAACTCATCCCTGTGAATGAATAAAGGCTGATCAGCTGTACACCACTACTACATAGCCTGAACCATCCACCTCCAGGAGCAAGCCTCACTGTAGGAAGCTTGCTGCAATATCTAAGAAGATGAATATTGAGATGGAAAGTGATCATACTCAGCTTTCTATTCACAAAAAGTCTCTTAGAAGAAAGCCAATTGACTATATTATATGTGGCAGTACTTCTCATGTTGCCAAGGTTTGTATTTACAATCCCAAAAGTACTATCCATATAACCAAGAAGAAGAATTCTGAGAAGAAAAAAAAGAAGAAAGCTTTAGAAGAAAAATTTATTCCTTTTAAAAGCTCCAAAATGGAAATGAAGACAAGTGAAAACTTGCCTTCAGAAGATAAAATGGTCTCGGAAGAAAGGAATGCTTCTGAAGCACTGAAACTTGCTGCACTGAAAGCAAGATCTTCCAAAGGGCCAGTCTCCAAAACTTTTGAAGTAGTTAAAACTTTCGAAGTATTTAAGGTCAAGTCTAATCTTTCAAAGATGGTGTGGAAGATGTAGGAAGACCAAGTGGCTGGCAGTTCTACATTAACAACAACAAATGATCCTCAAAGTGTTAACATAGGATCAATTACTATTGCATTGTCTTCAGTCCATTTTGAAAAGCCCAAGAACAATGAGGCTTGGGTTTTCAAATGTAACTAACTTTCTCCTTGTTATGCAGGAACAGCTAAAGACCTAGAGGAATGTATGGATCATTGACAGTGGCTGTTCCAAACACATGAAAAGCAGTGGCTCTTTGCTTGAAAACTTTGAGAAAATTGTTGGAGGGCTAGTTTCTTTTAGAGGGGATGCAGGAGGCTACATTACTAGAAGGGGCAGGTCATAAATGGTAAGCTCAGCATTGAAAAGGTAAACTTTATTAAGGAGCTTGGGTACAATTTACTAAGTGTATCCTAATTTTGTGATAAAAAAACACAAAATGCTCTTCACTAAGCATGAGTGCATTGTTCTTAAGCCCGGGGTGGTCATTCCGCAAAAGAATATCCTGCTCAGAGCCCTTAGGAAAGGGAACATGTACAAGATGGATTTGCAGGAAACATCTCCCTCGAGAGAAGTTTCTTGCTTTCTATCTAAAGGAAATAGTGATGAGTCTTTCCTTTGGTATAAAAGAATGTGCCATGTAAAATTTAAGAACATGAATAAATTAATTAAGAATGATTTAGTAACTTGAATACCAAAGAAGAGTTTACAAGTGATGATCACTGTGTTGCATGCCTAAAGGGAAAACAACACAAGGTGTCTCACAAACCAAAGGAAAAGAACTCCATCACTACTCCCTTACACTTATTCTCTTTTTCCCCACCAGTTTAATGAGTCTAGGAAGGACCTCATACTATTTAGTGATCACAGATGATTTCATAAGATTTACTTGGGTCATCTTCCTTTATAACTAAGGATGAGACTCCTGAGGTCTTGAAGAACTTCGTTTTGAAAATTAAAAATCAATATAATCATAAGGTCAAGACCATAAGATATGATCAAGGAACTGAGTTCAAGAACCAAATCCTTGACATATTTTGGATGAAAGGGTATTACAAGACAATATAGTACTCCCAGGACTCCTCAGCAAAATGGAGTTGCTGAGAGGAGAAACATGACACTTATTGAAGCTGCAAGAACTATGTTGTCTGACTCTAAATTGCTCATCACCTTCTGGGCAGAGGGAGTCAACACTGCTTGCTATGTGCAGAACATAGTTTTAGTAGTTAAGACTCATGGTAAGACTCCCTATAAACTGTGGCACAAAAGGAGACCTTTCATTGGTTTCCTCAAATCATTAGATGTCCTTACACCATCTTGAATACCAAAGATCAAGTAGCCAAATTTGCTGAGAAATCAGATGATTGACACTTTATTGGATACTCTTCCTAAGCTAAGGCTTATAGAGTATACAATCTTAGAATTAGAGTAGTTGAAGAGTCAACCAGTGTGACCTTCAGTGAGCACACTCATAGTGTGAAAGGTTTTGGTCCTGATTGGCTATTTGATATTGATTTAGTTACTAACTATTTTAACAAATCTTGTGAGAATGTTTTAGAATCTACAGGTAACTTATCAACAAGAGATCCTGACCTATGATTTGAGCTAAGAAGAGCAAGCAAGAATAGTACTTCAGCTCCAGTGGTAATTAATCCTACAAATGGAGTTCCTATTAGCATAACTATGACAAATCCAACTAATATATCTAAGGTGCCTACAAATTCCAGCTCAGAGGGACAAAACTCAAATAAAGCTATTAAAGGAAAGGACGGAGGCAAAAGATGCAGAGTTGCTCTTCAAGATTATAGAAGAAAGAAGCCGGAAAAGACTTTACAAACATGCTCCTACCCTTTTCCCAGTTAAAGAAAGCCCTGAGACAGAGGCTGTGGCAACTAAACAACCTTAGGTAGACATGGAAGTTAATAGACAAAATATGATTAACTATTTGAGTGCCACAGGTTTCTATCAAGCATCTACACTTCTTCCCCTATCATATGAGTACATTGAATTTGAGTATCTTAAGTAGCTAGAACAACAAGTTATTAAAGAACAAAAGGATGCTAAGAGAAAGATGAGGGAAGAATTTGCAAAGTCAAGAACCATCATCCAAAAAGAGCCAAAAGAAGTCTACTAATAGGCAGAGGATGATGAGCTTCTTGAAGCTGTATAGTTTCTTCAGAAGGAGGCTTGGTCCAATGTCTCTATCATTATGGATGAGCACATTCAAGTGATCAAGTAGAAGATTAAAAGGGGAGAGCTTGTTGACTTGCATTCTCTACTAAGTCAAGCTCCTCCTGAAGTTGAGGTCAAGGTTGAACCCATTGAGACAACAAAACCTTGACCTAGAGCTACATCTTAGCCAACTTCATATTCTAATCCACAATTGGGTCCTGCTCCTTCTCCGTCTGAACCTGTGAAGGAAGAGGACCCAACTGAGAAAGACATAACAGAACACCCTGGTGCTGAAGACCAGTCTTCTCAGTTAAAGACTTCAAAGAGGAGGAAAAGGATGGCCATGAAAAGTGTTTCTAAGAAGAAGAAGAAGTCAAAAGTATCCACCTCCACACCTCAGGATGAGTCAGAGCATCCTGAGGAAGTGCAAAAAGAGGCTGCTCAACAAACTCCAACTCAAGCATAACCTCTTGTAGCTGGAAGACTCATCCTGTCTAGGACTTTGCTGCAAATTAGACGGGTGGTATGTCATCAGAGATCAAGGAGGTCAAGATGTCTATTTCTAGCAAGACATACTTGATCTACCTCTGCATGATCTCTATGACATAAGAAGGTATTATGAGAGTATGAAGGATCCTGACCAATTGATGAAGAAGGGAATGGTCTTGATCCTACTGAGGACTGTCAATATTTAAATAACATTCTCTTTTTTAGTAGCATCAGCCTAGGGGGAGGTTGTAAAGTTATATTAGAAAGGCTGATACAACCAAAGCAACCAAAGATCCTCCCGTATGCATCTATTATGAACAAGGTAGAAGTTACTTCGAAAGTTTTACACTCTTCATAAAAAAATATTTGAAGTGTAAAATCTTCTGAAGCCAAAGACCAAATCTTCCAAAGCTAAAGATGAAGTCTTCCGAAGCTTCAAAGACAAAGTCTTCCAAAGCCAATGAAGTGAAGATTGATTTCTTCCGATGACAGAAAAGACATGCTTTCTCTTATCAACTTTTGCAAAAAGCTGGCCCACTTTCCGTTGCAACTCTAAAGACTCACCAACTTGTTTATGTTGATGAAAAGGTCCATGCTTTTGCAACTATAGAGTAAGGTTTAGAGACTGTAACTTTCTACTTTGTACCTTTTATGCTTTTATAATATATTAGGATGTGAGATATGACATGTTATAGTCACAAGTCAAAAGGCAATTCGCCTTTTAACTGTACATTGATCTTGTTGTCTAGATTAGTGTTTTCAGCTGGCTTTCAAAGTATAGCCGCCTGTAGAATGTAGTATAAAGTGTCTTAGGTTCTTGTATTTTATCTTATGCTTTTAACACTTGTAATAGAACTTGAGAGCAATATGTAGCATTCTTGAAAACCATACTTATCTTGTTCATTGTTCTTTTGTTCTGTCTTATTACTTACTTGTGTTCTTAGTATCTTCCATAAACCCGGTTCCCTATTTGATATGTTAAGTGTTCTAATACTCTTCTCATTGTTAGACTGATTGTATTACTACTCTTAACCGGTCCTGTAGTAAAGTGTGTATATATATATGTATATATATCTATATATTTGATATTAAATTCACACAATTTGTTTTAATTTAATAAATGATTATCACCTTTAGACTAACTACACACAATAGGCAAGCACAATGATCGTATAGTAGTATAGTCTAAGGTAAGAACCGAGTATTGATCCATGAACACAATGGCTCTCAATACTAAATCATCATCATTATTAAAATGATCAAATAAGTTTATATTTGTGAATATTATAATTATTCAAAACGATTAGCAATTTAAACTAAGAAATTAAGTAAGTAAAGGTGAAGATACATAATCAATTAAAGATACCGCTTGGACTTTGGTTCCATTTAGCATAGAATTAACAACTAGCACCAACCCAAGGTGAGACCATTTTTTACACATGATATATGGAAGTAGCCAAAACCCCCGTCAAGGATATCTAGACATATAACCATTCAGAAAGCTAGAACGATAAACACTCAGTAGCCACTTAAAGTTATGCCATGAAGAACTAATGATACAACTATATCAATGTGAAAGATGAATTAGACTCCTGTTAGGCTTACCTAATTCCACAATTTTTTGGAAAATTATCAGGTAAACACATGGCACCCACCTTAACTTACGTAAAATAGACAAAACTATAACTTCCCTTCAACTCATAAACATCAAACCACAATTTCAAAATCAATTCATAACCCATGAAAAGAGAGATTCATCGCATACACCATGGTTTTCTCAAACATAAGCATAAGGATGCATATTTACCCAATTTTACTAAACCCCTAACCTTCATTCACCATTCTAGTCAATGTCACAAAATTGCATACAAAAGATTGAACATTTCATCAAACTAGAACAAATAGACATTATCATTGAAAAATAATCAAGTTTCATCATTACATAAACAACACCAAGAATCATGTACAAGTTGTTAAATCATGGTAAGTATCATCTAATACAAGTAATAATAAGAGTTAAGCCCATAAGGGTTATAAAAAACACACCCAAACTCAAGAACATGGAATAACTCATAGTAGATCTAGAGGAATACAAACCAATTTTGAGTCGAAATGGGGTGGATGATGTTAGATCCTTCTTGAAAGTGTGGAATCTTCAATCTTAGCTTTCAAATCTCCCAAAAACTCTTAAGAAATGCTCAAAACTGCCAAAGGGTTTGAGGGATGCGAGGGTTTTGAAAGAAATAAAAGTTATATTACAAATGAGGTGCAGTAGGGTTATAAACCTATTTTCTACCCGATTATGGCCATATCTGAATCAGCTTCAAAAATAAATTATTTAGAGTTTGACAGCTTATGTGGTCTTATTTAGCTTTAATATGACCATATTAGAAGCATTTTTGCTCTTTAACTTCTTCAAATCTTCGGTTTTCTTCCCAAAAATCATCGAGCTTCATCTGATACCTACAAATTTCAAATAAGACACAAAAAGTGTCTAATTTATGAACTTTGTATCAAAAAATAACTTGAAATACAAAGAAAACAAATATTGTAAACATATATAAAAAATCCCCACACTTGAACTTTGCTTATCCTCGAGCAAACTCTCATGCAAACATTAAACAAAATAAATCTCACTGACATAAATGATGTTGAGAGGCAAACCATTTGTTAAATCAAGATCCAATAATTGACTATCAGACATGACATATTCATAAGAAGAAGCCAAGTGTTTTAATCTTTCTCTTTTAAAAAATACTAGTAATATACAAATGAGCATCATATGTCTACGAAATTTTTTTATGCATGAGTGTAAATCGCTTACAAAAATCACTCAACACTTAGTTATTTATATGTATAAATGTATAAATGAATTACTCAATACCAACCAATTATACTGTAGGACTGTTAAAGGTGGTCAATAAAATCAGTTTCATAATAAGGAGAGACTTAGAATACTTAACAGATCAAATAAGGAACCGAGTTTTAGTTAATGATACTAAGAACACAAGTAAGCATGAGACAGGTATAAGAACAACAATAAGATAATATTTGTTTTCAAGAATGTTGTATATTTCTCTAAAGTTCTATTACAATTTTTACAAAGCATAATAATAAATACAAGTACTTGAGACACTTTATACTACTTCCTATAGCCAACTATACTTTGAAAGCAAGCTGGAAACACTAATCTAGATAACAAGATAAATGTATAGTCAAAAGAAAGATTGTCTTTTGACTTATGACTATGACATGCCATAGCTCACATCCTAATATATTACAAAAATGATAAAAGGTAAAAAAGTAGAAAGTTACAGACCCATAACCTTAATCTACAGTTGACAAAAGCATGGACCTTTTCACCAACTTGTCTAAGTTGTTAAGTCTTTAAATGTGGCAGCTGAAAGTTGTTCAGCTTTTTATCAAAAGGTGATCAGAGAAAGCACGTCTTCTCTATCTTCAGAAGAAATCAGTCTTTGGCTTTAGAAGACTTTGTCTCTAAAGCTTCGCAAGACTTCATCTTTGGCTTTAGAATATTTGGTCATTTGGCTTCAGAAGACTATACACTTAGCTTATTTCCTTTGAGTTGTGTAAAACTTCCAAAGTAACTTTACTTTGTACTTCATGTATGCATGCTGAGCGCTCTTTGGTTGCTTTGGTTGCATCAGCCTTCAAGTATAACTTTAGAAACTCCCCCTAGGCTAATGCTACATCAGGCTTCAAGTATAACTTTAGAAACTCCCCCTAGGCTAATGCTACCAAAACAGAAGAGATTACTCATATATTGACAGTCCTCATCAGGATCAAGACCATTTCTTTCTTTATCATTTGGTCACGATCCCTTAGACTCTTATAGTATCTCCTCATGTCATAGAGATCATGCAGAGGAAGGTCAAGTATGTCTTGCCAAAAATAGACATCTTGACCTCTTTGATCTCTAATGACATACCATCTGTCAGGATTAGTAGCAAAAGTGTAGAACAAGTGGGTCTCCCAGTAACAAGAGGCTCTATATTTGTTGGACTTGGTTGAGTAGCCTCTTTTTCAGTAGCCTTAGGATGTTCTGACTTATCTTGAGGTGTAGAAGTGGATTCCTTGCACTTCTTCTTCTTCTGACTGTCTCTTTTCATGGCTATCCTTTTCTTCCTCTTTCTAGATTTCAATTGAGAAGACTGGCCTTTAGAACCAGGTTGTTCTTGTGTGTATTTGTCAATTAGATCCTTTCCCTTAAAGGTTTAGAAAGAGAGGGATCAGGACCCTGCTATGGATCACAAGATAAAGTTGGCTGTGGTCCAGCACTAGGTCCAGGTTGTGTTGTCTCTTATGGTTTAACCTTTAAATCTAGTTTGGTGCAACCTGACTTGGTAGAGAATGCAATTCAATGAGCTCAACCTTTTTAATCTTCTGCTTGATCACCTTAATATGCTCATCCATAATGGATAAAGACATTGGACCAAGCCTCCTTTTGGAGAATCCATACATCTTTAAAAAGCTCGTCATCCTCTTCCTATCAACAAACTTCATTAGACTCTTTTGGATGATGGCTTTTAACCTTGCAGCTTCTTCTCTCATCTTCCTCTTAGTAGCTTTTCATGCTTTCATTACTTGTTGCTCAAGCTGCTTGAGGTACTCAAACTTTATGTATTCATATGACAAGGGAAGAAGTGCAGTTGCCTTATAGAGGCCTATGGAACTTAGGTAGGTAATAATATTTGTTTGTCTGCTTCTTTGTCTACCTTAGGTTGTTACTTAGTTGCCACAACCTTTTTCTCAGGGCTTTCTTGAACCGGGGAGAGGGTAGGACCATACTTGTAAAGTCTTTTCCTCCTCCTTTCTTCCTTGATCTTAAGGTGTAGTTCTGCATCCTCTGCTTCCTTCCTTTCCTTTGACAACTCTGTGTCAGCCAGTTCATTTAAATCCTTTAATGGAAGAGAGATGATTTCATCAATGTTGTAGTTCCTAGTCCCTAAGTAATTCAATCTGGTTGCCCATAACTCATCATCTTGAGTATTTGGCCTAGGGGCAGCCCTGATTGTAGTTTCTATAAAACCTGGGGGACCCACTTGAACGCTCTTCCTTTAGCTTCCTCTTACTCTCTCTTTCCTCCTCCTCAATCTCCTCAGGAGTCAACTTCCTTTTCCCTTTATCACTCACAGGCCTTAGTGACTCAGGGTGGAGAGAGCTTTGGCCTTCATTTCTTAGTTTAGCACTTGAGCTCTATCAAGAGAGCCGTTGTAAAGCACCTTCACCAGCTAGTGCCTCACTGAGGGTAGAGGATGTTGAAGTAGTTTCTATCTCAAGGTTCACAAGTTCTATCACTTGGCCTTCAGTCAAGGTTTCCCCTTTGAAGTTAATATTTGAATCCACCTTGACATCCAGTTGACCAATGACATTACCTCTTAGCCTTTGTCTTCTTCTTAGTTTGAACTCTTCAACAATCCTGTCTTGAATCCTCTCAGCTAGTCTGTCAGCTTGCCTGCTTTAGCTTGGGTTGGCAAGTGACATGTGAACTAGAGGAAGACACTCATAGTACTTCAGGGCCTGAAAATTATAGACTTTTTTCTGCCCCTAAAGTCTATGGAGCATCAGGCTCTCCTGTCAGCATCATACCTCCACCCTAGTTTTTCATTTTTAGCATCATAGGGTGGGGTAAGCATAGCCCTTGGAATACCTTCCTCAAACAGACTTTGTATGAGTGAGTCCACATCAATGTTGACTTGAGGAGTTTGCTAGGCATGGATAATTGCAAGTGAGGGTGGTGAATCCTCTATGTCCATACTCTGAAAAGAACTCCCAGGTTCTATGATTATAGGTTAGACTTTCTCCTCCTTTTTGGTAGCATCACCCTTTTGCATAGGTGAGCTAGAAGTTAGATCCACCACATCCATAGGTTCTTGTGGCACTGATTGAGTCCTCCTAAGTGGTCTCTCAGCTAACCTTCCCTTGAGATCAATGATCTTAAGTTGCTGGTCAATGAACCTTTTTAGCAGTGTAGTCACCTGAGATTCCAGGTGTCTAACCTTTGTGACTAAATACATGAAGGTTTTAGTCAGTTTTTGCACCTTTAGTTTCAGACTCCCCTCATCTTCATCAGAAGAATCATGAGGGGATGAGAGAATAGGACTAAAATCTTCTTCCTCATTGCCAGCACTGAGTTCTTGATTGCTGGATTTCCCTTGCACCATGACACCTTTAGTTGAAGTGTTAATGGGCTAGGTTGCCATGGTTGAGGTCTTAGAGATGCATATCCCTTGCAAAAGTAAGAGCCTCTTCCATATGGACCTCCATAACAGGTTCAGGGAGATCTACCTCAATTGTGGGTAGATGATGTGGGCTAGACATAGGTGAGTCAGGAGCACTCATCTCTCCTTGAGCGGGGGTGGAGAAGAGATACTCATGGTACTCACTAAATCCCATGTCTTTATCATTATAGAATTCAAGGTTGGCTATGCGTTAATTGAGTTCTACAGGCTGGGGATGGTAGCTTTGCCCTGAAGATTGTTCACTAGAGTTTTGAGATTCTGAATGAAGGCTTATAGCTTATGTTGGTGTAGTGAGCTCATTAAGCTATGCATGAGGAACCTCAACACTGACCTTGAAGTGATGGGAGTGGTTTGCTCCTCAGGGGAAGTGAGAGCTCTAATGTCCACTTCCTCCTGCATGGGTGAGGATATAGGAGCCTGCATAACCTGAGTAGCTTGTGAAGGGGTTCTTTTGGGTTTTATAGAGTAGGTGATGGTTATTTAAGGCTGTGTGGGTGGTTCAGAACTAGAAGGTGTGGGTTCAACACTAGCTTAGGTTGCAAGGTTGTAACCTTGAGCAATGAGCTCTAAGATTTTTGGGACTAGGGCTGTTTCTACCCCTAAGAAGCCCATAATAGGTTTTCTCATTGTTTTGAAGATGTTGGGCTTCATCTGTCCTATTTTAAGAACATTACCTGTTCCCCTTAACTGTGAGCCCAGTTCACAGTTAAGAATGTGCGGAACATATTAGGAAACATGTAATATTCTAAGGAGTCTAAGTTAGTAAGAAAATTTGTATATACAAAATAAGAGTAACTGAACTTGACACCTTGAACCATGACATGGACTATATAGGAAATGTCTTCTTGAATTTGATCCCAGCCCCCGTGTTTGTTTGATATACAATGGATGAAAACATAGAGGAGGTACTTCCATTGGGAGGAGACTTTCCCCTTCCTGGAGGTTTTTACAGAGCAATCACCCTCATAGCCCATCTGCCTAAAGGACTGGTTCATAACAGAGTTTAGGAAGAACAAGTCGCCTTCTTTATCATTCAGCCTTAGATGAGTATTGATTATGGCTGGTGTGATGAAAATTTCCCCCCCTGCACTATGGCAGATAATGCCTTCTCCCCATCCATTTTGACCTCTTGGCAGGTCCTCCAAAACTCTAAAAGTTGATCTTCATATAATAGTGGTTCTATGGTGAACGAGGTGAAGTAGTTGGATAAAGTCAAGAAAATGTAAACATCTGAGAACAGAGCAACGTGATTGTGTTTCTTGTGTAAATGCATCAAAAAATCCGGTTGGTTTCATGGATCAGTGTTGGCTATTTGTGAGTAACTTTATGGTGAAGAAAGATAAGACCAAAGGCGGTTTATGGGTGAATTTAGGTTATAGAGATTTGCATTTGAAGAGGAAAGTGAAAGAGAGGGAACCGTTGAAGATACACACACATACAAACACACACACATACACACACACACACACACACACACACACACACACACACATATATATATATATATATATATATATATATATATATATATATATATATGAAATGGATTTGAGACAAACTTAATGCAAAAGCTGATGTTGGGCCTGAGGTCTATAAATAGACCCTGAACATTATGCACAAAGCTGACCCAGTCACTTAAGGTATGCTACGAAGGTCATGTCAATCTCAGTGATTGACCCTGCGTACATCTTTCGGGTTAGCTAAACTATACACAGTTGAGCTTATGATAACTTGGTGCACCTCCATTAACTTTGCTTGCAAGTCTTCCATTCGTTTATTTGCTTGCAAGTCTATTCGTTTATTATGTTCCACTTTTCTTTAATATTAATCTTTCACTTGATTAATAATAATACTTTATGAGCATAAACACACCACGCAAAATCACATAATAATATAATAATAGGGAACATAAGAACAGCCAATTACATGAATAAAATAGTCAAATAAAAGCAATAGGTCAAACCAAGGTCAAACCTAAAAATTCTGATTTTTCCAAAATTTCAGAAAATTTATAAGTGTTTTAGGCGCATGGGAACTGTGCAGGCGCATAAGCCCTGCTTAGGCGCATTAACACTATACTGGCACATGAACTGTTCAGGGCATGAACCTATACTTAGGCGCCTGAGGAAAAAGTTGGGCGCATGGTGTAGTTTAGGCGCATGGTATAGTTTAGGCGCATGGGCCTACACTTAGTATTTTTAGGCAAGGTTTTGGGCGCATGGGCACTATTGGGGCACATGAACCCCACTTATGATTTTCTAAGGCAAATTTCTAGGCACATGGGCCCTGTTTGGGCGCATGACCTGTACTTAGGCGTTCTAAGTTAAGTTTTTAGGCGCATGGGCCCTGTTTGGGTGTATGGCCAACCATTATACGTATTTATAAGTCATTTCCAGACCCAATTCACATTCTAACATGTTCATAACTTAATTCTAGCATTCTAAACATCAATAACAACTTCACAATCAAAAAACATAAGCATTCATACACACATGCATACGGTTAGCATACAAAATAATTGTAATCATGTTTTACATGCATTTTCAGCCCCAAAATTGTTTAAAACAAGTAAAAACCAGGGTCTAGAACTCACCTAAAGTAGTCTTCAAGCAAACATTCACTAACTTTGAAGTTACTAAGAGTTTAAACACTTAAAACACATTAAAATAAACAACCAAACACATAGAACATTTAAAAATCAGCTCTAAGGTTGAAAACCCGACAAAACCGAGCCAATTATACAACAAAAATACTTACGAATATCAAAACAATATATTCTACTTGAAAAACCCGAGAGAAAACTTTTTTCTTCTTTTTCTTTCTTCATTCAGTCGAAAAGCAGAAGTGAAAGCATGTAATGGGCGGCCATACCCATAATATAATAAAATGGTTGACTTTTGTACTTTTTACACAAAGCCCCCTTCCACTTTTGCTCATTTTCCTTTCTTTCAATCATTTTCTTTTCAATTCTTATTTCTTTTATTTTCTTTCATTTGACTAGAATTTCGGGTGTTATAACTAACCTTTGAGACTAAATAAGTGAAGGTTTTAGTCAGTTTGTCCATCTTTAGTTTCAGACTCCCCTTATCTTCATCAGAAGAATCATGAGGGGATGAAAGAATAGGACTAAAGTCTTTTTCCCTTAATCACCAGCACTAAGTTCTTGGTTGCTGGATTTCCCTTGCACCATGACATATTCTGTTGAAGTGTTAATTGGCTAGGTTGCCATGGTTAAGTTTTTAGAGATGTAATCACTTGCAGAAGTGAGACTCTCTTTCGTATGGACCTCCTGAACAGGTTCAGGGAGATCTATCTCAGTTGTGGGTGGACGATGTGGGCTAGACATGGGTGAGTCAGGAGCACTCATCTCTCCTTGAGCGGGGATGGAGAAGAGATATTCATGGTACTCACTGAATCCCATGTCTTCATCATCTTAGATTCAAGGTTAGGTATGGGTTACTTGAGTTCTACAGGCTGGGGACGGTAGCATTCCCCTGAAGATTGTTCACTAGAGTTTTGAGACTCTGAATGAAGGCTTAAGGCTTGTGTTGGTGTAGTGAGCTCATCAGGCTGAGCATGAGGAACCTTAGCACTGATCCTTGAAGTGATGGGAGTGGTTTGCTCCTTAGGGGAAGTGGGAGCTCCAATGTCCACCTCCTCCTGCATGGGTGAGGATATAGGAGCCTGCATAACTTGAGTAGCTTGTTCAGGGGTTCCTTTGGATATTATAGAGTAGGTGATGGTTATTTAAGGCTATGTGGGTGGTTTAGAACTAAAAGCTGTGGGTTCAACACTATCTTGTGATGCTAGGTTGTAACCTTGAGCAATGAGATCTAAAATGTTTGGGACAAGGCCTGTTTCTACCCCTAAGAAGCCCATAATAGGTTTTGTCATTGTTTTGAAGATGTTGGGCTTCATTTGTCCCATTTTAAGAACATTGCCTGTTCCCCTTAACTGTGAGCCCAGTTCACAGTTAAGAATGTGCGGAACATATTTAGGTAACATGTAATATTCTAAGGAGTCTAAGTTAGCAAGAAAATTTGTATATACAAATTAAGAGTACTGAACTTGACACCTTGAACCATGCAATTGACTATATAGGAAATGTCTTCTGGAATTTGATCACAGCCTCCATGTTTGTTTGATATACAATGGATGATAACATGGAGGAGGTACTTCGATTGGGAGGAGACCTTGCCTTTCCTGGAGGTTTTTACAGAGTAATCACCCTCATAGCCCATCTGCCTAAAGGACTGGTTCATAACAGATTTTGGGAAGAACAAGTCGCCTTCTTTATCATTCAACCTTAGATGAGTGTTGATTGTGGCTGGTGGGATGAAAATTTTCCTTCCCTACACTGTGGCAGACAATGCCTTTTCTCCATCCATTTTGACCTCTTGGTAGGTCCTCCAAAACTCTAAAAGTTGATCTTCATATAATTGAGGATCTATGGTGAAGGAGGTGAAGTAGTTGGATAAAGTCAAGAAACGGTAAACATATGAGAAACCAGGATCTTTCTCAGATGATAACTAAACAACGTGATTGTGTTTCCTGTATAATGCATCAAAAAATTTGGTTGGCTTCATGGATCTGGGTTGGCCATTTGTGAGTAACGCTATGGTGAAGAAAGATAAGAACAAATGCAGTTTGTGGGTAAATTTAGGTTATAGAGATTTGCAGATGAAGAGGAAAGTAGTCTTCAAGCAAACCTTCACCAACCTTGAAGTTACCAAGAGTTTAAATGTCTAAAACACACCAAAATAAACAACCAAACACATAGAACATTTAAAAATCGGTTCTAAGGTTGAAAACCCCATAAAACCGAGCCAATTATACAAAAAAATACTTACCAATATCAAAACAACTTCTTCTACTTGAAAAACCCGAGAGAAAACTCTTTTCTTCTTCTTCTTTCTTCATTCAGTTGAAAAGCAGCATGTAATGGGCGGCCATACCCATAATATAATAAAATAGTTGACTTTTGTACTTTTTACACAAAGCCCCCTTTCACTTTTGCTCATTTCCTTTCTTTCAAAATATTTTCTTTTCCTTTCTTATTGCTTTTCTTTTCTTTCATTTGACTAGAATTTTGGGTGTTACAAGTCTACCCCCCTTAAAGAGGTTTCGTCCTCGAAACCTATCACTTTCGAACAATTGTGGGTAATGTTGTCTCATTTCTTCCTCAGTCTCCCACGTAGACTCAGGACCCTTTCTGTGTTTCCACTGAACACACACCAGTGGACCACTTTATTCCTAAATCTCTTCTCCTTCCGATCGATGATTGCCACTGGTTGCTCCATATAATTGAACCGTTCATCCACCTTGATGTCTTCTAGTGGTACAATCACATCTTTATCAGCTAAACACTTTCTCAGATGAGATACATGGAATGTTGGATGAATTCCACTTAACTCATCGGGCAGTTCTAATCGATAGGCCACCTATCCTACTCGTGTGATGATTCAAAAAGGCACTATGTATCTCGGGCTCAGCTTTGCCCTCTTCCGAAACTAGATGATCACCTTCCAAGGCGAGACCTTCAACATTACTCTATCACCCACGTTGAACTCAATCGGCCTACGCCTCTTATCAGCATACGGCTTCTGCCTATCCTTGGCTGCCTTCATAAAGGCTTTAATCTTTTCTAACTTTTCTGTCGTACCCTCGATCACCTCGATACTTCCCAACTCTTTCTACCCAATGTCTCTTGTTAGGACCATTTTCTTACGGAGTACTAATGGATTCTGCGTGAGACCAGATCAAATAGCGCGGAATTCTATTTGATTGGCGATCCAATCAGTGAGAACGACAACCTGATTGATCTAACGATTAAACAAACATTAAGAACGAGTTAGAATCGATCAGGAACGAACTATGTAGGTTGGATTGACGAACTGGGACGCTCTGGATGACTAGGGTATGATAGTATTCGAAGTGTTATGTTTTTTGACGAATTATATGGTATTTATAGATTTTAGTGTTCAATCGTACGACTGAGCCATTTGCATGGTTCAGTCGTGCGACTGAGTCATGCGATTGATTCATACACACGACTGAACTCCAATAATGGTTCAGTCGTGAGACTGAGCCAATCTTAGGTCTTAGTCATACGATTGATCCAGTCACCTGGTTATGTCATGTGACTAGTCCATAAGCATGGTCCATTCGTGCGTCTGGTCCATAAGCATGGTCCATTTGCATGAACAGCCACAAGACTAAGTCAAACACATTCTTGAATCATTGTTGACTCAGAACTGTGCACAACAACCTCAAACCTATATATATAGTTCATATAGCATGTAATAATGAATGTTATAAGAGTATGATATAATCAAGGTTAAATAACATCCAAACACATATCATTACATCCAAACACATATCATATTACAATATTGTTCTTGAATTACATATGTGTAAGAAGTGAAAGACATAAACATTAAAGTACAATAAACTACGACCATCGTGTATCAACAAACTCCCCCTTGGACCTAGTTTATCCTATTGTCTAACATTCTTCACATGTTTTTGAAATTTCTTGTACTTCTCCTCTTTGGTGACTCCCGCATGTATCTCAAATGTGAAGCAGAGTCGTATAACATGTTGGAACTAGAGAGCTTGTACAATATCTTGCGTGTCGTAGAATAGTGGCCACTTGTATAATGTATAAAATCATCTGCTGACAAATTGGGTCAAATACCCTGATCATCTCTATCTTACTTTCTCTGTTCAAAACTATGACCGCTTCCCCTGTCCTCCAATCGTAATACCACCATTTGAAGTGTGGAGTAAAGTCCTGAGGCATCTCCCATAAAGGGATCTTAGACATCATCCATAGGGGACTCCACTTCAGCACCACCTTAGGCTTCCCAGTGATAGGGTCAACTTCAGTCTTATGAATGAACCTCTTAGGTTGTTGAGGTCTGAAGTTTACCCATCTGGTATGGTATTCTTTCTTCAATGCCATCTCAACCAGCCTGACATCTTCCTCGGGTTGGCATACAAAAGATCTAAACAGGTCAATTTGTTCAGCTCAAAACCAGGGAGAGTCTTTAGATCATGTGGATATCTGAAGTACTCAATCCCCTTCTTCCGTTTCACAGCATACACATCCAGATCCTCAAAATAAGCCCAAGTAATGATCTTGCCTGACACCTTCTGATGTCTCTTAACCTTGTACAATTTGGTGTAGGCGTTTAGCTTTGTAGGTTCACGTTGTGCTTTCATCTCTGTCAAACACGCAGCCCATTTAGCTTTCTTTAGATCACATCAGCATCTGTAGCTTGGGCTTTACCTTCATCCTTTTCTTTTTCCTTCTCTTTCTCATCCAGCTTGTCAAAGTATCACTGCCAAATGTTTCACCCAAGTCAGGGATAACATTACCCTCAGTGCCAGTGTACTCAGGATAGTAGTCTGATATGACATCCTCGATCTCTATCTCATCCACACCTTGTAGCTCCTCGTCACTCATAACATCGACTTCTGGAGCATCTTTGACAAGCTCATCAGGATTTAGTTTGAACATATCAGCGAGCTGCTCATCTGTTAAGTCGTGAATGATTTCTCCTTCCTCTGGAGTGTAACTCACAGACCGTCTCATGATCCCTTGCAAATCAAGAATCACAATGAGTTAAGTCTTGATTTGCTGAAGGGGAGCAATATCATAATCATCAGTCTATTGAGTTGTATCTATTCGATTACACAACCAACAATGCATACATTAATCATTTATCAAGACATTAAACATAAATTTTCATTAATTACATTAATGTAATAAACAGTTCAAGTACAAAAGTTTCAAATACATAAACATTTTAATCATTACTTTTGCCTTGATCTTGTCAATCTTCAGCTTGAGGAGCTAAAAACGAGGATCCTTGATCTTGATTTATTTTAGTGCGCCTCTCCCTAGTTGATTGAGTCGAGGCTGATGTAGTTGCATCACCTGCTGGATCATCCTCCTCATCATCATCACCCTTGTTCTCCTTTCCACTCCCTCTGGCTTCTTCCCATCTCCTTCTTCTTCTGATTCATCATCACTTGAATCATCATCATCATCATCTCCATCATCATCTCCATCACCCTTAATCTTCAGAGGCTCACTCTTTGTTCCCTTCAGCCTCAACATCATCTTCTTGTTCTTTTTCTCCAACTCATCAATCTCTTTGGCAGATGCAAGCACTAGCTCGTTTTGAGCTTGCAGGGCCTTGTGAGCTCAAACTAAAGCTCTCTCATGAGCTTCGTTCTTCTCAGTAAGCTGGGTAATCTGCTTGCCCTGTGCTGCATTTACTGCCATCAGTTGGTTCAGTTGGTTGGCCCTCAGATCATCAGTTGCCAACAGCTTCAGCACTAATCTGTTTAGGCTGGCCAGCTATTCCTCTAACCCAACCATGGGTAGAGTAGAGCTCTGTGGAGGTAGGAACTGGGAAGATGTGCCCGCTTAGGGAGTAGTAGGTGCAGTGGTGGATGTGGTGTAGATGGGAGTACAAGTGGGAATGGATTGTGGTGGAACTGTTTTGGGTATGGTGGGTGAGGTAGATGTGGATATATGAGTGGTGGATGGTATGGTAGTGGTGGTGTCTGGGATGGAAGTGGTGGTAGTGGAGGAGGTATTGGCAGTGGTGGTTTTATCGGTGACAGTGGTGGTGACAGTGGCTGTGGTGGTGGAAGAACTGATCAGTACAAATCTCTGCCTCTTTCCCTTCTTGCCATAGCGTTGGGCCATCCTTTTCCTCCTAGAACCCTTGGCAATCGGGGCTCCCCCTGAGCTCATCGGCTGGTCGAGTGTGTATGATGGATCTGTGACATCAGTGTCACCACCCTCATCACTAGTTTGGCGTCCGCCAGCCTTCTCTTTGCCCTTATTTGTAGCTACAACTCTGCTACCTACTCTCCTGGTGAGAGGCTCATCCTCAGACTCATCATTGTCATCAATCAGAAAGTCCTAGTGGATGGCAGCTTGCTCAGATCCACCAGGTGCTGAAGCACCACTCTTCTAAGGTGGTGGAGGAATAGTAGATGTGTAAGTGGCTTGTGATTGGCTTGAACCCTCCTCTCCACCACCTTGACCATGATCTTGGTCATCATTATCATCTTCGTCGCCGTCGTCTAGGATCATGATCGGCTTAACATTGGATTCGCTATCGTCGTGGCTCACTTCTTTCTGGCTGGTGCGACATAATCGATGTTGGCCAGATGACCAAATACCTCCTGACCTGGGGCTTCACCTGCTTACCCCAGTAAACCTTCGTCCTCCCCAAGGTAGTATCATCCATAACCTCTAGTACTACCTTGTCATCCTTATTCTTGGGCAGTGAGGGGAGCTTCTCGTCTATAATCATCTGTAGGAACCTAGGGTACATACAGAAACCCTCCCTCCCCTTTGCCTCTATGTTCTCCCTCAAGTACCCGAAGAACATCCTCAAAAAACTGAACCGGTGGTTCAGTACCAGCGCAACAAATGCATTCTGGATTTGATCACTCATCTCGTCAAATCCTCCTCTTCGAGACGCGATGCACTTGAGGATCACATGCGCCAAGTACTTGAACTGCGGGCACATGTTGCTCTTGTTAAGAACACCGACATTGATGTCGCAGGCGTACTTGATCCTCAAGAATCAACTCCTAACTATCAGGGGATGTAGCTTGGTTAGGTAGTCTCCATCCTCACCCAAGTCCAAGACTCTCCTAAATTCGTCTTCCCCGATATCAATATCTAGTCCGAAGATAGAACTTCGGATCCTGTATGGCTCGACTGAGCGATCAACCACTGCATTCTCCCAGAATGCCTGCTGTATGGATCAATACGGTGTGCAGGGAGCTGATATTGCTCTATAGTTCCTCGGCCGTCGAAGGAAATCGATGATCCCAACAAACTCTGAAGCGTTCCGAGATGTAGGGTCGAGCTAATCACAGATATTGTGCTTAGTGCTGATCGTCCATCTGTCAGCCATTTTACTGCAACACAAGTAGCAAACACGTTAGATCCGTTCACATGAGAGCACATTTGAGTTAGAATAGATTTTATCCAACTGGTTCAATCGTATGATTGAACCATACAACTGAACTCAGTCGTGCGATTGAGCCTCCGACTGAACTTAGTCGTATGACATGACATGCGGTTGAGTCAGTCGTGCGATTGAGTCACCGATTGATTCAATCGTGTGATTGAATCGTGCGTCTGCCTCTATCGTGTGACTGAAGTTCATCCGTATGTCCTTTCGCATATGCACTATGCGAGTCCAATATTTTGAATCTTTGTCAAAATAGTCATTTACACATCAAGATTGGATTCATTAGATGCGCATGGACTCGATATTATACTTATTGTCTTTTAAATACACGTTTAGGTCCATTTAAGTGTTCTATTTTAGAGTTCTTTGTCTTGGTTCATGTTTTAAGTGATTCGGACATTTTTGGCTTGATTTTATGTTCTCATATGGTATGTTTTCAGTCTCACTGTACCTGTAGATGAATAGCACTCGGTTAGTAATGCGAAATCAAAGTCAGTCACAGAGAAAAATTCGAAAAGGGTGGCTTGGTAATCGGAGGTTTTTGAGAGCTTTGAAGTCAAGTGTAGGGCTACGACTGACTGAGCCCCTTTTTATACTTATTTGTGATTCAGTCGTGTGACTAGACCCATACGCATGATTTATTCGTGCGACTGAGGTTCAGTCGTGCGACTGACTTAGACTCTTTCAGCCAGTCGTACGATTGGTTCATACTTGTGATCCAATCGTATAATTGACCCATACTCATGGTCCAATCGTATGATTTGCTCATACTCATGGTCCAATCATGCAATTGTTTCATACTTATGGTCCAATCGTGTGATTGATTCATACTTATGGTCCATCGTGTGATTGGTCCATACTTATGATTTTGACTTCATTTGTCCCAACCTTTTAAAAACTTGAATTTGATATACATTATGACCATTCATCATCTCAGACATGATCCTTTTAACTGAAAACTTTTAATTTCCTCAGACGTGATCTTTTTAAATGAACACATTTTGATAACCTCAGACGTGATCCTTTAAATGAAAACCGTTTGATCACCTCAGACGTGATCCTTTTAAATGAGCACCGTTTGATCACCTCAGATGTGATCCTTTTAACATTTCAGAAGCAGGCTTTTATCAGATAACGTTCGGTTCAGTTTGTGACATTCACAGATTTTATCTTGTTTCATAGTCCGACATCGAATCGATACAAACATAACTAAAGCTAAGAAAAACTTTAAACAAACTAAATTAAGACATCTTTTTGTATTTTTCATGCGAGGTGGGTTGAAAACATTTTATCATTCCTTAAACGATTTCTCCCCCTGAGCAAAACAGCTTCAAGCATTTTCATCTTATCTAGAAAGATTCTTATGAAATCATACAAGCATAAAGAAATCATTTGCAACCTTTTATATTTATGTAGATACAGAGAACGTTATATTTACCAATCACAGGGTCCTATTCATCTAAGAGTCAGGAGCACTAACAGGAAATCATGCTAGCGCTATTATGTAGCACACATTGTGTTGGGTCTGAAGGATAGTCTAATATTATCAACACAGTCAAAGTCAACAAAGTCAACGTCAACGGTCAAAGTCAACACAACAGTCAACGCGACGCGTTCGGGACGAAGATTAGAGACAAGACGTTGAAGATATATTTGTCTAGGATGTTTGTTGTTATTAAATATATTTTGTCTCGACAAAATATATTTAATCTAGTTTTTAGACATTTGGGTTTTAATTGTAATTTTTAATTGTCATAGTTTAGGGTTCTATATGTCATTAGTAAATTGTCATTTACTATAAATAGTAAAGTATGGCAATTTGGGTTTTAAGCTCGGAGGAGCTAGTGATTAGGGTTTCCACTTTCAAATTCTTTTGTAATCACATTTTGGATTAAACAAGGGTTTTATTCATTGTTCTTGGTGTTCATCCAAGTTCTTCATATTTTATGTGTTTAATCCAAATCTTCATTGTTGTTTGATTGATTCAAGTGCTCCTGGACTAATAATTTGGTATCAGAGCCAACTTGACTCAATTTCTACTACTGATTTGAAGATTTTGTTACTGATTTTTAAAAGTTTTGTAGAGAGAGAAAGTTGGGAATTTTTAGAGAGAGGAAATAGATCTGGTGAGTTTCTAGAGAGAGAAACCAGATCTGAGTTTTAAATTCTTATCAAAATCTTCAGATCTACAACAATCTGTTGTAGATCTACACTTGTTATCAACCAAAATCTATTCCTCATCACATATTTTACAAGAAATCAAAAGAAAATTTCGGAACTGAATAACTTTCTCTCACATACAGTTATGCGTGTGTTCTTGGTGTTCTTGAGGGCTTCATAAACTCATCCTGCGAATCTACTCATTTTTTTTGAACGAAAGTTCAAGTTTTCCGGTGAAACTAAGGTTTTCCGGTGAACCTACCGGCAAAACTAAGTGTTTTCAGCGAAACTACACTTGCCAAATCCAGCGAATTTATGAACTTCGAGCGAATTTACCTACAACAAGGAACAACAACAGATCCGACAACAAAACCACATCTATCTTACAAGCAAATCTTCAGTTTTATCAAAAAAAAATAATAATAATAAAAGACAGATCTAGGGTTCAGCCACCACCACCTGCTGCCACCTTGCATCACCTCCATCAAACCTCATCACCACCCCTTCACCCCCATTTCTGCCACCGCATCACCACCACATCTCACCTTCACCGTCATCACCAACGTCTCCACTACCACTCGCCACACTGACCACCAACACCATCACACAACCCCCTTTAACCCGTCACCAACCCACCTCCATCTTCACACCATCATCAGCCATAAACACCACTGCCACTACCGCATCCAACCTACCCAAACCACACAACAGAATCCAGATCGACCACCACCACCATCATACACCACAACCACAACCACCCCTCCCATCGACCATCGCCGCCCAACCTCCACCCAACAACCCCCCATCTCACCGTTACCATCATCAGATCTAAAAGGAATAGAAAGGTAGAAGAAGAACCCAACCTCGATCGAACCTCAATCAGAACCGACCACAACCCCACCCGTCGACCTCCACCACCGCCCACACCCTTCGACCACCTGCGACCACCCTCGTGCGATCACCACCACCCACATCCTTAGATCGGAAGCCCAAACTCCAAACCCCACCACAACATTCTTAGATCGGAAGTCTCACGAGACCACCACCACCACTACATTCGACCTACACCATCTTCACCCCTCCCGACACCACTTTCGCTAACTCCGGCCAACTACCAAATTCACCACCTTCGGTCGACTATCCATGACCTTCGAACATCATCCTCAACCGCAACCTTAACCTCCATACAAGTGTGCATTGATTGCTTTCCCTTGACCTACGAAAATCTCTGATTTTGATTCACAAGGCTCGATTTGAAAGAGATTGAGAGTGGGATACCGAGAGAGAGAGAGAGGCAGAGAGTTTGAGGGAGTTTGAGGAGTTTTGAGTGTTTTAGGGTTTGGAAAGGTTAAATGGGTTATACTTTGAGTTTACCTCTCTTTCATGTTGATGGTTATTCACGGGTTTAACATTTGTTTCCCCCTATTTTGTTGTGCATAATCAATCATATAGCAACATCAGGTTTTGGGTTATTTTGTATGTAATTCGGGTCAATGAGGTTATATTGATTTTAAAAAAAATACAAAAAATTGACAAATTGGGATTAATTGCTTTCATCCCGATAAAGAAATTCTCAATGTTTTTAAAAGATTTATAAAAAAAAACAAGCTGACCTGGCATCTTGACCCCAGTTGCTAAGATTGTATAGAGTGACATTTAAAAAACAAATAAATAAATATTTTTCCCGGGAGAGAATAATTTTATAATTTTTGGGAAAAATATTTTTGGGACGTTTAATTGTTCACAATTAAAAAAAATTAAATAATGGCTTTTGCGGGACTGTTTATATCCTTCGAATCTGATAATCTCACAATTGCACAATGTCGGTTTGATAATTTTGCAGCTTTTAAGAATGAAAAGATGTCTGATTTTGTTGATCGTTTTCTGTTGGTGGCAAGCAATTTGAAAAAGTTTGATGCTCAATTGGGAAATCATGAACAAGTTCGGAGATTCCTTGATTCCCTCCCACCAGAATGGAGTTCACACGGCAAGTCAATTAAATGAGATAGAAATTTGCAGGATTACAAACTGATGGAGGTGGTTGACAAACTGAAACAAATTGAGTTCGATATCAAATGTTGTGAGTACTATGAAGCGACATATCCAACTCCAATGATCACTTCAAACTCCAAAGAGAAACCAGAAGAGAGATCAGATTCTGGCACCAATTCAGACGGTTTACCGAAACCTGGAACTGAAGAGGTACAAGAGGAGCTTAAGCAGACATCAATGGGTAAAGATGGAGCTGAGTTGAATGTTGAAGTTTGTGATGCTGAGAAGGAAGAGGAATGGAAGCGAAATACCAGAGTTTGCAACTGTGAGAAGGCTCTTACTGCTGAAAAAGTCATCCTGGATCTTCCATACGAGACAGTTCAGGATATGTGTTCTTCTGCTTGTAAAATTTGTTTATGTGGTGTGTATAAAGCTAATAGGTTACTTTTAGATAACCAAAATGAGTTAACCACCATAAACACAGAACTTAAAAATAATGAAGCCAAGTATTTCATAAAATTAAATGAAGCTTTAAAAGAAAATGATCATTTAAAACGAACTCTTCTTGAAAGAAATGTCGAAATCAATCTTTTAAACGAAAGAGTCAATTTGGCTAAATTTGAAACAAGCAAGCTTAAAACAAAGCTTGATAGATGGACCATATCTGGAATGAAACAGGAAGAGCTACTATGTAAACAGAGGGGAACTAGGATTAAAACAGGAGTGGGTTGTGGTGAAAAACCATACGTCTATCCTCCTCCTAGCACCCATTGTTACTCTCCTATGCCTCAACCTCATCCATCTAATGATTTGATTGAAGCTGGAGAAACTAATAGTTTAAATGCAGGTTTATGCAACGTTAATCTTAAAGAGGTTAGAGATGTGCAGGATTCTCCTGTAGGTTTAGGATCTCTCAGGCAGGGGACTGATAAGAAGATTAATGATGATTCTATCTCTGATGCTCCAAAATCAATATCAGTTGCTTCTCCAACCTTTTTCAACAAATTCAAAATAGGTAACATTCCTTCGTTTGTTCCTGTCAGGTTTGTCAAAGAAGGAACAGTTGTTGAATCATCAGGCAATCAAAATCCTATAACCGAAGCTGACATAATAGAAGATGTCAATCAAGATCCATTGGAAGCAGATTTGTGTATATGAGACTGGACAAGCTCAGATGATGAATCAAACACAGAGGACGGTGTTGGTTCCTCACGTATCAAGATATCCCCTGATATTGTCAAGTCTCAAAAGCTTCCAAAAGCTGAATCAAGACGAATACGGATCTCTTCTCCAACTGCAAAACAACCCAGTCAATCAGTGAAGATCTCATTCCCTGTTCAGCACGGGAAACTTCAGAACAAGTAAGAATCTACTATAAGCTCAAAGCAATCCTCATCCCCATCTGCATCACACGGTTCAGTCAAGCATCAAAAGCCATTCAAGGCTTGTTTTGAGTGTGGAAAAGAAGGTCATGTGGTAAAGAAATGTCCTCAAAGACTTGCTAAGGATGGTAAAGGCAAAACAAATTGCTTCTTCAAATGTAAGTCTAAAAAGCATGTTCCAGACGGTAAAGGAAACACGGATTGCCTCTCTGGATCAAGAGGTACACAACACACATTTTTGAATTGTTGGATGAAAAACCCTCCATCCAAACCTTTTCATGTGAAGCCGGTTTCACATGATTCAAAGATGAAAATGACCAAAGGTTCAAAACCAAATTCTTTTCCTTTTAGCCTTAAACAGAAAATGATTTCCAAATTTAATTCATTCAAATCCAAATTAATTGAACCGAAACGAATTTGGCAAATTAAAAGGAATGATACAGAAATCCCCGATTGTTTAAACGGTTGTGTGCAGAAGCTTGTTACTTATCTTGATGAAAAAGGAACTTCCAGGACTACGATGGCCTGGGTTCCTCTTTCTAACTAATCTGTTTATGAGTGCAGGAACAATTCAGGAGGACTGTTAGTAATCTGGTTTACTGACAGGGATTGTTCCTAATTTAAATTTGAGGCCGACCAAACAGGTTAAGGTCATGGTATTATATCCACAATCTGGATTTTTATCTGCATTCTCACAGTTCTCACTTCACAGTCACTGCACATTTCTTAAGAATTCATTTCTTATCTTCATATCAGTGTAGCTTGGAAGACCTTCTTTGGTAAATTTCTATTTTTGTACAGTCATAGAAATATACAAAAAAAAACCAAAAATAGGTTTGCTAAAATAAAAATTTAGGGGGAGAGTATATCAAAATTAAATAAAATGAATAGAAATGAAAAGAGAACTGGGAACTTGATTCGAGATGACTGAGAAATGATTGTATATCTTCTTGAAATGCTTGTTTTTGCATGACTTGTGTTTTTTAAAATGAGAAATGATAGTAACTGATGCTGTTATCTAATTTACATCTTATTTTTAAGTACAAATAATAAAAAAACAAACAGATGCTTTAATAATATGCTTGGTAGACTCAGCCTGAAGAATAAAGTAGACAGTAGTATCATGATTTCAATTAAAATATTTGCTTAAGGATGTCTGGATTTACGCAATCATTTTAGCCTGCACGAAAACTGAGTCCCGACAAAAATTGGATTGAGAATTGATCTTTCACCCACCATGATGCAAATCATATAAGCTATATCTCTATCTCTTTGCTATGTTTGGTGTATTTATGTGTCTTGTGTTTGTGCTAATCTCCTCTGCAGTACGGTAGTACTGACCTAGAGTGATGATCTCCTCTGTTGTACGGTAGTACTGACCTGGAGCTCTCATCGGCACATGATTAAATGATCATCTCCTTTGTTATACGTGGGTATAGACCTGGAGCTCTCATCATTTTAATCTAAGTTGTGTCAAATCATCTAAATGATGAATTCATCACAGAATGCAATATTCTGTTGATAATCACTTACACACTCATGCACAAGCCTTGTTCTATAAAGATCATAACAAAATTCAAGAAATCCTGAGGTTGGGTGAGGGTTTTTGCCAAATGATTATGGGGTCCTAGCATTCTAAAGTGCTTAATCGAATCTTAACGAATCATCTGATACTTGTTGAAAAAGATAGGGCATGATTTTAAGTGGACAAACATATCAGCAATCGTTATTGATCTGTTTGAGAATTTCAAAATCATTCAAAGACTGTGATTGGATTCAGTTATCAGTATGATCTCATTGCTTGTCGATGATTAATTTCATCTTTATGCTAAAGTATATTTTGAGGATGTGATCTCATGATCGATTCAGTTCTCGGTTATAAAAAAAAACTAATAGATATATAAAATTAAAAAAAAATTAATTAAAACTAAAAATTATATATATATAATAATAAAATATAATAAATTTTCATTTTAAAATTCTTTTAGGTCTTCCATATTATGCTGTTACAATTTTATTATTTTCATGCATTTCACGGGAAATTGCACACACAAACGAACACGGGTTCGCTTGTTTTCATAAACAGATAAACACGGGTTTATTTGTTTTGTTGAAATGATCTAATTAGAAATGTCGAGAATGTGTTTGTGATTGTCTTGCAGATTTTGCTACAAGTGATGGCCGATCATCACATGAGCAATGAACCAGACCAGGGATCCTGTTCCTCAAATTTACAGAAGATGCCGAGCTAGGAACCCTCCTCCTACATCTTCTGAACCACTCAGAGATTCAAGAAAGGGTTTCCATTATAATCTTGAGGATGCACACGACAAGGGGGAACATAGAAAAAGGGGGAACTTGTGAGATAAAGATCTTCAGCAACAAAATTTGGGAAGCATCAGTCTAGGGGGAATATTGTTAGACCTCAACATTGAGACTGAAGCTTACCAAATTGAAGATCAAGTTCAGTTGACTTATCGGTACTGATCACGATGAAAGACGTTGATAATAGTAGACTAAGGGGGAATATTGTTGGGTCTGAAGGATAGTCTAATATTATCAACACAGTCAAAGTCAACAAAGTCAACGTCAACGGTCAAAGTCAACGCAACAGTCAACACGACGCGTTCGAGACAAAGATTAGAGACAAGACGTTGAAGATATATTTGTCTAGGATGTTTATTGTTATTAAATATATTTTAGTCGACAAAATATATTTAATCTTGTTTTTAGACATTTTGGGTTTTAATTGTAACTTTTAATTGTCATAGTTTAGGGTCCTATATGTCATTAGTAAATTGTCATTTACTATAAATAGTAAAGTATGGCAATTAGGGTTTTAAGCTTGGAAGAGCTAGTGATTAGGGTTTCCACTTTCAAATGTAATCACATTTTGGATTAAACAAGGGTTTTATTCATTGTTCTTGGTGTTCATCCAAGTTCTTCATATTTTATGTGTTTAATCCAAATCTTCATTGTTGTTTGATTGATTCAAGTGCTCCTGGACTAACACATTGATTTTGATCATCGGGGAATATTGCCACAATGATTGCCAGTATATTTGTCCACCTAAATCCATACACAGATTTTTGACATACGTTGGTGATTATTTAGGTTTATTATTTCAACAAGCATTTATGGATCCCACACTTATATGGTAATCAACTTTCCTTAGGAGAATTTTGAGCGGTCTACGGGTTTTTGATAAGAAGAAACTATTCTAAGAGCTTTTAAAAAGATGCCAAGCCTCAGGTCAGTGCCATCGCACAGCAGAGAGGCGTAAACAATAATAAATTCTAGAATATTTAGATTGTGCTTATCCTCAGGTCAATGCCATCACACAGCAGGGGGGCACACAACCTATCTTCTTGTTAGAGCAATTTTATTTTACATATAACGCACCAACAACACTTGTCATTAGCTTGATTGCGTTTCACATTTTTCATGCACTTTGCTTCTTTTTATGGTCGTCCGCACACATTTGTGGCGTTCATTTTGCTCTTCACCCCTTATTGGAAATAAGTTGATTGTGTTAACCAGGGATGAGATGAACACCCACAGCCTGTTGAATGATTTAGTTTCAAATTTGTTCACCAATGAAGTCTGCTAGTCTATTGTGTTGAATCTACCGACACATCATATAAAGGACTAGCAACCCATAGATCTACTTTCTCTATGTAACCACAGTAGCAGACTAGCTTACTATCATTTTTCAACTCATTACGCTTTGACTTCTTAGACTTTTAAATCGTTTTGGTGTCCTAAACAATTCGATGCCTGTATACTATCATTTTCCATTATCTTGAATCGATTTCACAGATTTGATGTCTTTGCTTATCAGCTTATCTGCCCGCCCCCGTTTATTTTAAGTAATTAAATACTAACTACTGAAACTAAAACATTCTCCCCCTAAAATTATAAAACCGAAAATCTTTTTGTGTTTTAGATATTTTAACGACAAAAAAAAATAACATAAAGAAAATTAAAATTAAAAAAGAATTTAAAACACGGAAACGGACTATGAACTAGATTCGTCTGGAATCATATCATCTTTCTTTTTAACGCCTTTTACCTCTAATAGATAATGAAATCGAGGAGTATCAAAAGCTTTTGTGTAGAGATCGGCACGTTGGAAATTCGTGTTAATTTTAACAACATCGATTAATTGTTTTTCAAAACAGTCACGTATAAAGTGATATTTAATTCTGATGTGTTTTTTGTTTTGGGGTGTTGGACCGGATTTTTAGTGACAGCAATAGCAGCAGAACTATCAACAAATATAGGGGTGTTAGAGAATTTCAAACCATAGTCTCGCATTTACTGTTGAATCCAGATGATTTGTGAACATCAACTTGCCGCAACAACGTATTCAGCTTCACATGTTGATAGAGCAACAGATGTTTGCTTCTTACACTGCCAAGTGATTGATCGTCTTCCAAAGAACTGACATCCGCAGATATTGACTTGTATTTCATCTTGCAACCACCATAATCTGAGTCACTATACGCTCTTAGCTTAAAGTTATCATCATGAGGATACCACAACCCAAGCATTAGAGTACCCTTCAGATAACAAAAGATCCTTTTTACCCCGATCAGATGATTTACTTTTGGTTTTGCCTGATATCTGGAACAGAGACACGTGGTGTATATAATATCAGGACGAGAAGCTATGAGGTACATCAAAGATCCGATCATTCGTCGATACATAGTGGCATCTACCAGATCACCATTTTCGTCGGGTGCCACATCATGGTTTGTGGCAAGTGGAGTACCAGCAACCGTTGCATTCTCCATGTCGAACCGACTAAGGATATCTCGAACATATTTGGTCTGATGCAGGAAGATTCCATTTGGTGTCTGATCTACCTGTAAACCAAGAAAGAACTTCATCTCTCCCATGGCACTCATTTCAAACCCAGCTTTAATCACCGATTTGAATTCGTTACATAATGCTTCATTTTTGGAACCGAAGATTATGTCATCCACGTATATCTGTACCACTAGTAAATCACCGTCTTTTTCCTTTATGAACAACGTGCAATCAATTACACCTCTGCGAAAGCCATGTTTTAGCAGATGAGTGGAGAGTTTCCCATACCAGGCTCGAGGGGCTTGATGGAGCCCGTACAAAGCTTTGTCTAGTTTATAAACTCTATCCCAATGATAAGGATCCTCTAATGCTTCGAGTTGACTGACATAAACCGTTTCACGAATCTCACTATGAAGAAATGCACTTTTCACATCCAATTGATATACTTTGATCTGCATAAAGGATGCATAGGCTAGGAAGATTCTGATTGCTTCCATCCTGGCCACTGGCGTAAACACTTCATTGTAGTCAACTCCGTCAACTTGCCTAAACCCTTGAACAACTAGCCTAGCCTTTTTTCTGATTATGACCCCTTGGTCATCCTTCTTACATCAAAGAACCCACTTAATGCGAATTACCTTTGCACCTTTTGGTCTGTTAAGAAGTGTCCAGACACCTAACTTCTAAAACTGTAGGAGTTCTTCTTGCATGGCACCTATCCATGCCTCATCCTTTAAGGCCTTGCTTACATACTTGGGCTCAATTTGAGACACAAAACATCGATATGCCCCATCATGTATGTACCCCTTTTCCATGACCGCAGCATAGTCAGCTGAGTAAAGTTGATTTCTTGTCTAAACTCCCGAGAGAATATCCCCGATGATGTTGTCTAGGGGATGATTCACATTAATCCTAGTTCCGGGAGTTGTGGGAACTGCTGCTTTATCATCCAGGTTTTGAATCACAGGATCAGTTTCTGTGGCTGTTGAAGGACTGGGTTCAGAAGTTCCAGTTATTTCATGATAAGCTGTTGGTGTACTTTCAGTAGTGGGGACCTGTTCCTCCTGGTTCACATTAAATTCTCATCATCAGAGGAGGAATCACTTATCTCTAGTTCTCCCCCTGAAGGGCTAGCAGTACCTTCTAATGGAGCCGAGGATGTTGACTCTCGAGTAGGAGTGTTCAGAACATCGTACATCATTTGAGTGGCCACCTCATCATCAGAATGGGAAGAAGGTATATTAAAGGATTTAAAAAATCCATCATAGTCAAAGAAGAAGAAAGGTCCTTTTCCCGCAGGGGGTGGTGTATCTTTGTACATCAACATTGCACCACACTTCTACTTGACCAGTTGAGTTATTATAAACCCTTGTCTGGTATACTGTAGGCAAAGAAGATACCTTCTTCTGCCTTCTCGCAGAACTTCCCAGACTAATTTTTCTTTAACAGCATGCAGGGTGCGCCAAATGGTTCCAGATACTCCAAGTTGGGTTTACGTTGATGAAGCAACTCATAACAAGTTTTTCCATGAAGTTTGACCACTAAGACTCGATTTAGAGTATAGCACGCATTAGCCACTGCCTCGTTCCAGAATTGAAACGGCAATTTTTGAGTCAGCTAGCATTGTCCGTGCTGTTTCTATCAAGCACCTATTTTTCCGTTCAGCAACTCCATTCATCTGTGGAGTGTAGGCAGAAGAGAATTGATAAATAATCCCTTTCTCATGACAGAAGGCCTCCATCCGTTGATTCTTGAATTCTGTCCCATTGTCTGAACGTATTTTCCTTACTTTCAGCTTGTAGAGTGACTCCAATGTGGTTAGATGTTTGAATGATTCAAATGTCTCTGACTTCGCTTTCAGAAACATCACCCAAGAGAATCTTGAGTAATCATCCATCACCATAAAGCAGTACCAATCACCAGCAATGCTCTTTGTGCTGACAGGGCCAAACGGATCCATATGTAGAAGCTCAAAAGGAATCTTGATAGAATGAACTTTCTTTGATTTGTGAGACTTCTTTGTCTGTTTCCCTTTCTTGCATGCTATGCAGAAGTCTGGAAGCTGGAAGTTCTTGACAGTAACTCCGTCCACCAGATCATTCTGAACCAGATGATTCATCTTCCTGGGATTGATGTGTCCCATTCTCCTATGCCAGGAAACTGAATCCCTTTCAGTTGCTTTTGACAAGAAACACTGAGCAGTAAACTTAGTGGTAGAGGCTTTTGAAAGGTCCAAGACATATAGGTCGTTATATCTTGAGGCTGACATTAGAACCTGCTTCTCCTGAATAACATACTCCTTCTTAAGTATGTAACACTCTTATTGTCAAACACGACCTTAAAGCCCTTATCACAAATTTGGGAGATAGAAAGCAAGTTGTTTTGCAATTGTTGAACATACTTGTCGAATTTTACCTTCTCGTTTCCCACTTCGCCTTGAGCAGTGATATATCCTCCTTTGTTTCCTGTGAATCCCCCTTTAATTTGCTTGACGTTGAAAAGGAGAGACGAATTCCCGGTCATGTGCCTGGAAGCCCCACTATCAATAATCCAGGTATTAATGATGGCGCTGTAGCGGACAACCTGCACAAAGAATGAAAATGATTAGTTCAGGTTGGGGACCCAAGCCTTTACTGGCTTGGGTTTCCCAGAGATATCACATATCATGAACTCAACCCACTGACCTTCAGAGGACGAGGACACATCTTTTTTCTTCTTGTTCCGACTGTCAGACACGTTACTTGATTTTTCTTTCCATAATCCAGTTTTGTGCAAGGCCTGTTTGTGGTAAACAGACGACTGGCTTAAGGTATGAACTTTTGGTTCACTAATAGTCCTAAGTTTAACCTTAGGTAACACAGCTTCGCTTTGAGATTGTCTGTGTTGACTTTGGTATCTTAGAGGAGTATTAGATCTATTTTTAAAAAATCTTTGTTTTTCATCAAAAAGTTCAAATTTTCTTTTAGATGTCTAATAATGAGGAGAATTTGGAGAAACGTGTCCTCGTTTTCCATAACTATAACAGGATCTCCCTTTGATAGGTAGGGGAGAACTTCTGTGAGGGGTTGAGTATGATCGGGAGTTGGTCTATTTCTAGTCCTTCTTAGATGCTTCACCTTCTTTAACAAACTTAATCGTTTTGACATTTTGAACACCTTTTTCTTTCTTTTATCAGGATTTTGAAGATTAACGCGTTTGGGGTTTGTTGGTTTAGAATTGTTAGGTGCTGACGTAGATGTTTATGAACCCGACCCAACATTATCCTTTTCAACTTTATTGCCCAAATCCTCTATAAGCACCTTATATTTCAATCCTGAAGTAGTAGCCTTCTGTTTAGTGACAGACTGCACAGGTTTACCTGTGGACTCTGGATCACTGACCAGAGGAGTAGTCACCACATTCCAGACCATCCCCACCGTTATGTTCTTTCATTAAGTTCTGAACTATGTGAGAGGAACTTGCTAAACTATGCAGTTTTTGATTTAATGATTCAACTTCGACTTGCAAAACTGCTTTTTCCTTTTTAGTTTTCTCTAAAGTAGTTAGATAGAACTTAATGTCATTTGATTGATTTAGGGCAACAACCTCGGTTTCCCTTAGTTGTTTCCCTAGCAGTTCTATCTTTTCTTTAAAACTGCACTCATTTTGTTTTAAAACACGGTTTGCTTCATTGCACAGTTTTAAATCATTTACCAGAATCATTGTGTTCTAATAACCTAGAAAAGTTTAAGTCAATGCTTTCTCTAAATTTATCACATTCATCACAAACATGTTTATCAAACAATTTGTCTTTAGAGTACGAACTAGACGAGTCAGCCATAAGTGCAGATTCAGACTCTTCGATAACTGGAGATTCTAAGTTTGCAGCACTCAACTCTTCTTCAACAAGATGATCTACAACATCCATAGCTTCTTCAATCTCTGAACGTGTATGCTCAGCTATGATGTCTCCCTCACTTGCAGATCCATCATCCAAATCATCAACTAGTGCTACATTTGATTCTCCCTCATATACAAATCGTAAGGACCAATCTTGTCCATCATCGCCTTGAGCGACCATAGCTTTTGACTCTTCGCTTGATGATTCCCCAATCTTCTCTTTGTCCTGACGGTTGATCGAAGGAAAAGGCTTGCCAGTACCAGTCTTCTTTGGCTTTACGCATTCATGTTTGAAGTGCCCCTTTTCTCCACAATTGAAGCATGTGACCTTGGTTTTATCAAACCCAAATGTAGTGTCTTTAGTGGCAACCATGTTCTGCCTTGTTTTCTTAACAAATTTTTTAGCCCTCCTAACTGCACTAGCCAATGCCCACATTATATCCATACGCTCCAACTCAGTCTCATCCATTTGCTTGTAGTCCTCATTAGCGAGATGACAATTTCCAATCTTCCCAGCAACTAACCCATCATAAGATTGAACAACTACTGCTAGAAGATCCATGTGGACTTTGGCAACTTCCACAGTAACATTTCCGAGATTCTCGGTCTTCAGCTTAGTTGGGTTGGAATCAGGAGCAATGTATTGGGTTCCAGATGAACCTGATGATTCGTTTCCCGAGGAACTGCTTTAGGAAGGAGCAGATGAATTTGACACAAATGCCTTTGTAGCGGTGCGCCTGATGAAGCTGGAGTAGGAACATAATTATACAGTGAAGGATTCTATGCGTAGGATCCTTTCTTAGACTTGTATTTCAGTCATAGTTCTTACTCCCTTAAGTTCAAGATGAAATCATTTATGTCTAAAGTAGCAAGAGTGTCATTCTGTCTCAGATTAGACACAAATGGATCCCATTTGTCTAGCAGACCATCAGCAAAACTTGAAACTTTGTCTTCCATAGATACAGTCACACCATGAGTATGCAGTTCACTCATCAAATGATAAAATCGATCAATGATATCATCTAAGCTCTCATTTCCTATTGGCGAGAAATTATCAAATTCCTTTTTGAGAGCTTTAGCCTTCAGCGCCTTCAAGGTTGCATTACCATCATATCTCTTTTCTAAAGCCTCCCATAGCTTCTTCGACTGCTTGTTTTCAGAGAATTGATGGAATATATCCTTAGGTATCGACTGAGTCAACAGTGCATACGCTTTCTTTTTAGTGTTATGTAGAACCTTCTGAGCTTCATTCATACACCCTAAAGTCAACATCACCCCATTTCACTGACTGGTACAGTATAACCAGTCTCTATAGATGTCCAAATATTAGGGTCAACACCATTCAAGTAGATCTCAAACCGCTGCTTCCACTGTGGGTACTCATCCAATGTCAACAACTTCGGCGGTTTGTTGTGATTCCCTATCTCATTTTCCAGAAGAAGAAGATTCTGGATACGCGAGTCTTTTCCGGTAGTGAATGCAGCATACTGGTCTTCCGTGGCTTAAAACATAACAAACTTAAGACAAGATAGATTCACTTGTGCGATTGAGCAAGGCGACTGGGTCAATCATGCGATTGAAGGATGCAAATGAATTCAATCGTGCGATTTAATTCAGTCGTGCGAATGAAGAGGACGATTGAGGTCAACTGACTGGAATAGCTTAACCGTGTGAATGAGCTATGCGAATGAGTCTAGTCGTGCGATTGGAATATGCAAATGGGATTCAGTCGTGCGATTGATCTAATCATGCGACTGTGGCTGCTGTGGTTGGAAAAAGTCGAATTTTGAACACTTTGACATAAAATACGAATTTTTCAGGAACCCTAATCTGCCGTATGATGAAAAGTCAAAACTTTAAGTCATGCACTCGTCAAAAACACTTTTTGAAGCACAAAAGTGAATCTTTTGATTAAAAACATTAATTTTAACACCAAAACTAATCAAATCGATGCAAAATCACGAGCCAAAGCTCTGATACCACTTGTTAGGACCATTTTTGTACGGAGTATTAACGGATTCTGCGTGAGACTAGATCAAATAGCGTGGAATTCTATTTGATTGGCGATCCAATCAGTGAGAATGACAACCTGATCGATCTAACGATTAAACAAATGTTAAGAACAAGTTGGAATCGATCAGGAACGAACTATGAAGTTGGATGGACGAACTGGGATGCTCTGTACGGCTAGGGTATGATAGTATTCGAAGTGTTACGTTCTTCCATGAATTATGTGGTATTTATAGGTTTCCGTGTTCATAGATTTCAGTGTGTTATGTTTTTTGACGAATTATATGGTATTTATAGATTTCAGTGTTCAATCGTACGACTGAGCCATTTGCATGGTTCAGTCGTGCGACTGAATCATGCGATTGATTCATACACACGACTGAACTCCACTAATGGTTCAGTCGTGCAGCTGAGCCAATCTTATGTCTTAGTCGTATGACTGATCCGGTCACCTTGTTCAGTCGTGCGACTAGTCCATAAGCATGGTCCATTCATGCGTCTGGTCTATAAGCATGGTCCATTTGCATGAATAGCCACAAGAGTCCATTCGTGCGTCTGGTCCATAAGCATGGTCCATTTGCATGAATAGCCACAAGACTAAGTCAAACACATTCTTGAATCATTGTTGACTCAGAACTGTGCACAACAACCTCAAACCTATATATATAGTTCATATAGCATGTAATAATGAATGTTATAAGAGTATGATATAATCAAGGTTAAATAAACATCCAAATACATATCGTTACATCCAAACACATATCATATTACAATATTGTTCTTGAATTACATCTGTGTAAGAAGTGAAAGACATAAACATTAAAGTACAATAAACTAGGACCATCGTGTGTTAACATCTCCCCAACATACGGGCGTCCTACACCTTCTATCGTATAGCATCTAGTATGGTGGAATGCCAATGCTGGCATGATAACTGTTGCTGTATGAGAATTCGGCTAACGGTAAGTGATCATCCCAACTTCCTCCAAAGTCTATCACACATGCTCGAAGCATATCCTCGAGCGTCTGAATCATCCTCTCAGATTGACCATCTGTCTAAGGATGGTAAGCTATGGTGATGTGTAGTCTCGTCCCCATCGCATCATGGAATCTTTTCCAAAACTTGGATGTGAACCGGATGTCACGGCTCGACACGATAGACACCGGCACACCATGACGAGCTATAATCTTCTTGATGAACAGATCTACCAGTCTCTCGGATAATTACGTCTCGCGGATCGATAGGAAGTGAGCACTCTTTGTCAAATGGTTGACTATCACCAAATGGTATCGTACCCCCTCGCTGTGCGGGGTAATTTCGTAATGAAGTCCATGCTGATGTGCTCCCACTTCCACTCGGGTATATCTAACGGTTGTATTTTCCCGTATGGCTTCTGATACTCTGACTTCACTTGCAAACAAGTGAGGCACTTACTCACATACTCCACTACATCGCGCTTCATTCCCGGCCACCAGTAATCTTTCTTCATGTCTTGATATATCTTAGTAGCACCAGGATGAATAGAGTATCGAGTCTTTTGAGCCTTATCCATAATCCGCTCCCGTAGGTCCTCGTAACGAGGAATCCACATCAGCCCGAAGCGAGTTCTAACTCCGTGGGTATTTTCTCCCGATTCCGAGACTAGACCTCTCATCCTTTCAGGGTTAAGGCAATCTTCTTTCAACGTCTCATTTTGAAATTCTATCACCTGTGTTATCACGTCAGCGGTCATAACCAACTAATAAGCCTTCACCCGAATTGGCTTGGGTCTCTCCTTTCGGCTATGGGCATCGGCCACAACGTTGGCCTTACCCGGATGATAATGGATCTCACAGTCATAATAATCCTTGATGAGCTCTAACTACCTCCTCTGTCTCGTGTTAAGATCCTTTTGCTCAAAGAAATACTTTAAGCTCTTGTGGTTCGTGAGGATGGTGCACTTCGTCCCGTATAAGTAGTGCCTCCAAATCTTCAACGCGAAGACCACAGCCGCTAGCTCCAAAACATGGGTGGGATAATTGACTTCGTGGGTTTTCAGCTGTCGGGATGCGTATGCAATTACCCTTCCTCGTTGCATCAGCACGCAACCCTGTCCCGAATAGGAAGCATCTGAATAGACCACTTCCTCACTCCCATCAGGTAATGTCAAGACAGAGCTTGAGTTAATCTTGCCTTTAACACCTCAAAAGCAGCCTCCTATTCTCGAAGCCATATAAACTTCACATCCTTACGAGTCAATTTAGTTAAAGGTGAGACTATCTTGGAAAAGTCTTGAATAAATCTTCTGTAGTAGCCGGCCAAACCCAAGAAACTGCAAATTTCGGATGGCGTTTTTGGAGACTTCCATTGCACCTCAACCTTTGTCGGGTCCACCATAATTCCTTCAACATTTACCATGTGACCTAAAAATTGAACTTCGCACAACCAAAAAGCACACTTAGAGAACTTAGCATACAACTTCTCTCTTCTGAGTGTCTCCAATACTTCACGTTTGTGGCTGGCATGTTCTTCCTCATTTTTGAATAAATCAGGATATCATCAACAAATACAATCACTAATTTATCTAATATTGGCCGACACACTCAGTTCATCATATCCATAAAGGCTGCTGGTGCATTGGTTAGACCAAAAGACATAACGAGAAATTCGTAGTGTCTGTAACACGTGTGAAAAGTTGTCTTAGGAATATCTCGCTCCTTTACCTTCAACTGATGGTAGCAAGATCGGGGATCTATCCTTGAGAACCAACTGGCACCCTGGAGCTGATCAAACAAGTCCTCAATCCTTGGTAGAGGATATCGGTTCTTCACCGTTAACTTGTTTAACTCCCGGTAGTCTATGCACATCCTCATACTACCATAACGAACAAGACTAGAGCACCCAAGGAGAGATACTCGGTCGGATGAACCCTTATCCATCAAGTCCTGCAGTTGAACCATTAGTTCCTTCATCTCGGTTGGAGCTAATCGATACGGTGCTTTCCTAACGGGTTGAGCACCGGGCATCAGATTAATCTGATACTCAATCTCATGATCCGGTGACACACCTGGTAAATCATCTGGGAACACGTCTGGAAAGTCACGCAAAACTAGTATAGCAGACAATTATGGTACCGACGCGTCCACATCCTTTACATAAGCCAGGTATCCATTGCATCCGTATCTCATGCACTTCTCTGCCACCGCCAGCAAAATCACCTTAGAAACCGTAATGATGCGATCACCATAAATCATCACCAAACTTCCATCGGGCGTAACTAATCGAATCATCTTCTTGCGACACATGATATTTTCCTTATAGGCTGCTAACCAATCCATCCCTAGTACTACATCGAATTCGCATAGGGGCATCACATATAATTTAGCAGAAAACCTATGGCCTTCTAGTTCTATGTCGTAGTTTTCTATCATATCAGAAATTCTAGTAGACTTACCAATAGTAGTTTCTACATCAAAAGGTTCATCAATACTTCTACTACAAACAGACAACATAGCACAGAAAGAGTAGAAATAAAACTCCTACTAGCACCAGAACCAAATAATATAGAGGCACAGGTTTGGTTTACTATAAACATACCTGACACGAGATCGGGGTCTACCCGGGCTTCTTCTTGGGTCATCATGAAGGCTTTAGCACTAGCTCTCTGTCCTCCTTCTTCAACCCGCTTCTTCGTCCTGGAACTTTTTGCCCTTTGCCTCATCCAATCCCTGCTCACATGCTCCTCTTCCCTACAAGTGTAGCATCTTAACACCTTACAATCCTTAGCAATATGACCAGACTTCCCGCATCTGAAGCAAACATTCAACCCCAACCGGCATTCCCCACTATGCTCCTTCCCGCACTTGCTACATCTCCTCATCTCCGAGCCTGCAGCAGCCACTCGTCGATCATCCATCCTCGACTTTTTGTTGTTTGGGGTGAAACCACCATGCCTAAACTGCTTCCCGTTCCAGTTCCTATCACCACCAACAGTCTTCTTCACCTCTACCACCTCCACTTCCCTTTCACCATACATCCTCCCAGCTAAATCCACTATCGGCCTAAAAGTATTTGGTTGGGCAGCAATCAAGTGTCTGCATATGTCAGCCAGTAACCCCTGAATGTATCGCTTGATTTTCCTTGACACCGGCGTCACCTGATCAGGCAGCAGCCTCACCATCTCAATAAACTTCATAGTGTACTGCTGGTATGTCATGGTTCCCGCCTCAAGTTGTAGGAAGTCCCTCTCTATCTTGTCAAGTTCCCTATGAGGACAGAATTCCTCAATCACCATCTTCTCTAACTCTCCCTACCTCATCTTCCCGATGGCCCTGGCGCCCTGGGATTGGACAATATTGTCCCACTAACACAAATCTGAGTCAACGAACGAGTGGGTGGTGAACTTCACCTTCTGGTTGTCCCTACGCTCACTAATCTCTAACACGGCCTCCATCTCTCTTACCCAGCGGTGAGCAGCGGCAGCATTATTATTGCCATCAAAAGTCGGGGGTTTATACTGTTGGAATGCTCTGTAGTTGCACCCCTTCATGGTTTCCCGCACTTCTACCTCCTCCTCATCACTAGTGGCTGTCTTCTCCGCATTCAATTCTTCCTCCTTATTGTGATCCCTCACCTTCTCCCTCCTTCTAGTTGTAGTCCTTCTCCCTTCCTCTTTCTCCTTTCTTTCATCCTCCCTCATAGCATGGATGATTTCAGTCACTACATATGGTAGGATTGTCTGCATGACTTGATGAACCTCCTCAACTGCCGCTTCTTTCACCGAGGCCCTCAAGTTCGTACTCTCATCACCACCTTCCCGGTTATGGATCTCAGGCTCTTCACGTGTCGTTTCAGCAGCTCTAGCCATGTTCTTTATGGCACGCGACCCAGCACCACGTCCACCACGTACTCCACCTCTAGAATCCTTAGACGATCTACCTCTGGCCATATTTAAACACTACAAGATTTAAACACTAACGCGGTCATTCCAGGTAATAGCTCAGTTTATGTTAAGTATAGTAAGTCCTTAATTACAATGGCCAGTTCTGATTAGCCACTTACTTTACTCTTCATACCCCAAGCATTTCCTATCCTGACTATATCCGTATGTAAATCTACTAAGAGCGCATAATTAAAATAGCACACACACACAATGCCGGTTAACGTTAAAAAAAGAAATACTTGATGGCACGTAGCTACTCGGGTTGGCATCCCTTTCCTTTAGTCCCATTCTTAGTTTAAGATTAGGTGTTTGAAAATATTTTACCCAATTCACTTAAACTTTAGCTCTGATACCAACTTGTAAGGCCCCGTTCCCGAAGACCTCACAGTTGGACAATCATAGCATTATAATATAAAACAATACATATTTCATAAAATATGGCAGTGGAACTAAGTTAACAAAAACCATTTATTTCATTAATAATCACTGTTGTTGAGCAATAAAACATGTTTAAGTACAAAAGCATCGTTTAATTGCATTACAAAACAACAATATCCTTAAGCGTGAATGGATATCAGTCTTGCCCAGCCGAGTAACTCCCCAGAGTGCCATCCTCAACAATAATTACATGCCAACTAAAAATGCATAAAAGTCAGCGTTGCTGAGTGAGTTGTAGTTTTTTTTAAATATTAAAATACCTTGTGTGTTTTATATACGAAAATACCCTTCTTGAATGAAATACATTACTTTCGTATGCGAGCACACATCATACATACATCCGGATAATATTCATTATCATCGTCATTATCTTTCTCATTCTTCCTTTCATCATTATCTTTCACTTTCTGTTGGATCAATGTGCAATACCCTGAACATTATGCATGAAGCTGATGCTGGGCCTGAGGTCTATAAATAGACCCCAAACGTTGTGCACAAAGCTGACCCAGTCACCTAGGGTATGCTACATAGGTCATGTCAATCTCAATGATTGACCCTGCGTACATCCTTCGGGTTAGCTAAACCGTACACAGTTGAGCTTACGACAACTTGGTCGTCACCTCCATTAACTTTGCTTACAAGTCTTTCATTCGTTCATTATGTTCCACTTTTCATTAATATTAATCTTTCACTTGATTAATAATAATACTTTACGAGCATAAATACACCACGCAAAGTCATATAATAATATAATAATGGGGAACATAAGAACAGCCCACAACATGAATAAAATAGTCAAATAAAAGCAATAGGTCAAACCAAGTTCAAACCTTAAAATTCTGATTTCTCCAAAATTTTAGAAAATTTCTAAGTAGTTTAGGCGCATGAGAACTATGCAGGTGCATGAGCCATGCTTAGGTGCATCAACACTATACGGGCGCATGATCCTACACTTAGGTGTTTTCAGCCTAACTTTTGGGCGCATAAACTGTTCAGGATCATTAACCTACACTTAGGCACCTGAGAAAAAGTTGGGCGGATGATACTATTTAGGTGCATGGGCCTACATTTAGTATTTTCAGGCAAGGTTTTGGGCGCATGGGCACTATTGGGGCGCATGGGCACTATTGGGGCGCATGAACCCCTTAAGATTTTCTAAGGCAAATTTCTAGGCGCATGGGCCTTATTTCGGCGGATGATCTTACTTAGGCGCTTCTAAGTTAAGTTTTCAGGCGCATGGGCCCTGTTTGGGCGCATGGCCAACCATTATACGTATTTCTATGTCATTTCCAAACCCAATTCACATTTTAACATGTTCATAAATTAATTCTAGCATTCTAAAAACTTTACAATCCAAAAACATAAGCATTCATACACACATGTATACGGTTAATATACATAATAATTGTAAACATGTTTTACATGCATTTTCAGCCCTAAAATTGTTTAAAACAAGTAAAAACTAAGGTCTAGAACTCACCTAAAGTAGTCTTCAAGCAAACCTTCACCAACCTGGAAGTTACCAAGAGTTTAAACACCTAAAACACACCAAAATAAACAACCAAACACATAGAACATTTAAAAATCGGTTCTAAGGTTGAAAACCCCATAAAAGCGAGCCAATTATTCGAAAAAAAATACTTGCCAAGATCACGACAACTTCTTCTACTTGAAAAACCCAAGAGAAAATTCTTTTCTTCTTCTCACTTTCTTCATTTAGTCGAAAAGCAAAATTGAAAGCATGTAATGGGCAGCCAAACCCATAATATAGTAAAAGAGTTGACTTTTGTACTTTTTACACAAAGCCCCTTTCCATTTTTGCTCATTTTCCTTTCTTTCAAGATATTTTCTTTCCCATTCTTATTGCTTTTCTTTTCTTTAATTTGACTAGAATTTCGGGTATTATAACTAACCTTTGAGACTAAATAGGTGAAGGTTTTAATCAGTTTGTGCACCTTTAGTTTTAGACACCCTCATCTTCATCAGAAGAATCACAAGGGGATGAGAGAATAGGACTAAAGTCTTCTTCCGCATCACCAGCACTGAGTTCTTGGTTGCTGGATTTCCCTTGCACCATGACACATTCAGTTGAAGTTTTAATGGCCTAGGTTGCCATGGTTAAGCTCTTAGAGATGGAATCACTTGTAGAAGTGAGAGCCTCTTCCACATGGAACTCCTGAACAGCTTGAAGATCATGTATAGGTTGGACTCACCTTAGATTATATCATGTTTATATTCCTTTGTAATAGGTTTAATGTTAGTTTACTTTTGAATGTTGTTTATTTTGTGAAGTTTTGCTGCCTAGCGAAACTATGAGCGAAACTACAGTTTCGCTCATAGTCAGCTGTTTAGTTTCACCCGGCGAAACTGTTGTCTCTACCGGGCGAAACTATAGTTTCGGCAGCATAGTTTCGTTGACAGCGAAACTTTCAGCGAAACTATGACTTCTATATATAGTTTTGATCTTGCTCATTGTTGAGCACCCTTGCAAAACCCTAATTAAATATTATTGTTGCAAGAGACTATTATAAGTTGTTCCTTTGATAAAATTTATTTTAGCTTGTTACTTTTGATTGTATTGGATCCTTATTGTTCATATTTGAATACATTGTGGTTGTTATTATTCTTCTTCATCTTTGTTGTTTGTCTATTTTTCTGATATTGAATGATTGAACACATTAATTGTACTATAATTCGATCAAACAGACCAACAAATGGTATCAGAGCATTAGTGCTCTTGATTGTTTGAGTTTTTTGGTTGTTTTTGTTCAATATCAATATTTCATCAATTCCGGATCAAATTTGAGTGTATTTGATATGGAATTTAATAGAATTTTGTTTGTTATTGGTTGGGAAAAGCTCTATTAATCATCAAATCTCAAATCCATTTAGTTTTAGGTGATTTCAGATCGATTTCGTGTGCAAAAAGCCTTCCAGATTCATCCTGCTAAACTGCATATTCATCCAGCTAAACTGCATATTCATCCAGCAAAATTGCATATTCATCCAGCAAAACTGCATCATCTTTCAGCAAAACTACAAGTGTTTTACACTTTGTAGTTGATTTCAGCATCTCATCGAAAGTAGTGATCTTGAACGAAAGTTCAATAGTGCTTGTGTGCATATTCCAAGCAAAATTGCTGTCGAAAGTATCATTGAATGAAAGTTCAATCTTGTTTCGTGTGAAATTGTCGGTGAAACTAAGCATTCTTAAGCATTTGGCAAGAGAAACTGCTGCTGAAATTTCCAGCGAAACTATAGTCTTCTCTGCGAAACTAGCTCATCTCAGCGAAACTAGCTCATTTCTGCGAAATCATCATTTCTTCAATGAAATTAGAATGTCAAAGATGACTCTCTCATCCTTAAAGATTTAGAAAGCGTAGCTCCCAACAGACCTCCGAGACTCATTAACGGAGACAACTTTGAAGATTGGAAGAGATGTCTCAAAGCCCTTTTCTTCTACACTGACCACAACCAATGGGAATCTATCATATCCGGTCCACACATACCAATTGCCACGGTTGGTGATGTCGTGTCTCAAAGCATAAACCCAGCCACATTCACCGATAAGGATCTAAAGTTGATTGATCGAGACCAGAAAGCTTTTGGAGCATTAACTCTATGTCTTGCACCTGACATCTACAATCGATTTGCTGAACACAAGAATGCTAAGTCACTCTTCGATGCTCTCTGTGAGTTCTATGATGGAAACGATGAGTTGGTGAAAGACAAGAGCATCCAAGCTGAAAAGGAATTCAACTCTTTTATGGGATATAAGAACGAGAGTCTCACAGATCCTACAAATCGTTTTCTGACAGTTTCGAGTACACTGAAGAAATATGATAAGAAACTTTTCAATAGTGAGCAAGTTAACGGGTTGTTAGACTCTTTTCCACCTCAGTGGAGTTTTCAGGTGAGAATGTTAAAGCAGGAAAGAGGTTTCACCGACTATAAGCTTATGGACATCATAAATAGGCTTAAGTCCTTTGAGTTAGATATGAAAGAGAAGGGAATTCAACCAAACCATGATTCCTACATCTGGTTTAACTCAGAATGCTACATTACTGTCTTTCGCTGCAAGCTCTCCAATGCAGGCATCTCAATAAAGTGGAGTGAATACTGGTGATTATTCTGGTGGTAGTGGTGGTGCTGGTAGAGATCAAGTCAACTCAAAAGCAAATTCTGGAATGCCAATTCCATCTGAAACGATGGCCCTCTTTGGTATGTTTGTTCAGAGCTATGAAGCCTTGGTGGCAGGGGAATTGAGAGGTAAAGGGATGACAATGGAGGATATGTATCAAGTGGATCCTGATGATCTTAAAGAGACTGACATTCAGTGGTAAATGGCAATGTTGGCTCTCAGAGCCTGAAGATTCATGGAGCACACTAGAAGGAAGAACTTCAAAGGTCAAAGCTCTAACTCCAGACTGGGATTTGATAAGTCTAAACTGAGGTGTTTTAATTGCAAATAGTTTGGACACTTCGAACATGAATGTCCATTGCCGATCATCACTGATCCTAGCAATTCAGGAGTCCCAAGCTGGTTTCAAGTGGAGATAAAGAAGAAATGAAACAGAAGAAAGATACAGCCTTAATCTCTAATTTTGACTGGAGTGCAGAAGTTGAAGAGACGAGAGAAGAATTTAACCAAGCGTTGGTAGCTGAGATTGTGGTAGAGAAGAAGAAGGTGAATAATGAGGAGGAATTTGATCCATTTAAGGAATTTAGAAGTGAAGCTGCTAAAACTGAGGAGGATGAGATTGTGAAAGAAAGTAATGCTGAGAAGATGCAGAAGAAGGAAGTCAACCCACTAAGCAAAGTAATAGAAAAGATGATGCTACTGCCACTGTCGAGGAAAACAAGTTAAGTACTCCGATGTGCCAATGTGAGAAAGCTTTAGCAGCAGAAAAGGTGGTGATAGGACTCCCTTATGAGGTAATTCAGGACATGCGTTATTCAGCATGCAAAATTAGGTTATTTAGAGTATACAAAGCTAATCGTTTGTTAATTGACAATGAAAAAGATTTAAAATGAATTAATAAAGAACTTAAAATAAATGAGTCCAAATATTTTGTTAAATTAAATGAAGCTTTGAAAGAAAATCATCATTTAAAAAGAATCGTTTTGGAAAGAAATGTTAAGATTAACACTTTGACTGAAAGGGTTGCATTTGCTGAATTTGAAACAAGCAAACTTCAGTCAAAGCTCGATAAATGGAAATTATCAGGGATGAAGCATGATGATTTATGCAAATCTCAAAGGGGGGCTAGGATTAAACAGATTTGGGCTATGAAAATGCTAAGATTTATCCTCCTCCTAGTACTTACTGTTATTCACCTATGCCTGTTCCTCATCCTTCTAATGATTTGATCACAATAGATACTAAGTATGTTTGCAGGTTTAGAAGGTGTGAATACTAAGCACGTTCGTGAGGACTACGATTATGGACCGACTAGAGGGCTTGGATGCACTAGTCTTAGTACACCTGAATCTCAGCATTCTGTATTAGATCATAAATCTAGCTTAAATTCTATTTTTGTTTCAAGTCAATCTGTAACAGACACTGTCTCATCTTGTTCTAGTGATGTTTCTATTTTCTCTTTAAATGATGTGGATTATAATGATGATATCTCTTCTGATTGGGTTAATATTGTGAATGGTTCCACTGTGAAGATTAACGAGAAAATTAAAAATAATTATTTTGAAAAATCCTTTTCTCACCCTATCCCATCTTTTACCCCAACTAATATCTCTTTTGAAAGGGTAACATCATCATCTGAGGCAAGTACAAGTGGTACAAGTACCATATGTATTTCAGATGAAAACTCATCTTCTTTTGTACATAATCATTCTTTTTCAAATAGAAACAGGCCCGATGATATGTATGAGACTTATCGTGATGATGATTCTAGATTGTCTGAATGTGATGAAGAAATACTCATGGATAAGATTCCTGATTTGAAGCATAACAGACCTAGATTAAAATCACATTGTTTCATGTGTGGTAAAGATGATCATGTAGTTAAGCATTATCCTGAGCTACATCATAGAAATGTCAATAGGCATTCATTTGGGAATAGATTGACTCAATTGGTTAATAATTTATTTTGTAAGAAGCCAATCTCTCCAAAACCCAAAGTTGTTCAAACTTGGGTTCCTGTTTCACCTGGTTAATTTGTTCTTTGACATTTTTGTAGGAGTCATCCACTAAAGTTGTAAACAGTGTATGGCATGTTGATAGTGGATGCTCCAGATACATGACGAGGCAAAAAGATCTATTGACCAATTATCGAATAATCAATGGAGGTTATGTCGCATTTGCTGGCGACAAGAAAGGAGGGAAAATGGTTGGCCAAGGGGAGGTTTCCAACGGCTCTCTTACTCTAGAGAAAGCCAACTATGTCCCTTAACTTTCTTTTAATCTGTTGAGTGTCTCTCAGATTTGTGATAAAGACATTCCGGCCTTGTTCAAGTCCAATGAATGTCTTTTTCTGAAATCAGAGATTGATATTCCATAAGAGATGGTGTTAATGCAGGCTCCAAGAAAGAATGACACATATCTTCTTGACATGGGTTCAAGGGAGTCAACGTCTACCATCACTTGTCTTTTGTCCAAAGCTTCCAATTCCGAGTCTTTCCTATGGCATCGCAGATTGGGCCACGTTAATTTCAAAAATATAAACAAATTAGTTAAAAACAATATTGTTAGGGGATTACCTTTAAATGACTTTTCAGTGGTTGAAAAATGCATGGCATGTGCCAAGAGAAAACAACATAAGAAACCACATAAACCAAAAATTGAAAATAGCATATCTAATCCCCTCGAGTTGTTACATATAGATTTGTTTGGCCCAATCAGTGTTAAATCAATTGCTAAAAATCTTTCTGTCTTGTGGTTACAGATGATTTTTCCAGATATTCCTGGGTGAGATTTCTTGCCCATAAAGGAGAGGTTGCTGAGGAGCTGCAGAAGTTGATTCTTTCTAATGAGATGATATGCAAGAGGAAGGCTATGGCGATTAGAAATGACAATGGTACCGAATTCAGGAATCAATATTTGATTCTTTCTATGATGGTAAAGGAATTCTGAGACAATTCAGTGCTGCGAGAACACCTCAGCAGAATGGTGTTGCAGAAAGAAAGAATCGCACCCTTATTGATGCCGCTCGTACGGTGTTGATTGAATCCTCTTTACCCATCATGTTTTGGGCAGTGGTGGTGAATTGTGCTTCATATGTTCTGAACAGGGTGCTGATTGTCAAAGACAAAATGAAGACTCCTTATGAACTATTTCATAAGAGAAAGCCTTTGATTGACTTCTTTCGACCATTCGGTTGCTCGTGCACTTTATTGAATACCCAGGCGCAAAAGACGAAATTCGGTGTCGTGTCTGATGAATGCTACTTCTTCGGTTACTCGCCCTCTTAAAAAGCTTATTGGGTATATAACAAGAGAACCTAAATTGTACAAGAGTCCTTTTATGTAGATCGGCAGGAACATAATTCCTCTGATGTGCGATCAGAACCTGCATGGTTTTTAGACTCCAATACACTGTTCAATTCGTTTAATCTTCCAGTTTTCAATGATGATGCGTCCTTCTCCAATGTTCAAACAAACATCATTCCTCTAGCTCCATTCCCTGTCATTCCTCCAGCTCCATTCCCTATCATTCCTCAAGCCCCCCTCAATACATCAACAAACGATGCTATATCAGTTGACATTACATCTTCCTCAACATCTTTTGACATTCCAACCCCACCTATTAGCCAACCTTCTTCAAATCCCCTTCCCGTAACCACTGATTTCAAAACTTTGAAAGATCACCCCCATGATAAAATTATTGGATCTATCATTGATGGATTTCGGATGCGGAGTCACTCTGGTTTGATTAATGACTGCCTATTCTCTTGTTTTATATCCCAAATCATATCAAAAAATGTTCATGCAGCTCTTCAGGATCCTTGCTGGCTTGAATCGATGCAATTGGAGCTGCAACAGTTTAGGAAGCTTAAGGTGTGGACCCTGGTTACTCTTCCACCAAACAAATGCCCAATTGGGACGAAATGGGTGTTCAAGAACAAACCCGATGACCGTGGCATTGTGATAAGAAATAAGTCCAGATTGGTGGTTCAGGGCTTTGCTCAAGAAGAAGGGATAGATTACACAGAAGTCTTTGCTCCCGTAACTCGTCTTGAAGCCATTCGGATCTTTCTGGCTCATACCACTCACAAGCAGTTCAAAGTCTATCAGATCGATGTGAAATGTGCATTTCTCTATGGAGACATTGACGAAGAGATATACGTGTGTCAACCACCAGGTTTCGAGGATCCCGACTTTCCCGACAAAGTATACAAGCTTGATAAGTCCCTTTGTGGTCTTCATCAGGCACCTCAAATCTAGTACGAGACTTTAACACAATATATTTTAAGAAATGGTTTTTCTTGTGGCACTATTGATATGACATTATTCAAGAACAAAATGGATGGTGAGATGCTGATTGTACAAGTCTATGTTGATGATATTATTTTTGGCTCCACCAATCCGAAGTTATGTCAGTAGTTTGAGGACGTCACGAGTGGTCGCTTTGAAATGAACATGATAGGGGAGATGTGCTTTTTCCTCGGGTTGTAGGTTGAACAAAATCAAGAGGGAATTCTCATTCATCAGGTGAAGTATATTAAAGACATTCTGTAGAAATTCAAGATGGATGATACTTCTCCTGATGTCACACCCCCGCTGATAGCGGAAACACAGGGATGCGAGCTAGACGGGATCGTCATAACACATGGTATACATTAGAGGGGCAATATAAGTATGATGATAAGTGTGTCATGACGACACCCGAACATAAATGGAGACTTGTGTCATGTTCAGTCAATGTTCACGACAGCATAGTCACAAGCACAACATAAAATGATCACATAAGCATTGATGATAACTTGTATTGTAAATTCCCAAAACCCGGGAACAAGTATACAAATGATCAAGTTTAATCAACCAAGATTAATGTTTAACAAAAGATGATAAGTCACAAAAATGCATCCTAGGGTCCCCTCTAACAGGCAGCACTCCTAGAATCTTCAATTACCTTGATCACCTGAAAAGACATGCTCAAAATGGTCAACATAATTGTTGGTGAGCTTCGCAGGTTTCAAGAATTAAAAAGATGTTAAGATGACAACAGCTTGTAAGTTTAAATAGAGTTACCGCAATTACACTTATGTGCAAGCGGTTTACAAGACATAGATAGCTACAGCCAAACCTAAACATCGGTTCCACACGGGAATTGATGGCTGTAAAGAAAGCATCCCATAAGTTTTACATAACGTAGCAAGATCCACGCAGCGCATACGTATAGGTTACAACCAAACCAATCCTTAGGTCCCATTACCGGGATTAATGGTTGTAATGGATGATCGGCTTAGAAGAACCACACAGAAGAACCACACAGCCGATACACCCATCAAGTAGTAGCAATCACAAGTAGCATAAACCAACACATAATATCAAATTAGTAACACATAGTAATGTGATGCCACCAAGTACATACAAGGTGGTAACATAGCATAGAGTCAAGTTTATATAGCATCAATCAACAAGATAAGCAAGATAAGATACTCATAAGAGTAGCAGCTAGCTTCCATTAGGGAAGGTGCTGGAAATCAAGTTAAGTAGGTGAGCATTCTCTTCCCCCAAGTTGATAACATCTAAAAAGTTTTAATAGAGTAAAAAGGGGCTACGAAACTCACAGGATAGATAATAAGCACGAATGGTGAAACTATCCCAAGAGCAAAATGCTATGAACAATCAAACACCTATTGACAGTTACTGACAAGCATTAATAATGAGCATAAGGCATAAGATGAAATTCGATTAGTTCAGGCTGCTTTGGTTCGGTCGTGGATAGCACACACAAGCAGGCATACACATATCGGACCTTATGTAGATCCAAGTATTAAGGGTAGTCGTCATTGCTAATGACATCCGTATAGGGATCCCATTATTATAAAAGATAGTACTTGTTAAATATTTGTAGTCCCAAATGGGTTGTCGATAATTGTAAAAGATTAGGTTGTCTTAAATTGAAAAAGTATGTGCCTGTTAATAGCGTTGACTTTAATCTTTGTGTTCGACCAATGACACTTTATTGATGTTACCTTATCATCACAAGACATTCAAAAAGAAAAAGGAATTCACACATACACGCATCATCAGTCACACAACAGGACCGTACGCACGACTCAACCCTCCATTCGCACGAATGGACCTTCAGTCGTACGAATCAGCTTCATTCGTACGATTGAACCTTCATACGTGCGACTAGGCATTCAGTCATACCATGCAACACCCAATCGCGCGACTCAACCTCCATACGCACGGTTGAACCTTCATTCACACGAATCAGCTTCATTCATGCAATTGAACATTCATTCGTGTGACTGGCCTTTCAGTCGTGCGACTCACGCACAATCGCACACAATCTCATTCGCACTGACTCAATCGCACCGACATTCACTCGCATGGACTCAATCGCACACACATTCAATCGCACACACCCAGATACATGACTCAGTCATGTGATTTTCCTAATCACCCAGCTCAGTCATACGACACACTCAGACGCATGACTCAGTCGTGCGATTCACCCAATCGCACGGCTCAGTCGCATGAACAGACCCAGTCGCGAAGAACAGCAGAATCATGACTGCCGAGTGCAGAGTAGTCTCCGGCTGCTCTGCGCACTCGTTTTACACGCCAAGAACTTCCAGAATCCATATTGTAACACGTCTAAACAAGAAACACACTAAAAAACGCAACACACAAGCCCACACGACCTCATGTGATCGGATGAACCCGAGCACCCGAAACCCTAGAAAACGCAGAAGTGAAATCGAGCAAGAAACGGTTCAAACGAGATTATCTACCTGCAAGAAGTAATTGTGATAACCAAGAATTGACGGTGAAAACGCAACACACGTGACGGATTTTGCTGCTTGATCGAGAGAAAAATAGAGAAGAAGGTGAAGAAGAAGAAGATAAGAATGAGGAGGCTAGGGCTGGTAAGGGGTTTATATACCTAGCCCTAGTTTCGCAAAATGACATGTTTAGTCCCCGCACTTTGCCCCCGAGTTCCTAAATTTTGTTTCGGTTGAAAACGTTATTAATTAGGCTTGTTTAATTAATGATAAAATGTTGTTAATAGTATTTGAAACTTAAAAATGGTTTTATTCGTGACAATAATTTTATACAAAAATGATGCGTTTAATGTTAACGGGGGCAATCTTAGAAAACGTTTTGAGATGATGACAATGCAAGCAACGATAGCACAAGCATAAAGATAACTAAGCAAGCAAATATGATACCCACATGGATGGGTTACAGAAATGAGGAATGATCGATAACAAAAGTCAACCGAACACGTTAAATGACGGACCTTTGGTGACGGATGTCACAGTATCCCCCAGTTGGGGAATTTCGTCCTGAAATTCAACTGGTGCTAGTTCCAAGGGTGTCATCCTCGAATAGATGTAGATATTTAAGCCTCATCTGATCTTCACGTTCCCATGTAAACTCTGGTCCTTGTTTAGAATTCCATCTTACATGGACAATAGGTATCTTGCTGCGCCTCAACCACTTGACCTTTTGGTCCATGACCTCAATAGGTTCCTCCACAAAATGAAGGCTTTCATCGATCTTGATATCCTCAATCGGTACATGAAGTGATTCGTCAGCCAAACACTTCTTGAGGTTTGATATATGGAAAGTATCGTGTACACTGTTAAGCTCTTGTGGCAACCTTAATCGGTACGCCACCGGACCAATTCTTTCTGTGATCTCGAACGGTCCAACATATCTTGGGGCTAACTTCCCTTTCTTTCCAAACCGAACGATCCCTTTCCAAGAAGAGACCTTAAGTAATACTCGATCCCCAACGTTAAACTCTAGCGGCTTCCAGCGGTTGTCGGCATAGCTCTTTTGGCGATCTCTAGCAGCTTTAAGTCTGTCTTTGATTTGGAAACTCTTTTCAGTTGTTTCTTGAATGATCTCTGGGCCTGTTAGTTGGCTTTCACCAATCTCAGCCAAACAAACTGGGGATCTACATTTCCTCCAATACAATGCTTCAAATGGAGCGCATCCAATGCTTGTATGGTAGCTGTTGTTGTAGGAAAACTCGATCAACGGTAGATGAGTATCCCAACTGCCACCAAAATCAATGACACATGCCCTCAGCATGTCCTCAAGCGTCTGTATTGTTCGTTCACTTTGGCCGTCTGTCTGGGGGTGATAGGCTGTACTCATGTCTAATCGAGTGCCCATCGCTTTCTGTAACGTCTGCCAAAATTGTGAAGTAAATCGACTGTCTCGGTCGGATATGATTGACACCGGCACCCCGTGCCGTGTCACGACTTCTTTGATGTACAACCTTGCCAGCTTATCCATTTTATAGTCTTTTCGGATAGGCAAGAAGTGAGCAGATTTTGTCATTCGATCCACCACGACCCATATCGAGTCGTGTCCGCTTGGTGTTCTTGGGAGTTTGGTAATAAAATCCATGGTTATGTTCTCCTATTTCCACTTGGGAATTTCAGGTTGTTGCAATAATCCCGATGGTTTCTAGTGTTCAGCCTTGACCTTTGAACATGTCAAGCATTTGCTCACATATATAGCAATGTCTTTCTTCATACCTGGCCACCAGTACAGATCCTTTAGATCGTGGTACATCTTGGTTGCACCAGGATGAACAGAGTATCGAGTCTTGTGTGCTTCATCCAAGACTAGTGTATGTACACCTCCCCATCTGGGGACCCATACAGGATCCATGAACTAATGTACACCATCATCCTTGCAAATCATCTGTTTATCCAACCCTCGGAATTCTTCCCCCGTAAGGTTTCCTTCTTTCAATGACTCACTTTGTGCAAGTTGGATCTGAACCTTCAAGTTCGTTTGAATAGTCAATCCCAAAGCTCGAGCACGTAGTGGTTTCACGCGTTCTTTGTGGCTTAAAGCATCAGCCACCACGTTAGCTTTCCCGGGGTGATACCGGATTTCACAATCGTAGTCGCTAAGTAACTTTACCCAGCGTCGCTGTCGCATGTTAAGTTCCTTCTGATCCAGGATATGTTGAAGACTCTTATGATTGGTGTAGATGATGCATCTGGTTCCATATAGATAATGCCTCCATATCTTGAGTGCAAATACTACAGCGCCCAACTCCAAATCATGAGTTGTGTAGTTCTTTTCATGCACTTTAAGTTGCCGCGATGCATAGGCAATCACCTTGTCTCTTTGCATTAGCACACATCCCAATCCTTGATGTGAAGCATCGCATTATACCACAAAATCATCAGTTCCATCTGGGAGGGACAGTATTGGAGCATTGTACAGCTTTTCTTTCAACGTCTGGAAAGCTCGTTCTTGTGCATGTCCCCAATCAAACTTCTTGTCTTTCTGGGTTAGCAGCGTTAATGGTTGTGCGATCTTTGAAAAATTCGCAATGAAGCGACGATAATATCCGGCCAATCCTAAGAATTGCCGTATTTCTGAGGGTGTTTGGGGTGTATCCCATTTCTTCATAGCTTCAATCTTACCGGGGTCCACATGAATTCCATCTTTGTTAACCACCTGACCTAAAAACTTCACTTCTCGAAGCCAGAATTCACACTTTGAGAATTTTGCGAAAAGTTTCTCTTCCCACAACAGTTCTAGAATTGCTCAAAGGTGTTCTTTGTGATCCTCTTTCGAACGGGAGTAGATGAGCATGTCGTCTATGAATACGATCACGAACTTATCAAGATAAGGCTTTAACACCCGATTCATCAAATCCATAAAGACAGCTGGTGCGTTGGTCAACCTGAACGGCATGACTAAGAATTCATAGTGCCCGTAACGAGTTCTAAACGCTGTTTTCGGAATATCGTCCTCGAATACTCTTAGCTGATGATATCCAGATCCAAGATCAATCTTGGAGAAATATGAAGTTCCTTGCAACTGATCAAACAGATCGTCGATTCTAGGGAAAGGATACCGATTCTTCGCGGTCAATTTGTTCAACTCCCTGTAGTCGATACACATACGGAACGACCCATCCTTCTTCTTGACAAATAACACCGGTGCTCCCCACGGTGAATGAATCGGTCGAATAAAACCCTTCTCCAGTAGTTGCTGTAATTGGCTAGATAACTCTTGCATTTCGGATGGTGCTAACCGATACGGTGCTTTTGCTACCGGCGTAGCTCCGTGAACTAACTCTATATGAAATTCCACCTGTCGTGGAGGAGGCAATCCAGAAAAATCATCAGGGAACACCTCTGGGTAATCCTGTACAATCAGGATGTCTGCCAATTTCGTCTCTTCTTCCTTCTTTTCTACCACGTGAGCCAGAAAAGTGTAACACTACTTCCGTATACTTTGGCGTGCTTTCATGCAGGAGATAAGCTTCAAGTTCTTTCCCGGTCATTCTCCTTGTATTCTGAGTACTTTCCCGTCAGACATGGGAATCCGCACTACTTTATCTCGGCAAATAATCTCGGCTCCATGCTTCGACAACCAATCCATTCCCACTATTACGTAAAAGCTTCCCAACTCAAAAGGTGTCAAATCTATGTTGAAGACCTGGTCTTCCAATATCAGGGTGTAGTTCCTAATAATTTCCTCTGCCTGTTCAACCCTACCATTAGCCATTTCTACGGAGTAACTAGTTTCTAGTCTACTAGCACTCAAATCAAGCATTTGCACAAACTCAGATGATATAAAACTATTGTCTGCCCCAGTATCAAACAGTACAGATGTGAAATGGTTATTGAGTAAGTGCGTACCCGTGACAACATTCGGATCCTGACAGGCATCATTAGCTCCAATGACGAAGGCACGACCCCATGCAGCATTACCTTGGTTTCCTTGGCCTTGAGCACCCGCTATGGCCACTATCTGCTGCTGGTTGTTTCCTTGCTGACCCGGTGCCCTATTCAGTTGGGGGCACATGTTTTTGAAGTGATCGAGGCCTCCACATTCATAGCAAGCCCTGGCATTCCTGGCGGCCTAGCTAAAGGTAGCTTGTCTCTCCCAGGAGGCGAGAAGAGTTGAGAACAAAGTGGCGAACAGATGCATAACGCGTGGTTAACCGCGTTGACGGGTGCCACCAGGTTTGGTGCTACTCTGCATTCTCTTGCTTGATGCCCCGGGCATCTGCAGTTCAAACACGCCCGGCACGGCACTGCTGGGGGATGATGAAGATTGCACCTGTCACAACTCAGGTGCGGCCCAACATATTCTTTCTTCCCTTGTGTCACAAGCACGAAATTTCTGGTCGTTTTGGCCCTCTTATCAAACTTCCTGGTGTTAGGCCGGCTCTTTTCCCCAGCCTCCTTCCTCTTCTCTGCTCCCCTACCTAATACCCCTGTCCTTATCATCTCATCAGTGAGAGCGCCAGCCTTTAGAATTACGCTCTGGATTATAGGTGGAGCAGCTGCAGTTACCATTGCCCGAATTTGAGGCGCGAGTCCCCAAATATACCTTTTAATCCTTTTAGATTCCGGAGTGACTAGATGTGGAACTAGTCTTGCTAGCTCGTGGAATCGGTCAGTGTAAGCTTCATACCCAGCCCCCACCATAGCATGATTCCAAAATTCATGCTCAAGTTTCTGCATCTCGTTGAGGGGGCAGTATTCCTCAGTAATCATGGCTTTGAACTCATCCCAAGTCATCTGCATCGCAGATTCTCTTCCTCTAGCTTAAACCTGGGTGTTCCACCAGGTTAGTGCTCTGCCCTGCAGTGAGCACGTAACATACTTGATTCTTTGACTGTCGAGGCATTCACTGATGTCAATCACTGCCTCCATCTTTTCAAGCCATCTAGTCAGGGCTACCGCCCCACCTTTCCCATCAAATTCTCGAAGCTTACAGGCCGCGAATTCCTTGTAAGAACAGCCCCGTTTGGTATTAGCAACCCCAGTTTCATTACCGGCTGTACCACCATTCCCGGTCTCCTGATTGCTTTCATTCCCAGTCGGGTTCCCATTATCCTCGTTTCCATTGTCACCGGCTCCCTGGTGGTTTTGCTGTTGAAGAGCGTCGCTCACCTGAGCTACGATAGTTGGAATCAGGGCAACCAATTGTTGAGCAATTAGGGCTGACATATCTGGGTTTCCAGTCCCTTGAGTATTGCCAGAGGGGCCTTCATTTTCTCTTGGAGGTCTACCTCTGCCTCTTCCTCTGCCCCTCGGGGCTTCACTTCCGCTACTATTGCTGCGGGTAGATCTTCAAGGCGGCATGTTCTATTCATAAAAGAGGTAACATATAAGCTTTAGTCACCTTAAGATACACAAGTACTCCACTTATCAAGTTCCAACGTTTCATGTTCGGGTCAGTCAAGATCACCATGCAGCCTATTTCAAGCATATTCTTGGTATACCGGTGATGTTTATATATAGGGTTCCCCGCAGCGTTCCCACCACACCCACGATGTACCGAGAATGATGCCTAATCCGGTTACATGACATCCGACCTTCCTTCACATCATATCCATAATAATCCATCAAGTCAACTGAGCCCAACATGTAATCACGTATAGTATCTCGCGTCCTTGAGAGGACTAAGACATAGCCTCCTCGGGTCGGTCTCAGTATCTAAGGTTAAGCGCAATGTGTGATCTATGAAGATCTCTTCGGGTCTCAATACCCAAATTTGATTATGATAACTTAGCGCGCAAAGGGAACGGAAGATCCAATAAAAAGCGTCTCATAAGGGATGAGCACAAGGGCTCAAGCACAAGGTGAAAGATCACAAAGAGAAGGATAACCAAACATGTAAAGAGGAACACATACATGAGATATAAAATACACACAAGCTTAAGCATGTAAATCTACATGAAGGTTCCTAGGTTATAATCTAGGTCAAGTGTAATTGCCTAATTCTCTATAACCAATGGCTCTGATACTAGTCTGTCACACCCCCGCTGATAGCGGAAACACGGGGATGCGATCTAGACGGGATCGTCATAACACATGGCATACGTTAGAGGAGCAATAAGTATGATGACAAGCGTGTCATGACGACACCCGAACACAAATGGAGACTTGTGTCGTGTTCCGCCAATGTTCACGACAGCATAGCCACAAGCACAACATAAAATGATCACATAAGCATTGATGATAACTTGTATTGTAAATTCCCACAACCCGGGAACAAGTATACAAATGATGAAGTTTAATCAACCAAGATTAATGTTTAACAAAAGATGATAAGTCACAAAAATGCATCCTAGGGTCCCCTCTAACAGGCAGCACTCCTAGAATCTTTAATTACCTTGATCACCTGAAAAGACATGCTCAAACGGTCAACATAATTGTTGGTGAGCTTCGCAGGTTTCAAGTATTAAAAAGATGTTAAGATGACAACAGATTGTAAGTTTAAATAGAGTTACCGCAACTACACTTATGTGCAAGCGGTTTACAAGACGTAGATAGCTACAGCCAAACCTAAACATCGGTTCCACACGGGAATTGATGGCTGTAAAGAAAGCATCCCATAAGTTTTACATGATGTAGCAAGATCCACACAGCGCATACGTATAGGTTACAACCAAACCAATCCTTAGGTCCCATTACCGGGATTAATGGTTGTAATGGATGATCGGCTTAGAAGAACCACACAGAAGAATGACACAGAAGAACCACACAGCCGATACACCCATCAAGTAGTAGCAATCACAAGTAGCATCAACCAACACATAATATCAAATTAGTAACACATAGTAATGTGATGCCACCAAGTACATACAAGGTGGTAACATAGCATAGAGTCAAGTTTATATAGCATCAATCAACAAGATAAGCAAGATAAGATACTCATAAGAGTAGCAGCTAGCTTCCACTAGGGAAGGTGCTAGAAATCATGTTATGTAGGTGAGCATTCTCTTCCCCCAAGTTGAAAACATTTAAAAGGTTTTAATAGAGTAAAAATGGGCTACGAAACTCATAGGATAGATGATAAGCACGAATGGTGAAAGTATCCCAAGAGTAAAATGCTATGAACAGTCAAACACCTATTGACAGTTACTGACAAGCATTAATAATGAGCATAAGGCATAAGATGACATTCGATTAGTTCAGGCTGCTTCGGTTCGGTCGTGGGTAGCACACACAAGCAGGCATACACATATCGGACCTTATGTAGATCCAAGTATTAAGGGTAGTCGTCATTGCTAATGACATCCGTATGGGGATCCCATTATTATAAAAGATAGTACTTGTTAAATATTTGTAGTCCCAAATGGGTTGTCGATAATTGTAAAAGATTAGGTTGTCTTAAATTGAAAAAAGTATGTGCCTTTTTGTAGTGTTGACTTAAATCTTTGTGGTCGAGTAATGACACTTTATTGATGTTACCTTATCATCACAAGACATTAAAAAAGAAAAGGAATTCACACATACACGCATCATCAGTCACACAACAGGACCGGACGCACGACTCAACCCTCCATTCGCATGAATGGACCTTCAGTCGTACGAATCAGCTTCATTCGTACGATTGAACCTTCATTCGTGCGACTAGGCATTCAGTCGGACCATGCAACACCCAATCGCGCGACTCAACCTCCATACGCATGGTTGAACCTTCATTCGCACGAATCAGCTTCATTCGTGTGATTGAACATTCATTCGTGCGACTGGCCTTTCAGTCGTGCGACTCACGCACAATCGCACATAATCTCATAATCACTAACTCAATCGCACCCACATTCACTCGTATGGACTCAATCGCACACACATTCAATCGCACACACCCAGACGCATGACTCAGTCGTGCGATTCACCCAATCACCCGGCTCAGTCGTACGACACACTCAGACGCATGACCCAGTCGTGCGATTCACCCAATTGCACGGCTCAGTGGCATGAACAGACCCAGTCATGAAGAACAGCAGAATCACGACTGCCGAGTGCCGAGCAGTCTTCCGCTGCTCCGTGCACTCGTTTTACACCCCAAGAACTTCCAGAATCCATATTCTAACACGTCTAAACAAGAAACACACTAAAAAACGCAACACATAAGCCCACGTGACCTCATGTGCTCGGATGAACCCGAGCACCCGAAACCCTAGAAAACGCAGAAGTGAAATCAAGCAAGAAACGGTTCAAACTAGATTATACCTATTAGAAGTAAGTATTCACAATGATAACCAAGAATTGACGGTGAAAACACAACAAACTTGACGAATTTTGGTGCTAGATCGAGAGAAAAATGGAGAAGAAGGTGAAGAAGAAGAAGGTGAAGAAGAAGATGGTAAGAATGAGGAGGCTAGGGCTGGTAAGGGGTTTATATACCCAGCCCTAGTTTCGTAAAATGACATGTTTAGTCCCCGCACTTTGCCCCCGAGTTCTCAAATTTTGTTTCGGTTGAAAACGTTATTAATTAGGCTTGTTTTATTAATGATAAAATGTTGTTAATAGTATTTGAAACTTAAAAATGGTTTTATTCGTGACAATAATTTTATACAAAAATGATGCGTTTAATGTTAACGGGGGCAATCTTAGAAAACTTTTTAAGATGATGACAATGCAAGCAACGATAGCGTAAGCATAAAGATAACCAAGCAAGCAAATATGATACCCACATAGATGGGTTACAGAAATGTGGAATGATCTATAACAAAAGTCAACCGAACATGTTCAATGAAGGACCTATGGTGACGGATGTCACACCTGAACTCACTCCTTTCACTACTCAAACTTGCCTCACTCCTGACATGAACGGGAAATCTGTTGATCCCTATCTTTACAGATCAATGATTGGTTCCCTTATGTATCATACAGTGAGTCATCCTGATATAACCTTTGTTGTAGGATATTGTGCTCGATACCAATCTGTCCTGAAAGAGTCTCACGAAAAGGCTGTAAAATGAATCTTTCATTATCTTAAAGGCTCTTCTCGTTTAGGGCTTTGGTATCCTTATGGTGAGAATTTTGACTTATATGCTTATTCTGATAGTGATTCTAATGGCTGCAGGTTGAACAGAAAGTTAGTTAATGGAGGATGTCAATACATAGGAAATTGCCTGGTATCATGGCAGAGCAAGAAACAAACCACTGTTTCTCTTTCTACAAGGGAAGCATAATACATTACTGCTTCAAGCTCTTGCTCACAAGTGCTCTAGTTACAACATCAGATGATTGACTACAGGATCAACTTTCTCCATACACCGTTGTTCTGTGACAACGAAGCAACTATTGGCATTGCCAAGAATCCTATTCATCATTCCCGCACCAAGCACATTAAGACACGGATTCATACAATTCGTGATGCTCAGGAAAAGGGTTATATTGATATTACTCCCATTGACACTAAAAATCAAAAAGCAGATCTTTTCACTAAAACGTTTGATAAACCTCGTCTTTATGAATTGATCTCTATGTTTGGTTTAATATCATTTTAAACCCATTTTCTTTAAAAATATTTGATGTGCATCTTTTTTGTTATTTCTTTCTTTATTTTCTTTCTTTTCTTTTCGTTCTGCTCACTCCATAGTTCTTTCTCATCTTTCACATATAAAAATAATAATAAAAAAATAGAAATAAAAATAATAATAATAATATAATAATAATAATTAAAATATTAAATATTAAATATTAAATAAGAAATTTCTACATCTTGCTTAATTCGTAGAAATTTCGGGAGAGAATATATATTAAATACTCTTCTCGTTTTCTTTTGTAGAATAAAATGAGAAGCCTGGACGATGTAAAGGAGATTAATAGTATTGTGTGGGATAAGTTTGATAGGTTCAGCCAGAAAGCGAAGTAAACAGTAAACTTGCAGCTTAATTAATAAAACAAGAAACTTGATGACTCGGATAATCCCCTTGACATTTTTGGCCTTCACAAAGTTTCAAGTTCTTGTTCAAAGAGGGTTGAGAACGTGATATCTCTATTTTGAGTCATTCTTATCTAAAGTATCTTTCATCTAGATCTTCCACCTTATCTTAAAAGCTATATGCTTACTCATCTTCATATCTAAGAAGCTCCTTGTTATATTATTTCTCGTGCTTATCTCCTCTGCTATGTGTGAACAATGACCTGGAGTGATGATCTCCTCTGCTGTATGATAGTACTGACCTGGATCTCTCATCGGCACAATATGATGATCTAATCTGTTATACGTAAGTATAGACCTGAAGCTCTCATCTATAAGACTCAATTGATCAACTCCTTTGTTATACGTAAGTGTAGACCTGGAGCGCTCGTCATTTGATGTCTATAAGGGTTTTCCTTCTTTTGAAAAAGGACCTTTGTTGCTTCTGAGAGGAATAATCAAGCAGAGCGTGTCATCTGTTCAATGTATCTGAGGACATGATAAGTTTCTTTGCCAAATGTTTATGGGTACTGGGTTGTCACACCCTCAATTTCCACGAACGGGGTTTTACCGTTAGACGTGTGACATACCAGGATCTCAGACACAGTCATATCGAACGACACTATATGAATTTAAAAAATACATTCGATGCACATTAACTGAGTTTACAATAATGCGGAAGCGTGTGCAAAAGTAGTAAATCCATTACAATACTGTTACAATAGCCATGTTCACATAAAATGTTCAATGCTAAAAATAAACTAGATGAATGCATGTCCTGAGTGCGTTTCCTGAAGCGTGCCTCATAAGCTTAAGCATTCCTGTGACCTGAGAAAACATGCTAAAGTGTGTCAACATAAAGTTGGTGAGTTCACAGGTTTAATTAACAAGTAATGTGTTTGTAAGCGTTTCCATGTTATGCGTTTCAATGGTTTAGTACATAAAGCATATCGTTAGGTAGCTAGCCTATGTTCTTGTTACTTAGCGTTTCACGTTTCGAACCGAAGCTGACTGTTTACGTCCCAATGTGTGTTCTCCACGTCTCTACCGACCGTGAGAAGCGCAAGTTCCACGCCTTAACCGACCGTGGCAATCGTAAGTTCCACGTCTTGACCGACCGTGGCAATCGTATGTGTTCCGTCATGTCTCATCAGACCATGACGGGGTGTTCCACGTCCTAACCGACCGTGGCAATCGTATGTTAGGTCAATTGTGCGCCCGTTTGACCTCCAATCAAGCTAGCACGACTAGCCCGGGCGGGGTTTGTCAGACCCAGTAGTACTACTCAAAATTACCTCGCTAATCCCATTACTAACGGTTCGAGTGTGAGGGGACATGAGTGTGTTGCACTAACGTAACAAGCGATATCAATATTACTACAACCATTAATGTATATGTGTTTTGTATGTGTTTTGCATGTTTTCTCCCCCAAACGGATAGAGATGTAAAAAGGGGCCGTGAAACTCACAGATGATGTTACAAGTGTGTAGGATGAAATGTCTCCCAAGTGTTGTTTACGAGGCGCTGTCAAACACCTATTGACAGTTGTATAAGCGTTAATGTTGTGTTTAGCGTTAACAGACATGTTTAGTCGAGTCGGGTCGCATGGGTTCGGTCGTGGGTGTCACACACACAAGCAGTCATAGACGTATTAGACTTCATGTAGACTTCTAATGAGTGGTTGATATTTGTAAACAGTTACGTTGTTTTAGGTTGAAAAGTATGTGCTTGTTGATTGCGTTGACTTTAATCTTTGTGGTCAAGAAATGACACTTTATTGTTGTTAACTTGTCGTCGCACGATAGACACGTCGCACACCAGAAGGATTCACATCGAAATGACTCCAGTCGCATAACAAGGCTAGACGCACAACTGGACACTTCATTCGCACGAATAGGCCTTCAATCGTACGAATCAAGTTCCCTCGTACGATTGAACCCTCATTCATGCGACTCAGCGTTCAGTCGTACCACACATTCCCCAATCGCCCGAATCAACTTCCAATCGCGCGAATGAACCTTCATTCGTGCGGTTGGTCCTTCAGTCGGGTGATACCCAGTCGCACACATTCATTCGGCTGACTCAATCGCACACATTCATTCGGCTGACTCAATCGCACCATTCATTCGCACGTTTCATCCCAGTCGCCCCGATCAATCGCGCGAAGGAACCGATCGCATGACTCAGTCGCACGGTCGGCCCAGTCGCGGACTGCAGCAGGTCGCGACTGCTGGGCAGGTCGAACGGCCTTCGGCTGTTCCGTGCTCGGTTTTATCACAATCAAGACTTCCAGAAACACTCTCCTAACATGTCTAAGGGTAATGCACTCTCTGATTGACCTCAAACGCACCCCCACGACCACATGCATTCGGGTTGAATCCAAACACCCGAATCCCATACTTGCAGCAGTGAAACGGGTGATGAAATGGATGAAAATGGTCGCCTACCTGCTAGGAACGTGATTCCTAAGCTGTTGCGTGGCTTAATCCGGCGAAAACGAGCTCAATCGGGTGAGATTTGGTGCTAAGGTGAATGATCGGAGGTGAAGAGAGTGTAGAAGAGGAAGAGCAGGGAAATGGGAGTGTTTGGCTGGTGGGTGGGTATTTATACCCAGCCCCAGTTTGCCAATTGACAGGTTTAGTCCCTGTACTTAGGTACCGAGTCCCCGAATGTGTTTCGGTTGATAACGACTTGGACGAGCGAGCTCTATTAATTTATAGGATTCCTTAGGTGATCTCGTTTATGTGAATTCCCTACAAACACCCGCGTTAGTATTTTATCATAATTCGTTTAACGATGTCTGTGGCGGTGTTTGTATACGTTTCGAGCATTTGCGTGTACGGGTAAATGTTAACGACAACGATTTTTGGAAAATGTTAATCTGAAATTACGGGGTGTCACATCATCCCCTTGTTGCAGGAATTTTCGTCCCGAAAATTAGTTCATCATGTTACGTGGCTTTTACGGGGTAGTACAAGACTCAACGGTTTGTGATGTGGAATAGAGTACCTGTGTATCTAGGAGTTGGATGCCTGGTTTTGGAATAGTTGAGGGTATTTCCTCTTCACCTGATCCTCGCGTTCCCAGGTAAATTCTGGTCCACGCTTCGAGTTCCAACGGATTTTAACGATAGGGATACGACTGCGTTTGAGTGTCTTGACCTCTCGGTCCATGACTTCCACCGGTTTCTCGATGTAATGTAGTTGCTCGTCCACATGTATCTCGTCCAACGGGACGATGAGAGTTTCGTCTGTAAGGCATTTCCTCAAGTTGGAGACGTGGAACACATCGTGTACTCCATGGAGTTCTTCGGGTAGGTTCAGCTGATAGGCCACTGGGCCAACCCGTTTGACAATCTCAAACGGTCCCACGTACCTAGGGCTTAGTTTCCCACGTTTCCCGAAATGGATCACACCCTTCCAAGGTGACACTTTCAAAAGCACCCTGTCACCTATTTGGAATTCCAATGGTCGGCGACGCTTGTCAGCGTAACTCTTCTGTCGGTCTCGGGCTGCTGCCATACGGTTACGAATTTGCACGATTTTCTCAGTCGTCTCGTGCACCAGTTCAGGGCCGGTGAGTTGACTTTCCCCAACTTCCGCCCAACAGATAGGTGATCGGCACTTACGCCCATACAGTGCCTCAAATAGAGCAGCTTTGATCGAGGTGTGATAGCTATTGTTGTAGGAAAACTCCACTAGCGGTAAATGAGTTTCCCAACTGCTGCCAAAATCTATGACGCAGGCACGTAACATGTCTTCTAGAGTCTGGATCGTACGCTCACTTTGGCCATCAGTTTGGGGGTGGTACGCGGTGCTCATATCCAGCCGCGTTCCCAGTGCTCGTTGTAAGGACTGCCAGAAGTGTGAAGTGAATCGGGCGTCACGATCAGAGATAATGGAAACTGGCACACCATGCCGAGAGACTATTTCCCTGAGGTAGATACGAGTCAACTTTTCCATGCGATCAGTCTCCCGGATTGCCAGGAAGTGTGCGGACTTCGTCAGACGGTCCACGATCACCCAAATGGTATCGCATCCGCTGGGAGTCCGAGGGAGTTTCGTGATAAAGTCCATGGAAATCTGCTCCCATTTCCATACTGGTATTTCTGGTTGTTGGAGTAGACCAGACGGTCGTTGATACTCCACCTTAACCTTAGAACAGGTTAGGCATCTGCTTACGTACGTGGCAATGTCAGCTTTCATATTCGGCCACCAGTATTGGACTTTGAGATCGTGATACATCTTGTCTGAACCTGGGTGGATTGAGTACCGGGACTTGTGAGCTTCGTCCATCACCAGTTCCCGTAGACCTCCATACAAGGGAATCCATGTTCGATCCATGAAGTAGCGGATTTCGTCAGGCTTGGTTTCTAGTTGCTTCTCCATGCCTCGTAGCGATTCGGCTTTCAGGTTCTCGCCTTTTAACGCCTCGAGTTGAGCATTGCGGATTTGATCCGGTAAACCGGTGCGAATGGTGAGTTGCAATGCCCGAACTCGTCTCGGCTTGGGTGTTTCCTTCCGGCTTAGGGCGTCTGCTACTACATTTGCCTTGCCCGGATGATACCTGATCGTACAGTCGTAGTCGTTCAACAGCTCGACCCAACGACGTTGTCTCATATTTAGCTCCTTCTGTTCAAAGATGTGCTGGAGACTCTTGTGATCGGTGTAAATGGTGCACTTGGTACCGTACAAGTAGTGTCTCCATATCTTGAGTGCGAATACCACAGCTCCCAGCTCTAGGTCATGTGTCGTGTAGTTTTTCTCATGAATCTTCAGTTGTCGGGACGCATAGGCAATCACCCTATCGCGTTGCATTAGCACGCAACCGAGGCCTTGAATAGACGCATCACAGTAGACCACAAAATCATCCGTCCCCTCAGGCAGGGATAGAATCGGCGCTGTACAGAGTTTCTGTTTCAGGATTTGGAATGCAGATTCTTGTCTATCACCCCAATCATACGTGATGCCTTTATGAGTTAATGCGGTGAGAGGTTGAGCAATCTTTGAGAACCCTTCGATGAATCGTCGATAATAGCCAGCTAACCCAAGAAACTGTCGCACCTCGGTCGGAGTCTTAGGCGTAGCCCAGTTCTTGATAGCTGCTATCTTTGCTGGATCAACGTGTATCCCATTCTCATTGACCACATGACCCAAAAAGTGGACCTCTCGCATCCAGAAGTCACACTTCGAAAATTTTGCGTACAACTGTTCTCGTCTCAACAGCTCCAGAATTAGTCTAAGGTGTTCTTCGTGTTCTTCCTTATTCCTTGAGTAAATGAGGATGTCATCGATGAAGACAATAACGAACTTGTCTAGGTAGGGTTTGCACACTCGGTTCATTAAGTCCATGAAAACCGCTGGTGCATTGGTCAACCCGAATGGCATAACCAAGAATTCATAGTGACCATACCTCGTTCTGAAAGCAGTCTTTGAAATGTCTTCTTCCCGAATCCTTAGCTGGTGATAACCCGATCTTAGGTCTATCTTCGAATAGTAACTCGACCCTTGTAGCTGGTCGAACAGATCATCGATGCGCGGGAGGGGATAACGATTCTTAACTGTCGCCTTGTTCAGTTCCCTGTAGTCGATACACATGCGAAAAGTTCCGTCCTTCTTCTTGACAAACAGAACTGGAGCTCCCCACGGTGATGAGCTAGGTCTAATAAAGCCTTTATCCAATAGTTCCTGCAATTGCGTAGACAGCTCTTGCAGTTCCCTTGGAGCTAATCTGTATGGTGCCCTTGTGATAGGGGCGGCTCCCGGAACCAAATCAATTTGGAACTCGACTTGGCGATGCGGTGGAAGACCGGGTAGGTCTTCAGGGAAAACCTCGGGATAATCGCGTACAACAAGGATATCTTCAATTTTCTTTTCCTCGGGCTCTTTCTCAGTGACCATGGCTAGAAAAGCGGCATGACCCTTACGCAAACACTTCTGAGCTTTCATGTAGGAGATGATTCCAGAGACCATGCCACTCCTTTCGCCCGGAACCGATAAGATTTCACCACTAGAAAGTGGGATACGAACGATTTTCTCTCCACAGATGATCTCAGCTTGATTCTTGGATAGCCAGTCCATACCCACAACTACGTCAAAACTACCAAGTGTGACAGGCATCAGATCTATATCTATCTCATGACCGCATAATCCTAGTCTGCACCCCTTGGCGATATGAGTTGCCTTGATTTGTTTTCCGTCAGCTAATTCTACCACATAACTAGGTTCCATGACAGCTAGGGTTACATTTAAGAACTTAGTGAATTTGTTGGAAACAAAACTCCTATCAGCTCCAGTGTCAAATAGTACAGAAGCAAAACAACCATTTAGGGGAAACGTACCAGTAACCACGTTCTGGTCATCCCTTGCCTCTCCGGAACCAATCACGAATGCACGACCTTTAGCATTGCCCCCGTTGTTACCCTTGTTTCCACCCTTCAGCTGCGGGCAATCCCTCTTGTAGTGGCCCTCCTTACCACATTCATAACAGATTCTAGTCGCTCTGCCCTGGCGTTGTTGTTGGGGTTGTTGCTGCTGAGTCATTATTTCCCCCCGGCAGTCTTTGGCTGCGTGACCCATCTTTCCACATCTTTGACAACGGAGTCGGTCACATGGGCCTTGGTGATGGAAGTTGCACCGGTTACACTTAGGATTCTTGCCTGCATAGCCACTCGATCCCTGGCCATAGTTATTGTTGTTCTGATTGTTGAAGCTTCTTGAAGGGTCAAACCTTTTGGTTTGTTGTTACGGGATGTTGTTGGAGCTTGGTGACTTGTTGTTGTTATTGCCGTCCCATTTCCTCTTGTGATCAGAAGAACCAGAAGCAGCGCCACGTTTGGGCAAGGTGCCCTGTGCCACTGCCTGGTCAGTGAGTTTATGGGCCAGTCGGATGGCCTGCTGAATGGTGACAGGATCAGCAGCCATCACGCTAGCCTGGATCTGAGGAGCCAAGCCATCAATGCACTTTTCGATCCGTTTGTAGGCCGGAGTCACCATCTGAGGACATAATGCTGCCAACTCGTGCGAACGAGTCGTGTACTCCTCAATGTCTGAACCAATCATCTTTAAGTTCCAAAACTCTGCCTCCAGTTTCTGGACTTCACTCCTGGGGCAGTACTCTTCTTTCATCAGAATTTTGAAGTCTTCCCATGGCATACCATTGGCAGTACCAAGTCCTAGAGTTTGGACTTGTGAATTCCACCATGTTAGGGCTGGTCCCTCCAATGTGCCGGAGGCGTACTTGACCCGGTTTTCGTCAGGACAGCTGCACATGGCAAACACTGACTCAAGTTTCTCTAGCCAGCGAAGCAATGTGACAGCGCCCTCAGAGCCGCTGAAAGAATGAGGCTTGCAATCCATAAACATCTTGAAGGTACAAACTGTTGGACCTCCTTGATTCGGATTCTGGTTGTTCTGGTCCTGATTACGGGCCTGTTCATAAGCTGCAAGCGCATCAGCCACACGCTCGTTGATGATAGCATTCAGCTCTGCTTGTGTTAGGGTGATATTTCCTCGTCCACCCGTACGTCCAGGTCCTCTTCCAGACATGATTTCTTCAATTCACAACACATATTAATCAATAACCGGATAATAATTATTGACTATAATATATATTGTATCATGCTAGTAAGAATGAGTGATTTGGTCGCATATCGATAGTAAGATTTTATGAGGTCCGAGGCCTTATGCCTCCTGTGTATGGAATTGAAAATTTGTACTGGCCATTACCGTTATCACCCAATAGAGTTGCCAGAGTTCTCATGCACGACAAATTACAATTACGTGTGCACCCGTGATTCTAATTCGCTTTGCATGGTCACACATGGTTCCTCCTATTCGAGATAACATACCTTGTCCAGTACCGAGCGTCATCAATGATAGAAGTATCAAAGATGTAGTTGTTATACCAAGAGTCAAATAACTAGAGTTGTACCAAAGTTGTACAAGCGAATTGGGTGTCTAAGTCCGATTCTCTAATCGACTTGAATATCTTAGTTGTCCCTCATCTACTGCTCAGGTTAGCATAGAGGATAGGATACGTTGGGAATAGTAATAAGTGTGAGAGAGTTGGTTCTTTTTGTTTGTCATCGTTAAGCTTATCGCGTGTGTTAGAAATGAGTTTCGTGTTCCAATCATGGAAATGTTTGATTCAGTTCGTTGTTGCTTTCACTCCACGAGTGAAGGGTCAAGTGTAAGCGTTGGTTGTGAGCGAGCGTGATTCTCCGCCCCTCTGTCAGCCGGTAATGACACACATGTCATACCCATAGTGTTATGTTTGCTCAGCAGTGTAATATCAATACACCAGAAGGTTGTTTGCACAATAGTGGTAACCATGTAAAAGTGTTTGTGCAATACTAGTGTTGTGTCTAAGGCTATAGTCTAGATGCAATGCAATCCTAGTTCTCTATAACCTGTGGCTCTGATACCAATCTGTCACACCCTCAATTTCCACGAACGGGGTTTTACCGTTAGACGTGTGACATACCAGGATCTCAGACACAGTCATATCGAACGACACTATATGAATTTAAAACATACATTCGATGCACATTAACTGAGTTTACAATAATGCGGAAGCGTGTGCAAAAGTAGTAAATCCATTACAATACTGTTACAATAGCCATGTTCACACAAAATGTTCAATGCTGAAAATAAACTAGATGAATGCATGTCCTGAGTGCGTTTCCTGAAGCGTGCCTCATAAGCTTAAGCATTCCTGTGACCTGAGAAAACATGCTAAAGTGTGTCAACATAAAGTTGGTGAGTTCACAGGTTTAATTAACAAGTAATGTGTTTGTAAGCGTTTCCATGTTATGCGTTTCAATGGTTTAGTACATAAAGCATATCGTTAGGTAGCTAGCCTATGTTCTTGTTACTTAGCGTTTCGCGTTTCGAACCGAAGCTGACTGTTTACGTCCCAATGTGTGTTCTCCACGTCTCTACCGACCGTGAGAAGCGCAAGTTCCACGCCTTAACCGACCGTGGCAATCGTAAGTTCAACGTCTTGACCGACCGTGGCAATCGTATGTGTTCCGTCATGTCTCATCAGACCATGACGGGGTGTTCCACGTCTTAACCGACCGTGGCAATCGTATGTTAGGTCAATTGTGCGCCCGTTTGACCTCCAATCAAGCTAGCGCGACTAGCCCGGGCGGGGTTTGTCAGACCCAGTAGTACTACTCAAAATTACCTCGCTAATCCCATTACTAACGGTTCGAGTGTGAGGGGACATGAGTGTGTTGCACTAACGTAACAAGCGATATCAATATTACTACAACCATTAATGTATATGTGTTTTGTATGTGTTTTGCATATTTTCTCCCCCAAACGGATAGAGATGTAAAAAGGGGCCGTGAAACTCACAGATGATGTTACAAGTGTGTAGGATGAAATGTCTCCCAAGTGTTGTTTACGATGCGCTGTCAAACACCTATTGACAGTTGTATAAGCGTTAATGTTGTGTTTAGCGTTAACAGACATGTTTAGTCGAGTCGGGTCGCATGGGTTCGGTCGTGGGTGTCACACACACAAGCAGTCATAGACGTATTAGACTTCATGTAGACTTCTAATGAGTGGTTGATATTTGTAAACAGTTACGTTGTTTTAGGTTGAAAAGTATGTGCTTGTTGATTGCGTTGACTTTAATCTTTGTGGTCAAGAAATGACACTTTATTGTTGTTAACTTGTCGTCGCACGATAGACACGTCGCACACCAGAAGGATTCACATCGAAATGACTCCAGTCGCATAACAAGGCTAGACGCACAACTGGACACTTCATTCGCACGAATAGGCCTTCAATCGTACGAATCAAGTTCCCTCGTACGATTGAACCCTCATTCATGCGACTCAGCGTTCAGTCGTACCACACATTCCCCAATCGCCCGAATCAACTTCCAATCGCGCGAATGAACCTTCATTCGTGCGGTTGGTCCCTCAGTCGGGTGATACCCAGTCGCACACATTCATTCGGCTGACTCAATCGCACACATTCATTCGGCTGACTCAATCGCACCATTCATTCGCACGTTTCATCCCAGTCGCCCCGATCAATCGCGCGAAGGAACCGATCGCATGACTCAGTCGCACGGTCGGCCCAGTCGCGGACTGCAGCAGGTCGCGACTGCTGGGCAGGTCGAACGGCCTTCGGCTGTTCCGTGCTCGGTTTTATCACAATCAAGACTTCCAGAAACACTCTCCTAACATGTCTAAGGGTAATGCACTCTCTGATTGACCTCAAACGCACCCCCACGACCACATGCATTCGGGTTGAACCCGAACACCCGAATCCCATACTTGCAGCAGTGAAACGGGTGATGAAATGGATGAAAATGGTCGCCTACCTGCTAGGAACGTGATTCCTAAGCTGTTGCGTGGCTTAATCCGGCGAAAACGAGCTCAATCGGGTGAGATTTGGTGCTAAGGTGAATGATCGGAGGTGAAGAGAGTGTAGAAGAGGAAGAGCAGGGAAATGGGAGTGTTTGGCTGGTGGGTGGGTATTTATACCCAGCCCCAGTTTGCCAATTGACAGGTTTAGTCCCTGTACTTAGGTACCGAGTCCCCGAATGTGTTTCGGTTGATAACGACTTGGACGAGCGAGCTCTATTAATTTATAGGATTCCTTAGGTGATCTCGTTTATGTGAATTCCCTACAAACACCCGCGTTAGTATTTTATCATAATTCGTTTAACGATGTCTGTGGCGGTGTTTGTATACGTTTCGAGCATTTGCGTGTACGGGTAAATGTTAACGACAACGATTTTTGGAAAATGTTAATCTGAAATTACGGGGTGTCACATGGGTCATTCAATGTTTTCTTTAAAAGAACCAAAACATGATAACAGCAGCTGCAGTGCCCTTGTTGAAACAAAGAAGTCATAGACTTAAAAGGACAAGTATATCAGCAATCCAGCCAAACTTTTAACTCTCCAGAAGATCTTTTTAGCTTCTTGATCATATTCTTTTTCTACTGTTTGATTTTGTTTAAAAATACGTGAAGTATGGTGAGGTCTTGTGAGGCAAATTTCTTTTGATTTCATTTATTTTGTTTACTTTGTTTTAATTCTTTTCTAAATAATTTTTCTTTATTTTGTTTTAAAAGGAAAATAAAAATTTTAATTTTTCAAGTCTCCAACGAAATTATACTTTCGCTGGTAGTTTCGCAGGGTGAAATTATAGCTTCGCTGGCTCTTTCGCACGTTGCAAGGTCAGTTTCGAACAGAGCTTACACGGGTGAAACTATAGTTTCGCGGCCTGCCAAACTAAGTCCTATATAAGTCAACTTGCAAAATTATCTTCTCACTTTCACTCTATCGTAGCTTTGTGTCCTAAAGAACCCTCCCGTGTCTTTATTTTGTGAATCTAAGATTTTGTGATTATGATTCTCGATTGACCCTTGTTTTCTCTTTGGAAGTGAGTTTCAAACTCAGGACTATAGTTGAATCTAGGTTTAATGGCTTCATTGTGAGTATATTCAATTGAGACTCTTCGGTACCTTCGCAGTTCTTATTACGAAAGTATCGATAGTCTAGCGAAACTGAGCGAAAGTTCTATGGTTTTTCAGTGAAACTGTGTAGTCATCCTGCCCGAGCGAACTTAACAGTTTCACTAATCAAATCGTAGTTTCGTGCGCCGAATCCATAGTTTCGGCTTTTCGAATCTACTGCTTTGTCTTGCCGAAACTACTTAATAATTTTTGCCGAAATTACATTTTCGCTTGCCGAAACTAATATTTCAACCAGCAACACTATAATTTTGGCTAGTGAAATTAAATTGAATTTCATTCATTTTTATTTTTTTAATTATTTTTCTTTAATATTAGTTTTTCACATACCGCACTAATGTGTTTCATCTGTTTTTCAGATTCCATGGCTAATCTTAAATTCGACGAGAGGAATAATATTACAGCTCTGCTAGATGACACTCGTCCCAAGGTAGACGGTTTTAGAGACTGCATTCGTTGGATACAGAGATCTCTAATAGCCTATGCGATCTCATATTCCTCTATAGTATATGATTTGCACATTAGAGATTTCTAGTGCACCGCAGAGTATGACACGAGAGCCAAATCCTCAGAGGATTGTGGCTAGGGTGCTAGAGAATGACCTGATCATTACTACTGAGGTTATATCGAGGTTGTTGAGACTCGATGAGGATACTGGAGAGGAGGTTATACTATCAGATCAGGAGGTGTTTGATGCTTTTTGGTCTATAGGATATGAGGGACCTTCGTTTGGCATGAGAAAGGAAATCAAAAAGTCCTTTCTCTCCAAGGAGTGGAGATATATAGCCCACGTGTTTATCATGTGCTTAGATCACCAAAAAGGTGGATCAGACGGGCTAAACCTTGACTGGGCTAAAGCCATGGTGATTTGCTGTAGAGGGCAGAAGGCCAATATTGCAAGATTGATCTTTGATTGTATGGCGGAGAATGTAATGGCACTAAAGAAGGACAAGTGGCAGCTGTACCCTCGATGTGACATCTGGTAATTTTCCGTTACCAAACTCCGTTAGTTTCGTTAAGTTTTGCATACACGTGTCGTAAGCACACACTAGTTGTCGTTGGACGTTGGTGACCTAATAATAATTAATAATGTTAATTTAATAATAATCTAGTTGATAAGATGATTATTGTGTTATGTTTATGTGTTTACGCGATTTAAAGACTATTCGGGAATTCTATCGCGTAACGTGGAAACGCGCGTGTTAATTTGTATGTCTTGTGTTTTTACAAAATAAAATATATAAGTGTTACCATTAGTTTATATGTTTATATTATTAAGTTAAAAACACATTACAAAGGGTTAAAAGCTTAATTGTTATAAAATACAAAACACAAGGGTTAAAGGTGTAAATGTGGCTAATTAAACTACACAAAAAAATAACCCTAGCCCCCACCTTCTCCCAAAATCGCGACCTGCTCCCCTCCAGCCACCAACCTGCGAATTTCAGCCTATCACGCTGAATTCATCACGGTTATGATCAATCTCAAGCCCTAGAACGCGATTTGGACCTTCATTAACAAGTACACACGTGAATTGAAGGTTAGTTTTGTTGTTTTTGTAGGTTTTTCATTAGGGCCGAAGCCTATACTCGAAATTGATGTTTATGGGGCTGAAATCTTGATGTTTTATTGATATTAATATGTTAGTTAGATTGTATGTATGTTGTTTAACGTTGATTATGCATGAATGACACGTTTGTAATGATTGGATCATGAACCTTGATGAATATGAACCCTAATTCGAAAATCTTGATGATTTTGTGTAATTGGTTGTTGTTTGATGTTGTTGGGATGTTAATTAGTTAGTATGAATGTTAGAAAACATGAATTATGCAAGAAATTGCTGAATTGAGAACCTTGTTCATACCTTACTATTAATAGTAACTTTGTGCACGAACTTGATAATCCAATGATGAATTGATGGTATTAGGGTGTTGATGATGTTGTATGAACATTGGGATTATGATATGAATGCTAGATTGTTACTATGAATGCTAGAAATCTTAGGTTGGATGTTTTTGTTCATGTTTTGCCAAAAGTAGAAACTTTTTAGATATGGATGAATGAATCATGCTAGTTTGATGTTGTTGATCGCAGTTAGTTGTTGTTATGAGCTTGAAATAGTATATCATTGATGAATTATGTGTACATTGAGTGTTTACTAGATTTTGGGATGAACTTTCCCAAAAGGGAAACTTTATTTTTGATGGACATGTTCATGACATTAGGATCATGCTAGAATGATTGTTATGGATGTCTAAAGTGATAGAATCTGTTAATTGAGTTGTATGGAATGTTTATTTGGTTATTGGGTGATTTATGTACTTGGAGATCATGTATGGTTTTGTATGTTGATTAGTAACTAGCACATCATGTTTGGGACTGGAAATCAATCATCTTGATGTATGTGGTATGTATTGGACATGTTGAATGTGTTGTGGATTAGTATGGATGATTATTTGGTAAATTATTTGTTTTGACCAGTATATGCTAATTCATGGTTATAGGTCATATAAGTAGGTTATGCATGATCGGACCTTTTATATGGTACACTAGTTGTATTATGGATACACTGGTATATGCTCATGTCCGTTTAAATGGTTTACAACACATAATGTCACCAACGGGTCAAACGGGTCAACTAGGTCACATGTATGTTGTCTTTATAAAACCTTGAGTTCTTTGATTGTAAAGCACTTAGAGTTTCCTTAGAAATTTCTGTGTACATGTACTTATGTACTTGTGTATTCTAGGTAACCTTTGAGAGTTGTCTTTCCACTCGTTCTTGTCAAGTTAAGCCTTAGATATCTATCACGCGTATCAGGTGAGTTCATGCCCCACTGTTTACTTAATCTCTTTTTGGGGGAGATAGCATAGTGGTAATGTTACAAACGCTTTTTATATTTAAGATGTGTATGATATTAATATAGTGCTGTTTACCATGATAAAGTCCTCACACTTTCAAATTGTTAATATTGAATAGCGGGGAAACTTGGGTAGTACTACTGGGTCTGACGAGCCCCACCTGTGTGACTCGAGGTCAACCGGGTGCAATTTGTCCTATGTACATTTGTCACGATATGGTAAGTCGTGACGGGAGGCAAACATAACACAGTCAGCTTCAATTGTGAAATCACTATATATTAATATCTATTTGTTAATGGACTAGCTCTCTATTACAATGCACATGCTTATATATATCACAATTGTTAAACTGTTATGTTTAAATGCAAACTCTTGAACTCACCAACCATTGTGTTGACTTTTAGTATGCTATTCTCAGGTCGTTAATCCGGATTTCCAATAGGAGCACTGTACGAGTCAAGCATGCATCCTAACACTTAAACAATGAAACATTTGTTTATCCTTACATTTTGGGTTTTAAACAGTTGGTTGGCGCATGTTTTGCCATTTTATACATTTTTATATTTTGGGTTTGTTTTATTACTATACGCTTCCGCATGATTTTTAAAGTTTGAACTTTGGTTTGTTATATTAAACGTAGCATATAGAGTCGTTCTGAGTAACTATTGAATGTGATCCTGGTTTGTTCACATGCCTCGCGGTAAAATTCCGCACGTGTATTTTGAGGGTGTGACAGATTGGTATCAGAGCCATTGGTTATAGAGAACTAGGTTGCATACACACTAGACTATAAGAGCACACAGTTAGTTAGTTACTTGTTCCTGATTTCTCTACTGTATACTCATTGGCATACATATCACATACTCTGCAGCATGGCATCATCATCATGGGATTGGGAAAAAGACGTGCTCGTTCTGGATCCCTCCACCTGTACCTCACCGAGTGTATGACTGGCCGCGACATCCTTACCCCCATGGTGAGATAGGCTGGAATCAACCGTTTATACCACCTGAACGTGACCCTCCACGAGACTGGAGTTTCTACCCTGAGTTCGTAGATCACCACATGTATAGGGAACGTGTACCAACACCGAGACCCGGAACTAGGACCAACACCGAGCAACCATTACCTTCACTTCCACGGACGGTACAGTCCAACGAGTAGGTGATTGCTGCATTGGTGGCAACACTGTACACGGAGCAACACCGGGTCCGGCAACTCACTAACGATGTTTATACACTACAGCACGAGGTGTACACGCTACGACACTAGCTGGATGCACTCGAGGAGCATCATGGTAAGACCTTGGAGGGGTGTTACCAAATGCGGGACGGTTACCAGACGCTTAGTGGACGCATGACCGCACGAGAGCAGCACGACGAAACAGCCGACAACGGGATTGCCGCATTAGGAGCTCAGTTGGCGGCGCTTCAGATCGCCATAGCTCCTGCTCCTGTGGAGGCCCCCGAGGAGGAGGAGGAACCAGAAGAGGAACCTAAGGGAGAACCTGAGGAAGAACCTGTAGAGATGGATGATGACAGTGACAGTTCAGACATAGTTGATTGATTCTATTCTATTTCCTTTAAACGATTTGGACTATGTAGCGTTTCTTTATTTTGGAACCTATGTGGGAAGAGTTGTTTCCCCACCCAAACGACAAACTTAAATTTTGACATTGATAAATATATTGTGACTCATTTACAATTTATTTATCTTGGTTATTGTTATAAATGTTGTGGTGATGACGAATTCATTACTTTCTTATTGTTTACTATACTTCAATGAGTAACCTCAAACAGCGGTTCTGTTCGATTGATTCATTACTCATTATTGTATTTGTGAATGTAAAGTGAATAATGGATGCCCGAGGACGTGGACGTGGTCAAGGACGCGGGCGCGGGCGTGGACGTGGCGCCCAAGGTGCCGGTGACCAAGGTGCCGGTACTATAAATATGACCCCTGCGGAACTGGCTGCTCTAATAAGTGCACAAATCCAGGCAGCGGTAGCTGCTGCTCAAGTAGGACAGCCAGCAGGACCGCCAGCGTGTACCTACAAGTCCTTTATGGCTTGCAAGCCTCACACCTACAGCGGGACCGACGGAGCTATAGGGTTGGTAAGGTGGTTTGAGAAGACGGAGTCCGTGTTCTCAAAGTGTAACTGTCCACCTGCTGACCAGGTGAAATACGCTACGAGAACGTTGGATGGTGCAGCATTGTCCTGGTGGAACGCTCAAGTGCAGATGCTAGGGCCAGCCATGGCAAATGAACTCCCATGGAATGAGTTTAAAGATATGATGACCGAGGAGTACGGTCCTCGAAGCGAAGTCCAAAAGCTCGAAATGGAATTTTGGCAGCTGAAGATGCAAGGTTCAGAGATCGAGGCTTATACCACAAGAACTCATGAGCTAGCCACCCTATGTCCAGGAATGGTAAACGAGATGCACAAGCGAGTGGAACACTACATCCGGGGATTGGTGCCCGAGATTAGGAGTATGGTGACTTCCTCTAACCCGGCTACTATCCAGCAAGCTATCCGCCTAGCCCACAAACTGACTGATGAAGCTGTGGAGCAAGGACGGTTACCAAAATGGGGCGCTGCGGCGAGCGTGCCTGACAACAAGAGGAAGTGGGATGCCTCCAGCACCAACAACAACAACAACAACAATAAATCATCATCGTCCGGTGGTCAACACCAAACTCAGCAACAACCACCGCAGCAACAACAAAGGAGGTTCGACAACAATCGTAATTTCAACCAGTCAGCCTCGAACAATCAAGGATCGAGTGGCTATGGTGGTAAACAGCCTAGGTGCCCGCGGTACAACTATCATCATGTTGGAAGATGTGACAATTACAAGTGTCAGCGGTGTGGCAAAATGGGACACTTGGCCAAGGATTGCCGTTTCGAGTTGGTTAGGAAGCCACAACAATCTCAGGAGACTCCAAAGGGTTGTTTCGAGTGTGGAAAGGAGGGGCACTACAAACGAAACTGCCCGTAGCTGAGGAAGAACGGTAATGGCAATGGCCAAAACAACAACAACCAAGGCAACAACAACAACAATGATGGAAACGGCAATGGAAATGGTGGTAATAATAACGGAGCCAAAGGGAGAGCCTTCGTCATTGGCTCAGGTGAGGCTCTAAATGATCCTACAACTGTTACAGGTAGGTTTTCTATCAATGGATGCTTTGCTACAGTACTGTTTGATACTGGAGCCGATAGGAGTTTCATATCCTTAAAGTTCTGTAGTCTCCTAAGTGATATCCCTTCTGCTTTAGAATCCAAATACACCGTAGAGTTGGCTGACGGTAAACAGATCCATGTAACACACATCCTTAGGGATTGTAAGATAGAGCTCGCTGGTCATACTTTCGCTATAGATCTTATGCCTGTTACACTAGGAAGTTTTGACGTTGTGGTAGGCATGGATTGGCTTTCTGATAAGCAAGCGGAAGTCATATGTCACGAGAAAATCATACGAATTCCTGTCGGTGATGAAATCCTCATAGTCCGAGGTGATAGGAGTGGTGCAGTGATGGGCATTATCTCTTACATGAAAGCACAAAAGCTATTGCGAAAAGGTCGTTTGGCTATTTTGGCACTCGTCACCGATAAGCAAGCAGAAGAAAGAAAAATAGAGGGCATCCCCGTGGTACGAGACTTTCCAGAGGTGTTTCCAGAGGATCTTCCTAGACTACCACCTCATCGTCAAGTGGAATTCCAAATCGAACTGACTCCCGGCGCAGCCCCGATTGCTAGAGCACCTTATCGATTAGCATCGAATGAACTACAGGAGTTGTCATCACAACTTCAGGAGCTTTTAGATAAGGGCTTTATTCGACCTAGCACATCACCTTGGGGAGCCCCTGTTCTCTTTTTTAAGAAGAAAGATGGCACGTTCCGAATGTGCATTGATTATAGGGAGTTAAACAAAGTCACAGTCAAGAACCGATACCCTCTACCTCGTATTGACGATTTGTTTGATCAGCTTCAGGGATCAAGTTATTATTCAAAGATTGACTTGAGGTCTGGTTATCATCAACTCAGAGTCCGTAAGGAAGACATTTCCAAAACTGCATTCCGTACTCGTTATGGTCATTACGAGTTCTTGGTCATGTCTTCTGGGTTGACTAATGCACCTGCGGTGTTCATGGACCTCATGAATCACGTGTGCAAACCCTATCTTGATCAGTTTGTTATTGTGTTTATCGATGACATACTGATATACTCTAAGACCAAGGAGGACCATGAAGAGAATCTACGATTAATCTTAGAACTACTAAAGAATGAGCAACTGTACGCCAAATTCTCTAAGTGTGACTTTTGGATATGCGAGCTGCAATTTCTAGGTCACATTGTTAATGAGAAGGGTATACATGTTGATCCTGCCATGATTGTGGCAATAAAGAATTGGGCTATACCTAAGACACCGAGTGAGATAAGACAATTTCTGGGATTAGCAGGGTATTACCGACAATTCATAGAGGGATTTTCTAAGATTGCACAAACTCTCAGAGCTTTGACCCACAAAGGAACGACATATAAATAGGGAGAAAGTCAAGAAGTAGCTTTTCAGCTATTAAAACAGAAACTCTGTAGTGCACCGATATTGGCACTGCCAGAGGGGACAGATGATTTCGTGGTGTATTGTGACGCATCCATTCAAGGATTGGGTTGTGTCCTAATGCAACGCGACAAAGTGATAGCTTATGCCTCGAGACAACTGAAGGTTCACGAGAAGAACTATACTACCCATGACCTGGAATTGGGTGCAGTGGTTTTTTCCTTAGAGATTTGGAGACATTACTTGTACGGTACCAAATGCACTATATACACCGATCACAAGAGTCTTCAACATATCTTTGAGCAAAAGGAGGTAAATATGAGGCAACGACGTTGGGTAGAACTTCTGAATGATTATGATTGCGCTATCAAGTATCATCCTGGAAAGGCGAATGTAGTTGCCGATGCCTTAAGCCGAAAAGAAACAGCTAAACCCAGGCGTGTGCGAGCCTTACAGCTTACGATCAGTACCCATCTGCCTAAACAAGTTAAGGAAGCACAGATAGAAGTATTGAAAGAGGAAAACATTGGTTCTGAGTCGTTAAGGGGAATGGATAAACAATTGGTAGTGAAAGAGGATAGAATTCGGTACTTCATGGATAGACTTTGGGTGCCTGTCTATGGAAATCTGAGGGATTTGGTCATGAGCGAGGCACACAAGTCTAAATATTCTATACATCCTGGATCTGACAAGATGTATCATGATCTAAAGGCGCACTATTCGTGGCCTAACATGAAGGCGGACGTAGCTACACATGTGAGCAAGTGTTTGACCTGTTCGAAGGTAAAGGTGGAATACCAAAAACCATCCGGACTGTTACAGCAACCGGAGATACCAATGTGGAAATTGGAACAAATTTCTATGGATTTTATCACTAGGTTACCCCGGACTAATACCGGTTGTGACATAATCTGGGTTATTGTGGATCGGTTGACCAAGTCCGCTCACTTTCTTGCCATAAAGGAAACGGATAAGATGGAGAAGTTAACCCGACTATATCTTAAGGAAATCGTTTTGAGACATGGCGTACCAATCTCAATTATCTCTGATCGTGATGCTCGTTTCACATCACACTTCTGGCAATCACTACAAAAATCTTTGGGTACACGATTGGATATGAGTACTTCTTATCATCCACAGACTGACAGTCAGAGTGAGCGTACCATACAGACTTTAGAGGATATGCTACGTGCTTGTGTGATTGATTTCGGGAACAACTGGGAAGTTCACCTACCCTTGGTGGAATTTTCCTATAATAACAGTTATCACACTAGCATACAGGCAGCACCTCGCAAGGCTTTATATGGGAGAAAGTGTCGATCACCGGTTTGCTGGGCTGAAATTGGTGATAGTCAACTAACGGGTCCCGAACTCATACACGAAACCACCAAGAAGATTGTGCAGATACGGAACCGTATGGCTGCAGCACGAGATAGACAGAAAAAGTTATGCTGACAAGAGACGGAAACCTCTAGAGTTTCAAATTGGCGACAAAGTGCTATTGAAAGTCTCATCGTGGAAAGGCGTAGTTCGGTTTGGCAAGCGAGAAAAGCTGAATCTGAGGTACGTTGGACCATTTGAGATACTGGAAAGAATAGGTCCAGTGGCCTATCGACTAGCCTTACCTGATTCGCTGAGTGGAGTTCATAATGTATTTCACGTTTCAAATCTGAAGAAGTGTTTATCGGATGAGACACTAATTGTACCACTAGAAGATGTTCAAGTGGATGAACAATTGCGCTTTATCGAAGAACCAGTCGAGGTGATGGATCGGGAGATGAAAACACTTAAGCAGAGCAAAATACCTATCGTCAAAGTTCGTTGGAACTCGCGATGTGGATCAGAATTCACGTGGGAACGTGAAGATCAAATGAAGCTTAAGTACCCTCAACTGTTCGAGACGATGCCTGCAGACAAAGGTATTGATTTAAATTTCGGGACGAAATTTCTTTCAACATGGGGATGATGTGACAACTCATCCAAAACTCACTCGATTTCGATTTCTGCGTGCCAATGCAGTAGACCAGTGATGGAACACTATTACCATATGATGAAACACTCTCACCATGTAATGCAATTTTCGGGACGAAAATTCTTTCAACATGGGAATAATGTGACATCCGGTAATTTTCCGTTACCAAACTCCGTTAGTTCCGTTAAGTTTTGCATACACGGGTCGTAAGCACACACTAGTTGTCGTTGGACGTTGGTGACCTAATAATAATTAATAATGTTAATTTAATAATAATCTAGTTGATAAGATGATTATTGTGTTATGTTTATGTGTTTACGCGATTTAAAGACTATTCGGGAATTCTATCGCGTAACGTGGAAACGCGCGTGTTAATTTGTATGTCTTGTGTTTTTACAAAATAAAATATATAAGTGTTACCATTAGTTTATATGTTTATATTATTAAGTTAAAAACACATTACAAAGGGTTAAAAGCTTAATTGTTATAAAATACAAAACACAAGGGTTAAAGGTGTAAATGTGGCTAATTAAACTAAACAAAAAAATAACCCTAGCCCCCACCTTCTCCCAAAATCGCGACCTGCTCCCCTCCAGCCACCAACCTGCGAATTTCAGCCTATCACACTCAATTCATCACGGTTATGATCAATCTCAAGCCCTAGAACGCGATTTGGACCTTCATTAACAAGTACACACGTGAATTGAAGGTTAGTTTTGTTATTTTTATGGGTTTTTCATTAGGGCCAAAGCCTATACATGAAATTGATGTTCATGGGGCTGAAATCTTGATGTTTTGTGGATATTAATATGTTAGTTAGATTGTATGTATGTTGTTTAACGTTGATTATGCATGAAAGACACGTTTGTAATGATTGGATCATGAACCTTGATGAATATGAACCCTAATTCGAAAATCTTGATGATTTTGTGGAATTGGTTGTTGTTTGATGTTGTTGGGATGTTAATTAGTTAGTATGAATGTTAGAAAACATGAATTATGCAGGAAATTGGTGAATTGAGAACCTTGTTCATACCTTACTATTAATAGTAACTTTTGTGCATGAACTTGATAATCCAATGATGAATTGATGGTATTAGGGTATTGATGATGTTGTATGAACATTGGGATTATGATATGAATGCTAGATTATTGCTATGAATGCTAGAAATCTTAGGTTGGATGTTGTTGTTCATGTTTTGCCAAAAGTAGAAACTTTTTAGATATGGATGAATGAATCATGCTAGTTTGATGTTGTTGATCATAGTTAGTTGTTGTTATGAGCTTGAAATAGTATATCATTGGTGAATTATGTGTACATTGAGTGTTTACTAGATTTTGGGATGAACTTTCCCAAAAGGGAAACTTTATTTTTGATGGACATGTTCATGACACTAGGATCATGCTAGAATGATTGTTATGGATGTCTAAAGTGATAGAATCTGTTAATTGAGTTGTATGGAATGTTTATTTGGTTATTGGGTGATTTATGTACTTGGAGATCATGTATGGTTTTGTATGTTGATTAGTAACTAGCACATCATGTTTGGGACTGGAAATCAATCATCTTGATGTATGTGCTATGTATTGGACATGTTGAATGTGTTGTGGATTAGTATGGATGATTATTTGGTAAATTATCTGTTTTGACCCGCATATGCTAATTCATGGTTATAGGTCATATAAGTAGGTTATGCATGATCGGACCTTTTATATGGTACACTAGTTGTATTATGGATACACTGGTATATGATCATGTCTGTTTAAATGGTTTACAACACATAATGTCACCAACGGGTGAAACGGGTCAATTAGGTCACATGTATGTTGTCTTTATAAAATCTTGAGTTCTTTGATTGTAAAGCACTTAGAGTTTCCTTGGGAATTTCTGTGTACATGTACTTATGTACTTGTGTATTCTAGGTAACCTTTGAGAGTTGTCTTTCCACTCGTTCTTGTCAAGTTAAGCCTTAGATATCTATCACGCGTATCAGGTGAGTTCATGCCCCACTGTTTACTTAATCTCTTTTTGGGGGAGATAGCATACTGGTATTGTTACAAATGCTTTTTATATTTAAGATGTGTATGATATTAATATAGTGCTGTTTACCATGATAAAGTCCTCACACTTTCGAATTGTTAATATTGAATAGCAGGGAAACTTGGGTAGTACTACTGGGTCTGACGAGCCCCACCTATGTGACTCGAGGTCAACCGGGTGCAATTTGTCCTATGTACATTTGTCACGACATGGTAAGTCGTGACGGGAGGCAAACATAACACAGTCAGCTTCAATTGCGAAATCACTATATATTAATATCTATTTGTTAGTGTACTAGCTATCTATTACAATGCACATGCTTATATATATCACAATTGTTAAACTGTTATGTTTAAACGCAAACTCTTGAGCTCACCAACCATTGTGTTGACTTTTAGTATGCTATTCTCAGGTCGTTAATCCGGATTTCCAGTAGGAGCACTACACGAGTCAAGCATGCATCCTAACACTTAAACAATGATACATTAGTTTATCCTTACATTTTGGGTTTTAAACAGTTGGTTGGCGTATGTTTTGCCATTTTATACATTTTTATATTTTGGGTTTGTTTTATTACTATACGCTTCCGCATGATTTTTAAAGTTTGAACTTTGGTTTGTTATATTAAACGTAGCATATAGAGTCGTTCTGAGTAACTATTGACTGTGATCCTGGTTTGTTCACACGCCTCGCGGTAAAACTCCGCACATGTATTTTGAGGGTGTGACACTCGATTCCTTCATATGATTATAGATGATCTCATTCCCAACATTCCCAGACATGGTGAGATAAAAAGATTAGTACAGATGAACACCCGTCCTTTTGTAGACTGCTGTGCTATTAGACATGACTTTAGCGGGAAGATTACTCATCTTTGGGAAAATATGTACCCTCCCAGAATGTTGGAATTATATAAGGAGGGTAAATGAGTCAGAGGAGAAAAGAACAGAAGAGACGAGGCACAAACAGACTGAAGCTGTTAAGAAAAGGAAGAGGTATGTGGAAGAGAAAGATTATGATTTTGAGAAGGAAATTCATGAGTTGGCATCTGAGGCTAGAGTTGAGAAAGAAAAGAGGTCGAAGAAGAAAGCAGATGAGGGAGAGACTGAGAGAAGGACTAAACACAGACACCAGTCTTTTACTGAGCCCTCGAGAAGGGAGGAAAGAGAAAGGTTTGATGAGGACGTGATAAGAAACCTCAACTCATCTCTTGCTAATGAGTTGAGCATGATCACGACCAAAATTACCAACCAAGAACTGAGGGAGAAATGAAAGGATGAGATGATTGAAGGTATGACGCAAATGATGATGGATCAACAAAGATTGATCAAAAGACTGTTGACTGAGGTGAATGAACTTAAGATAGCTGCCGGCCTACCTAATCAGCTAACTCAACCTGAGTTAGATGATTTGACTGACACCACCAAATACCCATTTCTAAATGTGGGTACATCTTCTTGGGCAGGAGAGGGAACGTCTAGTGCTGCAACTAAGGAGGCAGGGGGCTCTGGAGTGAGGTAGGAGGTTGAGAAACAGAATGAGATAGGAGGGAATATGAATGTAGAGAATGTGGAGCAGGTGTTTGAAGTTGGTTTTGTTGATATAGGGATGAACATTGATGATCTTGGAGGAGAAGAAATGTACCCAGAACATACTGAAGGTGTTGAGAAGAATATTGAGAAGGGATTGGTTGCTAAGGAGGAGGATGACGAACAGTTAGTAGATTATGACTCTGTTGGACCCTGAAAGGATCATACATGCCAATTCAAGTGGTGGATGGTTGTTCTGCTGAAAATCTCCCTAAGTCCAAGAACCAATGCGGATGAAGAAGAATCTGCATCAACAATAAGAAGACAAGTGTCGGCTATCCGCATTTGTTTATGCGAATGACCAAGAACAAATGCTGACAAGTATTTGTTCTTCCGCATTAACAAATGCGGACAGTCAAACAAATGCTGACAAGACTTTTGTTCATCCACATTAACTAATGTGGATGCTTAGCAACAAATGCGCTAAGTGTTTGTTCATCCGCATTTGTCAATGCTGATGACCAAACACTAATGTTGTTGAAGAAAGCACAAATGCTGATGAAGTCAACTCATCCGTATTAGTCAATGCGGATGACCAACTACAAATGTGTATGAAGACTTTGTACTTAGACTATTCTGTAATAGTTGTAAGGGTAGTTTAGTCTTTTTGTATAGGCTGTAAGTCAGCCTATAAATAGAATAGAAACCTCGTATGTGAGGTAACTTTTTGAAAACTTTTGTAATTTCAGAATAGACAATAAGAAGATACTTTGTTTCATCCTATGTTAGGTGTCTTGTTACTATAGATTGCTCAAACCCTAACATTTATTATAACAGTTCATCTAATCAATACAAAAGTGCATTTATGAGTATTTAGTGTATTCAATGTTCATTGGTTGTTTGATTCCGCACTACAATCACTGACTCAATCATCATATTCGGTCCTTGTTGATTCATATCAACAGAGAATATCATTCTCAAATCCCAGTCAATTGGTATCAGAGCTTTGGCTCTCAGTTCTTCTTCAGATCTGCTCAGATCTGAACTGAACTCGATTGATGTGGTGATTGAGCTACTGATAAGAGTTTTCGAATACCTCTAATCAGTATACCGTATGAATACTTGCTGAAATTCTCAACTGTTACTGTTCATCCGAAGATTTCTTCAAAAACAAAACAGTTTACAGGTTGCTTATACATAAAATCAGTAAAACAAAAGTTGACCAAAGAAGTTCTTGCTAACATCTGTTTATTATTAGCAGATCCGAACTTACAGAACACTATTGGGACTAGTTGGAATAGTTGGACTAACTGAACTTAAAACTCATCTAATCCATATCTAACCAAGTTAAAACTAACTGTTAAAAATGGATTCACATAGTTTTTCAGAACTTGGGCATACCCTAAAACCCCTCATGCTTAAGCATAAATCTGAATTTAAACAATGGAAAATCATATTCATGAACTACATTACAGGTGTTGATCCTAACTATTGGATCTGAATATGCAAAGGCCCACACATTCCTGTTACACTGTCTGCTGATGAAGCTGCTCTTTATAAGACATCAAGAATTCCTATTGAGGATCTTACTCTTAATGATAATGATTACAAGAAGATCAAGATTGATCTCAAAGCCTACTCCATACTCACTCAAGCACTCAAGATGGATGTGCTGAAAAGACTGGAAAAGTATGGTACTACAAAAGTTGTATGGGATGCACTGCAAATCATGTGTGAGGGAAGCAGTGAGGTTGCTGAAATCAACAAAGACAAACTTGTAAATCAATATGAAACATTTCATCACTCCAAAGGGGAGTTCATCTCTAAACAGTTGCACAGATTTATGCAGCTGGTGAATGATTTAGAGATCATGGGAGTTACTTACAAAGCAAAAGAGTTAAACAAGAAGATGCTGCATAGTCTTCCGGAAAACTGGAAATAAAATGTAACTATGCTGAAAAATACTCTTGATCTGGAGACTACTACCCTGGATATAATGATAGCCAAGATAGAAGCATTGGAACTAGATGAAGTAAGCAGAAATCTAGGAGGACCCAGAGTAACTGAAGCATATAAGTTTTCTTCATACACTCACTCTGTGAATAATGCATTTATTACTGAGGAAGATGATTTTCTTTCCATCAGGGATCAAGTAAAGACTACAGGATTCATTGCAGCTCCATCAATCAACAGACCATCAACATCATCCCCATCAACATCAACAGGCCAATCATCAGGATTCACTACAACTCCTACAAATACTCCTGATGATCCAAGATCTGAAGAACAAAAGGCAACCTACAATGCCTTTGTTGCTAGTTTTGAAGCCTATTTGGGAGGAAGACTCACAGCTGCACATCTGATCCAGAAAGATTTGGAAGAAATGGATCCAGATGATATGGAAGAAATGGACTTGCAATGGAAATGGCCATGATTGCTATGAGAGCAAAGAAGTTTTTTAGAAAAGGTAGAAAGCTCAGCCTTAATGAAAACACCAAGCTCGGGTATGACAAATCAAAAGTGAAGTGCTTCAACTGTGGCATGATTGGCCACTTCTCTAGAGAATGCAAGGCACCGAGAAGAAACTAAAACTCTCAAAGACCTTCTCAGAGCCAGTCATCATCACAACCAACTTCAAGTTTTCACTCCAACAATCATCAACAGCAGCATCATCATCAACAACAATAACAAACGTATCAGATTCAACCTCAACTGACCAACCAAGCTTATAGAAGCAGTCAGTCATCAGCCAATGCTCTCGTTATCAGGCAAGCTGGAGTATGTGACTGGAGCATGTATGCAGAGGAAGTAAAGCCTCAACTCCAAAACCATGCACTCATGGCTCACATCAATAATGGTCCATCTCCCATGCCAACTGAGGTAAAATCTAACCTTCGTAGTGATAAATGCATTAATGAACTGCAATGTTATAGAGAGCACAATCATAAACTGGCCGACAAAATAAAAGAAGAAAAGGTCAAGTCAGAGATGCTGAAGAGAGAAATAAAAGGCTTTGAAATCAAAATTAAATCTCTCATCACTGACATTGAAAAATTGCATGGTGAAAAGTACACTCTTGCAGCTGAGAATGAGCAACTAACTGAAAAGTTAGCTCAATCTAAAGCTGAACAAACACTTACTGAAATGAAACTAGAAAAGTTTCAACAGTCATCAGTAAAGCTGCAAGAGATGCTTGATTCTCAAAAGGATCCCAAGGATATGTCTGGGATTGGATATAATTCTTGTCCTCCACCATATAATGACAACTACACTATCATGCCTGAATCTGTTACACTCAAACAGAAAATTGAACCTAACACTATTAAACCAAAAACAATAGTAAAACAAGTCACTAATCCTCAAAATAAACCAAGTGTTTACATTGAAACAAATGAGGATAAAATCAAGTTAGGTCACCCAATTAAAATCAAGGAGTGTTCAGACAAGACAGTGAGTGTCATCAAAATAACAAGCCCAATCAAGGCTATTATTCCTTTTGTGAAATTCATTCCTGTAATTTCCAAAGAAAAGAAGATAAAAGCTGATGGTGTGAATCTAACTGCTAAAAGCAGATCTGATGTTGAGATCAACTCTCCTAAGAATTCAATCAAATCAGATAATGATTCACCAAAAATCAAAAGAAAGTTTTCTCAGGTTTCAAAAGCTAAAATTAACTCAGACCCTCAAACATCAAAATCAAAGCAAGGGGTTGGCTTTGATATTTTCAACAAAGAGCATGTGAACCAACTAGAAAAGGAGGTCAGGCAAAGATTAAGAAAGCAAAATCACCTTAAGAAAAACAAAGTCAGTAGTGTTATGAAGCAAACTACTAATAGGGCTGATCAGGCTTTCTCATCAAAATCAAGGAATGAAACTCAATCCAAAACTGGTAAAGCTACAAAAGCCTCAACACCAGGATCAGTAGCTAGAAACAAACACATGTATTATGATGTGTGTGAAATGTCTAATCACAGAACAGACAAATGCTTTTTCAATCAATACTGCTCAATATGTGATATGAACAATCATTCCACCAAGAACTGCTATTTCAATAAATATTGTTCAGTCTGTAATATGACAAATCACAACACATCTGATTGTTTCTTCAAACAAAAGGGATTGAGAATTCCTTAAAACAAGCTCATCTCCCCAATCATGTCTGAGAAATACAAGATCAATAGTCGTGCTCAACAAAGAATTTCTAAGTCTGATGATGATGTGAAAAATCTGAAAGAGTCAAACAGAGTTAAAAAATATAAATATCAAAAACTAAAACAAACTCATGATTTTTACTACTCTAAGACAAAGTTTGACAATAAAAAACGTGTCCAATTTCTGAAAAGAATAGGGATCAAAGATTTGAATATTCATCTGACTCTTCAGTTGATATGATAAACCAACCAAGATTTAGAAAGAAATTAATCATGACCTCATCCCTAAAGCCCCAGTTTAGAGGAAAGTACCAACAGGTTACTATCATAGATAGGAACGGGAAACCCAAGACCATCATGGCTTGGGTTTCACATTCTAATTAGTTCTTTTGTGCTTGTAGGGCCATTCATACAGGTGCAATAGCTTATGGTATGTGGACAATGGATGCTCCCGACACATGACTGGAGATCATTCCATCCTTCATGACTTCAAGCATATTCAAGGAACTACTGTGGCATTTGGTGGAGATTCACAAGGTGGTATAATTACTGGTGAAGGATCTGTGACAAATGGGATGCTGAGCTTTGACAGAGTGAACTACTGTGAACAACTGAACTTCAATCTGCTCAGAATGTCTCAGATCTGTGACAAGAAATATTCAACTCACTTCAATGACACTCATTGCTACATTCTAAGACCAGGATTCCAAATTCCTGAAAAATGGGTTTATTTAAAGCCCCTAGGAAGAATAATACTTATGTCCTAAACCTCAATTCTGCTTTACCTAAAGAAGAAACATGTCTTCTATCAAAAGCATCTTATGATGAGTCACAACTTTGGCACAGACGCTTAGGACACACAAATTTCAAAAACATGAACAGATTGCTTAAGGGAAATCATGTTGCTGGTTTACCCCAAAAAGAATTTCACATTATTGACCACTGTTCAGCGTGTCTCAAAGGAAAACAACACAAGTCTTCTCACAAGCCAAAGTTGGTGAACACAAACAATTCTCCATTGAAGTTACTTCATATGGATCTTTTTGGACCTACTCATGTTATGAGTATTAGAAAGAAACAATATTGTTTGGTGATCATAGATGACTTTTCCAGATTCACTTGGGTCTTCTTCTTACTTCATAAAAACGAAGCGTCCCAATTAATAAAAGATTTTATCACAAAAATTGAAAATCAACTTGATCTTAAAGTCAAAACAATCAGGAGTGATAATGGGACAAAATTTAAAAATGAAGATATGAGTTCTTTTTGTGCAACCAAAGGCATAGCTCATTAATTTAGTGCAACTAGAACTCCTCAACAAAATGGGGTAGCTGAAAGGCGAAATAGAACATTCATTGAAGTAGCACGAACCATGCTAGCAGATGCTAAACTGCCAATCACTTTTTGGGTAGAAGTAGTTAACACATTGTGCTTTGTACAAAATAGAACTCCGATTGTCAAAGAAAGTAATAAAACACCTTATGAACTTATATTTCAAAGAAAACCATTTATTGGATTTTTCAAGTCATTTGATTGTCCTGTCTCAGTATTAAACACTCGAGACCATTTGGGAAAGTTTTCATCAAAGTCTGATGAAGGATTCTTTGTAGGTTATTCTTTTGTCTTAAAGGCTTACAGAGTGTTTAATCCTAGATTAAACATAATTGATGAATCAACAAATGTTCAATTCAAGGAACATTCATTTCCCAAATCAATCAATGGTCCTGACTGGTTGTTTGATATTGACTCGTTCATAAAATCTTTTGATCAATTTCACATGTCTGCTGCAGGAAACCTACAATCAGTTGTACCTTCATCATTAGTAAAAAGAAGGAATGACTTTCCAATGATTCCTCCAACATCTACTAATCAACTTAATGAAGAGGTTCCACTACAAGCTGACCCTGTCATACAAACAGTTCAAAATCAAAGTGCTTCAATTGAGGATGGTCCCAGCATAATTCCTTCTCCCTCAGAAGATCCCTCCATTGAAGTCAGAATTCAAGATGAAGTTAGAACTCAAAATCATGTCATCCCTCAAGTCAACAATGAAAGAACTTCAAATGATGGCAGAATCAAAGTCCTGTTGATGCTGAAGCAGGAACTGGAATAGAATCTGATTACTTTCACAGCTCCCCAACAGTACGAGATGAAGTTGTCTCACACCAAGATGATTTGAATGTCTCCAATCTTGATGTAACCATTGCTGGTGACTCAATTCCGACCACCATAATACACAAGAATCATTCAGTAGACAACATCATTGGTGAACTTAATGAACGGGTGACAAGAAGTAAGTCAAGCATAGCAAACATCTGCTTGTTCTCTTGTTTTCTATGTCAAACAGTACCCAAGAATATCAAAGAGGCTCTTTAAGACAATAGTTGGATTGAAGCAATGCAGGAAGAGTTGTTAAAATTCAAGAAACAAGAAGTATGGCAGCTGGTAGATCTTCCCGAAGGACAATACCCTATCGGTACCAGGTGGCTATACAGGAATAAAACTGATGACAGGGGAATTGTCATTAGAAACAAAGCAAGACTAGTAGCTCAGGGGTACACATAAGAAGAAGGAATTGACTATGATGATGTATTTGCCCCTGTAACTAGACTAGACGCCATAAGAATATTTCTTGCATATTCAGCATCCATGAAATTCATTATTTATCAAATGGATGTGAAATGTGTAGTTCTGTGTGGAAAGATTGCTGAAAAGGTCTATGTGAGACTCTCTCATCCTTCCTTCTTAAGAATGGGTATGAAAGAGGGAAGATTGATCAGACTCTCTTTAGAAAAAGAAAAGGAAAGGACATGTTGCTTGTTCAGATATATGTGGATGATATCATCTTTGGCTCAATAAACAAGACACTCTACAAAGACTTTGAAAATCTCATGCATTCAAAATTTCAAATGAGTCCTATGGGAGAACTCACATTCTTTCTAGGAGTACAAGTCCAACAGACAACAGATGGAATCTTCATCAATCAATCAAAATATGTGAAAACAATGCTGAAGAAGTTCAAGTTTGCTGATTGTCAGTCCACCAGAACGCCTATTGTTACTAAAGCGAAGATTGGTCCTGATCCTGAAGGCAAATCAGTGCATCAGACTCACTATCGTTCTATGATAGGTTCATTTATGTATCTAACAGCCAGTAGGCCTAATATTATGTTTGGTGTTTATATGTGTTCCAGATATCAAGCAGATCCCAAGGAATCCGATGTCAATGCAGTCAAGAGGATATTCAGATATCTTAAGGGCAAGCCTGCTCTTGGATTATGGTATCCAAAGGAAGGAGATTTCAATCTCTATGCATAAACTGACAGTGATTATGGGGGATGCAATTTCAACAGAAAGTCCACTTCTGGCGGTTGTCAATTTCTTGGTCCCAGACTGGTCTCTTGGCAGTGCAAAAAGCAGACAAATGTATCTGTCTCCACAGTAGAAGCTGAGTATATAGCAGCATCTGCATGATGTTCTCAAGCACTCTAGATTCAAAACCAGATGCTTGATTATGGTTTTAACTTTCTGCACACTCCAATTCACATTGATAACACAACAGATATGTTTATAACAAATAATCCTATTTAACACTCAAAAACTAAACATACTGAAATTAGATACCAATTTTTAAGAGATTGTGCTGAAAAGGGATTAATCAAATTGATACAAGTTCACACTGATAATCAATTAGCAGATTTATTCACTAAGGCATTTGATCTAACCAGATTTGAATTCTTAGTACAATCAATTGGCATGATTAATCTTGAGTAAAATCAAAATAAACAAAAACATTCAGATATTTCAAAAATTACCAAAAAGAAATCAAAAGAAGAAGTATATAGTTTATCTATGGAAATGATATAATTACAGTCGTTATATCATTCACTGTGCTTATGTATAAATCTCAAATGACTGACATGAGTTATCTGGTATGTGGGTAGGCTTAACTTGGAAAATAAACCACATGCAGTGATGAACTAAAGCTTATATTCAACTGTGATGTTGTCATCTCATGGTATGTGTAAGTTTTGGCTTATCCAAATATCTATGTGTAGCGCCCTAAACACCCCAGGTAATGATGACTTATGAATCTCTTTTACTCACATCAGTTCCTCCTTTGTTTTGCTAAGCAAAGACCTGGAGAAACAAGCACATAGTGCTGATGTCATGATCCATCAAGATTCCTAATAAGGAACACATCCAACATGGATGAATCAAACAAAAAAAAAATCATTCAAAATGAATGAAACAAAAGAATCCTTAGAGATCTCCTTCCAAAGTGAAGTTAAAAGAATCCCAATATGGATCAAACTGATAAAAGGATTAAAACAAAAGAATCCCAATGAGGATCAAGCAAAATGAGATTTCATATTTTAAGTAACCTGGTCAAGTAAGATGTTAAAAGTTCTACCATACATTGCATGCAGATGGTTGACCTTGCCATGCTTTTGAGTGTGAGGTACATGTTGAATACCAAATTAACTCAAAACATGATAAGATTATTTGCATGAGAATAATAACAAAGTATGAGTTTAAGAGGACAAACATACCTTCAATCAATATGTTCATGACCATGTCTGTTTTACTAACAATTGCTTGTGAAAGGTAAGATTGATATGATCCCAAAGAAAGGTATAACTTAACTTCATGTACAGTTAAGAAAGCAAAAACCACAAAAAGATTCTCTATTCAAAATTTTCAAATACTTAAAAGTTTCTATCTATTATGGATATAAACTTTAGGGGGGGTAATTTAAAATTTTGATCATTTTGTACAGATGTTTCCCTTCTTAGAATTAGAAAACTCAAAACATTTCGCAAAATCAGAAAACTGACTGTGTTGTTGTAGAAGTTATACCACAGTATCTTAGTTCTTGCAGACATCTTGATGCATAAAAGTCCAAGATCAGTCAACCATGGGAAACTTGTATCACCTCTGATGTACAAGTCAATCCAAGCAAGAACTGATACCCCAAGAATCAGTTAAAACTTCATAAGAATCAAGAAACAGACTCATCTTCATAGAGGCAATAGACATTGCTTCATAAAGATAAAGCATCAAAGAAAAGTCAGCCAAAACCAGCCACAGTAGAAACATTAAGTTCAAAACTTAATGCGGGTAAGAGTTTTGGTTAATGTGGGTGAAGGTAACCCAAGCATTCAACCAATACGGGTAATGGTTTTGTGTCATGAAACACAAGTGAAAGTAATGCGGATAAGTTCACTCTACCGCATTAATCTCACCACAACTGAAGTTTTCAAGTATGAAAACTAATGCGGACAAAATCTTGTTCATCCACATTTGTTTTCTTTAGCCGCATTTCTCATGAAAGGCTGAAATCAATGCTTAAACTTGGTTGTATAATTGTGTCATCAAAAATAAGAAATGTGCTCATACTCTTCTGTCATTATGCACAAGTTCGAGAAATGCGGACAGATTTTAGCTCTACCGCATTTGTTGAAAGTTAAAATGTGAAGAATTTGTTCTTCCGCATTTGAAACAGTGAAAAAATGCTAACAAGTGTTTGTTCTTCCGCATTTGCTACAGTAGACAAATGCTGAGAAGTGTTTGTTCTGCCGCCTTTGTAACAGTACACAAATGTTGATGAACATTTTCTCAACCGCATTTGCTACAGTGAATTTAAAACTTGACCGCATTTGTTTTAAAACTTGTCAGATTTTGAGAAAAACATTAAATTGACTATTTAAACCAAAATCAAAAGGTCATTTAATACTTTTCAAAATTGAGAGACTACAAAGTGCGACGAGCGCCAATAAAGTTACTGTTCATCTTCATCATCTTCTTCATCATCTAAACCTGTGTTCTAAGTTCGATTCACCACCATTTACTTATCTTTGATTCACTACAACAGTATTATCAAGGAAAAGGTGAAAATCCAAAATGTTCATAACCCTAACTGTCGAACATTCACCCGAACCATGAACTTAGTAACCTAGGTCAAGAAAGAATCATGCAAAATCAAACCAATGTTCATGAACCATTGACAATTTCGACTGAAAGACACCTGCTAATCATGAAGAAATCAATAAACAATGGATTTTCATAAGTTCTGTTCATCTTATGAACAGGGCATGTCAAAATTAGAAATGTTGAAATCAAAAGTCAATCCTATGGTTGAAATGAGTTAAAATTAAGTAAGGATAATCAACACAATTATGAATAACTCATCAAAATGAACATGCATCACTAAATCAGATTAGGTTAACTTCATATGAAATAGTACATATGAACACTCAACTTTGACCAAGAAAAGTCAAACTGTGATAAACTTAGTCCTATTTATGATAAACTTTCTAATATATCTCATTCATTATTATAATTCATATGCCTTGAATGCAGGGTACAATGACAAACCTCACATGGAGCAAGCTCCATAATGTCAGTGATTATCTTGACACTGATGTTACTAAGGCAGAAGGATTGAGAGATATGAAAAGATTCATCTTGACTACAAGAGTGGCACATGCTATTACAGTTAGACCCATTATCTATGAGAATTTCATTAGATCATTTTGGGGAACTACTGAAGTAGTAGAAGTTGATGGTGTGAGGACCTTAACTGGAAGAATCATAGATAACCACACTCTTGCCATTACTGAGCAAACTGTGAGACAGTGTCTACAGTTTGGAGATGATGCTGATACTCCTTTGGAGCTTGAGGATGATGAGATTGCAACCTTCTTTGTCAACATTGGTTATGAAGGTGGTTATGAAGGAAAGCAAATAGTGAAATGGTTGGTAGATTTGCAATGTAGATTTCTGATTCATATCTTCCAACGTTGCTTATCCAAGAGGAAGACTGGATGGAATGATATCCCAGTGACTACATCCTCTTCCATATGTGCTCTTTGTACTAACCATCCTTTCAACATGTCTGCATACATCTTCAATGGATTGGTTTCTAATGTCCAAGAGGGTAGAAGACACATGTTCTTGATGTACCCCAGATTTATTCATTGCTTTAATGAAGCTTTCCCTGACCTTGCACCTACAGGACAGTGATGGACATCCTTCACTACAATGCTAAGTCCTATCAATACATCAAAAAGAGAGATCCAAGGAATTTCTACAGTGGTACATTCTTCCCTCTGTTGCCATGGATGTTGCAACAGATCAATCAAGGAGGGATACAAGAACAAGAGGCTCCTGCGGATGAGCCTGGTCATGAAGAAGAACAAGCTGCCCCTTGTCAACAACATGTTATGGAGCAAGCTTCTATGTATGAGGAGAGATAGAGGTCAGTGTCACCACAAGGTGATGTAGGTGGTGATCTTCACACTGGACCTTCTGTTCATGAAGCTGATATAGCCTCTCCATTAATGCCTTCACCATTACCATCACCCTAAAGATCACCAATCCCATCTCAACAACCTCAACCTATCATCTCACCCCATATATCACCTATACACTCACCACATATATCACCCATAAACTCACCAATCCATCATCCTATTCCATCTCCCACTCATCATTCACATATCCCATCTCCCTCTTTTGCCCAACCTCAAGAGTTTGATGATTCTGCCAGCTCTTAAGAGGAATCCAAATCATCATCTGATGAGGAAGATCATCATACCAGGATGCCTGTGAGGCAAGTTACATCCGAGGCTGCTCCATCAGAAAGTTATGCTGAATTGGGTGTAAACAAGCCTAATGAAAAAGATGAGATGATTTCTGAGCTACTTCAGAAAGTTGCTAAAATGGAGAAACTGCTAAGCAGAAGATCTGGTATTTTGCAAGAAAGACTTCTAGAGTTGGATGAGAAAGAGAGGGAGTTGAGAGATGTGAAAGAAAAACATGAGATGGAGAAGAAAGAAAAAGATAAGAAGATTGAGAAACTAAAAGATGCTCTTCAACACTCAAGGGATGAAGTCAGTGGTCACTTGGACACTTTGACTATCCATACCATAGCAATGGAAGAATAAGAAAGGTTGATTAAAGAACAATCTAGCAATATCCCTGTCCTTGAAAAACAGATAGAGGCTCTAAACAAGAGAGTCTCTGAGTTAGAACTGTAGGTCAGAATTAAACAAGAGGCAAAAAAGGATAAGGATGATGAGGGTGATAAGAGTGAAGATATAAGAAAAAAAGGAGATGATAAAGATGACAGTGACAAAGAGTCATCAGGTGAGAGTGATGATGACTCCCCTCCAACCAAAAAGATGAACTCTGAAGTTGAGAAAGAAGGAGAAACAAGTGGTTCAAAGCATGATGAATCAAGCATGGAGATGGTGGTCTACACCAGCAAACGAGAAGAAGTCCACACTGAAGAAGCTGAATTTAGTGACATGATCAAAGCTATGGACATGTTCTCTACTAAAGAGTATATCATTGATGATGACTTCTGGGATTTCATAGTGAACCAGAGTCCCACTATTGAACCTATAGTAGTGATACCTCAATCTCCTGTGCTAATTAAAAAGGAGTTGAGTATGCAACTGGTGCCTGCTGTGTCACTGACTGATGAGCAAAAGGAGTTAATTAGAAAGCTCTGTTTAAATAAACAACAAGAAGAAGAATCTGCAGCTGCTGCAGTTCATATACTGAAAAGGATGAATCTGAAGAACTACCTAAAGAAGCTGAAATGGCTGAACCCTCTTCTGGTCCAAGTATGCAAACATATACCAGAAAGAGGAAGTACTTAACTGAAATGGCAAAAGGGAAAAGGCCTATAGAAGAAGAAGAACCAGCCTTGAAAAAGCAAAAAGATGATCCCCAAAGCCTAGCAGCCATAGCTGAATTCTTAGAAGAACATGAGAAAGCTGAAGCCTTATTGAGAAAGAAGGCTGAAGTTATTGATCCTGAAGAAGTAGAGATACCGGGTGGCTATGTGGTTGATGAACCAATAGTTAGCAGAAGCCCTATCAAAGAAGATCCATCTGTGTATGAGATGGTAGAAAATGCCAAGTCTGATGACCTTATGGTGAAAGCTATATTCCTCATTGACCATGGATATGATCTAGATGAGGTGTTTGGGATGACATATGAGGGCATGGTAGCAGAAGAGGAAAAGTTGAACAAACTGCTAGACCCAACTTTTGAAACTGAGTATGAAAAGACTCAATCTCCCAAAGCCTGAGAGGTCAAGACTATAAAAGCCAAACCAGCTGCAACTTCTCCACCAATGTATCCTGATCCCTACAGCATGATCGACCAAGAGATGAAAGAATATTTGTCTGCTCAAGGATTTACATGGAGGAAACTTTGTAATATGAAGACTAATTCCCTAATGGCTGTTATCCTTAGGTTGATAAATAAGAGGAAGGAGAGACTGAAGAAATTAGAGGAGGTAATCACCAGACAAAAACCAAGAACAAGAGTATCAGCTCAAGACATGAGCCTTACCATGGAGATCATGACTCCTTAGCACCTGTTCTACATTGATATCCTGAGTGGTTTGTTGAGCCTTCACAAATAGAGCTTCATTAAGGACTCACCACTGCAGAGATGATTAAAGGTGTGTCTACTCCCAAGGGCAAGACTGATCAGAAAATTATTTCCTGGAAGTATGACAATGACTGGAATATGTTCCTGGTGAAGAGGATATCTGGATTAGTCCAATCCTTCACAGAGTACTCTGCTCTGGTGAACTCTCTGGAGATCCATGACTTGAAGGAACTAGCCAATCTGAGATTGATCAATCACAAGGCTATGTTCAGGGGATATAAATTTGAAGACATTCTAAGGATGTTCAAGAGAACTGACAACTTCAAATCTCTAAAGGATGTCTGCATGAAAAAGGATAGATCCTTTGTCAATCCTTTTGAGAAGAAACAAAGAACACCAGTTGAAGAAGTGGTATTCCCTGAACATAGGGTGAAACCCACTGAATCTTTGAAGAGGAAGATGGTAGCTGGAACACACACTTCTGTACCAATATCAAATGTGTATTATGATGAGAAAACTTATGAGTTGGAAATAGAAAGAAGGTGGGGAGGAAAGGAAGGAGCTGAAATTAGACTATTCAGTGGATATGAGGTGAGATTGGTAGATGAATCCTATATTCACTACATCTATTCAAGGCACTTCAGGGAGATCAATAATAAGCTTGGCAAAGCTGATATGTACTTCTTTCTGAAGTGCATCAAACTACTAAAGATGGCCTATGATAGAATTATCAAGAAAAAAGAACAAAGGAGGAAGAGGAAGACTCCTTTGCAGTTTAGCAACATTATGAAGCTAGAGCTTGATGTGGATGGTGCTCTCCTAATTCACAGAGATGGATTGTCTACTGTATCTATCTGGGAGCCTGTCTCACTGAGGAAGATGCCCATTGATGCCATTCACAATATGAGCCAGATGAAGATCCATGTATTGAACAGAGAAAAATTAGCTGATGCAAGACAGTTCTCCAGCATGATCAAATGTAATATGGATCCTTCATATACTGACCCGGCTCCAATTTCATCTCCTCCTACTGCACAAGACCCAGCAGAATCCTCACAACCTCATCCACCCTCAAACCCTTGAAGTACATAGGCTGTATAATCCTTAGGGAGAGTATTGTTAGACCCTGATGTGACACCCCATAATTTCAGGTTAACACCATTCAGACTATTGTCGTTATCATTGTCACGTTCTCGTTATTACCTAAAACATTTACAAGCATCGCCACCGTCATCGTTAAACATGTTATGTTATATAATACTAACATGAGGAATAACCCCATTTTTCAAATACGAAATGGTGTTTGTAGAGGATTCAAATAAATGAGATTATTTAAGGAATCCTCTTAATTAACATAGCTCACCCATTTACGTCGTTATCAACCGAAACAATTCGGGAACTCGGGGACTAAGTGCGAGGACCAAACGTGACAAATTGCCAAACTAGGGCTGGGTATATAAACCCCTTACCAGTCCTATCTTTCATTCCACACCTCTTTTCTTCACCTCCTTCTTCACTTTCTTCTTCTACTCCTCTCTACTACATCATAGCACCAACATCACCTCCTTTGGTCCTGTTTCCGTCAGCTAGACTACGCTACAGCTGAGTTAGCACGTTCCTAGCAGGTAGGCGACCTTGGTCGTCCATTTTATTGCTCGTTCACTTCTGCGAATTTAGGGTTTCGGGTGCTCGGGTTCAACCCGAATGCATGAGGTCGTGTGGATGCGTGTGTTGTCCATCTGCATGTGTATTTTACTTAGACATGTTAAAAAAGTGTTTCTGGAAGTCCTTGATGTGTGAAACCTGTGCACGGAATAGCCGAAGGCTGATCAGCCCCTCCAGCAGTCGCGATCTGCTGCAGTTCGCGACTGGGTCAGTCATGCGACTGAGCCGTACGACTGGGCGTGTCATGCGACTGAGTCCATGCGTATGTGCGTTCGTGCGATTGAATGCATGTGAATGAGTATTGCATGCGATTGAGTCAATGCGGATGAATGTGTGCGACTGTGTGTATCGCACGACTGAGGGTCCAGTCGCACGAATGAAGCTTATTCGTATGGATGAAGGTTGAATCGTGCGAATGGCTGTTGAGTCGTGCGAATGGGTGCTGCATGGTACGACTGAATACTGAGTCGCACGAATGAGGGTTCAATCGTACGACTGAAGCTGATTCGTACGATTGAAAGCCCATTCGTGCGAATGGAGTGTCCAGTTGTGCGTCTAGTCTTGTTATGCGATTGGAGTCATTGTGAGTGAGTTCTTCTTGTGTGCGGTGTGCCTATCGTGTGATGATAAGGTAACATCAATAAAGTGTCATTGCTTGACCACAAAGATTAAAGTCAACTCTATCAACAAGTACATACTTTTTCAATCTAAAATAACCTAACCATTTAGAATTATCGACAACCCATTTGGGATCTACATATGGTCTGATATGTGTATGCCTGCTTGTGTGTGCTACCCACGAGCGAACCAATGCAACCCGACCCAACTAAACATTTCTATTAACACAAGACACAAGATTAACGCTTAAAATAACTATCAATAGGTGCTTGACTGTTTATTGTAAACGACGCTTGGGAGGCTTCCATCCTACATACTTACTACATAATCTGTGAGTCTTCACGGCCCCTATTATATTTTCTTTCCTTTTGGGGGAGAAAACATGCCAACACGTTTTCATAAATGGTTATAGTACTATTGATATAGCTAGTTATGTTAGTGCAAACACACATAACTGTCCTTACATTATCGAACCGTTAGTAATGTGTAGCGAGGTAATTCTGAGTAGTACTACTGGGTTTGACAAACCCCGCCCGGGCTAGTCGCGCTAGCTTGATTGGAGGTCAAACGGGTACATTATTGACCTAACATTTGTCAATGTCTGGTGAGACGTGACGGGAAAACGACAAACATATGGGACATGCAAACGATCAGCTTCGGTTCGAAACGCTAAGTAACATGATTATAGGCTAGCTACCTATAGATATGCTTTAATTACTTTACCATTTGAACAGTTACTAACGTTTTATCTGAGATTAAACCCGTGAACTCACCAACTCTATGTTGACACACTTTAGCATGTTTTCTCAGGTTACAGGAACGCATAGGCTCATGATGCACGCTTTAGGAATGCACTCAGGACATGCATCATCAAAAAATCTAAATTTCTTGCATTGAACATTTTGTTTTGATTTGGCACTTGTAACTTTCATGTGTTGGTTTACTTTCTGTGTATACGCTTCCGCACTGATGTTTATCGCATTTACGTTTACTCTGATTGAAGTCAAATGTTTATTTTAAATTCATATAGTGTCGTTTGATATGACTGTGTCTGAGATCCTGGTTTGTCACACGCGTAACGGTAAAACCCCGTTGGTGGAAATTGAGGGTGTGACAGATTGGTATCAGAGCCACAGGTTATAGAGAACTAGGATTGCATTGCATCTAGACTATAGCCTTAGACACAACACTAGTATCGCACAGACACTTTTACATGATTGCAACTGTTGTACGAACAACCTCCCGGCACACTAACATTACATTGCTGAACGAACATAACATTTTCCGCATGTTACATGTATCATTATCGACTGACAGAGGGGCGGAGAATCCCGCTCACTCACTTCCAACATCTACACTTGTTTCTTCACTCGCGGAGTTGAAGCAACGACGAATTGAACCTAACATTACCACTTTGGGACACGGAAACCTTTCTAACCCGCACGACTAGCCTAACGATGACAAACAAAGAGAACAACACCTTACTCTTCTAACTGTTTCACACTTGTTACCATTCCCAACATATCCTATCTTCTACGCTAGTCTGAGCAGTAAACGAGGGACAACTAAGAGATTCAAAGTCTATCAGAGAATCGGACTTAGACATTTAAACGCCAAGAACTTCAAAGGGAAAAAGGCCAAATCGTCTTGATTCCCCGTTGTTATCTTAACCGAATCATTTGTGCCTCCTTAGTTACTTGACCCTTGGTATAATAAATATATCTATGATACCTTTATCATTGATGACACTCGGTACTTGACAAGGTATGTTATCTCGAATAGGAGGAACCATGGGTGACCATGCAAAGCAAATTAGAATCACGGGTGCACACGTAATTGTAATTTGTCGTGCATGAAAATTCTGGCAACTCTATTGGGTGATAACGGTCATAATCACTGCAAATTTTCATTTCCATACTTGGAGACATGAGGTCTCGGTTCTCATAAAGCCTCACTATTGATATGCAAACAAATCCTTCATTCCTACTAGTATGATACAATTTATTTTATCAATAATTATTATCCGATTAGTGACTATTATGTATTGTGAATTGAAGAACCATGTCTGGAAGAAGACCTGGACGCCCGAGTGGACGAGGAAACATCGCCCTGACTCAAGCTGATTTGAATGCTATCATTAATGAGCGTGTTGCTGATGCGCTCGCAGCCTATGAACAGGTCCACAATCAGGACCAGAACAACCAGAATCTGAATCAAGGAGGTCCAACAGTTTGTACCTTCAAGGTGCTTATGGATTGTAAGCCTCACTCTTTCAGTGGTTCTGATGGTGCTGTCTAATTACTTCGCTGGCCGGAGAAACTCGAGTAGGTGTTCGCCATGTGCAACTGTCCTACTGGAAATCATGTCAAGTACGCCTCTGGCACACTGGAAGGACCAGCTTTGACATGGTGGAACTCACAAGTCCAGACCTTAGGGCTTGATGCTGCTAATGGCTTGCCATGGGATGATTTCAAGATTTTGATGAAAGAAGAGTATTACCCCAGAAATGAATTCCAGAAACTAGAAGCAGAGTTTTGGAATCTTAAGATGATTGGTTCTAACATTGAGGAATATGCGACTCGTCACACAAATTGGCTGCTTTATGTCCTCAGATGGTGACCCCGGCCTACAAACAGATTGAGAAGTACATTGATGGTCTAGCTCCTCAAATCCAAGCTAGTGTTATAGCTGCTGATCCTGTCACTATTCAGCAGGCTATCCGACTAGCTCACAAACTCACTGATCAGGCAGTGGCACAGGGTACTTTGCCTAAACGTGGCGCTGCATCTGGTTCATCTGAACATAAAAGAAAATGGGATGGTAACAACAGCAAGTCTTTAAGCTCCAATAACACCCAGCAACAACAGACCAGAAGGTTTGATTCATCAAGAAGCTTCACCAACTACAATCAGAACAGCAGCAACAACAACAATGGTCAGGGATCGAGCAACTATGCGGGCAAGTATCCGAAGTGTAACCGGTGCAACTTCCACCATCATGGTCAGTGTGAGCGACTCCGTTATCAAAGGTGTGGAAAGATGGGTCATGCTGCTAAAGACTGTAGGGGTGAACTGATGACTAAGCAACAACCTCAACAACACCAGAGCGAAGCGACTAGAGGCTGTTATGAGTGTGGTAAGGAGGGCCACTACAGGAAGGATTGCCCACAGCTGAAGAGTGGAAACAAGGGCAACAATGGAAGCAATGCTAAGGTCGTGCTTTTGTGATTGGTTCTGGCGAGGCAAGGAATGATCAGAATGTAGTTACTGGTACGTTTCCCCTGAATGGTTGTTTTGCTTCTATAATGTTTGATACCAGCGCTGACAAGAGTTTTGTTTCCGACAAGTTCATTAAGTTCTTAGATGTAACCTTAGCTGATGTGGAGCCTAGTTACACTGTAGAATTAGCTGACGAGAAATTAATTGAGGCAACACACATCATTAAGGGATGCAAGCTAGGATTATGTGGTCATGAGTTAGATATAGATCTAATGCTTGTCACACTTGGTAGCTTCGATGTAGTTGTTGGAATGGACTGGTTGTCCAAGAATCAAGCTGAGATCATCTGTAGGGAGAAAATCATTCATGTACCACTTCCTAGTGGTGAAGTTTTGTCAGTTCAGGGCGAAAGGAGTGGTACGGTCTTGGGAATCATCTCCTACATGAAAGCTTAGAAGTGCTTGCGTAAGGGTCATACCGCTTTCCTTGCTATGGTCACTGAAAAAGAAACTGAGGAAAAGAAAATTTAAGATATCCTTGTTGTACGCGATTATCCCGAGGTTTTCCCTAAAGACGTACCCGGTCTCCCACCGCATCGCCAAGTCGAGTTCCAGATTGATTTGGTACCCGGAGCCGCACCTATCGCAAGAGCACCGTACACATTAGCTCTAAAAGTACTACAAGAGCTGTCTACGCAATTGCAGGAACTCTTGGATAAAGGGTTTATCAGGCCTAGCTCATCACCGTAGGGAGCCCCAGTCCTGTTTGTCAAGAAGAAGGACGGAACCTTTCGTATGTGTATTGATTATAAGGAATTGAACAAAGCAACGGTTAAGAATCGTTATCCTCTCCCGCGCATCGATGGTTTGTTCGATCAACTTCAAGGGTCGAGTTTCTATTCCAAGATAGATCTCAGGTCAGGTTATCATCAACTAAGGATTCGAGATGAAGACATTTCAAAGACTGCTTTCAGAACAAGGTATGGCCACTACGAGTTTTTGGTTATGCCATTCGGGTTGACCAATGCGCCAGCGGTTTTCATGGACCTCATGAACCGAGTGTGCAAACCTTATTTGGACAAGTTCGTCATTGTCTTCATTGATGACATCCTTATTTATTCAAAGAATAAGGAAGAACATGAGGAACACCTTAGGCTGATTCTGGAGCTACTGAAACAAGAACAATTGTAAGCTAAATTTTCAAAGTGCGACTTCTGGATACGAGAGGTCCATTTCTTGGGTCATGTGGTCAATGAGAATGGGATACATGTTGACCAGGCAAAAATAGAAGCCATCAAGAACTGGGCTACGCCTAAGACTCCGACTGAGGTACGACAGTTTCTCGGTTGGCTGGCTATTATCGACGGTTCATCAAAGGGTTCTCAAAGATTGCTCAACCTCTCACCGCATTAACTCATAAAGGCACTACGTACAGTTGGGGTGACAAACAAGAATCCGCATTTCAGGTTCTGAAGCAGAAACTCTGTACGGCACCGATTCTATCCCTGCCTGAGGGAACAGATGATTTTGTAGTTTACTGTGATGCTTCTATTCAAGGCCTCGGTTGCGTGCTAATGCGACGCAACAAGGTGATTGCTTATGCATCCCGACAATTGAAGGTTCACGAGAAGAATTACATGACACATGACCTAGAGTTGGGAGCAGTCGTTTTTGCATTCAAGATATGGAGACACTACTTGTACGGTACCAAGTGCACCATTTACACTGATGACAAGAGTCTCCAGCACATCTTTGAACAGAAAGAGCTGAACATGAGACAACGTCGTTGGGTCGAGTTGTTGAACGACTACGATTATGCGATCAAGTATCATCCGGGCAAGGCTAATGTAGTAGCAGATGCCTTAAGTCGAAAGGAGACACCTAAGCCAAAACGAGTTCGAGCATTACAACTCATCATTCACACCGGCTCACCCGATCAGATCCGCAATGCTCAACTTGAAGCATTAAAAGACGAGAACCTGAAAGCCGAATCGCTACGAGGCATGAGAAGCAACTGGAAACCAAGCCTGACCGAATCCGCTACTTCATAGACCGAACATGGGTTCCCTTGTATGGAGACCTACGAGAGCTAGTAATAGACGAAGCTCACAAATCACGGTACTCTATCCATCCAGGTTCAGACAAGATGTATCACGATCTGAAGGTTCTTTACTGGTGGCCCAACATGAAAGCCGATATCGCCACCTATGTAAGGAGATGTTTAACCAGTTCTAAGGTCAAGGTGGAGTATCAACGACCATCTGGTTTACTTCAACAACCGGAAATTCCAGTATGGAAGTGTGAACAGATATCAATGGATTTCATCACAAAACTGCCAAAAACTCCCAGCGGATGCGATACCATTTGGGTGATCGTGGACCGCTTGACAAAATCTGCACATTTCCTGGCAATCCGGGAGACTGAACGCAAGGAAAAGTTAACTCGTATATACCTAAGGAAAATAGTCTTTCGGCATGGTGTGCCAATTTCCATTATCTCTGATCGTGACGTTCGATTCACTTCACACTTCTGGCAATCCTTACAACGATCATTGGGAACGCGGTTGGATATGAGCACCGCATATTACCCTCAAATCGATGGCCAGAGTGAGCGTACAATCCAGACTTTGGAAGACATGTTGCGTGCCTGCGTGATAGATTTCGGCAGCAGTTGGGGAACTCACTTACCGCTAGTTGAGTTTTCTTACAATAATAGCTATCACACATCGATCAAAGCTGCTCCATTTGAGGCACTGTATAGGCGTAAGTGCCGATCACCTATTTGTCGGGCGGAAGTTGGAGAAAGTCAACTTATCGGCCCTGAACTTGTGCACGAGACGACCGAGACGATCGTTCAGATCCGTAACCGTATGGCAGCCGCACGTGACCGACAGAAGAGTTACGCTGACAAGCGCCGCTGACCATTGGAGTTTCACATAGGTGACAAGGTGCTTTTGAAAGTGTCACCTTGGAAGGGTGTGATTCGTTTCGGAAAAAGTGGGAAACTAAACCCTAGATACGTGGGACCGTTTGAGATTGTCAAAAGAGTCGGCCCCGTGGCCTATCAGCTGAACCTACCCAAAGAACTCCGTGGAGTACACAGTGTGTTCCATGTTTCAAACCTGAGGAAATGCCTTGTAGACAAGACTCTCATCATTCCGTTAGACGAGATACAGGTTGACGAACAACTACGTTTCATCGAGGAACCAGTGGAAGTTATGGATCGAGAGCTCAAGACACCCAAACGTAGTCGTATTCCTATCATCAAAGTCCGTTGGAACTCAAAGCGTGGACCAGAATTTACCTGGGAACGCGAGGATCAGATGAAGAAGAAGTACCCGCAACTGTTCCAAAATCAGGCATCTACCTCTTAAGATACGCAGAAACTCTATTCAACATACGTTACAAACCATTGAGCCTTGTATCCCCCGTTGAACCTCGTAATATGATGTTCTAATTTTCGGGACAAAAATTCCTTCGACAAGGGCATAATGTGACACCCCATAATTTTAGGTTAACACCATTCAGACTGTTGTCGTTATCATTGTTACATTCTTGTTATTACCTAAAACATTTACAAGCATCGCCACCGTCATCGTTAAACATGTTATGTTATATAATACTAACATGAGGAATAACCCCATTTTTCAAATACAAAATGGTGTTTGTAGAGGATTTAAATAAACGGGATTACTTACGGAATCCACTTAATTAACATAGCTCGCCCATATACGTCGTTATCAATCGAAACAAATTCGAGAACTCGGGGACTAAGTGCGAGGACCAAACGTGACAAATTTCCAAACTAGGGCTGGGTGTATAAACCCCTTACCAGCCCTATCTTTCATTCCACACCCCTTTTCTTCACCTCCTTCTTCACTTTATTCTTCTACTCCTCATAACTACATCCTAGCACCAAAATCACCTCCTTTGGTCCCATTTTCCGTCGGCTAGACTACGCTACAGTTGAGTTAGCACGTTCCTAGCAGGTAGGCGACCTTGGTCGTCCATTTTATTACTCGTTCACTTCTGTGAATTTAGGGTTTCTGGTGCTCGGATTCAACCCGAATGCATAAGGTCGTGTGGGTGCTTGTGTTGTCCATCTGCATGGGTATTTTACTTAGACATGTTAGAAAAGTGGTTCTGGAAGTCCTTGATGTGTGAAAGCCATGCACGGAATAGCCGAAGGCTGTTCAGCCCCTCCAGCAGTCGCGATCTGCTGCAGTTCGCGACTGGGTCAGTCGTGCGACTGAGCCGTACGACTGGGCGTGTCGTGCGATTGATTCCATGCATATGTGCGTGTCGTGAGATTGAATGCATGCAAATGAGTATTGCATGCGATTGAGTCAATGCGGATGAAGGTGTGCGACTGTTTGTATCGCACGACTGAGGGTCCAGTCGCACGAATGAAGCTGATTCGTACGGATGAAGGTTGAATCGTGCGAATGGGTGCTGCGTGGTACGACTGAATGCTGAGTCGCATGAATGAGGGTTCAATCGTACGAGTGAAGCTGATTCGTACGATTGAAGGCCCATTCGTGCGAATGGAGTGTCCAGTTGTGCGTCTAGTCTTGTTATGCGATTGGAGTCATTGTGAGTGAGTTCTTCTTGTGTGCGGTGTGCCTATCGTGTGATGACAAGGTAACATCAATAAAGTGTCATTGCTTGACCACAAAGATTATAGCCAACGCTATCAACAAGCACATATTTTTTCAATCTAAAATAACCTAACCGTTTACAATTATCGATAACCCATTTGGGATCTACATAAGGTCTGATATGTGTATGCCTGCTTGTGTGTGCTACCCACGACCGAACCAATGCGACCCGACCTAACTAAGCATTTCTATTAACACTAGACACAATATTAATGCTTAACATAACTGTCAATAGGTGTTTGACTGTTTATTGTAAACGACGCTTGGGAGGCTTCCATCCTACATACTTACTACATAATCTGTGAGTCTTCACGGCCCCTATTTTATTTTCTTTCCTTTTGGGGGAGAAAACATGACAACACGTTTTCATAAATGGTTTTAGTACTATTGATATCGCTTGTTACGTTAGTGCAAACACACATAACAGTCCTTACATTATCGAACCGTTAGTAATGTGTAGTGAGGTAATTCTGAGTTGTACTACTGGGTTTGACAAACCCCGCCCGGGCTAGTCACGCTAGCTTGATTGGAGATCAAACGGGTGCATTATTGACCTAACATTTGTCACTGTCTGGTGAGACGTGATGGGAAAACAACAAACATATGGGACATGCAAACAGTCAGCTTCGGTTCGAAACGCTAAGTAACATGATTATAGGCTAGCTACCTATCGATATGCTTTAATTACTTTACCATTTGAACAGTTACTAACGTTTTATCTGAGATTAAACCCGTGAACTCACCAACTTTATGTTGACACACTTTAGCATGTTTTCTCAAGTCACAGGAACACATAGGCTCATGATGCATGCTTCAGGAATGCACTCAGGACATGCATTATCAAAAAATCTAAATTTCTTGCATTGAACATTTTGTTTTGATTTGGCACTTGTAACTTTCATGTGTTGGTTTACTTTCTGTGTATACGCTTCCGCACTGATGTTTATCGCATTTACGTTTACTCTGATTGAAGTCAAACGTTTATTTTAAATTCATATAGTGTCATTTGATATAACTGTGTCTGAGATCCTGGTTTGTCACACGCCTAACGGTAAAACCCCGTTGGTGGAAATTGAGGGTGTGACACCTGAAAGGATCATACATGCCAATTCAAGTGGTGGATGGTTGTTCTGCTGAAAATCTCCCTAAGTCCAAGAACCAATGCGGATGAATAAGAATCTGCATCAACAATAAGAAGACAAGTGTCGGCTATCCGCATTTGTTTATGCGAATGACCAAGAACAAATGCTGACAAGTATTTGTTCTTCCGTATTAACAAATGCGGATATTCGAACTAATGCTGACAAGTGTTTGTTCATCCGCATTAACTAATGTGGATGCTCAGCAACAAATGCGCTAAGTGTTTGTTCATCCGCATTTGTCAATGTTGATTACCAAAAACTAATGCTGTTGAAGAAAGCACAAATGCTGATGAAGTCAACTCATCCGCATTAGTCAATGCGGATGACCAACTACAAATGCTTACGAAGACTTTGTGCTTAGACTATTCTATAATAGTTGCAAGGGTAGTTTAGTCTTTTTGTACAGGCTGTAAGTCAGCCTATAAATAGAATAGAAACCTCGTATGCGAGGTAACTTTTTGAAAACTTTTGTAATTTCAGAATAGACAATCAGAAGATACTTTGGTTCATCCTATGTTAGGTGTCTTGTTACTATAGATTGCTAAAACCCTAGCATTTATTGTAACAGTTCATCTAATCAATATAAATGTGCATTTATGAGTATTTCGTGTATTCAATGTTCATTGATTGTTTGATTCCGCACTACAATCATTGACTCAATCATCATATTCGGTCCTTGTTGATTCATATCAATAGAGAATATCATTCTCAAATCCCAGTCAGACTCTGAGCCCGAATATTATGAAGTGGATGAAAGACCACTAACCTATGTAGTCAAGAAAAGAGATGATGAGAATGACGTGTTTGAGATGGAACAGAAGGAATGGTTCGTGAGAGAGAAAGACCCTGAAGAGCTAACTCCCCTATTCCAAAACATGGAAGAGTTGAGCAAGAAATAGGCTGATAAGAGAATTATTGGTTGGAAATATAACATCGGCCTTAAGATGTTTATGATGAAGATGAGAGGGGGAGGTATTACATACATACATAAGAGGAAGGCATTCAAGACCTTGCCAAAATGGGACTTGAGAAGGTTGGCGGTGCTACCATTACTGGATGTTGATCTCAATAAGAGAGCCATGTTATTGGAGAAGGAGATCAAGAACGGATTGAATGATAATTTTGAGTCGTTCGGCTTCATAAAGGCTGAATGGAAAAGGTCTAAAAGGGATAAAGACTGGGAGACAGGTAAAGGGAAGATAGTGTTAAGTGTGAAACCCCAAAAACTATGAACAGGGTTAGATTTTCGGATCCCCTCCGCCAAAGACTACAAAGTTTTGAGAAATGGTTCTATGATAACAACACGGGGGAGGCTGTGTTCAGGATGAAGAATGGGATTGAGTACAAATTGTTTGATCCTATGGAGTTGTTAACCTTCTGTGATGAGGACCTGCTGGTACTTTGTGAGAATCACATTAAAGCAGGAGCAGGGGAGGAGAATAGAAAAGAAGCCAATTGGTTTATGAATGTGGCAAATAAGGTGCGGGGTGTGAGAGCTGAGTTAAAGGAGTTGGCAGAGAAGGTGAGAGTATAAGATGATCTGAACATGGATGTCCGGGACTTAACAAAACAACTTGAGCAAACTAGTGCTCATCCTGAGGGAGCTAATGCTTTAGGAGCTAATAAAGATATATATCAGAGGAAACGGGGGAGACTGAAGCTAACCAAGGAGAATCTATGACTAAAGCCCCCGAGGAAGGTGCTGCAGGAACTGCAAAAGAATCATCAAAGACAGCGGAAGAGACTGGAGCCGATCAAAGCAAAAGAAACGGGGGAGACTCACCTTAGATTAGATCATATTTATATTCCTTTGTAATAGGTTTAATGTTAGTTTACTTTTGAATGTTGTTTATTTTGTGTAGTTTTGTTGCCCAGCGAAACTATGAGCAAAACTGCAGTTTCGCTCATAGTCAGTTGTTTAGTTTCACCTGGCGAAACTGTTGTCTCTACCGGGCGAAACTGTTGTCTCTACCGGGCGAAACTATAGTTTTGGCAGCATAGTTTCGCTGTCAGCGAAGCTATGACTTCTATATATAGTTTGATCTTGCTTATTGTTAAGCACCCTTGCAAAACCCTAATCAAATATTATTGTTGCAATAGACTATTGTAAGTTGTTCCTTTGATAAAATATATTTGAGTTTGTACTTTTGATTGTATTGGATCCTTATTGTTCAAATTTGAATACATTGTGGTTGTTATTATTCTTCTTCATCTTTGTTGTTTTTTATTATTTCTGATATTGAACGATTGAACACCTCAATTGTACTGCAATTCGATCAAATGGACCAACACAGGTTCAGGGACATCTACCTTAGTTGTTGGTGGATGATGTGGGCCATACATGGGTGAGTCAGGAGCACTCATCTCTCCTTGACCGGGGGTGGAGAAGAGATACTCTGGTACTCACTGAATCCCATGTCTTCGTCATCAAAGAATTCAAGGTTAGGTATGGGTTAATTGAGTTCTACAGGCTGGGGATAGTAGCTTTCCCCTGAAGATTGTTCACTAGAGTTTTAAGACTCTGAATGAAGGCTTAAGGCTTGTGTTAATGTAGTGAGCTCATCAAGATGAGCATGAGGAACCTTAGCACTGATCCTTGAAGTGATGGGAATGGTTTGCTCCTTAGGGGAAGTGGGAGCTCCAATGTCCAACTCCTCCTACATGGGTGAGGATATAGGAGCCTGCATAACCTGAGTAGCTTGAGCAGGGATTCCTTTGGATTTTATAGAGTTGGTGATGGTTGTTTAAGGTTGTGTGGCTGGTTCAGAACTAGAAGGTATGGGTTCAACACTAGCTTGTGCTGCTAGGTTGTAACCTTGAGCAATGAGCTCTAAACTTTTTAGGACCAGGGTTGTTTCTACCCCTAAGAAGCCTATAATAGGTTTTGTCATTGTTTTGAAGATGTTGGGATTCATCTGTCCTATTTTAAGAACATTGCATGTTCCACTTAACTGTGAGCCCAGATCACAGTTAAGAATATGCGGAACATATTTAGGTAACATGTAATATTCTAAGGAGTCTAAGTTAGCAAGAAAATTTGTATATACAATTTAATAGTAACTGAACTTGACACCTTGAACCATGCCACTAACTATATAGGAAATGTCTTCTGGAATTTGATCCCAGCCTCTATGTTTGTTTGATATACAATGGATGACAACATGGAGGAGGTACTTCCATTGGGAGGAGACCTTCCCTTTCCTGGAGGTTCTTACGGAGTAATCACCCTCATAGCCCATCTGCCTAAAGGACTGGTTCATAACAGATTTTGGAAGAACAAGTCGCCTTCTTTATCATTCAACCTTAGATGAGTGTTGATTGTAGCTGGTGTGATGAAAATTTTCCTCCCCTGCATTGTGGCAGACAGTGCCTTTTCCCCATCTTTTTGACCTCTTGGAATGTCCTCCAAAACTCTAAAATTTGATCTTCATATAATGGAGGATCTATGGTGAAGGAGGTGAAGTAGTTGGATTAAGTCAAGAATTGGTAAACATCTGAGAAACCAAGATCTTTCTCAGATGATAAAAGAGCAACGTGATTGTGTTTCCTATGTAAATGCATCAAAAATTATGGTTGGCTTCGTGGATCAGGGTTGGCCATTTCTGAGTAACTTTATGATGAAGAAAGATAAGAACAAAGGTGGTTTGTGGGTAAATTTAGGTTATAGAGATTTGCAGATGAAGAGGAAAATGAAAGAGGGGGAAAAATTGAAGATATATATATATATGTATATATATATATATGTATATATATATATATATGTATATATATAGGGGAAGGTTCCCTCAAAAACCATGTTATAAATGAAAACCATAAAAACCAAGGGTTACATATATGTAAGTACGTGTTTCAAAGTGTACAACTAAAAGTTACGTATATATAGAGGTTATGTATATGTAAGTACGTGTTACCAAATGCACAACTAAGAGTTACGTACATGTACATCATACATGTTACATATATGTAAGTCGTTTCGTAATCATCGACGCTACTTGGAGTTTATATTAAAAAAATATATAATGACCTCAAAAATAAGGTTGAATTTTACTCAAAAATACTTTAAACAATTAAAAGTTAAATCAATTATAAGTTATGTGATTGGATAGTGGTGGCTTTCACGGTTTTTAATTATAAACATGGTTTTCATTTGATCCATCTCTTATATATATATATGTATATATATATATGTGTGTGTGTGTGTGTGTGTATATATATATATATCTATATGTATATATATATATCTATATGTGTATATATATATATATATATCTATATGTATCTATATGTATATATATATTTCTATATGTATATATATTATATATATATCTATATGTATGTATATATATATATCTATATGTATATATATATATATATATATCTATATGTATATATATATATATCTATATGTATCTATACTCTCTTAATAAGCAAATGAGAAGGTTAAAATTGTCTTTTCACCTAAATTTAAGAGATGTACAACTTACATTGCATACTTTACAACTCATCTTCATCTTCATCATCTTCATCTCACATCCCAATTGAAAAGATCAGAACTACTTTGCAGAAAAGAAAAGAAAAGAAAAGACGAAAGAAAAAGGTTGCAGACCTTCTTTTCTTCTGCAGATCTGAAGATGACATCGAATAAGCTTCTTCTTGGGCATTGGTGCTACTCAAATGGGCGGGCATTTTCAAATGGGCGGAAATTTTCAAAGGCACACATCTTTTCCTTATCTTTTACACCATACGTGAAGAATTACTCTTCTTTTCCTTGAGTGCTGCTCTTCTTTTCCATACGTGAGTGCTCCTCTTCTTTTCCTATTTGTATCGTTTTGTTTTCCTTCACGACATTCGGTTGTGTATGTTTGTGTTCATGTGTGTTGGAATCAAGTTCGGGTTTTTGTTCAGATCTACAATCTGTGTTTGTTCATGCTCAAGAGCTGTTTAGGCATTATCTTGCGCTCTCATACCAGTTGTGATGTTTATAATTATTTCTGCTGTTTGTTAATGTTGCATTCCTACTTCCATCTAAAACCCAGTTGGCATGGAAAGAAGGTAACATAAATTTTGCTAACCTGCAAGAATACCACTAATAACATAAGAGGAACAGTTCTGTGGATTCATTGAAACATTTCCCCTGCGAAATGAAAACAAAAAATATTGAAAAATAATTCATGGATAAACTTTTCGTGATCTACATTGAAGATATAGAATATTAACTCACTGCGTTAGAGAAATTGATTCTTTAACAAATGCATGTTTGCATATCCGTAATAAAGGTTTAACATGGATATGATGAAAAATTTATCATATTGTCTACATCTTTAATATAATTTTTTATAAAGTTTGTTCCTCTTTTTTTTTGTCTTTATTTTTGTCCCAGTTTTCATCTTCCAAATTCAGTTTGTTGATTGTTACAATAGAAAAAAGTGAAATATAGGAAGTGTTTAAATATTAAAACAAGATGTCCTCTTCTGTTAAGACATTTATTATATCTATTCCTCCAATAACCTACTTGTTAGATCATGTTAATTGCTCTTTGTACTGAATAGCATAGTTGCTAACTCAGAAGCTTAATTTTCTGTAACATTTAACCAGAGCAATAAGAGATCAAAGTGATCCGATTTTAAGGTATTTTAAGGTATTTTCTTGGTGCTTCTAACTCTTTTGAATTGCATCGAAGTTCCATAATTAATTAAGATAGATTGTAAGTTGTGAAATTAAATTAAACTTATAGTTAGTAATGTTTATTTCATTTGAATTTGAGAATGTTTGTTGTTTGATAATGCAACATTTCTATCCTTTTGTCCTTACTAGCAGACCAAATGAAGTAATGGTTTTGTTTTTGTAAGGGTGTCACTAATGAAAGGAAGCTTTGCTTGAACGAAACACAAGATGAACAAGCAAGTTCTAAAAAAATTTATGTTTTACTTGGTAATTGGTATTAATGTATTGTATGAACTTACTTGTTGGTAAGTTCCTTTAAGTTATTTAGAATATTAATAAATTTATAATTTAAACTTGATGAGACTTACTGGTGAGGATTGATTAAGTAGGCGAGGCTTTGCGAAACTTGATTAATTAGTAAAACTAAGACTTTGTGAGACTTAATAAGGTGCTATATAATATTAAATAATGGTTATTTACAACAAGCTTGTTCCATCTTCTCTTGCTTCTGTTGCTCTGATTCTTCATGTTGTCATTAAAAATTTTGTTCTTTTGTTTGAGAAGCCTTTTGGTGTTGATAATATGCTCTTGCTATGTGGACTTTCTGTTTGGGATTGTTTTATAAACAACTTATCCTTATTCTTAGAAGTATAAACAAATAATAATAATAATTTGGGTTTGTTGTTATAATTTTGGTTTGTTGTTACAGAAAAGAAAAAAGAAAAAAGATTGAAAAGTGTTGATTTATGCAGGCATAGGTGAACTGGTAGATACGAAGCGCATCTTTTGGATAATAGCTGTAGAAGGGAGGGTCAGGCGAGGAAAGGACGTCAAGGTACATTTCCTCTTGAGTAATTACATTTCATTAAAGAGTATCAATCAATTAAGCTCGCTATTCATACGTATTTTTAACCTTATCATCCTTAAATGAATTCCAAGCCAGTAAGAGTACATTACTTCTTAAATAGTTAAATAATTTCTTAAATCATAATAATCTAATTCATAACAAGCTATCGGTATACAGGGCTGTGATTTAATCACAAAGGGAAATTCCTAACCTAAAGCTAAACTTGTAGCAAAATAGCAAGTTATAATTCATTTTTATTTGATGTTATAGATAAAATATGTGATACTTAGATTGTATGTGAGCTTCATAGGTGATAAATTTCTCTGTAAAACATTTATATTTATATATTCTTGAGTCTATCTTAAATTGTATGTTAATACACGCCTGGTGTTAAATCATGATGACGGTTGATAGTTCCTGATGTTATGCTATAAATTAATACCAATTTTATAAGATTTGCCAATACATTAGCTACTTTTATGTATGATTTGTAGAGCCTCACACCTTGATTTGGCCTTTTAAATTTAACGTGTTCAAAGTTATTTCATTTTTATATGTTTAATTATGATGTATCAGTTTTTCTTCTAAATATTTTTTGTATGTTTCTGATACTATTTAAATGCTTTTGTGTTAAGATTCTTGATTATTTGATACCAAACAATCATAATCCGGGTTTAGGTTTGAATAAGTTCTCTCACTTGACGTAAAGGGTTCACCTACCCACTGGAGTCGCCAAATGTAGAAGGTAGATAAGGCTAAGTATTACGTAGAGAATGAGGCTCAAAAGAATTGGGTTCATGTTGATTCAGCTCGATCACCTGAAGCACAGTCTCTTGAGTGTTCCAAAAGTACATAAGATGCTTCTGATATTTTTAATGGTAACCAGCATGCTTGGAGCAGTAGGAAAAGTTGGTAATGTGAAAAGGAGCAATTGATGTTGCTAATATTACTTACAAGGAATTGATATCTTTGTTTTAACTGCAGATCCAGAGAAAGAACCACTACTTGTTACTGCAAACACCATTTTATCAATTTTAGCTGTTGAT